>JBBBVT010000010.1:4539754-4563910 GCA_037177035.1 Craterocephalus eyresii
GGTACAGCAGATGTTGCTCCAGGAATGAATGTCTGCTGTTTAGCTGTGTAATGAGTCAAATCTGGTATTCATGGAAAATGTGTCTCACATCAACCATTGTCATTATAACTATTGTGAGTCACGTGACAGGAAGTTTTATTCAGACTTTAAACTTTGTGTTCCTGTCTGAATGAATTTCACATAATCACTGCAACTGTTTCCTCTGCCAATGTTGTTCAGCGTGGATGCAACTGCTAACATTTCTAACTAAAACAAGCCTGACCTCTAATTCTCTTTGGTCATTATGCTAAACGCTGAGGAAATCAAGAGCAGATGGCTGTAAGCAGGAGGAGATGGAGGGAGAGAAAGTGATAGAGAGAAGTGTGGGAAGAGTGAATTGGAAACATTTAAGACTGAAAAAAAAGAAACAGACCAATCAGGATAGAGGACGTAAGTAAAGGTGATGTTTACATATTTTTTGCAGATTAAACAAAACACAAAAATAAAACTGTATTTATATCCACGTGCTATTTCCTCTCATTCTTCTCTGATGACGCCTGCAGTGAGCGAAGCAGTGGGGTGCTCTGGAAGGGGGTCTGCCTAAAAGGCGTGACTAACGGCTCCCTTTGGGCTGCAGTCAGTCCGGGGTCATTTTACTGCTAATTCCCATCTCATGAATATATGACTATTTTATCGTAATGATCCCCACAAGTCAGATTGATCACATGAACTTATTTACCTACAGGACAGGTTTAATTGCCCGTTGTTTAAATTACATTTTACTGTCTCAGTTATTGATGCCCTTGGAGAGTTCTTGTCAATTTCACCTTGAGTGGTTTAGCTTTAAACAAAACTGTTTGCTGTGTTTGTGTTTGTGTGTGTGTGCAGGATGTGCGGCGGGTGCCCAGCATCACTCCAGCCATAGTGCGTTCAGAGAGCAGCGAAAAGCGTCCGTTCATGTGCGCCTATCCAGGGTGCAACAAGCGCTACTTCAAGCTGTCTCATCTGCAGATGCACAGCCGCAAACACACAGGTGAGATCAGCCGCGGCGATTACCTGCAACCTGGCTCCTCAAGCACCTTTTCTCTGCAGGTTTTAGCTCACCAATGTCTAATGTTAGCCTTTGAAGGCCGCCATCCTGCAGTTTTTAGATGTTTTTCTGCTCCAACACTGCAAATTTCAATTTCAAACTTTACCCGAGCCCGTTAATGTCTCATTCTTCTGAGTCAGAAAGGTTGAAGCCATAAACATCTAAAACCTGCACCATGGTGGCTCTTGAGGACTGAACCTGAATATCTTTGTTATAACTGTTCCCTGCTGGCACTCACTGGGCCCAAGTAATGACTCGAGAACGTGAGAACAAGGTGTTGAGATCTGCTTTATTTGAATCGAGTTTGCTCAATCAGAGAAACAACTTAAACCTGCAGAGCGGACGCCATCAAGGACCAGAGTTCAGAATACTGACCTGCAGCAGTGTCTGCATATTTGCAAAAACCTGGATTGAAAGTGCAGTCTGTAACCAAATCAAAGGTCAAACAGAAATATTTAATGTTTCATTAAAACTGTTTCTGTTGGTATCAAATCACTTTACCAAAACAACTGTTATGTTTACTTGTTTACCATTATTTTTATCTCTTTGCCATGGGTCCACATACATGGCAGCCATTTTTACTACGGTGTCTCTGAATGAACAAACATCTCACTGTGTGAAGTGAGAACCATCTGAGCTTTGAAACTGCAGCTTTGTTTGATAAGAGCTAGATCACCATTTGGAGTGACACCTTAAAATGCACATAGAAGAAGAAAGTAGACATATTGAAGCACCTATGGTGTAGTCATCGCTGCACCTGAGACCACCGGTTCCACTAACAGATGACCGGGAGCATTTTGGAGAGTTTTGGCCTCTGAAGGCCACCGTCAGGTCATACCTGTGTTTGGCATGTGAAGTCATTTCTATGCCCATTTTTACCACTAGATGTCAGTAATTCTCACACACTGTACCTTTTAATAATAATATTTTCCTTTGTCTTTTGTAGCTATTACCATTAGATAATTCCAATTTTGGGATATAGATGAATAAATGTATGGCTTGCACTCACCCCTGTGACTTTTGTGGGCTCAAATATCTTCAGTGAATGAAGTGATGATCAAAAAAACAAAACAAAATTGCTAATGTCTGAGGAAATGCAAAAGGTTGTCAGAGTATTACATAATTTACATGTAAGAAACCTTCAAAAAGTCTAGTTATGTGATGGATTTAATTCTTATGTGTGATCTATGAAAGAGTTAAATTTAATTAGAAATTAGTGTCAGTTCAGCTTCCCAATATCTTGAACAATACTTTAGACAAGAGCGATCAGATGGAAAAGTTTGGGAGCCAATAAGTTCTTTCTGTGTGGATGAGTGAAAGCAGTTGGGATTAAGACCCTTCATGGGAAATTCTTCATTTCTTTTTGCATCTGTAAGTACGCATTTGGCATTTTTCTAGCATTATTTCTACTTGCGTTTTATGTAAACAAACCAACCAGCTGTATTATTCTTAGATTCTTAGTTGTCTTCATCAAAAAGACATGCTGCAGAATGAAGCTAACAACATGAGCTCATGTTAAAATTAGCTCAACTCACATGTTATTTTGAGCTTTTTGTGTAACAACTTAGTCAATGGACTAGGCCGACCACCCCGTCATGTTACACAAAGAATGTGAGCTACTTTCTCACATTTCTCATGGAGAGCAAACCAAGAAACCAAATGAAAGAGATTTTTTTTTAATACTGAATAAACTTTGCCCGTCTTTGCTCAGGGGAGAAACCCTACCAGTGTGAGTTCACAGACTGCGGCCGCAGATTTTCCCGCTCTGACCAGCTAAAACGACATCAGAGGAGGCACACAGGTTTGATTTTACTCATTCTGCATCTCTGTCTTTCATATTTTAGTTGACTTTTTTCCTTTCTTCCTCTCCTGCTTCCCTGCTGTTTGCATGACAGCTAGCATTTGCAAAATGAAGATGTTAGGTTGCATTTTTTCTACATTGGTGCTGTGAACTGAACTTTAAAGATGCTAAATGCTGGCAAAACTTTGGAATGGCTTCCCTGCAAGCCTCTGCTCTACTGTTTTTTTTTTCTATCTCCCTCTGTGTGTATTTGTGTGGGTGTGATGTTGAATGTGTGTTTTCTGTTCATGTGAATTTGCCCTGTTTGTGTGATGAATGTGTGCGCATGCTCACTGTACATGTGTTTAGGAGTTAAACCGTTCGAATGCGAGACGTGTCAGAGAAAGTTCTCTCGGTCTGACCACCTTAAGACACACACACGGACTCATACAGGTAAAACAAGTGCGTAAACTTTTTTTTTCCATTTCTTCTTCATCCATTTGATATTTAAAAACAATTTAGCTGCTAAACATAAGTTTCACTGCAATATAATATATAGATATTCTATATATCATCATAATGTTTGAATATTTATTTAAACTTTCAATGCCAAAGCCCTTCCCTTGCTAACCGCCCCCCCACCCCACCCCACCCCCACACAAACCCCCCCCGTCTCCCACCATCCTCCTCTGCCTCTCCTCCTCTCTCAGGCGAGAAGCCGTTTAACTGCCGGTGGCCGAACTGTCAGAAGAAGTTTGCCCGGAGCGATGAGTTGGTGCGACACCACAACATGCACCAGAGGAACCTCACCAAGCTGCAGCTTTCCATCTGAATCCTTTACACCTCTGTCTACATCTGTGTATACTTGTCATGTTTCCGGTTAATCCACCCTAAAGAAAAGAAGAAAGAAACCAGCTTCTGTGGAGTCCTGATGATCAGTTAGATTTGACCAACTCTATTCACAACTCAGCTGCCAGACTAAAACGTTACATTTGTATATTTCTGCAGGCTGTACAGATATTAATCTTGTTGTTTCTGAACCTCTCTGATGTGCAAAATAAGCCTTTTGGCATCAGTCTTAGGATGCACCAGCGTAATGCCCGACAGGGTTATGGTTGTACAGATGGAGTGCAAATTTAATTGTTTTAGAAACACTGAACTCAGCATTTGACCTTGACTTTGGTTCTTGTCGGCACATTTTGAGAATATTCACATGCTGCCGGGCTTCCGTCTGGGAGAGGAGCCTACAGTAATCCAACCTAAACTTTTTTTATTTAGCTGTACTTTGCATTTCGAATGCACTTGTGTGCTCAAAGTAGCAATTATAAGTTAATTCTCAGCTTGACACATCTTTTAACTTTTCATTTCACTCTGAATTTTGTTTTATTAAAGCACTAAAACAACAGGATTATGCTTAAGAAACAATTGTTACTTAAGACTGCAGCGTGAGTCCAAGTGATTTTCCGTATCTGTGCTTTGCAGAAATGTACAGTGTTAGCATGTTACCCTGACGGCTGAGCTGAACTGCACTTAGAAGCAAAATGTAAATCTATCTAAACCCAAGAAACTGATGACATTCAAAGCTTAAACATATCCATTTCTGGTAGGCTGACAGTATTTTGTATTTCTGATATTGGCAAAAAATCCCACAGAAAAAAACAAAACCAACGGCAAGAAGAATTAAAACCTCAAACTAATTGGACCTGTTACATTATCAGAACTACGGAAAACACCTGGTTTGTTTTTACAGCAGCGAATTAACTGCTCATGGATTCAGAGGTGCTCAGTTCAGGTAAACTCTGCTGTTTATCCCGATTAAAAGTGACAGATTTCATGCAGGTTTGTTCAGTGTTAGCAAGAAAACACTGTGGTCTGGGGGAGGATTTATTTTCCTAAACCTAACCAAGCAGTCTTGGTATCCAGACCGAACTTAGTATTTAATTAGTGAACTCAGAAGCCAAGCAGTGTGTTCATATAAAAAATATAGTTGTTTTTGGACTTTTCGTTGGGCTTTAAAGACATTAAATAATGAAGTAACAGTCAGTGCCTGAATATCACTGGAAAAAAATGTAATGTTTCCACAGTCTCCAAATGCAGTTTAAGGCTCATGTAAATATGATTATATCTGCAATCCACTGATCATGATTTTAGTTTGTAAGGTCTCCATGGTAGGACTTCTGAACTGCTAATCAGTGCAAACCTTTGCACTATTTTCAGGCTGTATCCATCTTTACTGAATGTGATATTTCATTTGTCCACTGTTGTTGTTTTCTACCAGCGTGATGTGCAGTGAGGGCGAAGGTCATCTTCCGCTGCACACATGCTCCTGCAGCTCAGCACCTTGTCAGCTGTTGTAAATATCTCTTATGTGGAACTACTTTGGGAAGGCTTATTTATTTTCTTTTTTTTTTTTTGTGGACAAAAACTGCTTTCACTGGAATGATTTAAAGCAGTGGTTCCCAACCTCATTTCCTAGAAGTTCCCCCCACGCTGCACCCTACCACCAGCCCACACAGTCATTTTACAGATCTTCATTAATTAAAATGGGTTACTGTGTACATTTTGGCCACTAGGGGGAGCTGAACCTGCAACCTCCCATGAGCGGCAGGGAGCCATGTTAGCTTTGGTCTGTAGCGGGTTAGCTTCAACTAGCCGCAAAACAGATGTATCCTACAACGTTCTGCAGCAAATCAGCACTTACTGCAGTTGTTTTAAACAAAATCCTGCTAGAAGATACGGAAAATTAAATTACTGCAGGTCACATGACCCACGAGTGCCGGATCTGCTACTGCAAATTTACAATGTCTGGTTTCTGAAGAAAGCAGCCCCCTCGGAGCGCTAATACTCATCAAATGCTGTATATTGACCCCAGAAATCATCCGTCATTAATCACATTAGGCTAAGGTTTGGGTCCAAAGTTACACAGTATTCCTGTAACAACCCTTTTGAGAACAAAATAAACAAACAAAAACCACACAGCGGTGAAGCACTGGACAGGAGAAGAACCTAAAACCATGAATCTAACAATGTATCTGACAATCAAAAAGTCTCTGAATAAGTTAAATGAGCTCATCATCAGAGCCGAGTTATCCTTCTTTCTCAAGGCTATAAATGTAGACCTCTAATATGTGATTCTTGCTGCTCCATCACCTTTAAATCAAGACTCTAAAGTAAAACTTCAAACCTCCACCATATACAGCAGTGAGTTGGAGAAAACTCCCACACAAGCCTTTTTTCAATGTAGCTCTGACATGGACTACTATGGTCATTTTGTCCTAAACTTGACCTCCTGTTGTCTTGTTAAAAATGCCTTGGGGTTAAAGATGCATTGACACTCAGCTGTTATAAACCGAACATTTTCATTAAAATCCTCAAAAAGTGCCTTAGATTCTTCATGACTCAAAGTAATGGGTCATCAAAAAGGCTGGTGCAGAGCTTACCACCAAGCTATAGGAGGATCATTTCATTTTTGGTCATGTGTGGCAGCAGGGAGACCTAAAACCTGCAGGACCCCAACCCAAGAGGTCCAGAGTTGGTGATCTCAGGTCTGATGTATCCTAATCTGAAATAGATCTTAAAGGAAGTATTGGAGTACTTCTGCATAGTACAAGGATGTCCAAATCTGATCCTCAGAAGGCTCCCGCCCTGCAGGTTTTAGATGTTTCTCTGCTCCTGTTTTCCCCCTGGATCACATTATTGGGTCATTAACAGACGTGTGGAGAACTTGAGGACGAACTTTTAAGGAGATCAATTTAAATTTAATCAGTTGTGTGAGAGAAGGGAAACATATCAGATTTGGACAAGCTTGTCTGAGTAAAATACCAGCACATCCTCCGACTTCTGATAATCCAGTAAATGTGTTGCGATGTTAGGAACTGCAGTTAAAACAGCCCCTTGGTGGCCTCCTCCTCCACACGTTGGGAACCACTCGTTTTAAGGATGGGAGGTGTCATTTGGTTTTTCAGTACTCCCTTATGTGACGAACCTCTCTGCCTATTCTTTTATTTTTTACATTTACAATATAAAAAATTTCTTTTGAAAACTTCAGATTGAGTCAATAGTTTGTTTTGTGAGTTTAAAACACAGAAATGCCTTTAAGGTGTTTATAAAGCTGAAGTTTATTGAGTAATGTGATGTTTTTCTTTTTTTTAATCAGAGCCAACTTGTGTGTTGTTTCTGTGGTGTGTAAATATTGCAGGACCTTGGCAGCGTATTCAAGCTTAAAAATATGTCTGCTGGTCCACACTGGCTCTGTGGCCGGGACATTACGGTCGAGATGTGAATAATACTGCTTCGCCATGGGAAAGGAGCTCTTTCCATGGGGGGAAAACATGTAACTTAATTGATATATATTAGACTTTTCTTAGGTTGGTTCCGGGAACTGTTTATATGTTCTTTTTTTGTTCTTTTGTTCATGTGCATTATATTTGAGTCACAAAACAAAGCAAACATCAGTGAAGCATTTTGGACTCAAAGGTGTGAGATTATTGTAAATGCTGGTTTCTCTCTGTTTAAATGTATTGTGACTGTTTTGATACAGTAAGTTTGTCTCTGTGGTCTTCATTTATCTGAACTTTTGTTGGATTTTAGGCCCACATACACTATCATACAATGAGATTATTATCCTTTTCATAAATTTCCACTATGAGCCATTTTTGAAAAATATTTGGTAGCACTGAATGGTAAAAATCATGCAAAACTACATTAAAACAAAAATAAATATCTATACATCAAATTCTCCTAATTCAGATTCGATCCTGTATGTTAAAGAAGTCTCTCTTGTATCCTTAAAACACCTTTTTAAATAAAATCAAAGTCAATTACAGTCCCAAATTGAGAGTTTTAGATTTAGCCATTTTAACTCCAACAGACACACAGTTGTGCAATCACAAACACACAAAGTACGATGTAGAACCATCCACTTTTTCTGTCTTTATCTCCCACTAAATTCCTTATTGCATTCCTTGGATCTCCTATTAGACTAAAAAGACAAAAAAAGATATTATTTTTCCTCAACCTGATCCTTTTTTTTACTATTCTCTCATTTTTTTTAATGCCAAGAGCGGAGTTTTTGTTTTTTTAGGTAAAAAGCTGCTGCCTGGCTCATGTTTTTGCACTCGTTTTAATGGAAGTTGACCATCAGCGACGCTTCCTTACATCCAATTTATTTACTACATTCTTTTCTTCATGTAGAGAGAAAAGCAGGAGAACAGAGAACTACTGAGACGGATCGGTGCGGAGATGGATAAAGTCAGATAAGGCAAAGTTTCTTTTGTGAACTTTTATCATAAGTTTAGCCAAAGTGTTAGCGTAAATCAGGCAACGTGTCCGATTCCCTCCATGGAAATCCCCTGAAACTCCCCAGGGCTCTTGTGCTATATCTCAGCTGTCGGACGAGGCCTACATCTCTCATCTCTCTTTGCTCTTTGTGTGTGTGGGGGTGTGTGTTTGTGTGTGTTTCAGTGTTTCATCTCTGCCCCATCCTCATGCCGATGGGGCTCTTTGAAGCCTGATATCTGGTCAGTGTAACTGCAGTTTTGTCCAATTTCAGTAGTCACATTAGACACTGGATTTAAATCTACTACTTAGAGCAAATACAGAAAACAAGGATTAGGCCCCTTTAAAAGTAGAGGAAAAACTTACAAGTCAAGCTGAAGAGTGCTGCGGCCATCTAGAATATGATTTAACCCCTAATAGCCCAAAGCTTTGTTTAAAAAAAAGCTAAACGCCTTTTAAAACCTGAGGCTTTTTTGCTCTGCACTGTTTTATTTCAGCCTTAAAAGAAGCTTAGAAACATCACATAAAAAACTAATTAAGGATCTCTCATCATAAATAAACAGATAGCCTAAACTCTCTAAAATGTGTAAACAGAGAGTGCTTTGGCTACTGTTCAAGCATTACTAGTGTTTCTGTTCAGTTTCATCACAAGGGTGAAATCTCTACGTTTTTTTATTCATTCATTCATTCATTCATTCATTCAGTCAGTCAGTCAGTCAGTCAGTCAGTCAGTCAGTCATAACCTTTATTTTTGCTGGAAAAACTACTGAAATTGATCATTCTTTTTCACTGAAACTGCATTATAATGATTTACAACAATAAAATTATACATTTTTCTCATTTATTATAATGATAATAATGAAAAATAATTTGTCAGCACCTTTCAAGGCTCTCCGGAGCACATTGCAACATTAAAAAAACATTTAAGCCAAATATAAAAGGAAAACAATGAAGACAATGAATGGTAAAGCAAGTTTGCAGTGAGATCTATTTCTTTATATCTTGTCATGAAAAATGAAATGGCTTCTTAAAAGACTTTCCAAAGCTCATCTTTGGGTGTTTCCTCCTTTTGGTTCTGATCTCTGTCCAGATGATCCCACTCTGCTTCAGTTATGTTGAGGTTGGGGTTCTAGGGGAAGTTCCATCTCTCCATCAGACCTGTTGTTACTCATCTTCATTCCAGTCATGTGGCAAACCTCAACATTTTCTCCCTGTGTCCCTTCCATAATAATGGCTTCTTGGCAGCCTTTGCAGCATTTCTAATGAGACTTTGGACAAGAGAAGATGGATCAGCTGCAGATCTCAGTCTCTCAGGTCTCTGTCAGCTCAATGCTGGATTTATTCCCGGTCCTTAAGAACATCACTTTCAGACACCATGGACAGTGTTTTACATCTGACATTCACTTCGTCCTTCACTTGTCCAATTACCTCAAACACCCTGCACAAGTTTTTGACTAACAGCTCTTTTTCCATCTCACTGCAGCTCTCAGAGCAGAAACACTGTTGGCACGAATAAAATGTGAACCTGATTTATGGTCAAGAGATTAGCCATAACCCATTAGTTTACCAGGAGGATCTTTGTTTTACATTAAATGCCATGAAGTTCCCCTGGTCCTGCCAGCTACTGCACACCACATCTATGGAAGAGAATATATAGGCGCTTCCTGAAGGCCCCGGATATAAACTTAAGGGCAATTGATTGATTATCTACAGAGTTAAGAGAAGCTGTTGTAGATGTAAATGTGGATCGAGGCCTTGTATTAATGCCAATGATATATATCAGTGGGAATTTCTTTTCAGTTTTTGGAATATATAGACAATTTACGAGTAAATGGCTTCAGCCGGCGTATTCAGCCCGTCTGAATAACAGCAAACAAAGATGTTATCAGGAGACATGAGGCTTTTTTCTTATCAGCCTTTTTGACTTGTCAAAACAGGAAAAGCCCAGATGGAAATAACACAAAAATAACCACAAGGGTTCAGTTCCATTAACTTTTCCTGGAAAAGCACAACAACAGGGCCGCAAATAAACGCAATGCAGCCATTATTATCAAAATATCAGCAAGAAATTTGTTCAAGTGCCAAATTTAAGCAATTCAAAGGTCAAATTTTCACCTTGATGAAGTTGGTCTCATGCAACTGAAGTTTTTACTATTATAATGAAATGTTCATAAGAAACCTTTTCACTGTTTCATGCACACATCTATGCTCAGAATGACTGGGGTTAAATCAGACCAATATGAGAATATTCTATTCCATCTCTTCCATGGTTGACTTGTTTATAACTTGGTTTTTATAAAACAGGACTGTGGCGATAAAGAGCTGATAATATAAACCTTTGCCCTGTGTGTGAGTAAATCCAGTCATGGTGTTGGCAGTGATTGCAGTGTCATCTTTCCAGTCTGCACACATGAAACAAAATCATTTTCAAATCAGTTTGCCTGAAGATAAGAGTAGAATTGGCAAATATCAGACGGTGTTACAGAGTACAAAAAAGAAAGACGAAGAAGAAAAAGAAGAAGAAGACCAGCATCAAGGGAGAAAAGAGAAAACAAATGGAGGAAAGAGAACAAACATTCTCTGCAGTCATGTTGCTCTATGATTTGTGGAAACAGGAGAGGAGATGATAATGTGGATGTTTTTGGGTCCTGGTACGACTCAGCACTGCTCATTCCCCTCAGCCTGACACACACACACACACAAACACAAACACACACACACACACTTGGTGCTGGAAGAGCTCTGTGCAGTTTGTTTCTCCAAAGACTGCACTCCTTCAAACTCTGTCAGATTCATGTTGCTGCGAGAGGATAAAACATCTGACCTGAGTACAGCAGAGCCACATCCACAGCAGATATTCAGATCAAATAGTGCAAAGTGTTGAATAAACAGAAATGTGAAAAATAAAAAGAACCCTCTTCTTTCTCTGACTTCTTTTTTTCCTTCAGTGGATTTAATAAGCTCGTTTTGACATCCATCATCAGATTATTAAGAGCTGATCCTCGCTTTCTACCAGCAGATCTGCTCCACTTTTCCATTTTGTGCCTCTGAGTAGGATTGAAGGGAAATCTGTTTTATTGCTTTACAGCACAAAAACAGGAAGGAGAATGTTCCTCCAGCTCAAACCGAGCTAAAGCTTTGACAGTTTCTGGCAGCTGTAGATTAAAGGAGTGAAAGGCTTGGTGGAGAATCCTCTTCAGTAAAGCCAAGCAAAGAAAGCAGGAGGGATTATCAGAGATGATGACCTAATGTTTTTAGACTGAATGAGAACATTTTAGTGGTCCAGATCAAAAAGTCTGCTACCTGACTGTGATGACTTTATCACATCTAGATTCCTTCAGTGGTCCCTAAAACATCTTCAAAACCTTTCTGCTGTAATATTTGTAGCAGAATTGTATTCATATTTTGTTTAAACAAATAGATCTGCACCCCTGTTTCAGTTTCATGATCGGGTCTTCTAAGGTTCTCAGCAACCCTTATAGATGGTATACAGATGGTCGCAACCACCCCGACACCATCCTCTGGTTAGTTAGTTTAGCATTTCAACCTTTGAAATTTATATTTTTTGATGATGTTGCAACTGATGGGAAGAGCTGGCTTCAGAAATCCACAGTCATTATGAGTTTCATCAAATATGTCAAACTAATCGCGCCCACTCCACATCACTCATCGTCTACGTGTACTTGTGGAATTTTGCTGGAAACTGTGGGCACAGTGTTTTCCTGACTGAAAAAACGAGAGCTCATCCACCTTATTATCAGGATGCAGCCAGAAAAACAGCATTTCTGAGCGTTGAATCACATTACAGAGGCATCTTACAAATCTGTTGAAGTATCAGCACTGATTAATATAAATTCAGTGTTTCTGCATGCCAATCTGCACATCTCTAAAAGTCATGCATTTCAGGAGGATGTTTAGCCAAAGGAGTGTTACTCAGCAACCAGTAATCCAGGAAACTGTCATTTTGATGCAATAAATTATCATGACCAGATTTAATGCAAGCCACCATGTTTTCCTTACCTTTCTCCTGTCGTTTTTAATGTCTAAGAACGTTAACTGAGTAGTCTGCAATATGATAAACTTATTAACCAGAAATAAACTGCATCTGGAACTTAAAATAACTTCAGTAAAAATCTGAGAGGTGATACAGCACTGCTTAACAACGTGGACAGATAGTGAGTTTATTTCTGCAGTAATTCCTGGAGCAAAAAGAAAAAAAAGTTGTAAATTGTGTCACAAAAATTGTGTTTGAGGACAAATAAATGGACCATGACTGTTAGACATTTTGTTGAGATATCATAAAGACATAGCCTATACAAGCTTTAGAACAAACATAGGCCTGTATAAGCTGTGGTGTTTTTTTCTTGTTTTTTTTTTGTTTGTTTGTTTTTGTTTCCCGAAATGTCTCTTCATTACGATTAACTGCAAGTTAGTAAAGAAATCAAGTGTTAAACTGACCTCCAGACAGTTATGAAGTTGAGTTTTGCAAGTATGAATCAGTACTCAAAAAAAAAATCCTTCTTTAAAACAAAGATATTAATCCCATTTGGATTTTGATTTCTTATGAAGTTATCTTAATTTGCATCTCTCTCCTATCATCATTTTTTGGTCAGAATTGTCCTCCTCCCCAAAACAGGCCCATAAGTTGTACAGTCTGTAACTACATACAAAGAATCTGCAACTTTTAGTTGTCTTCGGAGCAACAGTACAATATAAGGAATTGTTATTCAGATAAAAATGAACCTGAACGTGTTCTGAAAGCTTAAAGAATGAGTTTTAACCCTAACGTGGATCCTTTTCTAACCCCAGCCAAGTAATGTCACTGCCTCAACCCAATCTAGAAGTGACAAAGTTTAATGTTGTGCTTACATGTAAATACAACAAAAATGGCCCCATAACAGTGACGATAACCTTGTAAAAAGACAGTATTTTAGCTCAAATTCAGAAAAATTTCTACTTATACCAAACTAATGTTTTTGTGTAAACTGAACCACAAAGTGAGATACACGTTATAGTAAATGCTTTTATGTATTTTGCAGTCTTTGGTCATTTTTACATTTCTAAATATGTTTTAGTGATTTATAAATAATAGAGAGATGGATATATCTATAAATGTCCAGATAGATATAAACATATAGATTTTTTTTTTCATCTTGTTAATAAATGTTATTGGAATTTTCTTTCATTCTAGTGACCAGCTTAGAAAGGAAATCAGCTCAGATGGTAAAACGCATCAATGCTGTTAGGCAGGAAAGATGAAAAGACCTGAAACCATTGCCCAGTCACACAGTCCAGAGAAAATCCAGACTGATTTTAACTTGCTGCATGAGTTTAATGCGTGATCTAATATCCCAATGGCTGAATATAGGCTGGGAAATATATCAAAATTTTCAAATACTGTATACCAAGACTTTGTCACACAAGTTATGAAATAAGGGAATATCTTGTTTCTTGAGTTAGCTTGTTTTGAGTTAAAATGATCTATTTTTAAGCATTTTGCAAAACTATATCCTTGTTATGGTCATTGAAAGTTATTTCTTTTATCATTTTAATACACATCTACTTTAATTTTAGTCAAATATTTTAAGTGCATGTGTTTTTGATACTTAAAGTGCATTTAGCACTCAAGGCTGTATATCTCCTCAGTATATATCGTATATCGTGATTAAGAAAAAAATGATTGAGATATGAAATTTGGTTCATGTCGCCCAGCCCTAGATGAATGCAACTAATCTCGTAGATCAGTGGAACATGTACAGTCCAAAAGCTTGTCTTCTTTTTTGTAAACTGTCTGTGACCCCATTACTTCAGGAGATCCTGAAAGAAGAAAGCAAACAGAGACTGAAAGAAGAAGAGAGATGGTCTGCAGCTCTGAGGGTCACTCATGCAGCTGGGTCTATGTACTGCAAAGGTCAGAAAGGCCACGACAGGCTCAGACGCTCTGAAAACACTTTAAACACACATCTACACACCAGCTGCTTTCTGAGACTTATGAAAATCCCTCTCATGATGATTTGTTTCTTTGCAAGAAAAGAAAGAGCAAAGATCAAGAGGATGAGCAGACAGCGGCAGATTTTATATAAAACTCTTTTTCTCAGTAAAAACAATATTCTGGTCTATGCTCTTGTCAGGTTTAGTAAAGATTGTAAATCCAGCCAGAATTGTTTTGTTTTAAAGGTTTTTTCATCTCAGGCTGGCCAGCAGCATTCACCTCATTATTATGTGTAAACACTTGGTATCATATTCAGCAGCTTACTCTTTGGTCTTTATTTGGATGGAAAAGTCACTTTGTAAAAATAACAAGTTCTCCACAAGTTTCCTAAAGTTCAAGGCCAACCAACATTTTCAGTGTGTGTGTGTGAGAGAGAGAGAGAGAAAGAGAGAGAGAGGGAGAGAGAGAGAGAGAGAGAGAGAGAAAGAAAGCTTTATCCCCCTTTATCATCATTGCAGGGACTCTGTCTCCGCCTAGTGGTCAACCTGTGTCAACACTTCTGAATGTGTCACAAGTTTATGTAAAAAGCATGAAGTGCAAACTGTTACATTGATGGATTAAATGTGTATGAATGGCACTTTCACTGAGAAATGAAAATAAGAAAACATGATGCTTGCAACATCGACATCTTCTCCACGAATGAATGAACATAAACACATTAGGCTATTATTAGCATGTTTGTTTGTTTGTTTTTTACTTGTACGTCATGTAAAACATTTAGTTCAACGTGTGTATTCAAACGGGCGGATTTCCTTGATGCTTTACCTGTCTGAGACACATTCTTTTCATAGTTTCACTTTCGTTTATCCATCTCCGTGAGTCGGTGCGCGTGAGCCCGTCAGGTGTAAGTTTTGTTTTTGGGTTAAGTTTCGTTTCTGTCTGCAGCACAGCAAAGATCAGCTGTTTGCCGTCGGCAGCCTCAGAGACGACATGTTTTCGTGGGGAGAGGACTGTCTGCGGGGATTTTGGCTGAAAGGCCAGGGCACAGCAACTGATAACAGTTCTTCCAACGCAGGAGTTCATCATGTAAACATCAGTTATCGCATCACGCATCTGTCAGCGGGGCACAATGTGCTGGTTTTCCTCAAAAGTAATGGAAATGCCTTCATTATTCCTACAAACGAGGACAAGGATGGAAGAAGAGTGAGAGGAAAACAAAGTGAGTATCGGTTTTATTCAGTTTAACTCACAGCTCATTCAGTTTTAACCCCTGCTGTGTGTGTCTGCTTTGTGTCTTTGCAGAGTTTGTGAAATACAAGGAGAAGATTGGAGCTGTGAGTTGTGGTGATGATGTGGTAATCCTGCTGTCAGAGAGAGGCTCGGTCCTCTGTGTGGACACGACCCACACTCCGTACTCACCCAGGTATGCTGCTTTAGAATGAAATGAATGGCTGAAACATGTGGTTAATTTTAATGTGTCATGCAGTCAGTCTAACTTTGTCTTTCTGATCTCAGGTTGGTGGAGACTTTTTCTAAAAAGCCAGTCTCTCAGGTTGCATGTGGGAGCCAGCATTCAGTTGCCCTCACCAAAGGTAGAGTAAAATGTTCAGTAAATCCCAAACAAAATGTGCCGGACCAGTTAATTGCATCATATTATATAAATAAAGAACACTTTAGTCTGTCTAAAAGCATCACCTTGTAATCCTTTGAATATTCGGCCCAGGGATCTGAAACAGCAAGCTACAATACACTTTGCTTTGATTACAGTATGGTTATCATTTGAATTCATCATTAGGAAACACAAATTTGCACCCACATATGATCACAGGGGACAAAGTCACATAAGACTTGATATGCTGGTGCACTTTCACATCTTAAAGCCGGACTACTGAACTTTGGCACATTTTCTCTGAGGATCCCTAACGACGGCTAATTCAGCATCCGTCTTGCATCCTGTCTCTTTTCTGAGCCCTTCTCAGTCTATTGTTGACTCGTCCTATTTCCTGCACTGTCTCTTTATTTCTTCATTTTTTCTCGCTTCCTCTGACAATGTCCTTCTGTGTTTCTGTCCTGAGTCAGCCCTGGTTGCTGCACATTCAAAATGGCAGGTGTGTTAATATTGAGTTGCTGGTGTATTGTAGTCCCACATACAGTAGTATAATGCTGCAGTTGAATAATGTTGCTGAACATGGAAAATGTGGTATTTGCACTCAGAACCCTGCAGGGCAACAACAACCCCAGGAATGTACGTAATAAATGTTGCCATGCAATTAAAATGAGTCAAAAAAACATATTTGTAAGGTCAGAATGTAGTGGTGCATTGAATTACTTCAGCAAATTTAACCTTTGATGAATATTTTTGCAATTGAAACCTAGATGAACCTACAAGCAGAGTTGTTATCATAGGAAATTATTTTTTTTCTTCCTCTTTATCAAAAACTGGCTGAAAGAAACCAGTAACAATCACTAACTAAAACTATTTAGATCAAAGACCCCATTTGAAAATGTTTCATAAAACCAAAATATTCTTTAAAATATGGTTCTTAAAATCATAGTGTTTTCTCCAAAAAAAACCCAACTTGCCTCAGTTCTCACTTTTCACTGAAACTTGTATTTCTCACCTTAGGAAGAAACTATAATATATAAACACCATTTAACTCCCAGTTTTAATTATGAATCATGCACCTTTCCCTTATATTTATTATCCATTGTTTTTTTAAATTGGGCTTGTTAAGTGAGTAATACACATGATATAAATTAAGGGTTTACTCTGACCACACGAATCCTGATCTGACTTTTATGGCCTGCTGAAATTATTACAGTATAGCACATCCACACTGACATTTGGCCCCTGTGGAAACTCTTGTTCATATTTTACTTCATGTAAATAAGCCGGCATGTGAATAAGGAGAGATAGTCATTTTTTCATTTCATTTCACCTGGGCTCTCCCTGCTGTATTGTCAGCCATGTAGGGGTCACTTGTAACACAATTAGATAGTGCAGAGTAATGCTTCCTCCACAGTTCAGCCATGTTCACACAACCAGAGACAGCCTCTAGTGTGCATGGTGAAGATGTGGAGTTTGTGTTCAAGGCTCTCGCCTACTTCCTAAAACCAGTAACATCATTATTGAGGAGTTTTTCTGCCATAGCGTCTGCTCTAATAGCAATGAATCAAGTTAACATACAAGTCTGCACAGCCACAACTAACTGTGGTCCCAGAGATCCTTACATGCATCCTAACAGCACGTAACAGGAACAAGTACGGGCATGTTGTTGTTCATGTGTGACCAAATCTACTGGACTAATAATGTGCTGTGAAATAATTCATCCTAGTGCATCTACAACATGTTACGAATCTTCTTTTTCTGGTTTAATAAGTGGTCCCCATCTGCAGTGTAGTGCATCTAGCAAGGCATCTTCTCGTTTAATATACAACTTTAACAGCCACACACGACATGATAAAATGCACATTGTGTATCTGTTCAAATACATATTCTTCTTTCTTTTTGTAAACCTTTTTCATGTGGTAACACGTGACCAAGTTCAGAAGTAATCTTGGTGTTTCTGCATCAAATCTTGTATCTGTGTAACTGGGATGTGCACCAGAATCTAAACAAGTTCACTTTTACTTTAGTGGATGAGATTAAAGTTCAGCTCCCCCTCATCAGCTTTTCCATCAGAGGACAGTCTGGAGGTGATGCTGCTCCACTTGCAGTGAGACTCAGTTCTTGTGATTTCCCTGCAGATGGTCAGGTCTACACATGGGGTCAGAACTTTAGAGGCCAGCTGGGTCTGCGAAAGAGAAGTTGTGGAACCAGTTCGCCCCAACAGATCCAGTCCCTGTCAGCCATCCCCCTGGTTCGGATCGCAGCGGGAGGAGAGCAGAGCTTCGCCCTGACCGTGTCTGGAGGCGTTTTCGGATGGGGCAGAAACGACTGCGGACAGCTCGGACTGGGAGACACTGAAGGTAAAGATGCTCTGTTTTCCATTTCTTAGTCTTTTACTGTAATATTCATGTAGATGTTATGTGTTTTATGTTGGTTTTATCGACTGTCATACTTAAGTATGATTACATTTTTTAAAACTGTTTGACATTTTTTTCTACAGACAGACTTGCACCGGTTTCTGTTCATAGCTTGGACATGAAGGAAACTTGTGACATCTTCTGTGGAAAAGACCACACTGCCATTCTGACAAAGGTTGGTTAATAAAGTATTTATCCCTGAAACAGACAGGAAGTCAGCGTAATATATTCATAATGTTTGAATATAGATTATATTAGTAGCAATGCAGTGAAATGCTGTGTTGTGTGTACGGCTTGAAATACTTTGTTTAAATTCTCTTAATTTTGTCTGTAAATGCTGGGAATATATGTGAATAGTCCCAAAATCCATTTTTCTGGCTGACATGCTGGTGGTTGGTTGGGCTGCAGTTAGACTTTTTTCAATCTCTGTATTTTTTCCAAGTCAGTCATCAAACGAGCTCAGCCGTTTTCTGGTTTATAACAAGAAGTATTGAGTTTCCAGTCTTTATAAAACAGTGAAACCAGCTCATAGCAATCAATTAATTACAATTAACAATGAATTATTCACAGTTATTTTTTTCAGCTTCAGATGAAGATCATTGTGTGACATCAGTGTTGATTGATCAGAGCTTGCTGTTATAATCTAATAAAGGCTGCAGAGGAAAACTAGTATTTTACATATTTAGATGTTAATTTGAAAAATTATGCTGTTAGATTTTTTAATCTATCCATTGTAGGGGCAGTAGTGCATCTTCTTCATCCTTGCCCAAACACCTCAAACAAAGAGCAAACACCCAATCATTGAAGTTGAGTGATGTCTGAATAAACTGAGACATTTTTCTTGTTGTTTTAACCCGAGGACTCAGACTTACCCTGTAACCTTTAACCGGTGTGTTGGTTGTGTTTTCAGCACGGTGCTGTGTTTACTTTTGGCTCTGGTCAGTATGGACAGCTCGGACACAACTCATTGCAAAATGAACTCCATCCTCGGCTTGTTGAGGAGCTTGCGGGGAGAAAAGTCATCAAAGTTGCTTGTGGAAGGTAAATTACAACAGTTTTTATGATGATTTTGAGCCTGTTTAAGACATTCATTATTCAGGATAATATATTTATCCCATACTTGTTTATACATGCACACTTCAGTGGTTCAAAGCTGTTTTTAAATAACTCTCTTTGTGGTGTCCAAACATATGTGACCATAATTTATTTAAAATGTAAAGATTATTTTTTACATCACCTTGCTAGGTGTACTAGGTTTGAGCCCCTTTAGCCCTCAACTAACCTGGTGGAATAAGCTTCATTGTACTTATAAAGGGATGGAAAGGCTGGTTAAACCATGCCATTCTGGTACTAAGAGGCCTACAAGATCCAATAAAATATCCTACTCATATTACACCACCCGACCGTAACATCTGAATGTTGTGACGTAAATAGAGACTCATCAAATCAGGCAAAGTTCTTATATCGCTCACAGCCAGGGTGATTAAGAATAAGTCTATGTCCACACAGATAAATTCAGCTATCTTCAAATGAAGTTGTTTTAGAGAAATAAAAAAAGACAATAAGGTTTTATGTTTACAGTTCCCTTATCAACATAAGAAGGGGATTGGAACCAGTAGTTATATGACTTTGTGCTGCCTGATATCATCTCAAACCAGTCAGCCCATTCTCCTCTGACATCAACAAGACATGTTGATCCAGACAACTGTTGCTGACTGGATATATCTCTTCTTCAGATCATTCTCTGTAAATCTTAGAGATGGTTGTGTGTTAAAATTCCAGTAAACACTCAGACCAACAACCGTGCCATGTTCAAAATCACTTAAAGCTCTTCACCATGTCTACATGACTAATGAGTTGCTGCCATGTGACTGGTTGATTAGATATTTGAGGAGCTTTAGGCTGTTTCTGTGATTTAAAATGATCTGCCATGGGGTTTTTATGACTGCATTGAACAATGTTTATTATTTATTTCCCACTTAGAAATCACACGTTAGTGTTGACGGACTTCAACCAGGTCTACTCCTTCGGTTGTGAAGAGCAAGGGCAGCTGGCTAATAGAGAGGAGGGTCAGTCATCGGTGCCGCTGCCCGTTGAGCTACATCAGGGTAACTACATCACTGGTACCAACGGTTTTACCAACAAAGTCGGGAAATTAATGGATAATATTGGGTTATTTGATCTGAATTTTAGGCCACAGCAATCCCAAAATTAGAAGCATCTTCGCTGGGGAAAATTGCTCATATGCGACATGCTCTTCTGATGAGGTATCATCTCTCACACATCAGACCAAGATGATACAATGATGTGAAAGTCAACTCAACTTGTTTTATTTGCAGGAGGTTCAGCAGGATTCAAACGCTGACAGTGTCAACAACTTAACCCAACACTGTCTTGAAGACATGATTGATGGATGGATTTCTGAATGTGATTCAAAGTCATGGAAAAAGATCAAACAGTAAGTTTGACAACGTCAAATAGTCTGGAGTTTTATAGATGATATTCCCTAAGGAGTTCATTTGCTCTTCTAGGGAAATCCACAGGACATTTGCATCTGCATTCTTTTTCAATAAAAGCTTCCTCAAACAAAGGTAAACTTTCTATGACCTTTCCCTTCTTTTTCTACAACTTATCGTTCTGAAATGCATGTTGCAATGGATGATGTAGCCTATGTTCTGAAATGTGTTAACAGAAGGAATTAGCTTATTAGATCAAGTGAGCTAAATAATTAGCTCAAATTAGCTTTTTAAGCATGCAAATATTTCACTAAAAACAAATTCAGTGACAGCTTTTCGACCACTTTGGTGCATATTGCATTATCTGATTAAAACGAAACAAGGAATAAATGAAACTGGTGTTTCCCAGATTGTTTGTATTAGCTTTTTAGTTTGACAAAATACCTGTAAACTATTGAATTTTACCCTCATATAACTGTTAAAAACCATTGCAAACACTCTACAGCATGTTAAGTGCGTCACAACATAGCCTGGTCTGCAGCTTTGTTACACAGCCCACCACTAATCTGACAACACTAGCATCATTTGTTTGGTTTGACCCAGTTTAACATTTAAAAAGTTAAAACCACCGTTAACGTACCACACAACATACAAATCGCTAGCCTAACAATACAATTACCCAAGTCATATTTTAACATAATTAACTTAATTTAACTTTAACTTAATTATTATGACTAAAGCAATATGCTACTAAGCTAACAAAATGGCTAGCTTAGACTGGGAGAGTAATTTAATTTAATTTAATTTGATTGAATTTAATTTACAGCCATACTGTAAATGCTCACAGGCTCTTTTAGTATATTTTGCTGTGTCTGTATCAGCATAATACTGGCATATGATAAACTAAGGATTATATGAACATGATCTGTTTGCCCTCTTAGCGGAGATAAATATCTCCAAACTTCACCAACGTACCATGGCCTGAACTTGAAGCTGGCACGACTCACGTTTAAGAAACTGGTGAAAAAGGACAAAGTTTGGGAAGAGGTGTGTAAATACATGAATACTGTGATAAGTATTAGTACACTAGTACTATCTGTGTATCAGCTGAAATGTGAAGTTGTGACATGCTTGAACTCTGAAACCAGCTGCTTCTCTCTTACAATCCTTTCCAAACAGGTTGAGGCTGCAGTCCTTCGCCTGCTCCCTAGTCTTCAGAAGGATCCTGTGGGGGTGGAGGGTCTGAGGATTTACCTGCTTCTCAATGAGCTTTTGCATGTGATCCAGAAACACACACAACCACCGAACACACAACTTGCTGAGCTGGTGGCAGCAGCAGTGACAAACCTATCAGCTAAAAGCCTCCAGGTCCTAG
Source organism: Craterocephalus eyresii (assembly GCA_037177035.1). Lineage (NCBI taxonomy): Eukaryota > Metazoa > Chordata > Actinopteri > Atheriniformes > Atherinidae > Craterocephalus > Craterocephalus eyresii. The sequence continues at coordinate 4,561,670 of JBBBVT010000010.1, forward strand.
GTACTGTCTGTGTTTAGTAAAGAATCTCTGGTTGAATAGCTTTGGGTTATATTAATGTTTGTCCTCTTCAGGGGACTGGTGGGCCCTGCTGCCGCGCTCCACCATAGGCAGATATGTGAAGGTGTGGAAACAAGCCATCTCTGTGATCTTGTCTTCTGAGCCAGTTCCTCATAACTCAGGAGCCAGAAATCTGCTTCAGGTCCTCCAGTATATGTACAATGTAAGGGCTAACAATCCAAAACCAGTAGCTCGACTCACTTTTACCACATATTTGATGTTTCATCCACTTTTCCCCACATAAATACTAATGGAAGGACTAATATTTCTAATTTTTTACAGGTCAACAGGAGGGTTGCTGAGATTCAGCAGCTGCCAGAGAGTGATTTTTATTTGTCGCTGGATGGAAACTTTCTTTTAAGTGATCTGGAACTATGGCGACTGCAATCACAACACAGGGTAAAAAGACAAAAAAAAAAATACTGTATTTAGAACAAAAAAAAAGCTGACCAGTTGTATTGTCGAGTCCAGACTGGGCTCCTGAAACTTTTCAGTCAGCATCAAATCTTTTGATTTGCACATGAATATAAATCACTTTATCCTGTTTAACTCAAATATCTTTGTGCTTTTTCTTTTTTAAGCTTGGATCTGCGAAGCCACTTGTCCTTTGCAACTTTCCCATTGTAATGGATCTGCAAGCAAAAATACAAGTTTTTAACATGAATGCGGAAATTGCGAAGGTATCCAGTTAGGAGGCCTTACACAAAAATATTCAGTTTTTTTTTTGTCGATGTATCATTGTTTAAATGGTAAAACACATATGTACAGCCCAAGTTCCAATAAAGTTTGGACATTCTTTAAATCTGACCAAAATGAAAACTAAAAGAGCTTTAAATATCATGAGCCAAAACATACATAACGTAATAGATGAGAAATTCTACGATTTTGAGACCAAGTATTCTGAGACCTGTGGGGAGCAACGCATTTCACATGAGCTCATTTTGTGCATAAAATTGTGAAATATGACATGTGCTGTGTTATCTTTGTTCTGTTTTAGATAATTGGCATGTGTGATTTGAAAATGTCATTTAGGTTTTATTTCCATCTCATTTAAAAATTGTTCCAACTATTTTATTATTCGGGTTGCATAAGAAACAATGACTTAAAATGTTTGATAAAAATGTGAAATATTCTTTAACAGCACGAAGGGACTCAAGTTTTCTCGCTTCTTGGATTGTCAATCTTCATTTATAAAAGCTTTGTGCTGAACCTGAGGCGTGCATCAGTTTTGGAGGACACCTTTGCTAAACTGACTGCTGCACATCACAAAGACTACAAGAAGCCACTGAAGGTAAACAGCGCAACACGTCACATTAGAAATGCATTATGACGTGATGACCTATGGGGTGGACAAGAGAAAAACTGGGTTGGATCCAGTGGCGTGTCTAGAATTTTTTTTACAGGGGGGCAAGGCAGTGGCACATCCTCAGAAAAGGGTGGCACATGTGAATGAGACTTTTTTTCAGAAAAGAACTTAGATTCTAGGTTTTTATGAACTAAAGTCGTAACAAAACTTAGAAAAGTAAATAGGTAATAATTTTTTTAAATGTACTAAAGTTTACTTAAAATGATGCTTTTAGTCAATTCTGCACCATCATATAGTTCAATGATCATTAAAAACTGAACAAATCACAATTTTTATCACTTGGCCCAGTGTCCTTCATGTCAAGCACAGTTAGCTAAATCTGCTCATTGCAGACAATTCATTCTGTTGTAATATGCTGGCTGGACACTTTTCTGACTCAGGGTACTTCTTCAGAACTGTGTTTACATCTGACTGCGAAGTGCTCTGAGCTGACACTGTCATGAATTGGCACTGTACAAATAAAGTTGAATTGAAATGTGTTATTTTTTCTAAATTAAACTATTAAAGTCAGCAATTAAGTAAATATTATAATAAATCCTTCTTTAAAATGAAGTACTTATTCTTTTGTCATTGAATCTTATTTAAATGCAACACTGATAGCTTAAAATTGATCTATTAAGTTTGAATATTCTCCTGTTTCATTTCACACATCTTTAAAATGGGATATCATTTATTATCAGCATGTAAGTTTTTGAGGTTGTTTTTTTGTTGTATTGGTTTTTTACATTTTTGGATAGGGCAATGGAATTAATGCCTCGCTTCCAGTTCTCTACAGAGCTATATGACATGTGGGTGAGATAATTCAAGCATTTGATTTA
>JBBBVT010000010.1:4578883-4590233 GCA_037177035.1 Craterocephalus eyresii
CTGAGACGATATAGAGTCTACTGAGTAGTTTAATCACAAGTTGTTACAGAGGAAATGGGCTTACAGAAAGAAGATGCACTCAGATAGCCAGCTGATCGGTAGCGAGAGGTACTTGGTATTCCCCCTCTTTGGCTTTATACTTTCCCTAAGCCTCTGATTGGCTGATTCCATCACATGATGCAAACTCCTCCTATACAATCCTCTGCAGTGTCTTTATTTACCTTGGTGTACCAACCCAGTGGCCATATAGTTTTTAAGATTATTATTCATTAATAAAGTAATGAATGAGGCAAATTTTTTTATTTGTTATATAAATGTGCAATAAGAATATAAAACAAATGTTTTACAGGGAGATCAGCACTAGCATATGAGTTTATGTTGATGTAACTTATTGTTATAGACTATTTCAATTTTTATGTATGTTTTGAATAGGTAGATAAATAATCATCTGTCTAGAAGCAGCTGGCAAACTTTTATGTTTTATACAAAGTCAGAAAAGATCAACCTTCCAGGATTAAAAACGATGGATGAACTAAATTAGATTAAAATGAGAATTTAATAAAAATTATTAAGATTATATTGTTTTAATTTTTTTTTTCAACATGGTAAAAATCACTGAATATATATATATATACATATATATATATATAAAGTTTTGAGCAAAGCTCAATAAAAAATTTTTTTATCTGTTTTCAGAATTGACTTGACAATTTAAAAAAAAATGTTGTTGATGTAGGAAACTGGTGGTCTTCATTGTTGCCGAAGAAGATGGTGAAGCACGTGGAGGTGTGGAAAACAGCACTCTCAGAAGTCATGTCCTCTGTGCCGATTCCTCACAGCTCAGTCAGAAACATCATTCTGATCCTCCAGAATATGTACAATGTCAGTAGCAACCCCCCCGCACCTAACCCCTCCAACATTTTTCACAAGAATCTAATGAATATGATCTTGTTTTAAAGGCCAACAAGAGGACAGCAATACCTGAAAAAACCTTCTGCTGCCAGATTGACCAAAGGATTCTTCAAGAGGATCTGCAGCTATGGCGTTCAATAATGAAAATTAATGGAAACAAAATGCAAAAGGCAGGTCATCCCCTCTTTTTAAAGTTTCCTTTCTATTTTGTAGCATTCACACCTTTAAGTTACTTCTTTTTTGTGTTATTTGTTTAGGATATGCATAACTCACCTCTCCTTCTGTGCGACAACACATTTCTGATGGATCTGAAGTCGAAGAAGTTGGTCTTTGACAACAATGTTGCATGGACTCAGGTGACTGAAACACATAGTTGATTTTGCTCAAATATCTGTTTTTTTCTGTTTATCTAAATTCTTATACTTGTTTGTTAATAGATTTTTTTTAGGTTTATTTGGTTTTCTACTTAACATTCTAAACCATTTTCCTTATGGGGATCCTGCTTGGTCTACAGGATTGTTGCCATGCTGGTGGCTCTTGCCTGGGTGGCTGAGACAAAAACCCGTCTTTATTTAGTCTTCGTGTAAACATGCAAAGTTGTGGAAAAGTACAGGTTTTAGTTCAATAATATGCTAAATCTTTACGGATTGGGTTGTTAATGGTAATTCTTTAGACCAATTTGTTAAACGCTGCTTTTCCAGATGTTAAATACGTTGTCTCTGATCAGCATCTCAAATATGATGTCTGACACTTTGCACTTACTGTACATACACAGACAAGATCTCAAAGGCTACAAAAAAAATGACTAATGCTTTCTGTACTTATAAATGCTTAAAACATTTAATATGGTCAAAATGTTTTGTTTTGGAGTTTCGGGGTCAATGGTAACAGGTTTATCAGGAGAGTGTAACAGGAAATTAATATTATGGATGATTGGAGTTTCCCTCCACTCTGCAGATCTGTAACTTTCAGGCCTTTTTAGCTCATTGCGTCAGTTTTTTTCACAGGTTACAGCTGTAAAAACAGCTCCAAGATTAAGATTAAGATTGATCTGAATAAAACAAAAAGCTTTTCCTACTCTTTGATTTCTGCTTGTGTTGTTCTCTCAAATGTATGTCGCTTTGGATAAAAGCATCTGCTAAATGACAGTAGTAGTAGTACTACTAGTAGTAGTAGTAGTAGTAGTAGTACAAAGCTGCTGAGCAGCTGCTGAATGAGTACACAGGCCATTATTCCTCCTTCTGCTCCAACTAAATGATGATAGGATAGTTATGCAGTAGTTACATTGTTAATAGAATTAGCTTGTTTAATAATTATATATAATTCTGTTTAAACCTGTTCTGCAGAAGGAGCATCAGGCTCCAAGGATGGTTTTAACGTACTTCGGATGGGTTCCCCAGCCGGGTTCAGGTCCGGCTTTTTTTGAGCTGAGTTTGAGGAGAGCATCACTTTTAGAAGATGCCTTGCAGCAGCTGTCAGTCGTTCATCAGTCTGACTTCAAGAAACCTCTCGTGGTGAGTATCCGACTGTGTCCAGACGGGTAAAACTTAGCCAGACCACTAATGCCATGATCTCAACCTGTTTATGTCTCAGGTCTACTTTGATGGCGACAGACAAGTCACAGATGTCTATAAAAGAGACTTTTTCCACCACTTGTTTCGTAATTTTTTGGCATCTAAATCTAAGATGTTCATGCTCAACGACTCCAAAACACTGACCTGGTTCTCCTCCAGAGTAAGGGAAATTATCTCTGAATTAAAGGATATTTTCCTTTTAGATATTTATTGTTGTTTTCTGTTGTTCATCCAGGCATCAGAGGAGGAGAGGAGGAACTTCTACCTGCTTGGGTTTCTGTGTGGGTTGGCTCTGTACAACAGCAGTATCCTGCACTTATCCTTCCCTCTGGCGACCTTCAAGAAGCTGCTGGACGTGGAGCCCACACTGGCGGACATGTTGGAGTTCAGCCCTGATGTTGGACAGTAAGAATTGATCAGAAACTTATTCAGCATTCAGTAATGATGAGAAAGATGAGAAAATATGATGACTTCTCCACTGAAATCAATAACTTGTTTTGTCCATTTTTAAGGAGCCTACAGTACACCGTAAACTACGAAGATGATGACCTAGAAAACATGTACATGGAGTTTTCGGTCGGTATTAAAAGATGAAAAGCTTTTAGTCTCATTTTTTTTATTAATTACTATTTGTTTCAGAGGTCTTATTCACATCATCATTGCTGATTTCAGATAAACTGGGATGAAACAGATGTTGAGCTTGATCCCCAAAACCCACGAAAGCCAGTCACAAGCCAAAATAAGTAAGTATGACTAAGGACTGCTGCAGAATAGGAAGCTATTTTCTGTCCTACCCATTACATTACTAATAATCACATCACAAAATACTAAAACAAACATTAGCTACTATGTAATTAATACACATCCTGATATAAAATGTAAACGCAAGAAAGAAAAAAGTGTTTCAAAATATTACTTGTTCCATCATCTAAACAGCCAAATATGACACTTAGAATTACTCTTTTACATGTCTTATTATTTATAATTTATCTTGTAACACTTTCTTATCAATGTGTATTTCATTTTATAATATATGAATTTATGCTGCAGTAAGCGGCAGTTTACGAGATGACTCACTCATGCCCATTGAAGTGTCCACTTTGCAAATATGCCATCTACACCCATGCATAGACCAGAAAACAGCGTGAACGTGTCCACTGTGGTGGACACTACATCATGAACATTTAGACCCTAACTCATTCTTCATTAATTTCTCTTCAGTTGCTGGGAAACCAAGCAATTTCTCTGACCCCTGTTGTGAAGTCTTCCCCTTAAGATATTAGTAAAAGAAAGGGGCCTAAATTTTTCCTCCAGCTCTACTCTGACCTCAAACACTGATTTCTACCTGCACCCAGAGCGCTGAAATGTTTTTAAACTTGTGTTAAAAGGGAGGAGTTTGTGGACGCCTACATCAACTACGTCTTCAACACATCGGTGGAGAGCACGTTTCAGGAGTTCAAGCGAGGCTTCTTCCAGGTGTGTGACCAAGATCTGGTGAAGATGTTCCAGCCGGAGGAGCTGCGAGGAGTCCTGGTGGGCCAGGACGTCTACGAGTGGGCAAAGCTCAAACAGGTACAGCCAATGAAGACTCCTCTGGTCCCAGTTCTCTGCTGCTGAGGTGTACCGTCATGTTAACACACACTGCTGTACTGTGCACAGAACACACAATATGATGGACTTTTCCATCCCGGACACCCGACCGTACAGATGTTTTGGGAGGTTTTTGAAGAACTAACCGAAGACCAGAAGAAAGATTTTCTTTGTAAGTATATTTCTGTCACATTTCACAGTTTCTTTTCTGAATCCACCTGCAGACCTACAACCATGAAGTACTGTTATCATGCGGTCATGACCTTATTGGTCGGGATCCGTCCAATGACAGCTGCAGGGTTGTCAAACTTAACCGTCAGCGAGGCTTTGGACAGACCCGACACCATTGTTACTTTGAGGATTTTTATTATCTGCGTATGTCTGATTGGCTTGTGGTTTTGATGAACATCAACAGTCCTGTCTTCCTTCTTAGAAGTAGCTTAACACAAACCCGTAGGTTTCTGAGGAAGTGAAATGAGGCACATCAGATAGTCCCCATCATACTGTAGATACACACAATAAAAGCTAGACGACTCGCCTGCGCTGCTGGCCAATGGAGTCAAACGTCTGCTCCGGGCAGCCATCTTACCACAGTCAGCTGGATCACTCTTTAACAATGATTTAATGAGGCATGTAGTTTTTAGATAACCATTTTTTTTCTGCCAACCTTCCAAACAAGGCATACTTGTTAAATATTTTTCTGATTTAAACTGCAAACAGAGATTTAGGGTTTTTTATAGTTCATCTGAGCATTGCACGGCTCTGTCCTCTGCCTGAACTCACTGAATGACATCCACTCACAGGGATATTAGAAGCTGGCTTGGATTTATTTTCTTATTTTTTTGTTAATCTTTCTTACTGTAGAATGATGGACTCTTTCTATTTTGGAAATGAATATATTTTCCTGTATAGCATAAAATTTCCCACCATGTAATTAAGATTAGCCATCAGGTGACTGATCCATCTTTTCCTGCTACTGCTGCTCTTCAGGGTTCCTGACTGGATTTCGGAGGGCCCCTATCCTCGGCCTTGGCGAGGTTAGGATGGTGGTTCGTGAGGTACTGGTCCTCAGCGGCTCCCACGATCAGCACTTCCCCAAGTCTCTCACTTGTCACTCTATTCTGGAACTACCGCTGTACTCCAGCAAGGAAATCATGAGAGACAGACTGATGGAGGCTCTGAACCCTGAGAGCGGATTTTTGCAGTGATGATGAAAAAGCAGCGGAACACGTTCTGTATCTGTAAAAACGCTGTCTATACCTCCGCCAGAAAAAGAAAACACTGTTCATTCCTACTTCACAGCACTGACACAAACTGCAGGCACTTTACTTCTCTGTGTTGCTTTTTTCTTCCATCTTCAAGTGATTATTTGAAATATTTAAGTTAATTTAAAGTGTTAAGTTCAGGGATAAATGTGAAAGGGAAGAATTTACTTGAAAGTTTATTTTAGACAGCTAACCTAGTTTAATGTATTCTAGCCATTTATTATTACATGTCTCTTTGTGGAAATATTTTTATTCTAAGAAAGATTACAGTATTAATCATTCTGTATATTTTATATGATTTGATTGTATGACTGTATGCTTTTTACTGAAGTCTATGTAATATAATACTTAAGATACAAGCCTGCAAACATGTCTTTCTCTTATATATTCTTTAAAACATGCTTAAGCATTGAAAATATATTTGTTGAGAAAGAAAAGCTCCTTGAGTTTTTCATTAATCCATTTAATGTAAACATGGCACTAAAGTCTAACACAGATCTTATATTTTTAAACTAACTTATTTGATTATATGAAAGATGGTTACTGTCTGTATAGGAGTTCCTGTGATGGAGATGAAGACGTCATGAACATGTGTGTCGTTCTTGGTATGACCACTAGATGGCGTAAAAGAGAAATAAACTCAATGACCTCAGCCTGACAAAAACAACACGTTTATTTTCTTTCTTACCTTGAAATATGAATTATGAAATTCATCTCGACAACTCCTGTATAATAAACACTCAGAAAAATGAAAAGGCAAGTCATGAATCTAAAACCAGCGACTGAAAAGGACGAAATAATAACCTTCAACCAAGTGATGGAGTCATACTTAGATTTGTGATGTGAAGAGAAAATTTGTGAGAGGTTGTTTCATCCTTCTTTGTCTGCATGTCAGCAGATGAGTATAAGGTTCAGAAAGAAAGAAAGGAAGGAAGAAAGAAAGAAAGAAAGAAAGAAAGAAAGAAAGAAAGAAAGAAAGAAAGAAAGAAAGAAAGAAAGAAAGAAAGAGAAATAGGAAAGAAAGAGGGTAACCACAAGATGGCGTTGTTATTCTTCTGATTTGTGGACAGGTGACTATATGAAACAAAGAGCAACAGGGATGAGATCATATTGCAGAGTGATGCAGCTACACAGGGAAACAAAACTGGAAACCACTTCACAGATAAATAAAAACATACAAAAACAATTAATGAATATGAAAACTACCGATATGATAAATGGCTCCATTACATTCATATTTACATAACTATGACAAGAATGATTCATTTTCATTTCAAAACAATTCTTTAGAAAGACACAGGGACATTGATTCATAAATGTCTGCAGGGAGAAAGCACAGAAAATGGCTAACAGTGAATAATTGTTCAAATACATAGGAAAAAATCATGATGACATACAAGTACACAATAAAAATCAACTCAAAGAAACAAAAAACCCCAACTAAATGAGAAGCAAAATGACCCAAAATAGAAAAAAATATACTCACAAATGCATGTGAAAAACAAACACACTGTAAAATGGTCTAAGAGGTGGGACAATGAAGAAACTGTCCAAAGAGAATTAAGAAAAAAAAATGCCACAAAATTATTAAATCTCATAGAAATGCAAAATATCCAAGAGGAAAAGAAGAAGATGCAAAAATGAGGCAAAACAAGAACAAAGATGTGCAAAATTATTCAAGCCTAATTGAAAATTCATAACAAAAAGACAGTTTGTGCATACAGACACAGAGCTATCAGTGAGAGGGAAAAACTGCAGCTTTGAAATTTGACAAGGAAAAAAAGAAATGTAGAAGAGTTCAACATAAAAAAATAGGGAAACTATCAAAAAAAAAGCCTCAAAAAGGATTGATCACAAGGTGATGAAAACTGGGCCACAAGTTAAGTTTTCTAAAGACGACAAATGCAAACCAAACTGACCAGGAAAACAGCTCTGAAGAGATGCAGAACAGCAACAATGTAAAAGTGAAACATGGCCTTTAAAAACAAACAAAAATCCCAAAAGTGGCCCTGCGCGTCACTGTGGGCCCCCGCGTGTCCGAGGGAAACTCTGTCCCGCTATGTGTGTCATGTTACAGATCAGTTTGTCTCCACAAAAACACAGCTACGCCGTTACATAATTTCTTGGACTTCTGGAGAATTCATTCAGTTATTTTCCTCTCCCCTCTGCGCGGCTCGCGGCCGCTGCTGCTGCTGGCGCGCGGCGCGGGGGCGCGCTGGAATGCGTTGACGTCAGAGGGAAGCTGGACACACGTTTAAGCGTATGTATGTGCACGGTCGCGCACAAAATGTTCCATCTTACTCTACTCCGCTCTGTCACGCGCTTGCGTCTCTCTCTCTCTCTCTCTCTCCCTCTCTCTCTCTCTCTCGCTGTATCTGTGCGCGCGCTCGCTCAGCGGAATGAAGTGAAGCAGGCGCTCATGAGAAAAGTATATCCACACACACGGACCGCTGACATGGAGCATTATGAAAGAGAAAGAGAAGGCGGCGCTGCGCTTCTCTGCGCCTGAATTCAGCGGACACGCCGAGGCTGCTGCGGAGTGAAGGACAGACAGAGCGGCCCGCAGCTGCGGAATATTCGCCCCACAATGGTAAGTTTGCTCCACCGCTGCTGTGTTTTCACGGCGGCTTCTTTGATCGCGCTGGTAGCGGGAGTTGTTAGCGGAGGATGGCTGAGTGCGTATGTGCCAAGTTGGGACTGCAGTTGAGGCCAAGTAGCGGACAGCTGGCCTGGGGTCCATCACCACATGCAGTGTTGTGGATGCTGTGCGGAGGATGTTTGCGGATCATTTAACAAAAGGCAGCATGTTTGTTTCCAGTTGGCCCAGTGAAGCAGGAAGATGTTGACTGCGTTGTAAAAGGCTGCTGCCATATTTAATGACATGCGATGCTGCTTTTTGATGGTACTCCTAGTGATGAAGTGTTGTTGATTGAAAGGATAAAGTGTTTTCTGTGTTTCTAAAAAGCTAAAAAGAGCCCCAGGGCAATTTATTCATTAAAACTATATTTAAAAAATACAATTTGTGGAGAGTTATCAAATCAAATCAAATTTTATTTGTCATAAAATGCAACACAAAGTGCTTCACAAGTTCAAAAAACAACAGAAAAAAGTCATACATTTATAAAATGCAATACATTCTTTTTTTTTTTTTAAATGACACTCTGGAAAAAAATGATTTCAAGAAAAGGGATCCAAACAGTCCTGGTGAGGGATAATATGATCACAAACTGATACAAAACCACCAGTAGGTTCTGTACAATGACAAATGCCCAAAAGAAGTGTTCAGAAAGGCATAAATTATTTAAGAAAAAATATTATTCATGATGAAGAAACAAAATCCAATGAGGCAATGGAGAGCAACTTGAAAGAAACTTAAAGTTGAGCACAGAAAGATGCAAAAAGCTGATAAAGTGGCAGAAAACTTCATAAAGATGCAAAAAACATCAAAATCCAACAAAGGTGAAAACATAATAAACTACATAAACACAAAATGATCGTTGTATCCACTGCCGTAGCTTAATAGATACAACAATAAAAGATTTAATGTGACCACGAGGAGGACAAACTATCCCCAAAACACTAAAAAGCCACATGACAGATAGAAGCAGTTTGACCACAAAACTTAACAAAGAGAAGCCTGACTACCACAAAAACAGATGATACAGAATTCACAAGGTACTAAAAATGTATTTAAGGCAGAAAAACAACTTGGGAGGGATGCAAGATGACAACAAAGATGCAAAGCTGTCACAGTGAGTTGCAAAAGGATTGCACAGAAACGAAAAACTCAGCATTTAAACTAATTATTTAGTGATTTTCCTCTAGGATTAATATAATAAAGTCATAAAGTTTATATATTAACAATATAATTTGTCAAAGTTGCCAAAAATGTTTGCAGAAAGTCACCTGATGTTACAAAGAGCTGCAATAAGAATTTAAAAACTAACTAGAGAGAGGCAAAACAATTACAGAAGAGTAATTTTATGCTGCGGCCAAAAGAAAAGCAAAAACAGAAATCAGAATGTTTAATGGAAAACAAAAAAAAGAAAAAAAAACACAAATGACCACAAAGGTAAGGAAAGTTATTGCAAAGGGGCCAAACCACATTAGGCAAAGTAACATACAAGAAATGTGAACACAAGAGTGTGAAAAACAGCTGCAAAAAGATGTGCAATATTAGTTTAGAGACAAAATATTCAGCCGCTGAAGATTTATACCAAGATGTGCCTCCAGAACATTAAATTAGGTTTAATAGGGCCATGTAGTGTAGGGCTGCACAATATTGGAAAAAAATAATATTCCAATATTTTTAACCCTGCGATATACAGTACATTGCGATTTATATTGCAAACTGAAAAGATACGAGAATTCTCAGCAGATGGCTTGAACAGCACTTTACGTTCAGCTGCTCTGATCTAAACTCTTTATAAATGTTGCAAATCTGGTTTTTAATTGTTCTTATTGTTATGTCTCACATCTGCTTTTAATCTAATAGGAACTTATAATATTTTGTTTTATTATGTACAAATGTGTACTGTGTTTTTCCACCAAAAAACTGTTTTTCACCAAACCGATTAAGTTGGATGCTGATTGTTGTATCACTGTGACAATTTGTGTCAGGTACCTTTTGAATTAGATAGGAACACACAGAGTTCATTTTCCTCCAACATTCGGGTTTGACCTGCGATGTGAGTATTGCCCACAGATACATTGCGATGCCGATGCTCAGACGGTATAGTGTGCAGCCCTAACGTAGTGTAAACGTAATGTTTACGCTTCCGAGTCGTCCGTCTTTAAATAACAAACAGAGGAGGTGAAGCTGCACTGAGGATGAACACCATAATGAAGATGAAGATGGCAACTGAACTTCTTCCCCTGGGGGAAGATCTGAAGATGACATCATCAGGTCTAATGCCAACTCTTGACCCTCCTAACAAAACTGATGACACATGAGCGCGCCCCGCCGTGCGCACGCACATAAACACAGATTATGGTTTCTTGTTACAGTATTGATCTGATGTGCCATTTGTGCTGGATGGTGATATTTGAGATCGAGCCAAACGCAGCCCTCCAACGATCAGAGACGATAAAATAATCTTTCACCCGCCGCTGCTCTTGCTGTGGAATAGTCCAGCGGTGCTCTGATCCGGTCGTCGCTACTTAATCTAAACGTGTTCTGTCGTGTGTGCCTTTTGTTAAATGAAGTGGAATATCAGGCTACTTCTGGTCCGCTGCCTCCGGGGACGAGGCATTAGCAGCAGCTGACCTCGTCTGAAGCCTTTCTTCCTCCAGGCCAAAGGCTAAAACTCTCCTCACCCTCATTTAGACTCATTGTTTTGTTTTTTTTTTTGTTGTCTTTGTCCTGCCAGGCCGCTCTCCATCAGTGAGGAACTTATTTCATCACAGAGACCTTGACACGCATCGCTTCCCTCCTTCCTTTGTTTCCAACATGGAGCCTTCTGAAGACTCGTCCTCGGTCCATGATGGACCCCTAGACGCCAGGATCACCCCCGGCCGCTCGGATCTCAGCGGGTTGTACCACCTGGGTCGGACGCTGGGTAGAGGCCACTTCGCTGTGGTCAAACTGGCTCGTAATGTCGACACGGGGCAGCTGGTGGCGGTGAAGATGATTGACAAGACAAAACTTGATGTCATGGCAACAAGCCACCTCTTACAGGAAGTCAGGTAGGACAGTGCATCTTTAATTCTGCTAAAGTCCCAAAATATGATCCCGTTAATTAGGTGTGTGAGCGATAAGACGATATTAGATGGTGAAGGGTTGGAAGGTGTAGATCAGGGGTCTTCAACCTTTCCAATTCAAAGAGCCACTTTAGCCACTCAGCCCCACTAAAAAGTCCTTTAGAGCCACAAATGTTGCAGGAACTTTTGTTAAAAGACAACTTAAAGGAACTATACCTGATATTATTTTAAACTTTCTAAGAAAAATGGTTTTCTACGTGGTATAGTATGTGGTAAAAGGGGTAATTTCATTACAATTAACGACTCATT
>JBBBVT010000010.1:4648848-4662766 GCA_037177035.1 Craterocephalus eyresii
CGATTTACTTTTCCACATCTTCGAGCAGCGTTTATTCAGAACATCAGCAGTAAGTCCTGATGAGCTGCAAAACGTTGCAGCATACGTCTGTGTCTGAATGTGGCTAGTTGAAGCTAATCGGCGACAGACCAAAGCTAACGTGTTGAAGCTAAGCGGCGACAGACCAAAGCTAACCTGTTGAAGCTAATCGGCGACAGACCAAAGCTAACGTGTTGAAGCTAAGCGGCGACAGACCAAAGCTAACGTGTTGAAGCTAATCGGCGACAGACCAAAGCTAACGTGTTGAAGCTAATCGGCGACAGACCAAAGCTAACGTGTTGAAGCTAAGCGGCGACAGACCAAAGCTAACGTGTTGAAGCTAAGCGGCGACAGACCAAAGTTAACGTGTTGAAGCTAATCGGCGACAGACCAAAGCTAACGTGTTGAAGCTAATCGGCGACAGACCAAAGCTAACGTGTTGAAGCTAATCGGCTATAGACCAAAGCTAACGTATTGAAGCTAATCGGCTACAGACCAAAGCTAACGTGACTCTAAACCTCTTTGCAGCAGTAATGCAGGTTTTCGTGTAATAAATAATTTATTATCATTCATGTAAATATCAAAGTATTACCAGAGCGATTAGTAACTGGTTGCTTTAGTTTTATGGTTTCATATGCTGTAATGTCCCAGAAGCTACAGGCTAATGCTGACATTTCCATAACAACCAGGAGATAAATGGATCATAAATAACCAGAAGCATCAGTCACATCCCTCCACTACTAGGACCCGATCCTTCAGTGGTGGAAAATCCTTTGAAAAATCCCTGAATCCAAATGATTCCCTATCAGCTGGTCAGATTGGTCTGCAGCACGATTCCACAGCAGGATGGAAACTGCTTCATTTTACCACAGCGACGTGTGCAAAGTTATAGGTGCAGCTCCCCCTAGTGGCCAAAAGTTACAGGGTATCCCTTTAATTTCAATTAGGAAAAAACCCAATAGCCGGACCAACTCTGTGCTACTATTATGCCCGACAAGACAAGTTAAAAAGTAATGATAATTATAAAAAGAAATAACATTGGTGTCAGAATACATTTTTTGCATTTATTTGAAAGACAAAAATAAACAAAAAAAAAAAGATTTTAAAAACTTTTGAATAAAAAATCCAGACATTTGATTTTTTGCAACCATTTTCCCGCCCATAGGTGTATTATCTGCAATCCAAAAATCGCTGCCAATCGAAGGTGTTGAGCTTTTCCTCGTCCTCTGCAGGAAGCTGATGGACCCCGGGCTGTCCTCGTCCTCCAGGCAGAACATGTTCCTGAACCTGCTGTACAAGTCCCTGAAGGCCGACGTGGTGGTGAGGCGGACCAAAGCCTTCGTGAAGCGGCTGCTGCAGGTCAGCGCCAAGCAGAGCGCCAGCTTCGCCTGCGGAGCGCTTTTCCTCGTGTCAGAGGTCATGAAGGCCAAACCGGGGCTCAAGACGCTGCTGCAGGAAGGAGGGGTGAGCAAACCTCGCTGCTGTTGCTGTGAGACTGATGGTTTCTGTTGGAGCTGTAGGGATGTCATCAGTGTCGGATATTATCGTCATAGTTATTATAATGTGTTGAGATCTCAACAATCTTAGCAGAAAAGTTGCTGTTTGAAACATAAATAGTAGTGGATGAAAGAAACAAGATCATACATCTGAAAATAAAATGGTTGCTTCTGCTCACTGTTGACAACTAAAAGGCATCAACCTCATGCTGATGTGATTATGTTTGCATATAACAGCTAGTCTCCGTTATTATAAGGTAACGTCTGGGTTTCCTCCAGGTTGTTTTAAACTTTGGGGGAGGGTTTTGCATTTTTATTTACACATGGTTTAGTTTCTACATACTGTATGTCAGCCACAGGTGCTCTTTCTGACTGAAATGTGCAAAACCCTGTGCGGTCAGAAAAACCTGTGGCTGAAAAATCTAGAAATTTTGTTCTTTGCAAAAATGATAAACCCATTCAAATGAAATCTGATGTAGTTTCTGGGAAAGTCTGGGAGCAGCAAGGCCTCATGAAATCATTTTAGAGATTGAATATGTAAATCCATAGACTATCTGTCGTGCATTTATTGTTTTACAAAATATCACAAAGATATATTCACCACAACAGATTTGAACTGGAATAAGAAATGAGCATTTCTGTGAGGTGCAGACAGAGTCAGAAGCCTTAACCGAGTGTCTGATGTGGAAAACAGCTGAATATTTTTTTATCAGGCGGTCAAAGGGACGAATCCTCGGGTGATTGAGTGAACTGGAGAATCCCGCCGCGGCAGAGATGCTCTGATCTGAAGCTCACGGTGGAAAGGGGTGTGCCATATCACAGTGCTCCCACGCCGAGCGGTTAACAGCAGCGTTAATCCCAACGTGTTAATAACACTAACGTTTTACATGAATGATTGAAAGTTTCGTCTTCAAGTGTTCGAAGTGACGTTTGGATGAACTGAGCGATGTCGGGTGGTTTTCTGCAATGAGGACGGGGGATATCAGACCTGAAGACCAGGCTGCAAGGGGACCATCTGCCTGAGGCCGACTTCCTGTTCTGTCGCCTCTTTGCTGCCGCTGCCCGCGAATAAACCGCAGTACAGCCAGACAGGAAGTTTTCATATTGAAATATCTGCAGAGCAGTGTCACATTACCTGAATACAGCTTCACACTTCTTAATACGATCTGTAAATGTGAACAAATATGGACTTTTTATTTACATAGATCCATTCATACAATATAATTTACATTTGTAGCATCTAAAAAAGGATAATTCTGAAGGCATGGAAACCGTGAACGTTCAGGGAACGCTGCTTAACTCGTCTCGTTGTGCTGTAGGTCCAAACGGAGTCCCACTTAAAACATGTCCCGCATGAAAACATTTCATTTTAACCCCGCTACCTAGCATTCACCAAGCCGGTGAAGCATAATGGGACGCGCTTCCTTGCTTCGGTGCCACTTTTTCATGTCACGTGTTACAGGCTGGTAAAGCGTCCTCCACAATAACACCACGCTTGTTATTTTTCTAGAACCAGAAAAACTTAATGAAAAGAACGAAGAGCTCCGGTCCTCGAGGGCCACGATCCTGCAGGTTTTACCTGTTCCACCACACCTGGCTTAGATGAAAAGGTTCTCCTCAGCCACTTGTTTTCAACATCTGCTATTGCATGTGGAGCCGTTCATCTGAGCCATCTGTGTCGCTGCAAGAAACATCCAAAAGCTGCAGGACAGAAGCTCTTGAGGACCAACTTTGGACAGCCTCGGCTAAACTCGGCTGTTTGGAGGGAATAACTCGTCCTACCCTAACGCACCTTTTCTGCAACGCCAACGAAACTAAAAACAGCAAAAGCAGCAACAAACCGATGTTGTGTAACTTTTTCATTCTGGTGTGGCTTTGCTCTGATCTGGTTCAGACATGATCGGAGCTGAATTCATTCCACACATTAGAAATGTAACAAAAACAGGATTTTATCATCTGAAAGACAAACCGCCCGTTTCTGTGGCGTGCCATCGCGGAGGTGATGATGCATGCTTGTATTTCTAGTAGGACAGATTACTGGTCTTCCTAAGAAGAGCACTTCCAGCTTAGAGTCACTCCAGAACTCAGCAGCACGAGTTCTGAGAAAGACCGCAGGGCGGGAACACATTAGACCGGTTTTTGGCTCCCCGTGTGTTTCAGGATTGAATTGAAGGTTCTGTTAGTGGTTTATAATTGTCTAAATGGTTTTGGTACTTCTTATTTATCTGCCCTGCTATTAAATTTTGAGCCCTTGCGAGCCCTGACGTCCTCCAGGACGAGAACTTAAACCTACGGCGAGGCCTCGTTGCATTATTAGAGTCCAAGGACCCTGTTTTCTGTGAGTGCGGGTTTAATTGTGTGTGAGGCATATTGCAGAGAAGTGTGTGTTTTATAAAATTCTGTGTTAGTTTTTTATGTATAAATTAGTTTTCATTGTGTAACGCACTTTGCGCTGGAGGGGACAGTCTTTACTAAAACAAAGGAAGAGAAATTTGTGCTGAAAATAATTAGAATATAATAAAGTCCTAATTTTGGGTACAGAATTGTACAAAACCTAAATTTTGCAATAAAATCTGGCAATGGAGACGCCAACATTTCGAAATACCTCTCAAATATCGCTAAAAAGTTTCTACACTGGAGTGGATATTTTCAAGTTTTCTAAGTTAGATGTTTTTCCACTAGGGATGCCAATTATCAAGTAATTTAATAATGAATAGTTGTTTCATCTTATTGGCCGATGATCAGTTAATTGATAAGCAAAAACTTTCTTGAGAAGCTGAATTTCCTCTGAATTAAAAGGTTCCTTCCTACAAAAATGCTATCTTCATAGCAAATGCAAATTATATTCCTTGATAAAAGATTTATTCTTAACAGCAGGAAATAACACATTCACACATGGAACAATGCAAACAAAGATATCATTATTATTATTACTGTTATTGTTATTATTGTTTTTATTTAAATTATTTTTATCAAGTAATTTCTTATCAACAATTAACTGATAATCTATTAATTGTTTGCATCCCTAGTTTCAACCCATGTAGTCTCACCGAACACAACAACTGAGCTCAGACGTCCGAATACAGCGTACATGTAGACACTGAAGCATGAAAGTGTTTTTGCCGTTTCCCAACACATTTCCTGCTGTGTTCCCTCAGGATGGGGAGGAGGAAACGTTCAAAGACCTCGCAGAGGAGGATGATGATGATGATGGAGAGGAGCATTTTGTGGATGCAGACAAAGTAGAGGAAGGAGTAAAGGCAGAGGTGGAGGAGGCCAAACCAGCAGCATCATGGGTACATCATCAGAACCTGGAAGGTGTGTGAGCTGCTCTGATGTGCTTCTCCTGTTTTTTTCCACATGGGCTCCATCATGACTGAGGGAAAACATAAATACAGATTCTGATCTTTTTAATGGGTTTATTTCACTTTCTAAAAGATTTTTGTTTATTTATAGGAGGGAAGAGCTTGGAGACGTACGACCCGCTGCACAGGAACCCGTTGTACTGCGGTGCCGATAACACAACTTTATGGGAGCTGCAGAGGGTGAGAAACGATAAAAACATTGCAGTAAAACACACAGATGTGATCCGGATAACCTCGGTACGGACTGCTTAAAATGCAGATTCATTAAATAAAAACAGAACTAACGGAGAAGTTTTAAAAAAAGGGAAACAGAGTACACTCTCAGACTAATTTTCAGACTCACATGAAGTTTCTTTCTCTGCAGCTCGCTCTGCACTATCATCCCTCCGTGTCACTTTTTGCAAAAACCATCCTGCAGGTAAAATCCTCCACCAGCTCTGTTTACATCAGGTTTCATTTGTTGCAGCGATGGATTGCCAGCTTGTTAACTTTGATGTTTTCTCCTCCACAGGGAGACGCCATCCAGTACTCTGGTGACCCTCTGCAGGACTTCACCCTCATCCGGTTCTTGGATCGCTTCGTCTTCAGGAACCCCAAACAGCTGAAGGAAAAACGTGAGAAATATGAACCTTGTTCCACACAGGATGCATTTATACTGTTCATTCAGTGTGTGTACACTGTTCGTCCAAAGAAAAGGTCGCCCACGCTAATATGTTTTAGCTTTGATTCATGGTTACATTGTTTTTTAGAAGCTTCTGCAACGTCACATTTAAATCCGTCCAGAGTTGCATGAATTTCTTCCTAAGATCTCGCAGTGATGATGGGAGAATCAGACCTCCAGCACATCCCAAAGTTTCTCCATGGGCTTCAGGTCTGGACTCTGTGGTGTGGAAACGATGTCTCCTGCTCCCCTAAACCACTCTTTCACAATCTGAGCTCCATGAATCCTGGTGTAGTTTTCTTGGAATAAGGCCGTGCCGTCAGGCAAACTGGAATAACCTGATCGTTTACTGTATTCAGCCAGTCAACTGATCTCATCCTTTGAAAACAAAATGTTGCTTAGCATGGACCTGAACCTGGACCTGACCATCTACAGTAATCCCAGATCATAGACTGCCCCCCACAGGCTGCATCACTTCATCCTCCTCTCTTCTTACCCCGACGCTCCATCACTCTGGAACAGCGTCTATGTGGACTCATCAGATCACATGACCTCCTTCCATCGCTCCAGAGTCTGATCTTTATGCTCCCAGCAAAATGAAGCTTTTTATCCAGTTAGCCTCACTGCTTCTGTCTACACAGCTGTTCAGTCCCAGTCCCTTTACTTCATTTCACATTCTTCATGTGGAAATGTTCTTATTTTGACTATTGAACATAGGACTGAGTTCTACTGTTGTTTTTCTTAAATATGATTTCACCCAACATTTTAAGTGATCACTGACCACCAGGATTCAAGATGTTTTTCTGACCACATTTCTTCCTGGAAGATGACGATTCCCTACCATCCTTCCAGTTTTTATTAATGGTTTTTTAACTCTGTTTTAGTCGTTTCTGCGTCTCCTTATATGTTTTCTCTGCTTGATGCTGTTCATCACAGACTTAACACTTTTCCACGACCGTGGGACGTTTCTTTCCACACGGTTGTTTAAGAAATGAGAAGCTCCTCATTGCCTCAGTAGGGGTTAAATATCTTGTTGCAGCTGAAAGATGATCACTCATGCAGCAGCCATCAGACAGGAGGCGCGTTCCTGTAGCGACTTTTTGATTTGGCCTGGTAGTGTTGATGTTTAGATGTACCATGGAAGGATCACTGAGCGTTAAAAATATTATCATGGCATAACGGCGCGAAAAACACTTATTTTTATGAAAAAATGTGCAGCATTAGCACAGAGTTTGTTTTTTGTTTATTTTCAGAGGCAAAATTTTCTCACATGTAACAATAATTGTACTGTGTCAGGTGATGAGGCAGC
Organism: Craterocephalus eyresii; assembly: GCA_037177035.1. Classification (NCBI taxonomy): domain Eukaryota; kingdom Metazoa; phylum Chordata; class Actinopteri; order Atheriniformes; family Atherinidae; genus Craterocephalus; species Craterocephalus eyresii. The sequence goes on from JBBBVT010000010.1 coordinate 4,655,698, forward strand.
TTAATTTTGTTGTGTTGCACTGTGAGGGAACACAGACTGAAGCGATATAGAATAATACAAGCATGATATAAAGAATTAAATACTGTCTGATGTTTGTTTTTGGTGTGTGTTGACTTCATATTTTAGTAAAACATTTGAAGTATTTTTGGAAATTAAGCAGGTATTCATACTCTTTCAAGGAAAAAAAATTACCTTATAAAGCAGATTGAAAACATGACGGCCTCTTATATTCTGGTGATATTTAACATGTTTCTGCTTTAATGGTGTTTGTTGATCAGAACACACAGATTCTGCAGCAATGAGACCAAAACAGAGGTTACCTGCCAGCTCTTTACCAGGTGAGCTTTAGTACAAATCCTTCTCCTGTTTCACTCGGCCATGAAGCAGATTCTAATCGCATGCTACTTTTTACTGTTTCTTCTTAGTGAACTGTGGAGAATTTCTGTCCAAAGAGGAAAGTCAGATTCCAGTGGATGAAATCTTCTTCCATCGGTGAGTCAGAAAATCCGCTTCACAAATGAGATTGATTCAGGTTTACATTCATATTTTTTCTAAGCTTTGTTAAATTGTCAGCTGTTTTTTTTCCCCCACCTCTTGGCAGCTTTTTCAAGAAACGGCAGGAGGAGCACAAAGGTCGTCGGCCACGAGGAGACGGCGATGACGAGAGCGTGGAGGACGTGGACGACGAGGAGTTTGAGAGACTTCTTGGTAAGCTGAATGATCGATGGAGCGTCTGGCTGAAGCAAAGGCAGACTGAGATTTATGTCAATTCCTTTATTCAAAACATAAAACTTGTCATGCAAATTTAAGAAGTTAAAATCTGGACTGACTTATGCTACAAAGCTTGTAGATTCATTGAAACACAGCTTGTGTTCTCTGGAAGCATTCATTTATCCGTAAAAAATACAAATAATGGGATTTTTATGGGATTTTTTTCCTGCTGACAACTAGAGACTAAAGATGTTCATATCTGGACTGAATTATTCTGCAAAGCTTTTACATTCATTAATACAGTTTCTGATTTGTGAAACCTTTTATTCTGCTAATGAAAATGTGAATATTGCTCTTGTTTACATTTATTTACTTCTCTGTGCATGTAGATCAGATCAGGTCCAGTTTAAAATGAGTGTATTCAAATGAATTCCTCCTTTCTTGGTATTTTAAATAACCTTGCTGTCTGTGTGTCCGAGGCCAATGCAGCAGATAATTTACGATAAACAGAGTGGCCTGTACATTTTATAAAGGACATTACTCAGAATAATACTTGGTATTAAAGTAGAGAATCCCTGGGGAAACTTTAACCCCTTAATTAATGCATGAAGGCTGACTTGAATCTAACTTTATGCTGAACAGATTCCTGTGGAGACTCTTACTACAACAGCTTGGGCGTTGATGATCTGGACTTTGCAAGGTGAGTAAAGGCCCATTTATGATCACTTTGCAGTGTCAACATGTCAAACATAACTCTGTCCACATTCTGCCCATGGGTGCGTTATGTCGGTGATGTTATTATGAAACCACTAGAGGGCAGTGCAGAGTTTACAGTTCATCCAGTTCATAACCAGTCTGTTTTAGATTTCTTTGTGATCAGGTGAGGTAATGTCAGGGATGCGTTTATATTTCTGTACACATTCACACAAAGTTACACAACCTATGTTGTCTTCTTTGTTTTGTCCGCTGGTCACTTGTAAGCTTTACATCCCAACACTGCCCCCTGTGGTTTCTGGTGGTACTGCTCTATTATTTGTGCTTTAAACCATTTAACATGGAGCAAAATTCAGCCTTATGCCTGTTTTCTTAATTAACCTAGTTGCTCAGTTTATTTTCTCTCTTAACGTTTCATAAGCATCTTCTCGCTGTACGCAACTCTTGGTTCATCACAGCCCATACAGATTAATTCCTCCTCAAGTCAGATACACAAGACATCAAAATAAGTTATTTCATCCCAGTCATGTAAAATAATACAAATGAAATCATTTCCTTAGATGCTTATGAGATGCAGTTCTATTCCCCAGAAATGGGTTTTGTTTCATTCTTTCCTATATTTGACATCTGAACACAGTCTCAGCTTTGTTTGAGAACCTGTCAGAAATTTCTATATAGCTGCTGTTGTCATGGAGACACCGATGACACTTGGTCAGTAACCCATGCAAATCCTTTTCATTCAGCTAAAGGGACTTAAGATTGAAAAATTGAGAATTATACTGCCCATAATCAGCATTTCATCCTGTTATCTTTTAATGGGCACCAAATCCTTTAGTTTGAATGTTTTACGGGACACGATTGTGTAAAAGATGAACCGCTGCAGGAGTCCTCTTTGCCAACTTTCAGTGCTAACGTGGTCCAGCAAACTGATTTTCTGATAAACTCCATTAAATGTGAATAAACGTCAGTTTCAGGGCAAAGTGTCTCGGTGAACTAAACATTGACTTCGGCATCGTTTGCACAGTGCAGCTAAAGACGGATGATTTCAGACTTTGAGTTAGATTTTAGTGGCTTTTATCTTTTTTGTGGACGGTTATGTTCCTGCCGTTTGTTCCTGCTGCTTTTTGTTGTGTTTGCTGTTGGACATTTAGGTCCCAGTGACAAAAAGGAAAAGATCCCACTTTTCACATCAAACTTGCAGATTTTTTTCTGACAGTTTATATGGATTTATATAGTCTGGATGTCGTCCTCTTCATCGGTTTTTCCTTTCATGTTTGCCAGTAATGTGAAGAGTAAAAAAGGGAAAAAAGCGCAGGACGACTCGGACTCGGACGACTCGGATGTGGACGACCTGGACGATGAGGAGGTGTCACTGGGCAGCATGGATGAGGAAGACTTCGGAGACGAGCTGGACGAGGACGGAGGGACCTTCATGGATGCTGACGAAGAGGATGATGAGGGTAGGAACAGGCAGAAAGAGAGTCTTTCTGTGGTGCTAATAACAAATATTACTCTGTATGTGTGTGCAGTTAAATTTATGTTTTATCCACATTGGTTGACATAGTTTCAGTGATGGAGGGAATCTGCGATTTCACTTTGTTTCTCTTTCAGTTCCAGAGCTGGAAGATGACGACGCTGCGTTTGATGGTCAGTACGAGTTCATTCTCCTTCACAGTTTTAAAGTTACACCAGGAGTGTAAAACACACCGCCATAAACAGAAAGATTGATCATTACTTCCCCGAAGATCCCCACAGAAATGTTCCCGTCTCTAATATACAGATATTTATTTTCCTCCTCTTCCTTATAAAACTATCACAAACCTTTTAATCTTTCCAGATTCAGATGTTGATGAGATGGAAATGGCTGAAATGACTCCTCAGGCCAAGAAGAAGAAGAGGAAATCCTCAGAAGAGCTGGATTTCTCCGGATCTTTTGGTTTGTTGGGATTTTATTTTTTCTCTTTCTTTGCTGCAGCGTTTTGGGAAGTCATGATGCAGCCACTAGTTTTACAGCCACACTGATGAAATTCCTAACGTCTCACTCACCATCCATCTTGCTCTCAATCTGCAGTCAGTCCAGTGTTGACTCTTGTCTCATCCCATTGTCTGTCTCTCTTTCCTCCTATAATGTCCTCTTTGTTTTTTTAGCTGAATCAGCTATAGCCTGATTTTAAAACAACCAGTGTGTTTATATCTAGTAGTTGTTACGTGAAACATTGCTGTAAAGCAAAACACAGCCAGCATGTGATGCCCCAGGCTGGTAAAAAGTAAGAAATTATGTTAATCAGCCTCGGGATGCTGCAGAACAACACATTTTCCCCGAATGAACATTATAAATTTCACTTTGCCATCAAGTTTAGTTAGACAAGTTTTAAAGCAGGAAAGTTATTTTGTGTTCCTCTAATGCTGATTTATGATTATTTTCATTTTTTTTGTTACAGGTTCTAACAAAGGGAAAACGAAGAAGGAGAGGAAGACTGCATCTATGTTTGCTTCTGCTGAGGAGGTGAGTTCAGCTCAAGGAAGCTGTAAAACTATTGATTGCATGAATTTTTGAATGAGGGCTGCACACTATCCCTCTTTAAAAATAAATTATAAAATAAGAGATACATTCTTTGTAGGTTATTTATACTTAAAAAGATATAAATAAAGGTTCAATAGGTTGAGAAACAGGTTCACAGCAAAAAAAAAAGGACAAGAAAAAAAACAAATCTATAGAGTCCACATACCAGGGGCGTGACCCTCCCCTCCGCGATGACACTTAATAATTATATATCAGACAGGTCCTGTTGGATCCTCTGATTATCAGGCTTGATAACAGTCTGTCTTCATAAATAAGGAAGATTAATGTGTTTTTTTCAATTTAAGTGTTAAAGACTTAAAATGTTAAATTTAGATTCATCTCTTCATTAATGGTTTAATTCTGACAGCCATGATAAAAATCACACATATGTTTGATAAATATAGGTTTTATATTTTTCACAATTATCTAGCGACCCCCTGAAATGATCCTGCGACCCACATGTGGGTCCCGACCCACAGTTTGGGAACCCCTGGTCTGACTGTTGGAGAAGTGAAATCTGTAGTTTCACACTTTCTACCAGTTTTACACTCAAGTTTTTACCAGTAATGGATAGACTGATGATGTGGAGGCACTGGGAACCAGAATAGTCTGATGAATTTTAAGCGTCCACATACAGTTTGAGTAGATCTGTACGTTGTGTTGGAAATTTAACATTTGTTTTCCTCTTTCAGTTCGGTTCCCTGTTGGACGAGAACGCCGACTCCAAGCTTGATAACATCGGGCTGAACGCCATGTCCAACGCAGACAAAGCAGGTGAGACGTGAAACTTTGCCAGGTTTAGGCTATATGGGAGCTACTATCATGCACAGCTGCAAAGGATTTTTATAATGAAAAGGTTTGGAAACTCAGTCGTGTAGGAGATGGAAATAAAAAGACATGTTTTCCTTGAGTTTGCTGGATACCAGCCACATTTACTGACTTCTCCACACAGAGCAAACCACCATGATCAGTCGGGTTTGCTGTCTCAATAAATTACAACCAAAACAGTTACAGAAATCGAGGTTAGATTAATTAAATGTGTGTGATGTTCAGTATGATCACATACAGGCTTCCATTTAAGGCCTTGTTAGATGGAAAATCAGATGGAATTAATGGGATATTTTCATTAAATTGAAACCTTTAAGAACAAGGAATAACATGCAGATGAATAACACAGAGGGAAACAGCTGCACTTAGTCATAAACTTTTTCTACATTTCTATCAACACTGGTTGAGCTGCTCTTTCTGGGGATTTTATTTATTTTTTTAATCCTTACTTAAAGATAATTTTGGTAGTCTTATGATTCGGGCCAATCAGATGTTTCCCTCAGGAGAAAGCTCTCCCTCACTCTGAAGGGATTACAATTAGGAATGCAAACAATTAATCAATTAATCATCAATAAGAAATTACTAAATTAAAATTAATTGCAATTATTCGTGTTTTAAGCTGTAATTCTGACCATAGACATAATTTAACTTGTATATTAGATTTTAATTTATTATAATAATAATGATAATAAAATCATCTATGTTTCCATTTTTCCATGTGTGGATTTGTTGTTCCTGCTGTTAAGAATTAATCTTTTATTTAGGACTATGATTAGCATTTTGTCTTGCATAAGAAAATAGCATTTTCGTAAAAAGGAACCTGTTGATTTAGAGGAAGATTCAGCTTCTCAGAGAAACTGCCGCTTATCAATTAATCAATCATCGATCGATAAGATGAAATAACTATCGATTAATGACTTGATAATTTGCATCCCTAATTGCAATCCATCTGAGGCAAAGGAAAAAAAAAGTCAACTAAACATAAACTATGTTTAAACTTGAAGCTTCGCTCAGCAGGGATGTACAGTAACTGGAAAAACACGTCATGCATGCATGTTTATACATTTTCATCCCATTTCAAGTCTGAAAACTCTGATATTGTAGCTGCTGATAGTTTCATGTTGTGCAACCTCACTTTAATAACTCCAGTGAAAATGTTCATTGTGAGAAGGAAAACATTTTATCCTCAACAACAAGAAGCCTGCTTTCAGTGATTATCCGCGTCCCACAGTTTCACGAGACAAAAAAAAAAGGCTGATTTCTTTTTTTCCTGCCATCTCCCACAGCCATGAAGCAGCTGAAGTGGGAGGCTCAGCGAGACGACTGGATCAACGGCCGCGACGCCAAGACGATGCGCAGGAAGAAGGCCATGTTCAACAGGAAGAAGTTCGGCCGGCCCGGGTCAGGAAGCAGAGCGGTGGGCAAGAAGAAGAGGAAGTAGGCGCCGCTGTGGTGGACTTTGTAAATCAGACGGACGTGCTCAGTCCTGTTTGGTCGACCAGGCTATGTGATCCCTCTCCCGGATGCCGTAGATCCCTGCCCACTCATTGGACTGGTAGTAAACTGGGAAGACAAAGTAAAACATGGTTCTAAGATGTATTATTAACAAATTTAACGTTTAAGGCTTTGTCACGGAGTCAAGTTTATACATCCAGTTTCAGACAAAACTAGTGGAGCAAGGTTGTTTTTATAAATAAATGTAGAAGTTTATATTAATCAGCGACTGTGTTATAACACTTAAATAAAATTCCAGCTGCTGTTTTCTGATTTATTTCTCCCTTTATTCCCCCTGAGTGAAATTGTTCATCAGTTCATGAACCGGTTTCTGCTTTGTTTCGCAGGATTAAAGATGTTCAGGTTCACTGACCTCAAATTTGAGAGAACAACACAAGCATAAATTCAAGGAGTAGGATACAGTTTGAACAGGTGGACTTTTCTTTTTTAAATGTGTGCGTGTGTGAGAACAAGTGTCCAACAAGTCCTATGTAAAAATCACATAAACGCAAAATTCGTAGAACGTTATGGTTCTGAAAGCGCAGTTAGTTTTGGGTCAGGTTGATACTTGACGTGTGAAAATGCTCTTCAAAGAGATGGGCCTTGAGTTTTATATTTTTGTATTTAAAATCCATTTTTTATTGATTTCAAGCAATATTCTAATTTTCTGACTTTTTCAATTAGACGTTTTCTGAAGCTGCAATTCCAAATCAGCAAAATATTTTTTAAAAAGCTGAAATATTGATTTTCATACTATTC
>JBBBVT010000010.1:4662866-4678766 GCA_037177035.1 Craterocephalus eyresii
TCAAATGGAAATTAAATAGTATTTCATTTGAAATACAAATAGATTTTCATACTATTTGTCTATATATATATATATATATATATATATATATATATGTGCTTTTCATCTTTGAAGTTAAGTTACAGAAATGCAGAACTTTTTCAGGATATTCTAATTTTCCCTGTAGTACCTGTACACTTCTGGGAAACTGAAGCGTTTTTGGTATTACAGCAGTACTTGGATCTCAACTGATGAAATTTCAGAAGTATACACAAGTATGCATATTTAGAAACGGCCGATGTCACATCAGCAGATGAAGAGGATCAGCTCCTCCTCACCAGCACATGCAGAATCATTTGCTCAGTTAATCCAGCTCAGCTTGAAATATGCATCATCTTTGTGCAGACTGATTGCATCTGGTCTGCATGACTAGTCAAGATATTAATCAATTCATAACCACAGGATTGACTTAAGTTTCCTCATAACTTGCTTAACAATCCTCCTATTTTCATGCAGCGGTTTCTTCCGTCATAAGAAACGTAATACCGTGGGCGGGCTGCAGGTTGTGGATCTTTCCGTTTTCTGCACTTCATTCCTGCACTTGAACCATGTTTCATGTTTGAGACTGACGAGTGATTAACAGGTGACATTACTGGATTCTAAGGATGCAAATTGTAAGGTAATTCCTTAATCGACAGTTGTTTCATCTTGTCGATTGATTAATTGATGAGTGGCAATTTTTCTGAGAAGCTGGATTTCTCTCTAAATCATCAGGTTCCTTTTTATGGAAATGCTTTAAGAGAAAATGCAAATTATATTCCTTAATTATTTTTAACAGCAGGAACAACACATTCACAGTAACAACGCAAACAAATATATTATTAGTAGTAGTAGTATTATTATTATTATTAGTAGTAATATTATTAATTTAATTTAATAACAAATTATCAAGTCTGGTCAGAGGACAGCTTCTCTTGTCTGTCAAGGGCTTCCTCATGTGGGCTGGTGAGGAATTACAGGCTCATAACAAACCTGTAATTCTTTTAATTGAGTAATTTCTTATCAACGATTAATTGGTAATGGATTCATTGTTTTCATCCCTTCTGGGTACATCTAACCCAGGGATGTAAGTGACCTGGATATGTTGGAATGAATTGAAGTGGATATAAATTTTAGATTGAAAGCTTACATTTATATTTACAAGTACATTACTTTTTATTTTCTATTTCCTCATGTCCCCTCTAGTCACAGTGGTCTAAATTAAATGCCACATTTCGATCCTGAATGATGATGAATGTGAACTGTTTACCTTCCAAAACTGATGGGAACCTTTTGTTCATGGTGCTCCTGAAGTCTGTGTGTTGGGAATAAAATAAGGGGTTAAATTAGTCACACTGATCCGACAGCCACCGGTCTGCGTCCACCCCTGAATCATATTTCACACCTTGACTGTTGTTCATCTTCTGAAAGAGCGCATACGCCCCGAACACGCCCAGCAGCTCCAGAGCAATCACTCCCTTCATGAGTTTCTTGGCCAGAGGCTCCAAAGGTTTGGGAGACATCTGAGGAGAGATGGGCTTTCACTAGCAGGATAGAAACTGTGCTTACCATAAACTCTGCAGTTTTTCTTCCACTAAGATCCATTAGTTTCATCTCAAAATATAAAGATAATAAATAAAAAGTAAAATTCCAAAATACATGAGTAAAAAAAAAATTACATTTTAAAATCACTTGTTTTCATAAAAGGCTGCTAATAGAAAATTGTTTTGTCCTGATTTAACCCAGCTGAGAGTTTTAGCTATCTGAGAGTTTATCCATATGTGAGGAGCATAAAAACTGAACGCTGCCTCTCCGTGTTTCGTTCTGACCCTGATGACCTGCTTGGTTCATAATGAACCAGAAGATCCTGAATGTATTTTACAGGGCAGCCCAAAAAAATATTTTTCATCAGAATCGAGATTCTTGTTCATCAAGATTCTGAATCCTTTCAAAATGTCCATGAATCGTTTTTTTAAAAGACTTAAAAATTATTTAGTTGCTGCTAAGTGACAAAGACATGTAAACTCTGCAAGGTTAGTAAAATTTAAATCATTTTTTGATTAAAGTAGACTGTTTTCTTTCTACTTTTCTGGCTTATAGAGGAACAGAGTTAATAAGCACGTTTTGTTACTAAAAGAGGACTGAATGTGAATTTAGAATTGATACAGAATCTAAACCCCAAGAATCTGATTTGAATTGAATTGAATCCTAAGTTGCTGTAAGATTCTCATCCCTAGTGTTACAGGAACAAGTTAAACGAACAAGTTTTTCTAAATCCTGCAGAGACATCAGTCCTTTAATCCTCCAGATGATCAGTGATAACAGGCTGACTTCACACTCTGTTAATGTGACTTTCTGGCTCTGTTGATGGTTTCTAACTTAGCCATCTGAAGCTGAATGCAGACTTTTCATTTTCCTTCTTTGGATCCAAAAACTATGATTTTAGTTTTTTCTTCATTTAGCTGAAGAAAGTTTCCCATTATATGTCCATGAAACACATGGTTGAAAAGCGTTGGCGTGCTGCATTTAAGTCGATTATATAATATAGTCATTATATATTCACAAAAATTAAACTGTATTGGTAGAAGCTAATTCTCTGACACAGTGTTTGCCAGGATAAGAATGTTTTATAAATTTTGCCCAGCTGGTGGCGTCACATACCAAGCATCAAGAAATTTTCCATTTTGTGAACCAATTTGCCAGGAGTTTTCAATGCTTCACCTGTTCGTCACTAATCAGGTTTAACTTTTGTTTTACGAAGTATGATGTGAGTTTAACTTACGTTTAGATTCGTGGCTCGGCAGATTAAAAAAGTCTCTTTGAACGAAAATTTAAACTGTAAAGGTCGCTTAGATGACAAAAACAGTTACGAACAACCTCACAACTGCATTTCTCCCGTGTCGCTTCCTGGTTACAGATACGCATGCGCAACTCTTATAGAACCCCAACAACTAGATTCTGTTGACGGTTTGGTAAATAGCTAACTGATCAGTACGTCCGATTCTGGTCATTTCTATGCTAAATCTGAATGTTGCTAATAACACTAATTAGTAACCTAAATTCAAACTTATAGCATTTCATGTACATGTTGCGATGTAAAAAGAAATTTCAGAGTTGTAGGGGTTATCTTGGCGGTTTACTGCATTGTTGTGACGAGGATACTGGGTCATGTTGGATAGGGGTGTGCTCAGATAAAAAAAAAGAAAAGAAAAGAAACGCACTGCGCGTGTTGACCAGAGCCACCATCTTGGTACAGTGCTAGCGATTACGCCTTTGAGGTAAGTGATATATTACCTTTTAATCCATTGAATTTATAACCAATTTCCAGAAAAATTGGTTGAGTGGAAACTTGACTGTTTAATACACCGCACAGGACTTTTTAGGTTGAATGAAATGTTTTGTTTTTTTCTGAACACGGATTTGTGTTCACTGTAGCAAACCTCCAAAGCTTGCCAAAATGCCTGACTTTTGTTCCGCCTATGGTTGTTCACATGAACGAAGCGTACAAACCAGATCGCAAGGAATTACCTTCCACAGGTAAGATTAAACTATACATTACCCATTTTCTATCGCAACTCTTTTAACGATGGCAACGCCAACGCAGGGGTGGGCAGTAGTGATGGGAAGTTCGTCTCTTTTAAAAGATTTGACTTTTTGACTCGGCTCTCTTAGAAGATTCGGCTCTTTAGGCTCCCACGGCTGATCCTTTTATATCATTTAGAGCTTATATTTCAGTCAAATTTAGAAGTAATGAATAGCTTGTTTGTTGAAAGCCTTTTTATAAGAGCCCTATTTTGGGTCGTTTTTTTTTTTTTTAAAATATATACATATATAAAGTTATGTTTTATTTCAATCAAACCTTCACACCAGTGCCTCTCAACCTTTTCAAGTTTTTATGTTCCTTGGTACCTTTCCTTGTTAATTCATCATGAGTTCAGGAGTTTACGAATTGTATAAGCCTACCTGTCTTAATGTTATGTTCTTTTTGAAAGCATACATAATGGCAATGGAAGTTTTATTTATGCTTCATATGTAAACACAATGTGCTTTACATAAGAAAAAGTAGTATAGAAATCTAAGAATGAACATATTTCTTGGCATACATTCATGTACGGAATCACACAGAAAGGTAATAAAATACATATACACAAGTAAAAAATACACATAGAACAAGTAAAATTACTGCAATAGAGCAATGATATTAAACGGGCTCAAGGCCACCAGCCAAACTGGCACAATGGCCCTTTATTTTATTGAAGTCTGCCCGGCTTCGGTCATATTTTTTTTAGACTCACAAGATGCCACTGATAAAGTCTTCTTTTTCTTCGAGGTGCCACTTTTGTGTGGGCTAAGAGTGGATGCAGGTCGTTTTCTTGCTGCAGAAGCATCCATAATTATCTCCTCAGTGTTTGAATCAGAGTACACGGCGGCCATGTTCTTCCTGTTCTAGAGCTGTCGGCAACGCGCATGAAGCATCAATTTACACAACATCCCGACGAGTGTGCTGGAAATTCGGACGCCGAACTGCAGCACATTATGTAGCACACAGCCTGATCAAGGCAACAGACAGATTGGGTCGTTATTATTGTTAGTATGGCCTTGTTATTTTGGGATTTTAATGCTTCACTACCCAATAGTATTGAACAAACTGGTAATACATGTGTAGTTTCTCACACATCTTGCCTCAACTTCCTTTTAAGGAAAACCTGGAAGAAGAATAAGGTTTTAAGTAGGGATTGGCATAATTAATTAGATATCATTAATATCATTAGATTATCGTGATCATGAATAAATACATGAACATATAAATCATGGATTCTATCAATTAAATGTTTTTATCCGTAAAACTAATGCATCTTCAAATTGGTGCTGAAATTGTATGTGAGCGTATATTTTCTAGTGTAACCACAAAATGAATCTCATTCCATCCTGTAATAAAAATCAAAATGAAGAAACAGTTTTTTTCTTTACTACATATAAATATAACCCACAAATACAAAATTTGTGGTTCTAAGTAAAATTAAATGAGGCAAAGTGAGCAGTGGCTGCCGGAAGAACCCGCCAAGTTTGCAGCAGCTGCCGGAAGAACCTGCCCATTTTACGCCAGCTGCCGGAAAAACCTGCCTAATTTGCGGCAGCTGCCAGAAGTGCCACAGTGAGCTGCCGCTGCCGCAGATTATGCTTGGCCCTGCTGGATTTTAATGTTTAGATTCTGACTTCTTGTTTCCCACTAGGTTTCCTAAAAATGGGGATCTCAGAAAACGGTGGGAAAAGGCCGTGCGACGGGTGAATTTCGTAGCCACTAAAAGATCCCTCCTGTGCAGCCAGCACTTCAGGCCACAGGATTTTGACATGACTGGGCAGATCGTTCGGCTCAGAGCTGACGTCGTACCGTCCGTCTTCAACTTTCCAACTTCTCTCCAAAAAGTAGGTGTCTCACACAGACACATAAGTCAAATAACCGCTGGTCCCACTGCTTTGATTTTTCCTATCTTAAGGTTCAGACTACTGCCAACTTTGTGGCACAACTTTAACTTGTTTTGTCTTATCTTCCAGCGAATAGCAAAAAAGACCACGTCTTCTCAGAAGAAAGAGGATGAGAGTCAGCCACTGGACTTGACTAAGCGTTTATCGAAAGTTGAACCCCCGCCGAATAATGCAAGGATTTACGTGCGTGGTGTTTCTTAAAAACATAATCAATCTTTTTAAAGAAGCCAAACACGTGTTAAACATTTCTTACCCATTTTTCTGCTAGGACCACAACTACGCCCTGCCGACTTCCCCCTCTGCTATAAAGGCGAAGCTCAATGAGGCCTTCGCCAGAGTGGAAACCCTGGAGCGGGAAAAGAGGAACGCTAAGATCCGAGAGCTGAGGGCAAAGAAAAACATGGACTCGGCTCTGGAGGACCTGAGGAGGAAGAACCTTGTGAATAAAAAGCTTCGAGCCAAACTGGAACACTTCTCAGGTAAATTCATGCTACTCAGAATTAGGGGTGTGCGATATGACCATATTAGATCGTGAAGGGTTAGAAGGTGAAGACAATCTGCCCAAAATGAGGAGATCGTATGGATCGTTTAGGTCACATTCTATAAGTTGCAGTTCTATGCTGATGCACCAACAAAACCATCCGTCACTCTAACCAGAAGATGGAGTAATACCACCGGAAACAATGGTGGCAGTGTTGAGCAGAAACAACCCAGTGAAGAAGAGAAGAACTGGAAGGAAAAAACTGTAGAAGAAGAATGAAAATGAAAACAAAAACTCTAGAAATTACACAGAATTTTGAAATAAGGCTTTGCTAGTGTAAATGTGTGTTGGTTTGTTAGAAACAACTATAGTGACGACTTACAATCGTCAAGAGCGTCTGGATCACAGGGTTAACTTTGATCTCAGCACTGCCCCCTGGTGGTGGCTGACTATAGCAACATAAGAGACGTATGGAAGCATGAGGATCATAGACATTCAGGATATCTATGATGAGGACGTTTGAAACGGAAGTGTCTATTTACCTACAAATGGAAGCATAAATGGGCCTTTTAGTACATTTATATTCTTTCTACATGTAAGTAAAACTGCAACTACAATTAAAATCTGTTCAGAAGCTTCTGTGGTCTAAATTGTCAGTTCTTCTTTATACGCTTTAGGACTGTTTTACATACAGAAGTTGCTTGGTTGCTCTGACCAGAGTCCTGCAAATTATCTCAAACATACATGCAAGATCATGATAAAATCGAAATCTGGATTTTATAACAAAAAATCGTGATATGATAATTTTTGCCATATCGCCCACCCTTACTCAGAATCTATTGTACCTTTTTTTCTGCATCTTTCTATTTTTGTTTCGACAACGGATACCACCATACCATCTGCTGGAAAAATCAGTTTCCCGCTTTTAATTAATGGAGAAAGTTGAGTCTCTGTGCGCGATCAGGGTATTAATACATTCTCCTTTTAAAGGTACCCGTGTGTCATCGGCGTCGCCGTCGACACGCTGATGAGTCCTGCAGCACATCCTGGTTTAGCCAGGATCGCGTGGATTTTCTCTTTAATTCCATCAGGTTGTTTTTTTTTCTGTTTTGAGTAATGTTTCCCTCTTTTAGTCAGATTTATTAAACACTGTTTAATAATGTCCGTGTGTTTTCTCTCTGTGGGCGGGTGGAACAGTAATCGCTCCGCCAGGCTTTTTAAAGGCATCTGCCGGTGTGTGATGGGACGGCGTGGTGTCGCAGCAAGTGGCGGCCCAAGATGACGGCGGCTGTGAAGATGTTTGCTACAGGAACACTCTAGCTGTTGTGCATGACCACAACAGCTACCGTCCTGCTCGCTTTGGTGCCAAAACTGCTGAAGACTCTCCTGTAATGTGTCCCATTGCAGCCTAACAGCATGCATCATTAATCATCCTCTCACACTTAATAATCAGGGTGTGTTGGTGATTCCAGAGAGGTTAGGTGCTGCAGACGGAGTCATTCATGTCCGCAGCTACTGTCAGAGAGGAGATGGGACAGATTATGTGTTTTTGCTTGGGGAAAACATGATGGAAAAGCAGTTTTGCTTCAACAATCACCAAACCTTCTGTCACTAGTTGTGTCTTCATAATTATTCTGCATCACTTTGCAGAAAAAAAGAGGAGGACTTGTCTTTGTTCTTGTTGTGTTTTCTTATTTTAGGACTGTACCCTGCATGCTAATTGCTGGGATCGCCTCAGTTTCCCCTCAGCTGGAAATTTGCAGTGTTCATGTTTATCAGTATTGTCTTTTACTGCAGTTTTGCACAACAGTTTGTTCCACTGTGGATGTTTTAAAGTGCTGAGAAAAGTTAAATTTCATTTCAAGTTGTTCTAAATAAAAGTCTTTAAAATATTTATGCCTTTAGGCTCCTGGTGGTGTAATGATGGGGGTTCACTTTCTTAGCACACTTCAAGCTTCTTATGATACCAATGCACCATGGTTTAAACACCATGTTGAATGACTGAATATTTATTTTGAACAAAAAAAAAACACAATCAGAGGAGAAAATCAAAAGACCACAAGAAAAAATTGCAAAGAAAGTAACATTTCATAATAAATCCAAAGCAAGTTTGAAATAGGAGTGGGAAGAAGTGTGCATTTTTTAGGATCCCCACCCCTTCCTGCTCATCATAGATTATCTTATTACTATCCAAAATCAATGTAATCCGTAATTCTAATGTATATACACATTTACATACACACATATATACATACATGTCTGCTATTTTAACCCTCGTTCATCCCTTTATGACAGGTTGCAAAGGAAATTTGGCATGAGGTAAAATTTTTCAGCACTACTTATTGATGGGCCCAACATGCATCTTAATAATCCAAAGTCTACCTGCACCTGCTGCAGGTTACATGTTTTATATCTCTCTCTCTCTTCCTCCTCCTCTCTAGCTCGATTGTTCTTAAGGGGGCTGTTTTGTAAACAGCAGACGTCTCTTTAATAGGGTTTTATGAATGTAATCTGGTGGGGCAGATATTATTTGTTGTGGGCCTGTTTCGGCCCGTGGGCCGCCAGTTGTCCACTGAGTGGAGCATCTTCTGGAGCTTCCAGCAGGATGATAAACAACGTTACACAGCTCAGATCATACTGGGTCCTTCAACATGATGATGAGATTCTAATCATGTATACAGCCTACAAGTCTGCAAGTAAAATGTATCTTCTCACTAATAAATATAACAGTGTGCAGTGCAGATAAAGGGTGCAATAATCCACCATAATGCATTGCATAAACAACAAAAAAGACAATCAAAAAATCAAAAACTTTACTAAATGAAATTCAGCTGCTTTTTAAAGCTTCCACGGAGCCAGCCACATAAAAGGATGGGGCTAAATCCTAGATCCTATAGTCTTTAGCCTATGGTTTGAAAAGCCACATGGAGTGGGGATTCAACGAGTGAGTAATATCCTGAGGGTCTGATCATGCAACGGCCACTAGAATTAAATAATTTCATTTAGAAGTTTGACTGGAAGCCAATAAAGACTGGATGAAATCGGATGAAGTGCATCAATATGTGATGCAATAATGTCAACATGGGGCAAAATCCAACACCTTGAATCTATGCCAACAAGAATAAAGGCAGGTCTGAAGGCAGCCTGGTCGTAGGAAGTGGCAGTAAGTGTACGGTAAACATGTCCCTTTGCTGCAGTACAGAAGCGTAGCTTCAATAATGCTCTCGGCTCAGCACCTCTCCTGTTTCCTTTCTCTCTGTACCAGATATCTCATCAGATTGACGTCCTGCCTTCTGCTCTATTATCATTTCCCATCAGCCGTGAGTAACATTGCCTTGGCTGATGATAAGTCAGGCATCAGTGCATCCCTTTGTTCAGGATCGTCACCTTACACTACAACACCCGCTTCTCTCCTCACATCATCACCGTCCTCCGGGTTTTCATCACCAACAACACATTTTCTAGTGTTTTATCAGATATACAGGTTATCTGACATCATATTTAACTCTTCCTCCGATCTTCCCTTCTCCCCGAACATCGTGTCTCCGCCTCTTGTCCCTGTTTTTCTCAGAATTACAGCTGTTTCTAAAAATATCCTGCCCAACAAAGGATTCCTCAATAATACAGCATGTTGATGTCTATGTAACCTGAATCAGCAGGTGTGTGTGTGTGTGTTGAGAGTGACCTCACCGTGGTGAAGCCGGATGTGGGAGGGGCGACTTGGTGTTTTCTGCAGGATGATTGGTCCACTGTGAGACCTGGCCATCTCAGATTATATAAAAAGGGAAGAAGTCAGCGGCTGCTTTACTTTTTTCCTGTTAGACGGAGCATCAGCAGGCATCCATGGCTACCGTTGTTCCTGTGAGTACTTTCATGCATGTGTGTGTGTTTATGTTTTTTATTAACATTAAATCTTACAGAGTGCTTTGTAAGGAAAGAAATGTACATTTAAAGTGTAACAAGTGTTTCTATTCCTCAAGACGAGCTTTTCTTGCTTAAATATTTCACAAATTGAATGATTGAATGTTGTCTTTGATCCTGGTGCGTGCATGCATGAGCGGACAACTATTTACAGGCAAATCAATGTGATCAAGAATCAGTGCTGAAAATCAATCTGCACGGCTGGATTCTCTTGAGAGATGGATCCATCTCGGTTGTGTCCGTGTGCATTGTGCGTTTCTGATGGAGACGATAACAGAAAGGCTGAAGACTAATTAAAGGGGAGTTTGTGAGCTGTAGTGCAGGATGGGTGAATGAGAAGGGGCACAAATCAGCTTCAGCTACTGGTTTGTTAATGCTCTGCTCGATTAACAGCTTGGGAGTAAAATAACAGCAGACTTGATATAAATACTTGTTACGTTTGTCTGGTGGTGAAATGTTTATGAAGTGTAAAAATAGCAGAAACTAAGAAATCTTCCGAACATGATTCATATATCTATTTCTCAGCGACAATGCATAGAAACATTGAGGACAAAGCACAAGTGATGTTTCTGATAAAGCATACTAAGCTGAATGCCAACTCTTGTCTCTAGTTGAACTTTGCAAAGATGGAGAAAGAAGGAAAAAATACAGCTGTACTACATCTACAAAAAATCTTTTGCTGTATCTATCTATCTATCTATCTATCTATCTATCTATCTATCTATCTATCTATCTATCTATCTATCTAATCTGAGAAAGAGGAACAATACAACTATCCTACACTTCAAATTCAATCTTCTATGTTTATATTTATAATTGTAAATCCAACAGTGTGAGCTGGAGTGTCTGAAAGGTTTCCTACAAGAGCTCTGTAGCCTGACTGAGTTAGATAAGCTGTAGCTGCATAAATGAGAGTATGATCAGCATATAATTGCATTTTTTCAGAGAGATCATTTTTGAACCAATTTAGAGCTTTATCAATGAGACCTATAGAGCTATGAGTATGATAAATCAATTCAGTAAGGTCTGAAGACACTCCTGCAAGCTCGATTTAGCTTTGAACAGACTTAAAGGTTCGATGTATGACAAAATCAAAGGTCAATGATATTAAAATTTAATATATCATTAAAAACTGTTTCTACTAGTATTAAATCACCAGTTCTTATTCCCTTAGAAGGTGCTATTTATGTGTACTTACCATGTTCAATTACACTGTGTCTGGGTTTAGCAAGTCATTTTATTTTTTTATATTCAAACTCTCAGAAGCGTTTTCTTTCAGTACATTGGTATCTGAGTATTGAAAGACAAATCAAATCTGATATTTTATTACACAACTCTTTTTATTGTCTTTGAACTTTGAGACAGAGTCCAAAAATACTGAACATGATCAAATCTGATATTTTAACTGGCAGATATCAAAGTATAAACTTCAGAATATCAGCATGTCCATCCATGGCAGAGTCCCACATCTGCTGCATCTAACAAGTTGTTTTCTCTCTCTGTCAGTTTGCATCCTGTTATGCCAGCGGTCACATGTATAGGAGGGAATCCGGAGCTGACAACTGCCTGTCACTCTTCAGCTACCGCCCTCGCTGCACCCCGCGGCCCCGTCTGGCTTATCATGGCCCCAAGATGACCCTGCGACAGATCTGTCGTATGTTGAAAATGATGAAGCAGATCAGGCACCGAGAAGCTGCTGCTGCTGCTGCTGCTGCCAGGTAATAATAATAATACATACCCAGGCAGTGTTGTGCACAAAGTCTCGAACCACAGACGATTCTTTGCAAGGTAACTGATGCAGAGCTGAACTGAAACATGTACAATGGAAATACAGTGAAGAAGACAAAAACAGTTTGCGTGCAGAAGAATTAAACAAGCTCACTAGAATTAATACAATTATTTAATTTTTCAGTGAGTTAGACAAACTTTCTATCAGTTCTTCTCCAGCAATAGTTTAGTTTTTTGTATGTTTTTTAGTTTATTTTTTTATTAGATATAGGGACAGTAAATATTAATGGACATCTGTAACAACAGATGTAAATATGTCGGACAATAGCTAACCAGCTAATTTGCAGCCGTAGTCCCAAGGCAGATAAAAAAACTACACAATACAGTAAAACAATACACTATTTGTACAATATAAAAGAGTAAAATATAAAATATAACAAAAATTTCTCAAGACTTCTTGAAGAACTTTGCCAAAGCTTTTTTTGAATGTTGGCAAAATTTCATGTTTTCTGGCAAGATGATCACACGCTACATCAATAA
Source organism: Craterocephalus eyresii (assembly GCA_037177035.1). Taxonomy (NCBI): domain Eukaryota; kingdom Metazoa; phylum Chordata; class Actinopteri; order Atheriniformes; family Atherinidae; genus Craterocephalus; species Craterocephalus eyresii. Next base: position 4,675,042 of record JBBBVT010000010.1, read on the forward strand.
TGTTTGGTCCGTAAATCACAATATTAGGTTTATTAGTTTCAGGGTAATGTGGGGAAACCATGTCATATTTTAGCTGAACATAAAGCAAGGCAAGTTTATTTGTGTGGCATATTTCCCGTTCAAGACAATTCAAAGTGCTTTACATAAAACATTCAAACTTCACAGAAAAGACAGAAAAGTAATAAAAGGCAGTAACAAATACAACAAAATACAACAAAAATCACAATAAAATAATTATAGAAAATAAATAAAATGAATAAATTGAATTAATTGAAAGCAAGATAAGTTCAAATTTACCTTGAAGATTTCATGGGTATATGGTTGTGTTTAACTTGGTTTAAAAGTTTTTTACATTTGTTGCTGATCCATAGTTTTACAACTTACTCGACCATTTAATGATGGCTTTGGCTGATGTATATTTTTATTAAATTTAGTTAATAATAATGAATGCTTTACATGATTCAGAAATTGGTTTGTGGAAACACACCGCAATATTTTTCTAGTTAAAGTCCAAAGCAGAGCTGGGATTTCTATCGAATATCACAGAACCTAAATAAAACCAATAAAACTGCAACCTTGTGTTTGGATGTGGTTGAATTATGAGTCAGCTGATTTTATAATCACATATAATCCTTCAGGGAGAAAGACTTTGAGATTACAAACTGGTCTTGTCTGCTCTAAACCGGACTGAGACCAATCAGGTGTTCCTTCCAGCTTGCTGTTAATTATTCAGCATGTCCTGTCCCCGCAAGAACAAACACTCAGTCTCACTTCCTCCTCCGATTTCCCTGCCTGTGTGTCCGGTTTCTCCACAGGAAGCAGGGGTCCGCATCCCCAGCGCCGCCGTCCCCCGGCACCAAGTGGGAGAAGAAGTGCATCCCGTGCTGTCTCAGGCACAAACGCAGTATAAAACGTATTGGCTGACCCAGACGAACTGGCTGACCGCAAGCAGCGCTGTTACCCAGCAGAAAACCAATTCACCACCCAGTTTAACCCGTTGCAATGACGTGGGAGATCTTCACCCGTCCCAGTCCCAGCTGTGTGGCCCAGGATGTTGGGGAACGCTTGATTTGTGGTCCGTCAGAAGAGGAAGGCGTGAACGTGGACTGACTCTAAAACTGTTCATCTAAGATGTTTATGTTTTAAGCTATGTATATAAAAATATTTGTTCATTTTTTCCTGTATTGTGCGGATTCATGACCAGTGTGAGGTCCTCCCTGATGCTATCCGCCTTTTCTTTTTAATTTATTAAAATTATAGTGCTTGCTGTGTTTTATAGACTGTTAATCTATCTGAGAAATGCATTTGTTTGCTTGTTTAAGACAAAAATGTACAATTACACGATATGATGAAGCCTCTATGTTTGAGATATGTTCCAACGATAATCTTTTTGGGTAATTGGTGCAATGGCTGATCTTTGCATGCAGTGTTTTATTTGTACAATAAAGTTTTAAGAATAATAAAACGGAACCTGCACATCAAGTATTTCTGTCTGTGTGAAAGCTACAGAAATCTAGATGACATCAAATTAACTCTGAACCCTTCTTAGACTATAACAAACATTTTGAAGTCCTTTCAGAAGCAGCACCATGACCGTATTCTTAGTTGTGGCAGCAATGAAAATGCAACAAATGCAACATCCACCTGAGACGCAATGTTATCAGTTTAATGTTTTAAAGATGTTTGTTTTTTAAACTAATACAGATGAACAAATATGTTGGTTAACAGACTGACTATAGTTAAAATAAACATGATAGTTTAACAATAAAGAGATAAAAAGAATGTAAAAGAATGACCTCACTTACCTCCTTACACTTTGCATGATCAATGGCTAAAAGGTGGAAATCAGATAAACTGCCAAGGCTCCGAAACATCACATTAAAGTATTTCCTTTGCAGAATGCTACATAGTGTTACATAAACTGTCACAAAAGTGATATTTCCTGCACATCTTGCCCACAACATCACATGATGAGAATCTCCCGTTCCACCACATCCCACAGCTGGAACAGGGGATGAGATGTGGAGGCTGTGAAGGCTGTTAGAGTCTCTCATGGATGTGAGCTGTGTGACATGGAGCATCATCCTTCTGGAAGCAGCATCAGAAGGTGCTCCACTGGGCTCAGAAAGGGATGGACATGGTCAGCAGCAGGACTCTGTGCTGGGTAAACCAGGCCATGCTGGGACTAAGCAGCCTAAAGTGAGAGAATCTCCGCCACACCATGACACCAGCAGGAGCTTAAACTGTTGATCCCAGATGTGGTGGATCCATGCTTTCATGATTTTTCCTCCATATTCTGACCCAACCATCTGAATGTGAAGCTGTTGCTGAGTCTGTTCGAGCACCGGGATGATTTCTCTCTGGTTCTGTTTGGCACACTGCAGCTTCTACAGATGTGGTGGTTTGTCTGGAGGAACGCAAACGCTTATTAGATCTCAAAGAGGCAAACTCCAGTCTGCTTTAAAGCCTGAGGTATCGCTTCATTTTTAAGCGAGCCCTGGTGTGTTTTGCTTTGGGTGAAAGCAGAGAGACAATCCAGTGATGTAAAGCGAGATCCAGGATATCTCGCAGCCTCTCCGGCTGCTCATTGTTAGATTCTGGTGAAAACTGCATGAGCTTTGAACACCAAACTAAAAAGAAATCTTATTAAACTTTGTTGCTCTCTTGTTGCCTCGTGGCAAACACGTCGGTTTCAGTTCTGACCAATCATTGGGCTAGATTTTCTTCTTCTTGATGGTCAGGGGTTGTTTCAGGTAATACCTCCACTAGTGAGCAGCTGCTGTAGCTGCATGAGTGAAGTGCAGCGTGAAAACATCCTAGTAAAGATGGTTGTGTTCTCTCTTAAGAATCACCTTTTTTATTGGCTTTTAATGAAAACAGCTTGATTTGTTTGCTTCTCTTATGCTTTATTTTATTTTTTATCCTTGTATTGTTTTATTCTTTGCTTCTTTTCCTAGAAATTCTGTTGCTTTTATAATTATCCTCTAAACATGCTCAGTGTGTTGTTTCATATGGGCTGCAATGTGTTCTGTACAACACTTTGGTCAACTGTGTTGTTTTAAAGTGCTTTATAAATAAAGTTGGATTGGATTGGATTGAAAATCCCAGTAGATCAGTTTCTGAAATACTCAGACCAACGTTCAATGACTCATAAATTTCCTGGATGCACCCTTTTGGTGGAAGCCTTAATGAGTTTTATTTATAAAACCTGAGCTTTTTCTATTATTTATCAAAATGTCTATTTGAATGTAAGTTATTATCCTACAATTCTTAATGCACGTTCTTCTCATCTATATTCAAAATCAAGTGATAAGTAACATTCAGCTAACAGGATGTAATAGTTTGTCCATCCAAAACAATATGTAATGTTATGTATCTGAAAGTGCTTTTTATAATCAGTTTTTTACATGATAAGGAAAGAAGCACCAAATACTCCAGGTTTGCAGGTGAGCTATCCTTGCATGAACTGAAGAAGGGCGAGAGAAATGAAAGCGGTTTCTCTAAGAGGATCCGCTGTACAGAGACCTCCAGAAGTTTGTTTACACCTCAGAATAATTCATTAGAAGATTAAACAGTGTGGAAACTACAGCTCACCTCCACATGTGAACTTTAAGAACAGCGCTGTCCGGTGTGTGTGTGTGTGTGCGTGCGTGCGTGCGTGCGTGCGTGCGTGTGTGTGTGTGTGTGCGTGTGTGTGTGTGTGTGTGTGTGTGTGTGTGTGTGTG
>JBBBVT010000010.1:4777668-4788571 GCA_037177035.1 Craterocephalus eyresii
CTGACTTCCTGCCTGCATGATCCCATCTGCTCAAATTGACGAGGATCCCAAGCGGCAAGCGGCAAAAATAGAACAGCTGCGTATTTTAGAGAAGCGGCAAGCGACGGCGCTTCTGGGGCGCTTCAGAAACCTCTGCGTGGCGCTGCTGGTGAAAGAGTTTACGAATAATTTAATGGCGGCTATCTGAAGCGACGGCGCTGCGCGGCCGCTAAGCGGCCGCGTCGCTTCCGCGTGCGGTGGGTTTTGAGGGTTAGTCGCTCAGGCACAACCTCAATACTCCATAAGTATTTTTTAAGAACCAGTTTGTTTTCCACAAAAACTGAACTAACAGAACCATACTTTAATATCTCTTACAGCAAGTTTGAACTTCTTACTTTTGGTTTTTGAATTTTATTAGAGCACTGCAGCCAGTCAGTTTATTTCTATGGTTCTCCAACTTGGGTCACCGTGAACTACTTCCAGCAGATTTGAGATGTTTTCCTCCTGCAACACACCTTACTAATAGGTCATTTAAATAGCATTTTGCTTTTTTTAACCTGGGGTCTGTTTTAATCTTTCCTTTCATACATGTGAGTGATGGAGAAAAGAATTTTCAAGATCGCTCCAGTATTTAGCCGAGCACTCGCCTAGCAGCACAGCTAATAAGTATCAGGCAGTTGCTCCCATGTGTGTTTCCCCACCCTGAAGTGCTTTGATAGTCTTAATGAGTGTCTGACAACGTACTAGAGAAGAGAAATTAACGAAAGTAATTATGTTAGCTGACGATAGCTATGCTGTGTCCCGTTGTCTGTGTCCAAATCGCGTGAAATCGCGCGATAACCCACGTCAAAACACCGGTGGGAGATTCAACTACCTGACACCAAATGATAGCAATTTCAAGCTATTATAGATGTGGATCATCTCTCCTATCTAGTACGTTGTCGGACACTCGTTGACACCATCAGAGCACTTCAGTGTGGGAAAAAAGTATGTTTTTAGAGCGAACTTACGCGGGAGCAGTTGCAGTTGTGCTGCTAGCTGCCTGCCCGACTAAATACTGGAGCTGTCTTGAAAATTCCTTTCCCCATCACTCACATGTATTAAAGGAAAGATGATAACAGACCCGAGGTTAAAAAAAAGTGAAATTCTCCTTTAAAGACATGTGTTTAACTTGGCTTTCTGGTGGTGTGTTGTAGTAGGGAAACATCTAATGCCTCTGGGGCAGAAACTCTCCAGGACCAGAGTTGGACATTCCTGGAGATCAGCAAACTCCCTGCTGTGATCTATTGAAATTCTGAATCCACAGCAGGTTCAAATATGGAGAAAAGGTGTGTTAAATAATTGTGCTATGGATTGCTAATTGTCTTTGAATAAATGCCACATTTTTTAGCTGGCTTGTAAACCTCCTGGACTGGATATATGCCTGGAAAACTCTTAGATCACCTAAAGGGTAAGCTATGCATCACAATGTACCCCACAGAGTTACACGTTGCTCTAACTGAGAAATTGATGATAGTATAAGTGATAGTGCTCAGAGGCACCCGCAATTTGTTTTTAGGGTTTAACAGCAGGACTATGAAAAGACTGAGTTTGTGTGGCTTCGCTGCCGCTTTTACTTCATATCCATATTAAAACTCAATTTTCTTTGTTCCATCTTGAGCTAACAGCCTGGCCACTGCACTGGCTCTGGATTTTTAAATATGGTTATCAAAGCCTTTTAGGTGGTTGGTTTGCTTGTTTAGCAGCAGTTCTTTGGGGCTTGAGCCAGAGTTTTTATAGTTGAAACAGAAAAAAAACGGTTCCGGCACTGGCTCTGGACCAGCAGCAGAAATGTTGAGTAAGGAAAAAAAAACCTTTTATTGGTTGGGTAGATCCTGACCTTGGTCCCAAACAGCAGAGTACGCACCGTACCTGAAAGTCTGAGTTCAGGGGGGTAAAACTCTGTTTGATCTTTTTTTTTCATACAAAAGTTTCAGTTTTCTCCGAAGAGCCTTGAAGATATTGTTTTCTTTAGATGATCCAAAGGCTGCACAGTTTTGTTCCTCACTCTTTGCTGATTCGTTTTTCTTTCAGTGAAGCATGAAGGAAACTGTTTGAAAGAGAACAGGACTATACATGCGACGTAGATATAAAGATCACTCCTTTATGAAAGCTGTCCAACTCATTTGAAGAAACAATGCTTTGCTGGTTTTAAAGAGGCACATGTCAGCATGTTGTTGTGTACCTCCCTGGTGATAAATTAAATGTCCCAAAGCAACGTGATCTCTCAGTGCATCCAGAACAGAAATGTTGTTTACAGTTTAATATTTCTTATTTATTTTCATTTATTTTTGGTGGGAAAACCAATTTGTGTGAGGCGACTTAGAAAACCTTTGTTGGATTTTCTGATGTGATAAATAAGTCAACACTGCAAGGTACATCATGGACTGTTCCAGCACATCTCGTATGATCGCTTGGCACAAATAAAGACATGTTTTTTTCAGTATCCTGTGAAAACTTCAGGTTATTACCTTCCATTCCATATCCAATGAAAAGAGGATGGCTGTTTGCGTAGGGATCAAGCTTGCCATCCGTTATCTCTGAGCATATCGGACTCTCTAATCATAGATTATTCAGTAGCCCTGAAGGAGCACAGGTCCACAAACCAGATTAACACAACAGCTGAAAATGACCCATGCATGTGCATGTAAGCCTTTGTAAGCAGTTATTGTGTGACCGTGCAAAAAACGTGTCAGGCGGTCAACTCCCCCAGGAGGAGCCGCTGAAATCGGATAAAGATGAAGGTCATCTCCCAGTCAGACCTGTTCAGCTCGGCTCTCAGTGGAAACCATAAGCCTCGAGCTGGATGGATGAGGAGGAAAAACAACAGAGCTGCTTTTCTGCCTCTTTTATTTAGATCTTTCTTTGGGCCAAGAGGAAAGCAATCTTTTTCATTTTCTTTCTTTTTCTGTTTTTATCAGAGGAGTTTTTCTCTTTTTTTGGGTTGTTTTCAAGAGCATAAAGCTGAAGGCAGGAGGTCTATAGAGCGGGCAGAGTTTTGGGTAATTAGAAGTCAGGTCCGCTGACGGACGCTGGCCTGAGCTGGCTGTTTGACTGACCGAGGTCCTGCTTCGTTTCTCCTCCTGTGGAGGCGAGCTGGGGGCGTGCCAGGACATTCCGTGTGTCACTTTCTGTACAGCCAACCAACGTCTCTCTCATTTCTTTATTTCCTTCAAGAAAAAAAAGAGCAAGAAGGAAGTACAATTGCTCACTGGGTCACTTTTTCATTCAGTCTTTTGTCAGAGCTAAAGGAAGAAGGTGAGGGTGTCTTTCCTATGAAGTCAGTGGAGTTTAGGATTTTTTTGTTTTGTTTTTTATAAGGTTTATATATTTTTTTCTTGAAAATGGACTATGTGAAAATGCAGGAAGCGGCAGAGTACAACATGAAAAGTAGGTGTCAGCATTTTTTCCCTCTGCTTTGCACTGGAAAAAATGATCATCCATCACTCTAAAAAAATGTGAAATCTGATTTTCCTCTTGTGTTTCCTTACTGTGCTTCTTCTTCTCCTCTTTCCTCCTCTCTCCTCACAGTGCATCCCATGTGGCAGGGACCCCTCGCGGTACCGGGAGGAGATCGGCAGTCTCCTATTGATATCGTTGTGAGAAAAAGCGTCTTCGACTCTGAGCTGAAGCCCCTGGTGACCAGTTACGATCCACAGACCTGCCAGCAAATCTGGAACAACGGTTATTCCTTCCTAGTCGAGTACGACGACACAACAGACAAATCCAGTAAGCACTCTGTGGAAATTCTAATGATGAATTCGGAGAAGTTAATGTTTGTTATGAATCACCACATGGGAAGCTAGAAAAAAAGGAAAAGAGTTGCCAGCAGGTTCCTTATTGTGAAGCACCAGACTGAGAGCTGCAGTTTCCCTTTAAATCTTGAGTGCATGGAAAGGAAACCTCAGCAGGGAGAATGCATGTTTTGATCTACATAAGAGGATTATCTCCCCCACCACCACCACCCTTAAAGTGCCCTGTGTATGTAGTAAAATCCAGTGATCAATCCTGCACTCAGAGCACCAAATGTAATGAGTGACCGTCATGTGACTTTTGTGCAACACAGTCTGACTTTAACGTCTCGGCTATTGTGTGTAAATAACGCAAACATTACAACTCCCCAAACCACAACAACTCCATCATGAAGCTCAGTGTTGTATTTTTAAGCTTAATTTAATGATGAGGGAACAAAAACACGCACATTACTGTGAAATGTAGGGAGCAGGAATTTATTACCCATCATATAAACCTAGAAACAGTGTTTTTATTTTGGCATGAAATCAGGTACTATGGGATCAGAAAGTTGTAATTCATTGCAAAGGAGGAGGTTTGGGGAGTTTTCTGTCTTTAATAAGTAATTTATGACTAAAGTAAAAAGGGGTTATTGAATAGAAGGATTGTTGCCTCTCCCTATATTATTTCCTGGAAGGTTCTGTGCCTGCGTTTTACTTGAGCAACCTGTTTAACAGACCTCTTTGAAGGAAACAAACCGTCATGCCTAGAAAGAAATGTTTCCTCTGGAGGAACTGCTCCATTCATTTTAGTAGGTTAGTGGTAAGAAAGTGCTACAGCTGACTCTGATGGTGCACATGCTCTGTATCTTTCCGCAGCACTTAAAGGAGGCCCCCTGCAAGACAAATTCAGACTGTGTCAGTTCCACTTCCACTGGGGCGAGACAAACGCTTGGGGGTCGGAGCACACCGTGGACCGGAAGCTGTTCCCTGCAGAGGTAACGCTTGCAGACTCACAGACCTGAAAATGAGCAAAACTCCTGCATTTCGGGGCAAAATGATACGTTTGCTATTTTACTTTAATCTCAGCACGTGTTTGGTATTCTCTATTTAAAAGTGAAGGTATCCAATTTTTGAAAAAATGCAAACTCTCATGTCAGAAAAACTTAAAATAATTGATTGCAGAATGGCAGATGCGGCATCCAGTTTCCCATTGTGGCTGCTCATAAGGTGGGGGGAGGAATCTGTGTAAACAGCCTGTCACTGGAAAAAAAGCTCGTAGGGTGTGGTTAGGCTGGTGGGAACAGTAGAAAGGATCAGCACTAAAGCCATCCTAATTAATCAGAGCAAATCTTCTGTTAATGGATGGATGCAGACAGTCTAGGAGTCGCGGGTGCTTGCTGAGTCCTTGACAGAAATGACTCTTTATTTCCGTGGTCAGATGGGAGGATACTGGAGTTCATGTGAAGCATGGTGGTGGGACTGTAATTCAGCATATTTCTGAGACAAAATACTTTTCATTTGTTCCTTCTGATTTATATTAGGAAATATGAGTAAGAAAAGGTGAATGGAAACAGTAAGACTCCACTTTGTGTCAGTGACTGTGTTTACATGCAGCCAGTAGTCCTTTTATAACCGGAATATGAGCAGTTACCCGGCGACACATGGCCATGCAAACACTGGCAGAAACCCAAATATGCCCATATTCTGTTTTTTTAAAACCCGAATATTATTGGGTTGCTCCTTTTTCATCCCAAATATTTTCTCATGTAGATGTATGTCAGAATATCTCCATTGAAAGGAACATTACATCATGTTCGATCCGAGAGGACTCTGGTGTTTTAAATAGTAAACATTTATCATGACAACCACATCCCAGAAAACTTTCTGGGAAGCGCTCATCTCCACCGCTGCAACTTAGAAAACTTTTCCCCATTCCTACCAATCCGTTCCCACCAGTCCGGACTACGCACCTTCATCCAAAGTGTCCGGGGGCCTCTGGTGGAAACGGGAAGCGTTGATGAGTACGGCACAACTTTGGCTCCATTTCTTATTTCCACTACATCAAAGTACAAGCCAAAATAAAAGCCATGGAAATAGGAAGAAGTGGAAAATTGTGCATATTTCCATCATGATGTTCTTCGTGCAGCAAGATTTAGGTCGGGATAGTCCAACTGGTACCAACTATCATATATAAAGGAGTCAATCTTTCTGCTCACACATGTGAACGGGTAATGCAAAAAGTTTCAGAAACCAGAATATTGATGGCATGTAGACACAGTCATTAGAGACAGCGTTCACATTCAAAGGATTAGGAGCAACTATGTGAACAGTCTGACTGTGCTGTCGACTAATCCATCAGTCTGAAAGCTTAACGTAGTCAGCTTTTGTTTTTAAGAATTATGTTTCACTACACAGAGATGTGTATGTTATATTTCCGTTGGCAGACGATGGCATGACAACAAGATAAAAGAGGCTAGCTGATCAGGGTTTTGTTGCTGCAGAAGCAAAAGCACCAGACATGAAAATGATGAAAAATAACTTGTTTTATTGTAGCTGAAACAATAAAAACATGCCTGACATCTCCCCTGATTTATGAGCTCATATACCAGGTCTTAAAAGATATATAAGACTTGATGCTTTGATCTTGTAGATGTGCATCACTTCTACAAGATGTTTGTATCTCTGCTACCTGATATCTGAAGAAAAAAGGTATAATATGTAAGAATTAGTTTTATTACGCTTCACATGCAGTATCGAGCTATGGGAATATAGTTTATTATGGAAGAATAAGAATACACTTCTAAATGTCCATACCTGTATTTTGCACTATGGTGCACTTTCTTACATAAATAACCAACATTAACATTATTTACATTAAACAAATCATCCCTATCTCTTATCATCCCTCTGTGTATGAGAGACACAATAAGACATAAAAATGTAACATAAAAACAACCGGAGGAAGAATCGTCATGTCAGTGATGAATGAAAGTGATGCTTTTACTGCAGATTGAACAATTTCAGAAAAAAATTGAGCTCTAAAAATGTTTCTTAAACAAATTGCATCAACACTGTTTTGCGTTAATTGTTTTTTTAATTTTTAGTCAGAAAAGTTAGAACTCCTTTAAACTATGTTCAGTAATATTTGCATTACAGACGGTAAATATTCTCCGTTTTAATCTGTGACTATTTGCCTTATTTCACAACCTGTAATTTTTCACAGAGAGTACGCTTATCTGAAGACTAACCTGAAATACCAGCAGCACTGAGTACACAGTGCCTTTTATTCATGTGTGACTTGATGTAAGGAAAGGTGAGCACATCATTCTTGTCCATGCAGGAAACAACCCTTGACTTTCCTGCTCTGGATTAACGTTGCATGCCAAGTACTCAATACACAAAAAAGTACACAGTAATCATAGGTGTGTAACTAAGCCTCTTCTGTGTATTTAATGATGATATAGAACTGGTTTCAGTAAAGCTGCCGGACTCATAGCTGTTCCCTCATTTCTTCTTGAACTGGTTGTGAGACCGGCACAGTTTTTGTCGCCTTGTTCGACCGTGGAACATCTATTTTCAAGTTGTTCCATTACGCCCAGACACGCTTATGCAACCTTGTGTACGTTGTTCGCGCAGCCCTAGTTAGCCGAGTTGGGAATGTGTCCGTGCCACGGTTCTCATCACTCCACAGTTGCGTATGAGCGTGTGCAGAGCATCAAGTTACAATCCTCATTCATGCAGGAAATAAATCGGAAGGAGGACGGATATTATGTACTCAGGCTTCAGACAGTCTACATTCACACACGTTTAATGACTAACTCCTGATGTTTCATGTGTCCCCAGCTCCACTTGGTCCACTGGAACTCCGATAAGTACAGTCTGTTTGAAGAGGCTGTGATGGAAGATAACGGACTGGCTGTTATTGGAGTTTTTCTAAAGGTACACACTCCCCTCTATGTCACAAATACACAAAAATAAACTTATCAGTGAATATTGATGTGTCTCAGTCTACCTTTAATCAGCTTTCAGCCGCTTGTGTGAGATACTGTTGTATACATTACACGCTGTCAGCTGACTGTGACTAAAATGAAGATTAACATGTAATCTTTGTGTAGGTGGGGAAAAGACACGAGGGCCTGCAGAAGCTGGTTGATGCTCTGCCTGCGATCAGACACAAGGTTGGTGTCATTTCAGCTGCTTTCTGGGGTCTTAAAGGTGTAATACAGCGGTGTCCAGCTGTGGCCATCGATGGCCAGAGTCCTGCAGGTTTTCAGAGTGTCCCTGCTCCAACACACCTCAGATTAATGAGTCAATGTGCAGGACATAGGCTTTTGGATCCATTAAATGTTATTAATGTTGGAAAGTGGTGCCCTCTAGTGGTTGAGATCTGCATCATGCTGACCACCATAAATAATCCTGTTCACAAAGTGACTAAAAAGACTGAAATAAAACCAAAGGAAACACTTAAAGCTACTTAATCTCTGAATTATTTGTTGTCTAAAGAATTTCTGACTTCATCAGGTGAGTAAATGATGATGTCATGTAATCATCATCAGCAACTCACTTTTAATGAGCAGACATTATGATTTAAGCCAGTGGTTCTCAAACATTTTACATCATGTCTCACCTCAGAGTAGGGATGGGCATAATTAACTGATGATTAATCGACATTAAGATTTTAATCAATTAAATGATCTTTTAACCGATTAATCAAATGCATCTTTAGACTGGTGTTTAAGTTGTATATAAGTGCATATTTTCCAGTGTATTGTTTTTGAGTGGGAGAAACTATCATTGTAAAAGGAGTTTTATGAGCAAGTCCTTATGACTCTAAGGTGTCTGAGACCACTTTGGTTGTTTGAATACTTTTTGATTTTGACTTTAAATACCAGATAATAATTTTTTCAAAAAAAGGATAACTCATGTTTGGTATCTCTTTTAAAACCCATGTCCATGTTTAGTTGGTAATGGGTGAAATTGACCCGTTAAAGTAACAGGTTTTGCTCCAGGCTTTGTTGAAGCCTGAATCGCAGAGGTTATGCGATGTGTAAGGTCAGAGATTTTATCCTTGTATCTGTGATCACACCAGCTTGATAAGATCATGTGACATTATCTCAGCACCACAATAAAAAAGCTTGGTCACTTGGAGCTGCTTCAGCTGAAAGTTACGTTTTTGTTTGACTTTGGCAGACCATGGGAGACCAGATATATTATCATGATAGTTTTTTTTAAATAATACAATAATATGCATCATAATTCACTGCTAAATCTGTAAATCGGCTGATATTGGAAAATTCTACATGTTCCACAGTTCGAGAACTAGGTAGCTGAGGCTGAGCATAAAATGAAAAATGAATGAAGTTAATGCTAACAGGATCGTAATGACATGCTAGAAGCCACAAAGGAAGGTGCTTTTAAAGCAGCACCAGGAAGACTTGGCAGTGTTACGGCCTGAGACTGTATTGAAGTGAATACTTTAGCATCTCTTGCAATACAGGGGAAAAGGTTAAAAGATTTTTAACCTAAAATTTTGGTTGCTTTTAGTATCTTGGGCTCAGGGTAGACATGTTTCACCGGGTCAGCCATCCATGGATCTGTACTGGCTTCTGGAAACATGTTGGTCAATTTCCAAAAATGTAGTATACAGTAAATACAAACAACGGATTCTATTAACACTTGTAACACGAAGTTAGATGGTAAGAGGAGCACAGAGGTGTTTCTGTTTTCGTTTGCAGGGGTGGTGGTTCCACTGGAAGTTTACTGTACCATTTTTTTATTCTCCTGTCACGCTCAGTTCTTTTTTTATTTACTATAATGTCATATAAGGTGGATGTTTGTTAAAAATACGTGTGCTAATTTAATCACATTTGTGATGGTTAACACAAGTTTATGATCTTATGATGGTTTTATTGATTAGATTATAGCAGGACAGTGTTCTTTTTTGCTCTACATATCTAGTGTTTTATAATTATATATTATTATGATAAATCTATAAAAAAACATGTTGTATTTATCATAAACATCTTTGTCAAAACTTCATACTGTCTGTGTTTTGCCGTCTGCAGGACAGTATAGTTGAGTTTACGCGGTTCGACCCGGCCTGTCTGCTACCCACCAACATTGATGACTACTGGACGTACCACGGCTCTCTGACAACCCCCCCTCTCACTGAGTCGGTCACCTGGATCGTCATGAAGCAGCACATAGAAGTCAGCCATGACCAGGTATGTGCTGTGTGTTTGTTTGTGTTATTTTCATCGTTATCCCATTTATATGGCTTAAAGCAGCTTTGAACATAAGAATAAACAAGATTGAACAAGTGCTTTATTAAAGAGGAGATGTTCCAAATTCACAGAAATTAGTCTGTAGTTTTGCTGATCTTAAAAAAACTGGTTTTAGCTCTTTGTTCTTCTAACCGTTTAATCTCCACTCAACAGTCACTGAAAAGGTATCAACCAATAAGAGACAAGTACAGAAAAGTGGCGTACTGAAGGAAAGGTCTAAGCTCTTTTTTCTGTAGTGAAAAATCTACTCATCTTTTAAAAAGCAGGGTCACTCTGGAAGATTTTTGCACCAAGTTGCCCCTAATGAGAGCAAATTCAGCATCAGCAAGGGAAAACGCTGGTATGATCCCAGGGCTGGAAAGAAAAAATTGGTCTTTTTCTCAGCCACAGGATATAGCACGGTAACAATTACTCCAGAAATGTACATAATGAATGTCATTGTACTATTAAAACGAGTTAGAAGCATTGTTCTAAGGACAGATATATATGAAGTGTTACTTCAATAAGAAAAAACAATTAAAAAAGCAATAAAGACTAAACAAAAGACAAAAATCCAATTATGCAAATACATTTTAACATAATCTTTTAAATAAACTGTGGTGTGTCATATAGATTATTATATTAACACTGTTAATATATAATCAAACAAATATTTTATATATTCCTTTATTACTAATGCTTTTAATTAAAGGAGGAAATAAAATGGCCATAAAAAGGACCCATATTGTTGTCACAACCTGTTACTTACCAGGGTGTCCGCGGAGTCTTAAAAAGTATTAAAAGTTGATATATTGATTGTGGGAAAATTAAGGCCCTTAAAAAGTATTAAAAAGTCTTCATTGTGATATCATGAGGTATTAAATTTAG
>JBBBVT010000010.1:4811168-4824361 GCA_037177035.1 Craterocephalus eyresii
GGCGTGTCCTTTTGATTGACAGGTGCCTGATATCCGGGAAAACGAGGCCTAGCGTAGCACAACCGCAGTTTTTAGCCATTAGCAGCGCTTCATACCTTTAACCTGCCTTCCTCCGTTAGCTGGTTAGCTCCCGTTAGCTCCGGGTTTGCTTTGTTAGCTTGTAGCTCGGAGTTTGATGGGGTGTCAATCATCCCTCCCCTCGCTCACAGCTCTGCTCTGGTCGGCCATTTTTGGGCTTTCCGGTAGTCACGAGACTCGTGACGACGCCAAGATGGCGGAGGAAGGAACCGCTCAATGAGCTTCTTTTCAGCTCATCAGAATCCTATGGGTCACGTGGTTTTAGGCTTTGTCCATTATTTTTTACAGTCTATGGTTCACACCGGCGTTGTTTGGTCCGCTCTGAAAAAAAACTGGTCAGCTTTTATCAGAAATCAGGACTCAAGTCACACTTCAATGAAGGCTTAAAGGAGCTACACCCGATTTCACGTCCGGCTAGTTTAGTTAGCGACAGCGGCTAGTTTGGCGTGACGCTCTTTCTCTGGCAGGTTAATTTTATGAACGTCCAGACTCCGATCAGCCAGTAATAGTGTTGCCCTAGTGATCTGGTATTAAGTTACGAAAGTTAAACCCCTTAGCCGAGAAAAAGCGTCACACAAAAGCTAAAAAAACTGCCCGCTATCGCTAACTAAGCTAGCTGGACGTGAAATCGGGTATTGTCCCTTTAATGTCAGTCCCTTTAGCACCATAGCAGTGTTAGCTTGTCGTGCCTTTGCACTTTACTTCATCCGGATGCAGTTTTACTTTGTCTGTCTATTAGAAAAGTAAGTTTCTGATTGTTTAAGGAATTTTTATTGGACCTACGTGCATTGAATTCAAATTACTCTAATTAGAATAGTGAATTATTTTTAAATTCGATTTTAAAAAGTTTAAAAATAGGATCTTTTGTGCTCATCTCACAGTTATCTCACAGTTATTTCAAGTTGTTAAAAAAGAAATTTAGATTTTCTGCTGTTTTACTCCAGCCATCACCAACTGCATACCTCTTCAGCCACTGTCCTGCAGGTTTTACATGTTTACCTGTTGCAATACACCTCAGTCAAATTATTAAATATGCTGCAAATATGATTGTATGGGTTCAGAAACTCTTCCAGAAATAATTTTGTGTGAACAAAGGTCACTGTGCCTGCCTCAGATTCAGGCTTAACTCTATTGTGCAAAGGATGAGCCAGATTATTTCAGTCCTCTTTGGGCCAAAGTTTAAAAAGTGGAAATCACTTTTCAGAAGATTCAAAATTTGAAGACATTTTTGGTGGTTGTGAGGTTTTGTTAGTTCTTATAAAACTGGTAACTTGCACAGAAAAGGTATCCAGTACTTTTCTGGGAGGTGCTTTGTGTATTTAAACAAGACAATATTAACTTCACCCACCATGGTTTCATGGTGGATGAGTCTGGGTGCTGGGCTGGCCCACCTTTTACAAACGGAAAACATTTGGCTTTTATTAAAGACAAACTACGACATAAGGGAGTGGCTCCCACATGTTTTTAGCCCCAACCCTCACAAACACATATGTTGGTGTTTGCACCCCTTCGCTGTCAGAATCTTAGTAAAGAAGAAGCTGCAAAAAAGCACCCATATGCTGAAAATCAGCTTCTCTCACTGACTTAAGGCTAAATTTGGGATTTTTAAAATTGCCTTCATAACAGCTTTGTTTCTGGACACCTGATGATAAAAAAGTCAAAATGTAAGGATTAAAAAATCCGAATTTAATAAATAAAGAGGATAAAGTGGTATTTGGTGGATTTGGTTTACCCCGTAAAATATCCCATACATGTCAAGTAATAACTTTACATTAACGTGTTAATTTTGACGGACCTTATAAAAATCCAACCCGTGGGGGTTTGGACCCCCAGTTTGGGAAAGGCTGACCAAGAACCGCTGAGCAGAATCCTGCATCAGACCCGGGTTGGTCCTGTTTTTATTACAATAACCCCTCATGAGGGAGCAGTTCATGAATTAGCTTCAGCGTTAATGTCATGGAAAAGGTAGCTACATCATAAAGAGCTGTAATTCCTCAACCTTTCCTCCTAATTATGTGAAGACATTCAAATGAAAGCTGTGAGTCTGCAATTTAAGCCCATATTGATTGGATAATTATACATTAAACCTATAGTTGGTAATCCGGTTCAGAAACACCTTTTGTTATACTGTGTGAAATGATCATTTAATTCTGAGTTTAGTCAATACATTATTTCATAGAAGGAACCAAAAAAGTCAGACCTCTCTGAGAGCTGCAGATGTGCAAAAACTATTGAATTGATAATCCAGAATTAAATAATTTGCAATTAAAATATTCTCCTTCGGGTTTATATGAAAATATCAATTTCTGATTTAAGGTTTACATGGAAAAAACTGTTTCTTAATTCTGTTTTAAATCCAGGGGTTAAAGTGGAATTAACTTTAATTCTGAATGAGATAGAAACTAAACTCTCATGTAAACGTTGCCACTGACGAGAGGGGGCGGGGCTTATCTTGAACGTGTGTTAATTGGAGGGGATGGAGGCTACAGGAAGTGCAACTTTCAAATCTTGCTAGCTCTCCAACATCACCAACTGTAGCTTTAATTATGTTAAACAGCTAAAATAACAAAATTTATAAGAGTACAAATATATATGGAACCAATTGCTTGTTTTTTTAAAGATGTGTTGCTGCCATCAAACTAAAAATGAGCCAATATTTTTCATGAAAAGGTAAATTGCCTCAGTCTCAACATTATGTTGTTTCTGTTTTGCTGCAAAGATTAGCAAACCATTGCATTCTGATTTTTGTTTACGTTTTAAAAAAGCGTTACAGCTATTTGGACATGGAGTTGCATTGATAATGGGACGCTGCTGATTTTAGTCATGTTGCATTAGGACACGTTTGAAAGAACCTTTCATCTGGATGATCGGCCTCAACGTTTCATTTGCACGTACAACTGCTGCCGGTGCACAGAGGTCCGACGGCAGGATGCCATCCCACCCACATCCCCTTAGTGAGCAAAAAAATGTTCCCACACTTGTGCTCATGTGTCTCGGGAGCCAGAAGGTTGCAGTAAGACGGTAGGACGCTGCCGGGGGGAGGCAGACACAGATTAAGGTGAATTTGTGAGGTGGTCCGACCTGAATAAAGGTCCTGCATTCTTTAAGCTTTGGCCCATATACAATTCCACCTTTAGGCTGCATTTCACCAATAAATGTTGGATCTGTTCACCTCATCTGAACACAGGAAATTGTCTGTCTGAATCCTGGATATGACCGCGTGCGGATGCGCAGCAGCCCAGGGTGTGCTGTATGTATTTGTCTCGATGGTTTCAGCCTGCTACAAACTGAGAAGTGTGTGATCTGGGATAGGTCACCGGTCCGACACGGTGGAACAGCTGCAGTCCTGGACGCACTCCCAGTGCTTTTAAACTCATCCAACATGTTGCCCTGATTCTTCAGATAGTTATCGGACCATTTCCTTGTCTTGCTTCTTTCTTTCTCTCTCTTTTCTTTACTCTGTCATCCAAACGTGGTTCACTACATGTTTACATTCATTTATCTGGCAGAGCTGTTGTAAGTTTGAATCTCTCTGCTAGTCATGAGAGAAATATAAATATTTCTGTGTTTCTAACACCTTAAAAAAAGACACACCTGGGCAGACATGTAAATGTTGAATACAATCTGGCAGGAAGTAACACCCCCCCCAAAGTTTCCTGTTAAAGTTTCATAAATGCACAGGTGCAGGGGATTTTCTGCACAAAGGGCCAAAATGTAAGAAAGTCATGAGTAAACTGATATTTGTTAAAAAAACAAAACAACAAAAAAGAAACTTACTCCAGGTGAAACAATGAACCTTTTCATGTGGACTCAATCAGATTTTGTTTGTTTAATAATGAACAATCAAAGCTAAATACTAAACAACAGATAACTTAATGCACACATACAAAATCACATTTCTAATAAAAATAACCACATTAATGGCTTTCATATCTCAAATAGAGTTTAAATAAAAGTTGCATGCCTCTTTTCCTTTTGAAGCCTTCTGATTTGAATATCAACAATAACCCTTTTTACATTACATTACTTTCATTTAGCTGACGCTTCTATCCAAAGTGACTTACAACTGAGTTTTATCCGCGGTGCCATTACTGGAGGCAATGAGGTTGAGGTATCTTGCCCGAGGACACGACAGGTGACTGAGGTTAGAGTGGCGGGATTCGACCCATCGATCACATCGCTGAATGACCCACCCTTCAACCTGAGCCACCTGTCCCCCCTTTATCCTTTTCAACAGGTTAAACATAAGTCTGAAAATATAACATCCTTGAATGAATGTGCAACAATTTGGCCCTGGCGTAGCAAGAAAATGTTTATCATCGCTCAGTTTACTCTGATGTGATACCTGCATCTAATCCAGGATGCAGCTCATTAATATCTGCACTCAGGCTCTGGGGGTATGATGATTCCTGTTCTGACTGAGAAGCAAAAAACACTAGCAAAGCATTGTGGGATTTGGAGTACTGTGGGATTTTGGCCACTTTTAGTCATTTGGTGTTGCCTCGTGGGCCAAATATAATAACACTGAGGGACAAATTTGGCCCATGGGCCAGAGTTTGACACCTATGCTCTAAGCCAGGGGTTCCCAAACTGTGGGTCGGGACCAACATGTGGGTCACAAGATCATTTCGGGGGTCACTAGATAATTGTGAAAAATATATAACCTATATTATCAAATAAATTTGTGATTTTTATCATGGCTGTCAAAATAGACCATTAAGAGAGAGACAAATCTAAATATAACACCTTTATTCTTTAACACATTATTGGATAAATCCACAGGAACCCTCCGTATTTATGAAGACAGACCGTTTTCAAGCCATAGAGGCTGCTGCAGGACCCGTCTGATATATAAATAATGAATGTCATCGCAGAAGGTAGGGTCACCAACAGCAATATATGTCATCTTGGGGGTTGTTGCTCAAAAGGTTTGGGAACCAGTGCTCTTAGTCCTGATTCAAACAAGCCGTCACATGGCAATTTACTGAACAAATGCAACAAAAAGCAATAATGTTAATGCTTATTGTTGATAAATCCTAGAAAAAAAGCTGGAAAAGTGACTTTCTTTGGGTGCAGATTGTGATTTCAGAGGCTTCTGCAGAGCTACACACTGGGAGAATACAATGAAAATAAAAATAATTCAGATGCCAGAAGGCCTGTAAAAGAAAAGTAAATGAAGTTAGAAGATTTCTCTTTAATGCAGAAGCTTTAGCTCACATGTTGAGGACACCATCAGCCCAGAGCAAGATCTGTATCAGCAAGCCATGTGCAGGCTTTCTGAGGGAGTTTGGATTCATTTGCTCCACTTTTATACTTTCTTTACTCTTTGTGTTAGAGAATGCACTACTGTCTGAGGACACAGACTGGGAAGGAATGGAAGTAGGCTGATGATGAGCTGTTTGGAAAACAGACAGACAAGGTTAATCTGTCACAGGACCCTGCTGGCAACAGTAGGGGGGGTTAGACACTAATTAAAGTCAGAGGTGATTTGTTTAGATCACAAGCCCCTGTTTTTTTTATCTTTTGACGCCAGTTAATTGAAAAAAAAAAGATTTATTATTCACTATTATTGATTCAGTTAATTGTACTTCAGTTTAACCCCAGTCTTGTTTTTACTGTATTCATTTTTGTTTTTTGATAATTGCAAATAAATGCAGCTATTGAAGCGTTAGAGGATCAACAGATGAGGTTTTGTTGGAAGCCCTGAGGTACTTCTGATCAGGGTCACAATTATATAGATGTGATCAGGATGAAAATCAGCACATCTGTTGATACTGATGTTTGCAAATGCTTTTTAAAATTGATTTCAAGAGAAAAAGTTAAGCCATGATGTCAGAACATAGCTGGTTCTGCAAAGCTGCTCTGATTCCATTGTAGAAGATGCACGCAGCCCAGCAATGCCTAAAGATGCTGCAGTTTGTTTTAGAAAAGATTCAACCTTTTTACCACCGATCCAAGAAAGAATAGAAGAAAATTACATTTTCTTTAAAGATATTAAAGAATTAGTGTAGTACAAAAGATGTCCACCAGGGGGCAGACGACACGCATCAGACTATAGATCAGGGTTTTTCAGTTGTTAATACTGTGATGCAATGGGTCTTTGTATGTATCAAATAAAATACTCCCAGCAGTATAGGGTTAAATTATTTCACTGCATTATCACAGTGACAGCTTTGTTTAATGGATCTGTATTAAAAACTACGTCATCCTCCATTTTTCCATCTTTTGCCCCAAATCACTTTAGCCATAACACGGTTTTCTCTAACCCAGCGGCTCCCACACCTTTTCTGCACAACAATAATGTCAACCCCCCTACGATCGCACTGCCACATGCACCCCGAAGATACATACAAAGAAATGTTCCATGAAACTGTCTTTATATTGGATGCTATATAAAAACCGTGGCAGGAGGAATTATAATCCTCTGCTTCAGTGGGAGGCCTTTTAAACGAGGAAACTTCAAACTACTTCAGGTGAGTAGAGCTTTCCATCAGATGTATATTCTGCTTTAGTAAAACAACTCTGCCAAGTGACAGATGGTCGTTTACTCCTAAAGTAATCAGTGGGCTTTTCTTTGCGTTCAGAACAAGATGTCCCCATGCTGCTCCATACTGTCAGAGGCATTTATTTATTAACATTCATCAAGTGGTAGTCTCCATTACCCAGCATGACTGTAAATGTCCAGACCAAGGGCGGAATGTGGTTCGTCATATTTATCTCATTTTTATTTTGCACAGCTGTAATCTCTGCTGTTGATTAATCATTGTTTGTCCATTGCTACTTTGACAAGTTTGTCTGTTATTTAGTCTTGCCTGTCATAACTCCCCCTCCACTCCACTGCTCTGACACTTCAATGCACCATAGATCCATGTTTTATCTGAATTTTCAGTAACATTTGTCTTGTGATTTTTTACTTATTGCAGTTACGTGGAGGCTTAATTATAAAAGGCTGTAATTTTAACAAGACACGGAGAAACCCAAAAAACTAACTTTTTGATGTTTGGCCGTGATGGGAGAAGAGACTAAAAACAGGTATTTATCTGTATACAGAAGTCTGGATGGCTCCTTAGATTGTAGAGATTTAAGCTTATACATTGTCTGCAACTTATAATTCTTTGCATCTCACTGGTAATTCTTCTGGTGTTGCTCTGAATTAATGCACAATAAAACATCTTAATTCTATAAGGAATGTACAACTTTCTAGGCTACAACATAAAAAAAATCCCAACATAAATAAAAAAAAAAATCAAAGAGAATCAGCATAAAATATCAAAATCTTTACAAAAACACAACATAAACTATAAGATCTACATCAAATCTAACATGAAATAAAAAGCCATCATAAAATCCAAAAAACCAACAGGGGAAATACTAAGTTTACTTTTTTCCTTTTGTAAAAGGAACTGGATGGGACTTCAGAATTTTATTTATTTATTCATGTTTCAAAACAGACCCCTGACCCTTTCTTATGCAAAACCACTAAAAAAAAAATACAGTATTAATTCGACCTGGGAAGAAGTTGTGGAATCACCACATTTGGAGGATCATACACTTTTTATGTGATTTTGTTTTATTAAATAGTTAAAACACAAATAAACTGTTTCACTTAACATATAGACTTTTTGCTAAAAATTATTTATTAGATGAGGAATAAAAAAGATACAATCGTAAAGGGAAACAGACAGTGAAAGTGGGTCTTCTGGCCTTCATGATGGTGAATTCTTTGAGGCTTCACTATAGAACAATATTCTTCTTTGGTCGGGCTCTAATGACCTTATATAACACTTTTGTTAATTGGATGGAGATCCAGATTGTTTGCTGGCCGTGCCGCTGAGCTAATGAGTAACATTTGAGCTCTTTTTTCCTCCACAAGGTACTTTTCCATCTGTGGAATAAGAAAACAAAGCACCAACTTTTTTATTTATACATTTATTTACTGTTTGACAATTTGTTGCAGACATTCATGACTGAGGTTTCTAAACTATGGTCGGACCTCAGACTTCAGCAGAACAAGATGTTACAGTCAGCCTACATTCCTACTCTGGAATGTGCTTCCTTCAGGCTGTTTCATAGTTTTTCCTCTAAGATTAAAACACCAGAAAAACCAGATCAGCTGGTTTTTGTGATCCTTACGAGAAAGTCTTGATGCTTTTTTTGGCAGTGTTTCTCACTACTGTACTGCTGGTGTTTTATGACTAATTATTCAAAGATTTGTATTTGGGGAGAAAAGGGTGCTGAGGGGTCGCGGTGTAGTACCGAATTTCCACCACTGGAGGGCGGGAGATAACCCCGGAGCTGGATGCTCATCACGGGCCGCCCTGATGGAGGAGGGCCGTCATGCCCCTGTTCCCAGCTTTTTGTTCGTTGACAGGAGGGAGACAACATAGGCTACTGCTGGCCGCGCTGCTCTGACTCACACCACCACTCACCGCGGAGTCCTCGGGGCTGAGCCCGGCTGAGCATCACATCTCTCCCCGGACACAGAGAGAGAGAGAGGCGACCGCACGGGAAGCTTCGCAACCTCCGAGTGAGGAAGAAGAATAAGGGGGAAACAATCCTCCAGCTATGTCTCCGATAAAGAAGAGAAACTCCAACTCGTCTGCGGACAGGGAGGAAGACAAGACGGTCACCGAGAGGATGCTTTCCAGCCTCTCCAGCCCGGCCGAGACCCCCTCGGGCGACGCGAAGAGCCCCAACAACGGCGTGGCGGGAGGAGAGGATGGGGTCGCCCTGAAGAGGACCATCACCCTGGTGAACGGCGTGGCCATCATCGTGGGCACCATCATCGGCTCGGGCATCTTCGTCACCCCGACCGGCGTGGTGAGGGAGGCGGGCTCCGTGGGTCTGTCCCTGATCGTGTGGGCGGTGTGCGGGGTCTTCTCCACCGTGGGAGCCCTGTGCTACGCGGAGCTGGGGACCACCATCACCAAGTCCGGGGGGGACTACGCCTACATCCTGGAGGTGTACGGCTCCCTGCTGGCGTTCCTCAAGCTCTGGATCGAGCTGCTCATCATCCGCCCGTCCTCGCAGTACATAGTCGCCTACGTGTTCGCCACCTACCTCCTCAAGCCCATCTTCCCGGTGTGCCCGGTGCCGGAGGACGGGGCCAAGCTGGTGGCCTGCCTCTGCATCCGTGAGTACCGAACCGGGCCGCACGCTTACCGGACAGGGATGACGCAATAACGACACTTCCTGGTTTCACCTTCCTCATGAGAAACACCTGTGTAGTATTTTTTTATATGGCTAGGCATTGCTGACCACGTGTGGTACAACCTTTTCCGCTTCGTTTACGCTCCCACACACGTCGGGTAGGCCTACATTATGTCCGCGCGCGCAGCGTCAACGGTTGTGATGAAAAACTGCACGTTGTTACATCAGCTCCAGTGATGATAGCCGGCTTTTATTAAATCATTTAATGGTATATTTGATGTTTATTGGACGTGTTTTAATTTAATTCATCACTTTACTGTATTTCGATATATTTTTCTTGTAATTTGGTTGATTTTCTGTGAGGGAAGAGGCGTTAAAGTTGCTTTAATTTGTCCCACACAATGACCTGCATGTTTATAAAATGCATCCCTTTTAAATAAAGGTATTATTTCATTATTATTATTATTATCAAATGTGAAAAAATATTGTCACATTAAGTGATTTGTTCAAATGAAAATACATTTTTAAAAAGTAAACATTAGATTAAATTAAATCATCTTTAAAGATTCTTTTTCTTGAATTAATGGTTCTATTTAAATTGTCTATACACTAAAAAACAAGCGTTTAATGCGGTGTTATTCCCGTTAAATCTGTCTTTAAAATCATTGTCATCAACATTTTTGAAAAGTTTTTCAATGCGTAAAGGAAATAATCTTTAAAAATAGTTTCTCTTATCTTGAATTAATGGTCCTATTTAAACTGTCTATGTAAGATAAATAAAAAGGGGTTAATGCGATGTGATGTAATGATAAACATGATGAATAATCTCTGGGCTGCAGAGTTGTAGTCCTAGAAATGTTTGCTTGAATGACAGCAGTCATCTCCACATTCTGACCAAGTTTTACAACACAAACATGCACACTCTGAGCACTTTGTCTTAGACTCTTAACAAGATTAACTCTGGATTATTCATCCAGTTTGCACCAGTCTCTGCTAGTATTGATGCATTTGACTGCCATGCACTGCATGCACACACCTCAGAAACTCCATTTCTGCGTGAATGCACATGACATGGGATATGCATGTGCAATAATAAGTGTGTCTGGTGCCAGCTTGTAACTTTGGTACCTAATCTTCAGATTGACTGAAGGCTAAATCCTGACTGAGACCACATGACAAAGCTGAAGGCTCGGTTATGTGTGTGTGTGTGTGTGTGTGTGTGTGTACAGTGGGGTAATCAGGGTTATGAACGGGCTAATAGCCACAACACTGCACATGTAGCTCCATATGTCTATTTTTATGCAGGTTATTGTTCTATTTGACCCATTTCTGTGGGGAACAGATTGATGTGTGTACTTGCTTAAGTATTGGTGTGAGTTTGATGCCGTGTGCTTGTGTGTGTTTGTTTGAGCCTCTACTGTACGCAGCCTCGTTCCCTTTTGTCTCAGACTTTCTTACAGAGTCTCATTGTGCTGCTCCGTCTTTCTGTCACGACACCAACCTGATTTAGGAGCTTTAAGCGACCTTGCTGTTTAGTTAATCACTTTTAATGGGGTCCAGGGTTTGGGGCCTCTTTAGGAACGCCGTGAGTGTGTGTGTGTAAGTGCAGGAGGGGGCAATACCAGCACTGTACGTATGCTTTTAGACAGGCAAATGGGTGCAGTGGGGTGGCTTTTATTCTCCCAAGAATGTGTTTTCCATCTCTGGGAAAACTCCTGCAGCTCGCATTGTGTTGTGAGAAATGCAGGGACACACTGTCCCAGAGGATCACCAAGGGAGACGGATTGAAAGCAAAATGAACGGTTTATTCAGCTATTTGCAATTAAACACGTGGTCCTCTACATGTCGGGGGAAGACCAAACAAAAGATCCAGCTCTCCAACCGACAATGTGCCACCGCAGAAGTCCCAAAACGCTAACTGGTGGCTCCCACAAAACATTTCCAGCGCATGCAGATAAAAGGCAAATGAGGGCCAATAAATGCAAAGTGAGAGATTATTGTTTTTCATATGAAACATAAAAAATATCAGTGAGAAGATGATCATTCTGGTCTCTTTGTCTCATACAGCAGACGTGGTGTTATTCAGGTTAGATCAGAGTGTAGAAACACTGACGAGCATGTGGGTAACAATGGTCAAACGTCTCTGTGTCCGTCCTCTCTCCTGCAGTCTTACTGACGTTCGTGAACTGCTACAGCGTGAAGGCAGCAACCAGAGTGCAGGACTTCTTTGCTGCAGCCAAGCTTCTGGCACTCGGACTCATCATCATCATCGGCTTCGTTAAAATCGGCCAAGGTAGGTCACACACAGACACACACACACACACACACACACACACACACACACACACACACACACACACACACACACACGCGCACAAAGTTTCTGGTTGTCACCATCATGAACAGCCTCATCGACTCACCTTTCAAAGGCTGAGGAGCAAAAGAAGGACGAAATGAAGCACAAGCTGAGCGATCACATTAAACAGATTCAATAATTCCACGAATGAATACAAGTAGATAAAGATCCAATATAAGATGCTTAAATAATAATAAGTATATTAAAATTGTTTGAATGAACCAGGCTGAATGTCATGAATCAGCGGCCTTTTCTGAGATGAGAGAGTTGAACTTAATATCATCTATTAATACAGGGTGTAGTGGAAAAGCATCAAGCTAACCAAGGGTAAGGGTTAGGATACCCTGTAACGTTTGGTCACTAAGGGTCCTAATCCTGTAATTTAACCCAAAATCAAACCATTGAACCAAATATAAGTTTAACGTGAGCATTAATTGATGATTTATAAGGTCAGTGTTTTCCACATGTTGGTGCTCCAAAGGGGGCTGCCCTCTTCAGAAACCAGACATTGTAACTGTGCATGAGCAGGTTGTAATGTGACCTGCAGCTTTGCCCTAAAGCTATAAAACACAGTGGGCTGAGCCTCATGCCATGTTTTCACTGAAAGTTTGTAAAATCTGAGCAAAGTAAGAAGTTGAACGTGATGTCTTAGGAGTCTAGAAAGAGAACGACTGGTTAATTTTGCAACTATGTCATGTCATGTGGAAAGTCACAGGTTTAGCCCCCTAGTGGCCAAACGCTGCACAGCATCCCCTTAAGTTTTACAAATAAAAGAAAATAAGTAATTTACTGAAACATGAAGTAAAAAAATTGGTTTGTACATTTTTAATAAACTTGAAAGTGAATATTTTTTCGTTTTATTCTATAACACAGTCTGAACCCTTTTCGGCAAAAAGGTTTTGGAATTTCTTAAAGCGGTCCTCTGGAATAGTTGTCCGGGTGTCTTGAAGGACTTTCCAGAGCTCTTCTTTGGATGTTTTTGTTCCCCTCTCTGGTGTCCAGGTTCTAGGGACGATCCGTCTCCCCACTGGACCCATTGCCACCGATATTCTGTCCAGTTCTTGTGTCATATGACATGCATCTGCCTTTCTCCCTACCTATCTTCCTCATCCAGCTCTTATTTCTTAAAGACATCACTTTCGGATCCTGTTCTTCTTCTCCACTTCCCTAAACTGTTTTAAGGGCACAGTGCACACTGTTAGATGGGACAAGTTTTTAGCAAATAACTAGTTGAGAATCATCTCATCTTTGGCACCATTTTGTAGTGTTAACTACAATGTGAACATGTTGCCACACAGGAATGGTAAAAAAAAACAAAGGTGCCTGTATGTCAACAAAACTTTGGTTTCTCCCTTTAGTTAGAAGCTTTTTTTTATGCTAGAATGATTCATAATCAGCTTTAAATACATTAGAAAATAAATAAATCTGAAAATAGTCAAGGTACATAGATTGGACCCTAAATGAACAATATAATGACCAAGATCTAAATAAAATAAAGGTTCAGAGAAAGTCACTGATAACCTGGTAGAAGGTCTTAAAGCGGCTCTATGCAGCATTATCATCGTCATACAGCAGCTTGGAAGTAAGTATTTTGCTTGACTGACCTGTT
>JBBBVT010000010.1:4824374-4837629 GCA_037177035.1 Craterocephalus eyresii
TGGAGCTCCCCCTACAGCTTTGGGGTGCGCACTGCATGGTAAACATACCCAGACTTGCATTGATCCGCTTTAAGTAGGTCACAGCAGTCATTATTGCAAGGAAATACTTGATACTCATATTTAAAACAAACCAAAATGCAAAATTGTCCATTTAAAATGTCTGAAACTCATGGTATTTATGCATGCGTTGGACATGGAATAAACTCAAACTTGCATGTGTGGTGTCTGTGGGCAACATAACCTGAGGCAGAGGGTGCTTACTTTTATTCTGAGAGCTGTCTGCTGGCTCCTTCCAGCCTCTTACATAACAGCCTCAATCACCAATGGGAAATCCGTAAATTAGATTATGCCATGGATGGAAGGGATCTTTTTCCTGCTAAAAGCTGAATAATTTTGGTTTGAATGCACAAACCTTCAGGGAACCTGAAATCAAAGGCTTAAGAATTTACCGGAACATGGTTTTTCTGAGAGGTGTCTGTGGGTTGTGTCCCCCCGCGACCTTGTAGGCGCAGGAGCGTAGCGTCCTGGAGTCGGGCCGGACTCTCATTACGGCCGCAGGACCTTGTGAAGTGCATCCAGAAACAGGAGGAGGTGCACAATGGCCCTAACGTTGAACACAGCCCCTTTCATTTGGAAGTCTGCTCATCAGCTGCTGCACAAACATAGAAAAGAAAGAAAAGCAACTTGTGTCCAGTTCAGAGCAGTGAAAGTGTGCTGACATGAATAAGTCTGATGGGAGGTGAACTCCGGGAATCAGATCCTGCCCCCTGGAGGAAGGCTGGGCAACTGTCGGCTGGCTCTGCAGGTCACTGGGTTCATGCCGTAGGAAATATCACAACCAGTAAATATCGAAGGTGACATGAAAACCCGACTGCTTCCACTCTGCTGATGGAAAGGTAATCCAGCAGGTGATGCCCTCCCCACTGTCTGTGTGTGTTTCCAGGTGGTTCCCTCCATCTATCAGCGGCTGAGCTATGAGAAAGGGAGACAACTGCTGCCTTAGATCAGAGTAAAACCTGAGTTGTAGCAAAGACAAAACACAGGAGGGGGATCCTCAGAAAGGGATGTCAACAGGCAGATAAAACAAAAGACGGGCTGTTTTGTCATCTTCTGTCTGCTGCAAACATCTTTCTTTTAAAGCGAGATGGCTCTGAGAGGATCTCCATCCTGTCTGCTAGCTCTGTTTGGAGCTCTCAGCCCAAATATGACCTCTTGCACTTTGAACTGACACCAGATCTGAAGTGTAGCCACACTGAAAGCTTCAGCAGTTTAACTAGAACTGCAACACCGAGCCGATAAGTTTGCCGAAGCATGTGAATTCAAACGGGATGGGAAAATGTTTTTAATGGGATTTATTTACAGTCCCGTCTGGAGAAATGTGGCATCTCAGAAGACGTAACTGGACCGGCTTGAACCGGAGAGTGCTGGTTATGATTGGTCCGCGTCGCCCCACAGTTGCCATCGCTCTGTCAAATTCTTGTCGCAGAATTTCAATTAACCTCTGCTTGTTTATTCAGAAGTAGGTCAGCTATGTGTTTTCTGTCATTTGTCACAGTTACAAAACAGTTGTTTCCTCCCGGAGACCAAGCTGAAGCCGGATTTCATCCTCACAGCGCCTGTTTGTGTGGAGGTGGGAGGTCACAGGCCTCAGATCAGCTGACTGGTGGGCACTCAGGGCCTCAACTGGGAGCTGGAATAGTTTAGATGTGGAGCAGAAGGGGAGCTGAGGGTGGGGAGGGGGGTTTAGCAGCCATGGGGTCAGCGGAGAACAAGTATTATGTGTTATCTCTTATAACAAGCAGATGATGTGTTCCTGTCAGCATCTTTTAGGGTGAAATGCATTTTGAAAAGTCACATCAGAACTGTGGATAGAAGCTGGAAAATGAAAGGAAATGGCTTGTTTTACCTTGTTTGGTGCACATTAGGAGGATGGAAACGGAAAGTGTGCATCAGCTGGGGCGGCCTCCTCGATATGAACAATCCTCATCACCGTTGTAGCAGGACATGATGGGAATAAAACAAATGATTATGTTTGTCCAGCCAAAACTGGAGGCAGAAATCTCAGACTGGTCAACAAAACCACACCAGCACATCCACATAATGCAGCTGGAGATTAAATCAGTGGGTTTTTATTCATTCATATTATTTTTGTTTATTTATGTAGAAAAGTATTAAAAACTGGCCTGACTGGGTGAAAACTGATTTTCAGCAGGTTCCTGCACTGCAGAAGCGTATAAAGACACATAACAATATCCACTAGCATATAACAACAGAGAGAGAGAGAGAGGGCAGAGCCTGGAGAAATGCTCCACACATGGTCCAAACTTCAATCTTTTTGCATCTTTTTTATAAAAATAGTGCTTAACGTTTATGTTACGAGCATTTTTTCATCAAAGCCCCTCTAATTCCCAGAGAAACTGGGACAGGGATGCGGTCCATGGCAGATATAACATCTTAAAGTAACTCAGTGTAAATAATTTCAGCTTTATTTACATGACCTCCTGCAGAGAAAGTTATAAGGATGGAGGCCCAGTCAGCCAGGTGGGACTCCTCACTGTAGCTTGACTACACCACCCTGTTAGACTTGAATGCAGCATCAGGACATGTCGATCATTAAATACATCTTAAACGGTTTGTGAAGCTTAACCCTTAACCAAAAACATAATCTTTTTTTTTTGCTATATTTACCATTTATAACCATGTGAAATATGAAAATTATTGTAGCGTAGTATTTTGCTTCCTGGTCTCCAGGTTTTGAGCAGTTCTTCCCAGTAAACGATGAAAAATGTCTCAGAAACTGGCTTTTAAATGTTAAATAAATTCTTCTGATTGCAGTAAGATGATGAACTTCCAGAACTGATGCAGTTTTTGCTGCACATTACAATATTAACTCAGTTTTTTCAGCCATTCTCTTCTATGATTGATCTGAAACTTTTTTGTATCCTTTCCTAGGTCCATAGGATCAGGGAAACAACAAGCCTGAGCTCTATTTCTCCTCCCAGGAAATATTTTCACCTCTCATTTGAGAGCAGGTCATACATAATCCACCTAAGTCGAGTACAAACGTCTCCAGTTTAACTCCTGTTTTGGTGTCTTAGCGTAACATGGAGGTTAATGCTGCTCATTTGTAGCTGTGTCTATTTTAAAGAGCTGTTTCTGCCTCGGTGTTTAGTATGATGCCTGTTTTAAACCTTTAGCGCCTGTCTTTGTCATCATGCAGCTGATAACTGTTTATCAAAGTCTGGCTGGGATTGTAACAACACAGCGTATCGTAACGCACCTGATTGGCAGTCGGAGTGTGCCTTTAGCGTGCCACGTGCAAGCATCGTAACAAATTTCCTTTTTTAATTTGATTGGATCTAACTAGAATGACTCGGGCATTGCTGCTGTCAGAGTCGTTTTTGTAATTAAAGTTTGGATGAAGTCAGGAGTGTCACACTTAG
Organism: Craterocephalus eyresii; assembly: GCA_037177035.1. NCBI lineage: Eukaryota > Metazoa > Chordata > Actinopteri > Atheriniformes > Atherinidae > Craterocephalus > Craterocephalus eyresii. The sequence continues at coordinate 4,827,818 of JBBBVT010000010.1, forward strand.
GAATGTAGATTTTCCAGTTTTCTGAAAGTGTGCCAATGGATCACTGAGGTCAGAGGTCAGAGTCTGCTGGTGTCTCAGATTAGAGAACAGAGTAATCAGATTAGCTCCTGCTTTCTCAACCTGACAGCCCCACACACAGTTTGGAAGTGAAACTCTCAGATCAGGTCTCATTGCGATCAGCAGGCTTCTCCCTGCAGTGTTCTTACTACGCCACGGTTTATTTACTATAAACACAAAGGGAAAAGTTCAAGTTAAACTCTGATATTTTCTGAGCCCGTGTAAAGTAGTTTACGCCCCCACCCCCAGGTATTTAATAAGTTAAAGGGTGTGTTACTGACTCAGTCAGATCCTCCCTTCATTCATTCAGGCGTAACACCTCTGCCATTTACTGACTGTTGTGTAAACCTGAGAGTTAACTGACAGCTTTTCTTTTCCGCTTTATTTCGTAAGTTGCCTCTGTTTATACAACATTCTTCTTTGTCTGTTTTCTCGCTTTGGAGCTCCCCCTACAGCTTTGGGGTGCGCACTGCATGGTAAACATATCCAGAGTTGCATTGATCCGCTTTCAGTTTTGTGCAGCAACGCTGTTTTGATGTCAAATATATTGATTAACAACATATGATGCAGTAATTTGATGTGAGATTGATCCTATGGATGGACCTTTTTACAACCAAAGGAAAGGCAAAGCTTCTGTAGGCCATTTATCATGGTAGTCAAACTCTTGTGTCATGGTTCCCGCTGTTACTCTGATGGGTCCACGACACTTCCCGAGGGTTCGGCAGTGAATCCCAGCGTCCCAGGCTCACTGCCTAGATGCCATCAGCTGGCCTGAAGGCCCAGGTCACATCCTTCCTCTCCAGCAACAACCTCTGGCTCCCCTTTCCAGCAGTCCTGGATAGGTCCTTCACCCTCGTACCCCCATCTCACTGAGTACCTGGATGACGAGGTGGATACGAACCCTCTGCAGCCTACTTCTTACTGGGCGTAAGACTGGGAGGCTCGCATTAAGCTTCTGCAAACATGTGCACACCTGATTAATGTTGCCTTCCTCTGTAACCAGTTGTAACAAGTTGATTTTAGAAGCAAAAAGCAAAAAATTTAAAAAGATGGGAAGCTGCTTCAAGAAAAGCAAGTTTGTGTTCGTCCATTACAGCTTTGGTGATGCTATATCTGTCGGATGTCTTCATCGTATTGTTGGGAACAGAGGTTGAATGAGGAGATAACGCCTCTAAACATGAATGTCAGAGTTCAGCGTCTCCTGCAGTCTCATACGGGACTCTTTATGAATGCAGTATCCTCAAAGGAGGAGCGGGAGCTGCATGAGTTAGACCTGACGATGAAAATCTGTAAAGGTTAGAAACTAGTCAGGCGGTTCATTGATTTTCAGCTTCACAAAAGATGTGGGATGAGAAGTAAGTTTGACAAGCCGAGACCTGAGGGGTGAACGATCCCATGTTTCATAGTATGTCAGGCGTCTGAGGTAACTTTGATTATTTTGACTAAAAAGTCCTTCACATAATCTTCAACATATTAATTTTATAGTTGAACAGATTTTTTCATTGAAGTGCTCCCTAACGACTGCTAATTCAGCTTCTATCTTGCATCCTGTTTCCTCTCTGAGCTCCATCCAATGAGTAAAAGTCAGTCCAACATTTTCTAAGTAGAATAAAATTTTATTGTCATTGTACATTGCACAACAAAATTGAAAGTGCAATGTATATAATGTATATATTTAATATATATACACAAAAAAAGGTATATTACATCAACATGCACAATGTCATTACACTCCTGTACTTGGCATTAAGTGAGTTGATAGCTTTGGCAAAGAAGCTGTGTTTAGACGTTGATTGGCCAGTAAATCGATAATTCGCCTTTCATCTCAACTTTGTTTTCCTTCTAAACGCCCGTCCATCTCCTGCTCCATTCTTCCCTCACTCCTTTATCTCCTTCATTTGTAGGAGGATCTGATTCTCCAGCCTAGAGCACACTTCTCCATTCTCCCGGCTGAGGATCACGGCCTTGGACTTGTTGGTGCTGATCCTGAGAGAACAGCATTAAAAACTGTTCATTCCAGGAATGGTTGACCTCGGCTTATGTGGACCCCTGATCAAGTGACACAGAACAGAATAGCAAAGACATTTTCTTATATACATATTCAGGAACTGAAGCATCAACATGAGTTGTATGAGGTCATTTTTGCTGTAGACCCCCCGCTCAGCCTCCGTGGGGTAAAACAGTGATAATGCACCCGGCCGCCTCTTAATCCGATCCACGGTTTGGTACCCGGCTGTTTCCCACGCTGGGCCCCGGCTTAGGCCTAACCCCTGCTGTACCAACACGCCCCGAGCTGTTGGTTTAACAAACGTCGACGTGTCTGAGATTGTGCACGGATGCTGAGCGGAGCAGGAATGTGGCGCGGACCTCAAACCTGGAGGTCAGGGGGAAATCTCAGAAATCTTTGATTTTACCATCAATACTTACGTTTTTAGCTCTGAACTCACGTCTGTGGACTGCAGGGTTTTATGGTTTTTCTCAGGTAAAACCTTTTTATTTCATCTTTAGTGTCCTGCCAAAGAAAGCAGCAGGTTCAGGAGCACAAAAAAGGCCTTTTTCCTGACTGACTTTGTACCTCCGGAATTGAAAATGATTAAAAAGCTCAGTTGAATGAAGATTTTAAGTTCTTAATTTCTTAAAATGGAGACATTTGAAATGAGATTTTTAAATTGTTCGCATCTTAGAAGTAACAAAAATGCTAAATTCAGAGTATTTTAAAGGCATTTACACAAACTTGGAATGCTCAACCACTAAAATTATTATACTTAAATATACTGAAACAAAGAATTGAACCAGACATTTAACTCTTTCATCACTAAGCCCAGTCTACCTGAGTCCTTCCTAACATCTGCAGTTCTTCCACACAAATGGACGAATTACAGCTGAATAGCTCTTCCTGCTGCTAGAGGTTCTTTTGGGTGCAGTGTTGTGCAAACAGACATTATTATACTAATCACACATTGTACATGTTGACATCTCAGCCAGGCTGCTAAACCACTGCCAGATTTTCTGGTCTAAATCCAGGTTTCTCCTGTTTTTTCCAGGTGATACAGATGACCTTCTCCCAGAAAATTCCTTCAAGGGATCTAAGTATGAGTTTGGCAGCATCGGCCTGGCGTTGTACAGCGGCCTGTTTGCCTACGGCGGCTGGTGAGGAATAATTTCATCACCTATAACTAAACATTTTTATTACCTTAAAAGAAAACAGATATCTTAGTTTAACTACTTTTTTTCTTATTTATTAGTCGCATACCTGGAATTATTTTGTGGTTTCGTTTTCTAAGTATTTTTCCATCTCTTTGCAGGAATTACTTGAATTTTGTAACGGAGGAGATGATCGAGCCTTTCAAGTGAGAGTGTGTTTTGTGTTTGCATGGGAGGGATGAAGTCGTGCATCGCGTGACGGTTTGTGTGTCATCCTCAGAAACCTTCCTCGGGCCATCATCATCTCTCTGCCCATTGTAACGGCCGTGTACGTCCTCACCAACCTGGCCTATTTCACCACGCTCTCCCCCGACCAGATGCTCGGCTCGGAGGCCGTTGCCGTGGTGAGTGCACACGTTTCTATCGGGTTAAATGTCAGGAGTAGAATAAATTTGGCTTTGGTTTCATTCAGTCTGTGTTTTTGGTCCTCTAAACTACTGGTTCCCAAACTTTTTGAGCCACAACCCCTACGTTTACAGATATTGGTTTTTGTGACCCTTCCTTTAGCGATGACCCTTATTGATTATATATCAGACGAGTCGTCCTGCAGGATCCTCTAAATATAAGGCATTAAAATGGTCTGCCTTCATAAATAAGGAAGATTAATGTGAATTTATGCATTAATGTGTTAAAGAATTAAGATTTTACATTTATGTTAATCTCTTCGTTAAAGTTTCATTTTGACAGACATGATAAAAATCCTGCATTTATTTGATAAATGTAAGTTTTATATTTTTGACAATTATCTAGCATCCCTCTTAAATGATCTCCCGAACCACAGTTTGGGAACTACTGCTCAGAGTTTTTCAACCGCTGTGCCGTGGCACACCAGTGTGCTGTGAGAAATGTCAGGTGAGCCATGGAAAATGATCCAATTTCACCTAATTTATTTTTAAAAAATTACACACTTCAGCGAGTATGGCTTTTTATTGTTCATATAGGCTACAGAGTTCCATTATTTTAACATTTTCAGTCCTTGTTTTCATGGGAAAAATGCACCTTGGCTTGAAAAACGCTGCTTTGAACGAACCCCGGTCCACTTCCACGGATTGCCCGATTTCTTCGGAGTCGTGTGAACACTCGTTCGCACTCTGATGCGAGCCAGACAGCGAACTCTGTGATTGGCTTTCAGGTTGAAGAACATGTGAAGAGGAAAAACGTGTGGTAGCACAACATGCTGGATAACTTTCTGCCTCTTCCTGCTGCTCATGATTGACAGAATAGCAAAAACTGAGGCTTAAAGTTAAAACATAAACCTCCAAACAAGTGATGTGCAGATCGATACGACATCACCGACACCAGCTGTCCATGTGCTGGTATCAATTTTCATGTTAGAAAATTTATATTTTAGTAATCTGGGATAAATATATAGAGTATCACAAACTGAATTACAGTGGAAAGGAACTATAATACCAGGATTTGTCTTAATTATATCCAGTTAGGAGGAACTTTTTCTTTTTCCACCTGCCATGTTGCTATATGATATAGTATAATATTATATAGTTGGGTCAGAAGTTACACGGTATATCCCTTTTAAAGCATTAAATCCCTTCCTTAACTGAATCACTCCCTTTCATTGATTCTTATATTTAATGTGATGCTGTTGTTGTTTTCATTCACAGCGAAAAAAGGCAATCACAGTGAATATATTTAAAAGTTAACTCTAAGCAGAACTTGCTCTAAGTGCTTTTTAAATTGTATAATATTTTCCAATTTGGAGGGGTTAATTCATTTGATTGGGAGATTGCAGCATAAACACGAGATCGTCCACCATCCCTGGTCTCAGCAACGGTAAAATCTCGCTGGACGTCGGACCGCGGGAATATTCCTCCCAGTAAGCGGAAGGCGTGGAAATACTCTGGCTGGGCTTCACAGTGCAGCTGACCCTGGCGCCCATTGAGTAAGAAAAAAAGAAGAAAAAACTTCTTTCACATGTGACTCATCTGCACTAAATAAACATCCACCTGTTCCCATGACATTTAATCCATGGATTATTGTAGGGGTGTGACCCATCGGGTTGGACTCTGCCTCGGACTATCCAGGAGTGAATCAGGAAAAATCTTACGGCACATCACCATCCAGCCTGATCACGGTTCAGATGGCAGCGATGTGATTTATAAACAACTTCTGATGCATCTTTTTTCCTCTGAGACGGCGTAGAGGTAGTAACGTCTAACATGGCTTCTCATGTTTGTCATGACTAAGGAAGAAGAAGAAAACTGGCTCATCTGTTGGTTAATGCAGATAATGCTGATGCTGTTTCCTCCACATCAGAGAAAAACCTGAAGCTGCATCATCGCAGAGGCCTCATATTTCCACAGAGACATTTCTCCCTGCTAAAGCCTTTGGTTGGGTTTACCTGCAATGACCTTTCTGCTTCCTGTGTTTGGCTCACTTGATGCTATGTCAGAATGCGGACCAGAGTCCTCTTCTTTAGTCCGAATCAGTCATCAACGCCTAACGAAGCAGAGGCTGCCCTGCTGAAGGTGTTAGTTTGGTGTAAAGACCTGCAGGACTCCCTTCATCCGACCGCCGGAGAGACTCAGATGAGTTTAGGGTCTTTTTTACTCTCCAAAGAGTGTCTTTGGGATTCATGGTTTTTTACCAGATCGCACACTCAGCACAGCTTTGACGGAAAACCCACACAGTCCAGTGGGCTACCCTGGGTCATGTGACCTGCAGGGGTTCATCCAAACTTCCTGATGCATCAATCACGTATCATTAATTTGGTCAGACTGTAGAAAAAGATCATCTTCATCTGCTTCTCTGTCTCAGCCTGTTCTCTGTGAGTCATTCGGGACATTTTTGTTCGGGGGGCCAGACCTAACATGTTTGCTTTGAGCGTCCTCTCCACCCTGAGGATGTATGAATTCCTGCCCAATTCCGTTAGATTTGTGACGAGTCTCTACTTCGGTGCCCTTAATGATGGTTAATTCATCAACCATCTTATTTCTTGTCACTTCTCTGATGTTCTCAAGCACCACGTTCACGCAGCCAGATTGTTCCAAAGGGACACCATATTTATTATGAAATGAGTTTTTTTGATAGTTTTTTCTTTTTGTTTAAAAATGAATATCTGGATTTTTATATTTGAACTTTAACATCTTTTAAAAAAATGTTTTTTCAAATAAATGCACAAATTTTTTAAAATAATTTTTTAAGTGATTTTTTTATTATTATTTTTATTAACCCTTTTCACTTTACAGCAGCAAAATGTTGATTAAGCTACTGTGTTGTTTTTCCTAATTGAAATTGACAACAAAATTTTATGCTAAAATCTTTGTTTTTCTCCACAAAAATCTGCCATATTGAGGAATAAATCGCAATTTAAATAGAATCTTCACCCAAAAAATTGTAAAGGAATCGAATTGGCTTGAAAGCATATAGTCCAGCCCTATTCTTCACCAATACCTTTTAATGATATAACCACATCGTAAAGCCCCAGCACTAAACTTTTTCAGACTTTCCCACCTTTGTCCTTCCAGCAACGGCTAATTCAGCTTCCATCTTGCAGTCTGCCTCTTCTCTGAGCTTAAATTGTTTTTTGTTTTTTTATTGTAATTCTTTTTTGTTTTTTATGCTTTTTATGTTTTATGTAAAACACTTTGAATGGTCTTGAACCTGAAAACAGGCTATACAAATAAACGTGCCTTGTGTCTGTGATTCTCTGCTGAATCAGCCATTTGTGTGCGTTTTAAAGCAGCCAGTGTGTTCATTTCCGGATGTCGGTGTGTGACACGGTGCTGAAGCAACACAGCTGTCATGTGGTGCTCCGGGATGCTCAGGATGCTGCAGGACTGCACATAATAAATGTCGATGTGGCATCAAAGTCAGTCAGAAGCATTTTTTCCCTCAGGTTGTTTTTCCAGCGGAGATTCCTGCAGTCGTAGTCTGTGCGTTCCTTCTGCAATCCTTCTGCAATCTGCATCCATTGATCCTGAGGAGGAGAATCTTTCTTCCCTATTTTCCTTGTGATAGCTTTTTTTTAACCAGCTGTTGATAATAATTGGACTGCGGACCGTGGGTTTATTTTATTCGCTGTGTTCTGCAGGACTTTGGGAACCACCACCTGGGCCCCATGTCGTGGATCATCCCTGTGTTCGTAGGCCTTTCCTGTTTTGGATCAGTTAATGGCTCTTTGTTCACATCATCCAGGTAACAAACATTATAAACCTTGATAGTTACAGTAAACGGTGTGAGCGAGCAAGTTTTTTTTTTTTTCTTCTGTGGTTTGTTTGTTCTTTTCAAATCTGTTGTGATGTATGTTGGTATATAGTGGCTATCCCCTTGAAAACGAGATGTTGCATCTCAAGGGGCTATCCATTCAATAAATAAATAACTATACTACAGAATTAAAACAAACACATGCACACATTTCATGAGGTTTTAGGAAAAGAAGAACAAAATAAAACTTGCTGAAGCTTTTCATATAGGGCGGTGAATCTTACAGCGACTCACGACTCAATTCGATTGCGATTCTTGGGGTAACGATTTGATTCTGCATCGATTCTTGATCCAAACTGATCTCAATTCAGATTCAATCTTCTTTTAATAACAAAACGTGCTAAACGTGCAAATTCACTCCGTTCCCCTATAAGCCAAAATGAGCTCTGAGGAAATGTTTCATTAGTTGAAAATAAACTGATTATTTTTTTATGAAAATAAAAAGGTTTAAAGTTTTTTAACCTTGCGAAGTTTAACATGTTTTTGTCACTTAGCAGCAGCTTTGAAAGAAGTCAAACAAATCATTTTTATGTCTTTCAAAAAATAGATTCTTAAAAACTATTTTTTTAGGCACTCCTACTTTCCTCCATCACTCAGGTTCCCATGTGTTTTCTGGTCTTAGGTTGTTCTACGTGGGTTCCCGTGAGGGTCACCTGCCCAGCCTGCTGTCGATGATCCACCCGACGCTGCTGACCCCGCTCCCCTCGCTTATTTTCACTGTGTGTAATCTCCTTTATTTGTTAAGTATACATAAATTAACCCTTAAAACTCCATTAGCTCAATAAGTACTATCATTATAATGTCAACAGTTTCTGAGGAACGGTAGGATGTACTTAAATTGTGATGGATAGCTTACTCTTTAGGTGATCCATGGAAGATTTCCAGACATTTATATCCGATCCAAGAGGTTTATAATCCAGCCATAAAATGTATGTTTATCAGATACTGTAAATCCATAATGATCGTTATCTATCATGTTTCCATCATAAAAAAAAGATCACGATCACTGCTATTTTCCTAAGAGACCTTTTTATTTTGACCCAGAAATTATGATGAAGCCAATTTTCACCAATCAGAGAGTTTAAGCTGATGGTAATGTCCAATCAGGAGCAGCCACAGATCAAGAAATGAGCAGAACATTCTGCTTTTGTGAAAAGAATAGAAATAATGGTCCTGTAGAAGGTGTTTTAATGCACAATGTGCCAAAAAGCATCTGAGCTGGAGTTGGTTTTATGAGATTAGATCAATAGTTATGTTAGTAATAATTGATGTGATTTAAATCTCTTGATACATTCTTTGTACATGATTTTAGCCTCGTAATGGGACAACTGAGGCTGTCCTGGAAACATTCGTCTGGATGTTTTCATGCATTTTTACATTAGAAATAAACCGAACAGACCGAACCTCTGAAAAATGTCTCTGGAGTTTTAAGGGTTAAAAGTAGTTCTGCATGTGACATCTCAGAGTTTTCTGTTCCCCAGTGCATGATGACGCTGCTCTACGCCTTCTCCAACGACATCTTCTCCGTCATAAACTTCTTCAGCTTCTTCAACTGGCTCTGCATCGCCATGGCGATCATCGGGATGATGTGGCTCCGCTATAAGAAGCCCGAGCTGGAAAGACCCATCAAGGTGAGTCTGCCATGCAGGACGGCCATCAGGCTGCAAAGACCCGTTCAGAACAGGAGCCAAGCTGGATGCTCCTCTGCTGCATCCAGGTAGCTCCGTGTGTGTGTGTGTGTGTGTTAGTCATGATGTTTTAGAGAGTTTTCTTACCATTTTCCGGGAAAAAAAGCTAATTTTGTTGCAATATTAGGCTGAAAACCTCGTTTAAATTTCAGGATGTTGGGTTGTAGGGATGTAACAATTCAATCAAGACACAATTCGATTCTCGATTTTAAGTTGTCGATTTCGCTTTTTTTATGATTTTTTTTCCCAACAAAATTCATTTTAGTTATTTTATGGCCAAATAATTTGTCCTTTTCTTATATTTGCCTTTTTCTGACTTGTTTATTCTATTGCCTGTTGTACTAACAAAACTAAACACTGAACAAATAATTATTATAGATATAAAAGTTATCACAAACCTTTTTATGAACAAAAGAAGTTTTCAAAGTATCGTTCCATCACTATTGGGTTGTAATTCCTTTCTGTTTGCTTTGTGTCGTCTGAAGTAGAAACACAAACGTTAGAGCGTGCGCTGAGCAGAACCGGCCGCTGCAGGACTCCCCATGCACAGAAGACTATTGTGTTGTTTTGTGTGTGTGTGTGTGTGTGTGTGTGTGTGTGTGTGTGTGTGTGTGTGTGTGTGTGTGTGTGTGTGTGTGT
>JBBBVT010000010.1:4858829-4870960 GCA_037177035.1 Craterocephalus eyresii
ACCACATAGGTCATTATAATGACATTAGCTAAGCTAACTATAAAGCGCCAAATCAACCGTTTGGTTGAGATCGTTTTAAGAAAATTATTATACATTTGTTTTAGTATTTCTTTGGAATAAATTGCCATATATCTCTTCAGTAAGGCCTCTGACAGTTTAACATATCAAAAAATGTACTTACCTTTCAAATTTTCACCAAAAGCAGGTCAAATGTCTGGAGTGATTTTCTTGTTTCCAATTTCCTGGTTGGGGGTGGGGCTAACATGCATACTATTCACAGATACAGTGACATCTGGTGGATTTTTCGAGGATAGCATACCTCAGCCAAGTGGTAGAGATTGCCCAATCAGTTGTATTTCATTTAAGAACTCCAATCAATGATATATAGCGACTCAAAATGTGCTCTACCATATAGTCGAGTGGGCAGTTAAAGGGTTAAGCAGTTTATATCCACAAGGAAAAGGTATGTATGAAAATTCAATGTTCATAATGTGTATGAAATAAAACTAGCAAAAATGCACGTTCCAGCGGGTTGAGTTTGAAGTTGAATCTTAAGGACACCAGGTGGCGCTGAAGTAATGTGTTCTGCACATTTTAAAAGATAAATTCTTCTCACATAATAAATTTTTCTAAACAATTTGGTCCCCTAATCGTTCCATTCAGCTGATAATAATGTGATTATCTAACTAAACATGTGGTAGGATGCTATTGGAAACTCCACCATGAAGCATCTAGCCTTTATTATGTGTATGTGTATGTGATGCTGTCAAGATCCAGCTATTATACCATAAAGGTCCCAGCAGTGAAACGAGGCCTCAGTTAGCAAAAAATGCAAAAAAAATACCAAAACAAAACATATTATATGGCTCAAATATGGCCTAAACGTGCCTTTTTGGTTTTGCATAGCAAACCTTAGAGCAGCTGCCGAAAGCAACAGGAAATAGAAAAAAGGTTAAGGCTGGCTTCCTGCATCGGGACCACTTCTGGCCCAGAAAATCCTTCCTGAAATCCACATCCAGGTGAACAACTAACCGGTTTATGAGGCCCCAAGGAGACTTGCCATAACTCAGTGCCATAGCTGAGCCATAGGAGCTAAAAGTAGCCCGGATTCGGAGCCAACATACCTGCTGTCTGGTACAGTAAACACTGGTTTTAAATGGTAGCATTAAAATCGTTCTCTTATGTAAGTCTTCAGCCATGATGTGAAAAAAGAAAAGAGACGGCCACCTCCACATGGGTGATGTGAAGCGTGTGCTTCTCTGTCTCCTGATCTTCCCGATTACAACGGCCCGAGGGGGGGATGATCATCACTGGTCTTTTAAGTTGTCTGGTAACCTTTTCTTCAAACAGGCCTCTCTCTTTGTCTTTTACGCTACACAGGAAAGGCACATGCACACACACACAAATCCACACACAAAGGAAACTCTATCTAATATGCCTGCAAATGGAAATAAAGTTTTCCTCACGTTTTGACCTTTATTCAGTCAGTCGGGGACGACCCTGCGCCTCAGGAAAGCATGCAACTGGTCAGGAGTGATTGGAGAGGTAGGAAGGGAAGTCATGTGCTGCGTGTGTGTTTGTAGTCAGCTGATATTCACTTGTGTGTGCGTGTGCATGAGCCTTTGTGACTGTTTGTAGACAGTGGGAAGGGAAATGAATATCACAATATGCTGACAGATGGCTGGAAAGAGCTGATAGTCGCATCGGACGGCGGTCCTGTGTGAATACGGTGATTCTTTTTTTAATCTCTCTGTGAAGCGATATGAAGTAATTAGAAGTGATGAAGATGAGAGATTAAACTTTCAATCATGCAGGGTAAGCTGATCCTTTCACAGGAGCAGGAATCAAGGCTGCATTAGTGAAAGTGATAAACGGTTAGCAATATTTCTCAAAGCACAAACCCTTAATCTCTGTGAGTGTCAGCCAGGGAAACATCTAACCTAAAGCTAAAATGCAAATGATCTGTGATGAGCGAGGCAGAGTCAGATCCGTTAAGGATGTCACAGCTGATAGCCAGAAGCTATCATAACCCTAAAATACAGTTTAGCGATTAATGCTGTTTCCATAGATCTGAGTCATCTTATAAATAAAGTGGAAACTATCAAAGCTCATCCAGATCTTGTAGAATTTCCATTCCCCATGTTAATTCTTACACTTTGACACAGTTTCAACACAGTCTCCTCTGCAACATCCTCCTCCTGTACTCTGGATAATGTTAAAAACATAGTTTACCCTATTATCTTATGCTGTAATAGGTTTTTCACTGGTTTTTGGCAAAAGAACACAATTTGGATCCCACATCCCAACTGAGCACCACCATCCCCAAACATTCATTTCTTTCTGAGAGTTTGGAGAAAATAATCTCTGTAAAGATGATTTATTTATGAATGAAACAACTTTCATCAACTGTTAGTCAGATTTTCATAGTAAAAGGGCAGCACTTGTTGATGTTAAAAGTGACCGTAGATAGAGGAGATTCCCCTAAATTCTCCCCTTCCAGTAGGAGTCATGGGCTAGAAATAAGAATTCTGCTTTAAGCGTATAACGCTCACGTCTTCATCTAACATAACCTTCTCCATCTTTCTCAATTAATTGACGTCCTCAGTGACTCAGTTGTGGTATACCACAGGCCTCAGTCCTCGGCCCCCTCGGCCCGTCTTCATGCCACCATTTGTCAGGGTACCTGCTCCCATAATATAAATAATTCATTTTAATCTGATGAGGTTCAGATGACACATGCCCATGAAACTTACAGAGTTGTACTCGTCTCACAGTTTGTCTTCTGGCATCCGATCTGGAATGCCCCCAAATTTCCTCTAGTTCAATAATAACATTTTTAAAAAAAGATAAATTAATCTGAGATGATTCTGTTTGGTCCCCAAATTCTGCCTCTTCTGTTTTTAGTCTGGGTAACCCTTTAAATAATTTAAATCTAAGAAAAATGCTCAGGTTGTTTTTTTAATGTCTTGTCTGCAGATATTTTCTGTTCCTTTCAAAAGTCACACTTTCAGTATTTGACACATAAATCAGTCTAAATATTAAAAAGTGCAAGCAATATCAGAGCATTTTTCTGTATTTGCTATATTTGGTAACTGAAATTAATATCTACCACAAATAGATAAGGACAAGTGGTAGTACAATCAAATCTAATCTAATCAAATCTGCTGAGGGTCCCATAAGGACTCTGCCCACTTTTTTCCAACAGAGCCCCAACCTCATTAAAATCTTTCCTTGCTGCACACAGATATAAAACAAATTTAAGACCTTTGAATCCTCCTTAAAACTTTTCTATTTCAACAGCATCTGAAATGATTTAAAAAATGTATTTATTTTTTCTATTGATGCTACTCTGTCTTGCTTATCCCTTTTTATTTCATTTGTTTATTAAGTGGTATACTGCTCGTAAATCTCTCTGCTGCCATGTTAATCTCTTTGGAGCATAAATATAATTTTATTATTTAAATGACTGAATCAAAGGAAACTCAGAGGTTACCTCTTCTGGTGAATATGTGTACGCATCCATTCATAAAATGACATTTCTCATCAATGAAAGCCCTATTCAGCTGTAAATTTGGAAAGATATTGTTTTTTTTTTTTTCATCCCAGCAGTTGACAACAGAGGGATGAGAAACAATCCTCATTTAAAATGTTCATATTTGTTCAGTAATTTACTTCTAAGTAGTTTTACCTCTTTCAGCTCTGGGCAAGTTTTACATCAATGTAAGAGAGAAAATCCAGTAAGCAGGTAAGCAGGGACATACGCTGAATCAGGATAAGAACAAGCTTTCAGGCTGATTGGACATGTCAGTCCTGTGACAGTCCACACACACCGAAGATAAATGGATGTGTGCATTTAAACACATTAACACGTAACAAGGTCATGCTAGATCAGCTAGAAATAGCTGTTACAGATCTAGGATTTTACACACAACAAAGAAAAAATAAATTTTTTTATAATTGTCGTGCATACCTAAGGATTCTCAAATACTTAGGCAAATTGGATTGAGGGGAAGTTTTTCCTAAACCGGCTTTTAAAGGATGCCTCTAGATTAAAAATTTGTATTCTTCAATTTCACGGTACACTTTACACTTCTTTCAACTGCTTTTAAAATGTCCATGGTATTATTATTATTATTATTGATTATAACAACAACAATAATAATACATAATGATAATAATAATAAAGTCTCTCCGATCATTCTGAGTGTTAGGCCTACTTTATATCCTAAAATATAGTTTTAAACATGGCAACACATTCTTTTCTTTTTCTTTTTTTCTATCTTGTGTAATCTAATAGTGTAATGCAATGTAATGCTTTCATGCAAAGGCCATTTAAATGTACATCATTTGTCACTTTTTCTGTCAGATGAATCTAACCAGGTAAAAAGGGGTTATTTCCTTTACGTCTTCCTGCTTTCTACGCTTCTGATTGACACCTAACAGTGTTTCCTCCGGTCCAGTAGAGGGCGCGATTTCGTTCTTAAAGCCTCGCAGGTTTGTTGCCGGAAGTAAAACCCACTTGTCAGAGGAAAAGCACCGATTCGGCATGTGCAGCATGTTTGGGCTTCAATGAGGCAAATAATTAATTTAAGTAAAAGGGAACTTTGACATCAGCCGTCCTCGAAATACAGCAAACATGGGGAAAAAAGGCAAGAAAGAGAAGAAGGTGAAAGGAGCGGAGAAGACCGCAGCCAAAATGGAGAAAAAAGTATCAAAGAGGTCGAAAAGAGAAGAGGTAACACTTCACATGGAATGGATGCCTGCATCTTTAAGCTAATATTTATGTTTTTCACGAAATTTTAAGTAATTCTCAACTAAAACATGTTGCTCTTCTGCGTTGATGGGTTACTTTAAACCAAATGTGCAGCAAAATATACTATTTTTGTTAAATATTATTGTGATCCGTCACTGAAGATGAGTTTTATAAAGACTTTTCTTTTTGTTTAAGTAATTGAGCCTTTAAATACCTTTCATGTCTCCAGGAGGATCTGGAGGCGCTTATCGCGGAGTTTCAGAATCTGGACGCAAAGAAGACCCAAGTTGTAGAGACGACGTGTCCTCCTCCATCCCCAAGGTAAAGGATGATGTTTCATGTTGGTCCCCATTAAGTGAAACAAAACCCACAGAGATTTAACTATAACACAAGCTACAAAGCAACTTTAAAGAATTACAAAAAAAAGAGGTAAAATAGAGGTAAAATGACCCCTTCCATTTGTTTAATATTTTTCTTTTAACGTGCTTTTTTTCGCTTGATTATCTTCTGCTGTTTCTGCATTACTCAGCTAGATAATGGTAGAATATATTAAGACTGTGGAGCTTTTCAACTTTGCTGCAGAGCAAAGTTTTCCACACATTTCCGTCTCATCAATCATGCCTGACTTTGTCGTCTCTTCACTCACTCCAGACTGAACGCATCTCTTTCAGCCCATCCTGAGAAAGATGAGCTCATTCTGTTTGGAGGAGAATACTTCAATGGGAAGAAGGTAGTAAAATACTCCAAGGCTTCTCTTCGTAAACGATTCCTTGTATCAACGCGGTGACATAAAACCTGCACAATCAGACTTTTAGTTTCTGTGCCGCTACTTTATCATATTCCTGGTACTAACCGTTTATTTTATTGCACCCTCATCTGTTTCAGCTTTTATCTGTTTTAGTCTAGTTAGGATAAGATTTGTTTTTTTGTTTTTTTTCAACTTTAAGTGTTGCTTGGTATATTAATCTCGTGTCTACCATATAGATTACTCTTACACAGATACACAAAGTATACAAGCATGAAAGCCGTGCTGTTAGTTTATGTGTAATTTGACGATAACCTGATCAACTTTACTCGGATCAAAATGCAGATTCATGTTTTATATGAAATTTGTCTGTCAACAATGAAAATCTGCATTTCGTGACAGTTAAAGCAGATTTCCTTGTAGCGGCTGACATCTTGTGTGGCATGAACAGCATCCAGATCCTCACTGTCTCTTTCATTGCAGACGTATCTGTACAATGATCTGTTTTTCTACAACATCAAGAAGAACAGCTGGGTTAAATCTGAGATCCCCAACCCTCCTCCCCCCCGCTGCTCTCACCAGGTACGCTGCACCGTCTCAGGACTCAGTTTCTCTATGTTACAGCCCATTTTAGCACCGTTTGTCACAAAAAAACTATGTTCTCCCATGTGTATTTAAGTAAATGAAGTATCAGGACATGGCTATGCAATTGACATTTTCGGCCACAAGGGGGCAGACTGCTACAGCACAAATCAGGAGAAGCTGAAACTCTTCAGGGGAAGCCTGTTGCCGTGAAACAAATGAAAGCTCCTGATCTGTGTTTTCTCCTCTCTGCAGGCGGTGGTGGTTCCACAGGCCGGAGGGCAGCTCTGGGTGTTTGGGGGCGAGTTTGCCTCTCCAAACGGGGAGCAGTTCTACCACTACAAGGACCTCTGGGTGCTGCACCTGGCTACACACACCTGGGAAAACATTAAGTATGAAAGCAGAAGAAGAGTAGAAATAAAATGTAAAAAAAAAAAAGACTTGTATACCGTAGACTATTTCATCAAAGATGTTAATAAAATTGGATAAATGTTAAATAAACTTAGCTGATTAATAATTGTCTGTTTGTTTGTAAGGACCATGTGAGAGTCATTAGCGTTGTGTTTTTCCAGAACACCTGGCGGTCCGTCAGGGCGCAGCGGCCACCGGATGGTCCTCAGCAAGAAGCAGCTGCTGGTGTTTGGAGGTTTCCATGAGAGCACCAGGTAAACAAGCAATTTGTGTTTAATTGTGACTATGCTGGGCCAGATATTTATAACCAGCGAAGGGACAACAACTTCTCTAATACGTAAGATAAGCTGAGAGAAGTGGTGTGTTTTTGCTTGCTGCCTTTTGAACCCAGACTCCTACAAGATATTAATAACATTAAATGCTCTGCACAAAAAAGATTGTCAGAAACATGATGATTATTAAAAAAAAAACTTTTTAAAAGCATATTTGGGAACATATATAGATTTATTTGTTAATTAACTTTTCAATGTTTTTGGTCAGTGCACCTCTTCTAGCTGAGAGACTGTAACACACTCGCATACTGTGTCCAAAGTGATCATATAAAGACGATAACCGATGACGAAGCGATGTTTTGGTCAAAATGAAATCAAACTGCTCAGTTTTAACCTTAAATCAAAGCTTAGACTTGAAACTTGAAGCATAAATGAAATTAAAGATAGAGACTCAGTTAAAATCCTTGTTTTGAATAATGTCCAGTGAGCCAGTGGGAAGGTGTTGTGGTGTTTTTCTCTGCAGAGACAGCCCTCTGCTGCTACTCCCGCTTTTCCTCCAGCTTATGCGATCTTGTTTATGTTTGGTATTTTACTGACGCTGGATCGTACAGATGACTCGATTATTTCTGCTTTAAAATCTGGCTGCAGTTAAATAAACTTGTAAATAATATGCTGTTTTTTTCTTTTGCTGCTTCGTTTTCTTGCTGAGTTAAATCACTTCAGCTGCCTTTAATAAAAATAACCAGCGAGCTGAATCACTGATAGATTTATTCTGATAGATGTTAAATGTTTGAGTTTAACGTGAACATTTGTTGTTGGGAGAAAAACGGCAGGAAACCATCTGATCCTTTAAACCTTTTTTTGCACCTGTGGTCTGTTGTCATCTTTCCTTCCATACATGCGATTGATGGAGAAGGGAGCAATCAAGATAACTCCAGTATTTAGTCATTAATATTTCTGTATTAAATTCAATATTTATAGTCTATATTTCAATGAAGTGAAAGTAGAAAAAGCCTAGTGTGTTTCCTTATTTAGATTTTTATTGCAAGATGAACAACTCTTGTGGCAGTTAAATGGGATTCAGTGGTTAAACTGGAAAATACAACTTCAGCACGAGTCTTAACATGTATTTTATCAATCTATTAAAAAATAATGTAATGATTACAAATTAAACGATCGACTAATTGATCATCGATTAATTGTGCCGATCCCTAGTTCACAATGAGTTGATTAATATGTGTTAAAGAATACATATAGATGAAAAACAAAGAATGCTGTTTAATCTCTCAGTTGGACTTATTTTATATCTTCCTCAGAGCTGAGAAACTGATTGGACAGAAGTTTATAACTACAAAGACGTAGTCATAAATATTTTAAATGCAGAGGTGTAGATACTTACCCTGAGCTAAAAACAGCAGGTGGGAAACCGGCGATGGACTTCCAATCGCCAGATGATGGAAACGAGACTGTTAGATGTAAAGAAGCAACAGGTGGTTTGTTTTTCTGTGAGATAATCAGCTGATCAGCAAACGTCCAGTAAAATGCGGTGAAATCCAGCTGTTTGTAATGAAGCTGGACTCGTGCTTCTTCCTCCTCTCCCTGCAGGGATTTTATCTATTACAACGACATCTACTCCTTCTCTCTGGAGACCTTCTCCTGGTCCCGCCTCGCCCCGTCTGGCTCCGCCCCCTGCCCACGCTCCGCCTGCCAGATGACCTCCACGCCGGACGGCACGGGCGTCATCGTCTACGGCGGATACTCCAAAGTGGTGCGTGTGCACGGCGTGTGAGCTCCTGCTGCGGTGATGCGTGGCGTCTCACAGATGTGTGTGTTTGTGCAGAAAATGAAGAAGGACGTTGAGAAGGGAACCATCCACTCTGACATGTTTCTCCTGAAGCGGGAGGGAAAAGATGGACAAGGTACCAGAGATCAGGCGAGCAGGAGTGATGTGGTGTCGCCGTGTTTTCTGACCGTGTCGTCCTGCAGAGAAGTGGACGTGGTCCAGAGTGAGCCCCTCCGGGAGCAAACCTCCTCCCCGCTCCGGCTTCTCTCTGGCCGTAGGGCCGGCGGGGCGGGCGGTGCTGTTTGGAGGCGTTTGTGACGAGGAGGAGGAGGAGTCGCTGGAGGGTGACTTTTACAACGACCTGTACCTGTACGACACGGTGAAGAACCGCTGGTTCCCCGCCGTGCTCAGGGTGAGTTCCATGCACGTCCCGCTTGTTTATACAGCACTTTTCACAGAAGAAACAGACATAGAAACACATACAGTCAGCCGGCAACCATTACATTCAAATCTAATCAGCTTTTATTTATGTAGCGCTTCATGCTACAAAGTGCTTTACAGCATAAAACAATCAGTGTTTGTTAGCTGAAAACAACAAAAACACCCCCCATCTAATAATAATAACGCATAATAAGATACAATCCAGTTTAAAAGGAGTAAATTTCTGATCAGACTGCAGGTTTTCTGGTCGTTTCACAGCGAGGCTCCTTGTTTTAGCACTACACCAGCCTCTGTTAGAGAGGTCTGCGGCAGCGCTGGTTCTCATGGAGAGGAATAAAGACCCATACATCCTCCACCAGGAGCCAGAACTTTGTTCTTGTTCTCAAACAAGAACAAAATGATGTCCTCTTGTTCTCGCCAGACGTGAATGAGGACACTTAGGACTTTATTGGTCACAAAATAATTTTTTCAACAATACTATCATTTAAACCATCCTAAGACCACAAAAAAGAGGCAGAGGCAAAAAGCTTGTAACCCTAAAGAAGTATACAACTACGTCAATTGAGTTACCTTACATTGCACAGAAAAACAAAAAGTACAACATTGAGACAAAATGTGACCTTCATTTAAAAAAAAAGAAATCATTCAGATGCATATCTGTCAAAAATAGACTGGGAGATCTTCTTTTTAAACATAAAAAAAGAGTTTTTATCTCCTTATTAAGGTTGTTCCATAATTGAACTCCCATAAAAGACACACATCTTTGTTTCAACCCTGTTCTAGATTTTGGCACAATAAATTTGCAGTCATCTCTAAAATCATATTTCGATTGCTGAAGCTTGAAGTTTTTTTGGACAGCCTCCAGAAGGCTATTTTGTTTAGGCTTTAACATACATTGAATTGTTTTATAATAAAACACAATAGATCATTAAATTTCATAAGATTTAATTTAGCAAATAATGGATGTTTATATTCACGATATCCAGCATTATTTATGGCTGTTTTTTGTATTAGCACAATATCATTGAGTGTTGTTGAGTGTTAAACATACCACCCCGTAGTTCTAAACCATAAGTCATATATGGGAGTATTAAGATACAATAAATTATAGACAAAGCCTTTTCACTCAAAACATCTTTTGTTATATATAGAATAGAAAAGTGTTTTTGATATTTTTGCCTTGATGTATTGTATGTGTTGCTTCCAGGTTAATTTAGAGTCAATTACAACACCAAGAAATTTCACATCATACACTCTTTCAATTTCAGCTCCATCTATTTGCAGTTTGATCTCTTTATGCGTGTCTTTTTTACTTCCAAATATCATAAATTTTGTTTTTGATATAGTCAAAGACAACTTATTTATATTAAACCAAGTTTTAAATAATTTTAATTCTCTTGCTATCTAGAGTAAAGGTTCATTACATTTTTTGCCCGAGCAGACTGTAGTTGTATCGTTGGCAAACACAATACATTTAAGCAATTGAGATTACAAAGATCATTAATAAAAATAATGAAAAGAAAAATCCACAGGGATTTTTTGTGCAAGTGATGGTCCTAAATCAACAAAATATTTATTGAATTCCTTCACTATTGTTTGTATGTTTTCTACTTTATTATTTGTATTCTTAAGTAAATTAAATGGAACTTCTTTAGTGTTACATCTATTCAAATCCCTATTTATTATATTCCAAGTCTCTTTAATATTATTTTTACAATTTTGTAGAAAGTTTTTTGTGTCCTGTGCACAGCTTTAACTAACAGCTGATGGAGGTGGAGCAAAAGTATAAAAATGTTTCCAACCTTAAATAAAGACACGGATACTGCCGCGTGCAAAAGCCTGCGCTGTCACCAACTAATTTTCACGTAAGATAAAAAATAAGCAGGTCACCCGGCTCGTTGCACATGGAGACACGGATGACCCCCTGCAGTAAATCGCGGAGTATGAAATGCCGAAAAAGAACTTTTTTCTTGCTCCTACGCTGTCCAGAACAAGAACAATTTATCACTTCTCGAGGAGTATGTAGCAAGCTGAAGAGCTATGCATGCTTTCACGTCAGTCTCCATAACAAAAAAAACGCTGGTTTTTGGTTTTTAAGTGACTACAAGCAGCTGAAGAGTCACTGAACATAGCAACAGAGTCGCTGAGTTGCTGAACTTGGGAAGACGAAGAAGTGTGCTGTCTTAGGAACATGTGACAAAATGTCAGAGCATTTTAAAGAAAAATTATTTTGATAAGCAGAGTTTTTTGTTGAAATCACAGTTTTGTGATTGTTTGAAGCAGAAATCCTTGTTTGCTACTTATTCTGCTGGTGTCATCTATGATAAGTTTGGTTTGCATCCACGTTCACGAGAAATGAACTCTGAAAGCTGCTTAAAAGAGAACCGGGTCCTGTACGCTGACAGTGGGAACACACGGACCTTCCAGCTGACCACAGAGGAGAAGTGATGCGACGTAAACGTATGCTGCTGACTCTCCCGCTGCTCATACCGAACAGATGAAAACTGCATTAGGTCTTAACACCAAAGAAAAGACAGAAACTTGACTGAATTAAGTTTTGTTGATCCAGAGTTTACCTGCAGTGAGGAGCCTTTTCAGCCCAGGGAGACAGATTTTCTTCTTCTATCTCTCCCTTGTGAGCAGCTGTCGCAACTGCACGACATGACTGAGGTGGTTTGGTCCAATTATGTAAAGTAGAGAATGAAAACAAACCATATGAAAGCTTTCAGTGGAAAAGATCCCCGGACTATGAATGTGTCTTATACACCAGCAGTGTAAGGACACCAGCAGCTGAATGGGGATGAGTTAGTTTTCTTTGTCCTTGTTCGCACGTTTCCTCAGAAACATTTCCTTACTTTATTCGGATCCAGGTCAGACCTGTAGACAAATGGTAAATGGACTGTACTTGTATAGCGCATTTCTAGTCACAGACCACTCAAAGCGCTTTACATGACATATCTCATTCACCCATTCATACCCATTCACACAGCATATTGTATCATACTGGAGCCAACATTCACACACACATTCATTCCCAAGGCAAGGTAGGGTTCAGTGTCTTGCCCAGGGACACTTCGACATGTACCGGAGTGGAATCGAACCGCCAACCTCCTGTTTTAGTAGGCGACGGCTCTATCCACTGAG
>JBBBVT010000010.1:4908883-4923354 GCA_037177035.1 Craterocephalus eyresii
TCTAACGTCGCTCTCCCTGATTACGTCCTGGTTTATGTCCATCAGGGAGCATAAATGAGCCTTAATACATGAAGGTTTTGCATCTTGTTTCTTCACTGAGATCTCTTCAACCAGTAAAAGTCCGTCTGATGTTGACTCCTGTCTTTTCTCCGTCCCCTTCCTCTTGGTCTTTTCCTTGCTTCCCCTAACAATGCCTCATTTAACCGATCATTGTGTTGGTAGTTGCTAGTGTGTGGCACGGTGCCGTGAAGCGAAATGTTGCTGTAAAGTGATGAAAAATAAAGTGAGGTGTGATTTCTCCGCCTGGGGATGCTGCTAAGCAACAACGGCTCCATGAATGTACATAAAGAATGTCACTGTGTCCTCAAAATGAGTCAGAGTTTTAAGGTCAGAAAGTTACGCAGTTTATGTGTCTTCCCTCTTCTATGGCTGCAGAAATATTACCTCATAAGACCTCGTGGTTGCAGAGAAATACCAATTTATTATGGGTATGCAATTTTCACGCAGAGGTTTAAAAATTAGGCACATTGCTAAAAGTGCTCAAAGACGCCACTGTTTACTAACCTAAAAATGAGCTTTGTTGCTTCTAGTTATTGGAATTTATTTCAGTTCAATTCAGCTTTATTTGTTTCACAGTTTTCAAGCGCAGGTGCAGCTCAGTGTGCTTGGAGAGACAGAAACATGCAATTAAAACGTAAAAGATTCAATTATTAACAACAATTACTGAACAAAAAGACAAAAACAGGCACATTTAAAGAAGTAGTGCATGTAAGAACAGCAGATTAAAGAAAAGCTCGCTGAAAGAGATGCATGCATTAAAAATTGGTCTGGGAAATTATGGGACTTATTTTTAAGATAAGCTCAAGATTGAACAGTAAATTATTTGTAAATACATTTGACGGCTCAAACAGGAGAAATATGATCTAATCGCTCTGTCCACAACACTTTAGATCGTCTTAAAGAGTTTAATGAATTATTTGGACATCCATCAAATAGCATCAGTCAAGCATAGATGTACGTGTGGTCCAGTTGTCTGTGTTGACAAAACTAAAATAATCCTTTTTAGAGCCATGAATAAAGATGAAAAGTCAGCTTTCAGCCTAAAAAATAACGTTAAAAACCAACAACAAAGCCAGAAAGGTGGAGTTGTCATGGACTCAGGAGTAAAGGACTGAAGTCTCTGCAGGATTTACAGAATTCGCCCATGCAGTTATCTTCCATAAAACATTTAGAGCATGACAGCGGGGTGCGGAGGAAACATGAGCAACAGAATTACAAAAAGAGAAAGGAAACAAAAGAGAATAAGTTCTGTCCGTCTCTGCAAAGACTTCACTCCGTCTCATCCTGCAGTGTGAAAACTAATCTCCCCAACTGGACTCCTACTGGTTTATCATCACATCTACTGCTCATGAACAGATTGCTTATCTATTTACGCTGTTATGAGTCTTGGTTCTGTAAATGATTTCATAAATTCAGGTTTATTCTGGTTTGTTGTGAACCAACCAGATCCTTCAGGTCAGAGTCAGAGCTGTCCCCGGAGAGGCAGTTTTTATGCTCCTCACATGTGGAACAAACTCACATAAAGGTCTGCTGAAACTCTGAAGTGGTTTAAATCACAGTTAAAACTTTTCTATTTGCTGCCTTTTATCAAAACCTTTATCAAAACTTTTTTATCATTTTCCTTATTTCAAATATAGCTTTTTTGTTTTTTAAGTCTGTGTATATGTACTTTGTAATGCTTCCTCTAATGTAATGTTTTTAATGTTTCATATAAAGCATTTTGAATTGTCATGTGCACTAAATGTTTTATATACAGTTGTCTGCAAATTATTCCTACCCTTTCATTAAAGAAAAGGTAAAATTCAAAATATTATTTCAAATAACTGAAGACAGAAAAAGTAATAATAAATATAAATGTGTTTAATTACAATTAAGTGAAATGAGACAATATTTTTGTTGAAAAAATAATAGAAGAACAAAGAAATAAACTGTCCTGGACCAAACAGAGCTCTTTGCTGATGAGCAGTGGGGCAGAATACCTGCAGACAGGTGCATAAGTCTAATGGAGAGTTACAGAAAATCTTATTGGTGACGTAACATGAATTAATTTCTCATATTTTTTGCTCTTTTTCTAAGAATATTTCAAGTGAGCCACAAATCAAAACAATGTCATGATTTTCTTGTATATAATTACTTTGGTCAGTTTCAGCTTATTTAATTTCTTCCCCTTTCTAATGGAAATGTAGGGATCATTCTGCTGGCAGCTGTAAATAAACCTGCCTTGTATGTGGAACTCTTGATTCTGGTTAAACACAGATGAATGGGAACTGTTTGATGCTGAAACGGCTCCAAATTTTCACAGCAGCCCTGGAAATCAAGTTAATATATGATTCAATGACGAATCTGAGAGGTTTTTAACCCCGTAGTGCCTGAATTTATTTAAAACAAAATAAATAGGAAAAAATTACAGGAAAAGTGAAAAGACTGGAACAAAAAAAGTTAATATTAAATAAATGAAGAACAATAATTACACAAAAATGAATAATATGAAAATAAACCCATAAATAAGAGTGGATAAACACAGCTGCCCTAGCGGCCATTTAATAAAACTATAATCTTGTCAAGCTGTTTGTGTGTGCGTGTGTGTGTGTGTGTGTGTGTGTGTGTGTTTGTGTGTTTGTTCTTTGAACTATCCGTCATATGGCCGTACAGCTGTTTGCTGACATGATTACAAAGGCTTGGCCAGATGTTGCAGCCCATCTGTCTCTGACACAGACAGCATTGTTGTGTGTGTGTGTGTGTGTGTGTGTGTGTGTGTTTGTAGGTATGAGGTTAACAGGCAGCATATATTCCTGATGATAGGGGCATGTTCAGAGATAACACCACTTCACACTGAAAAAGCCACATACGTGTTTGTGTGTGTGTGTGTGTAACTGGCTCCATTCAGCACTTCCCGTCTTAGTGCCACTCCAGCCCACCGGGAAGCGTTTGCATGCAGACGTAGACGGCGGCGGCGGTCCTTATATGGTCACGTCGCTGGTTTAGAGCGAGTGCGTTTGCTCCAGAATGAATCAGAGTGCTGTTACATCAGAGGTACGGGCAGGCGGGATGGATCGCATGCTCCCCGATCGGAACGCACACACTTCCGCTCTAGTGTAAGAGAGACAGAGAGGAATAATGGAAACACACACACACACTGGGATGGCCTAGTTTCTCAGAAACATGGAGATGTGAGCTGTGTAATGCAGCAGGGAATGCGGGTAGTAGAGAGACGGTGTGAATGAATGGGTGGAACAGCCTCTCCCTCACCCTACACAACACGACTCCATGCTTCTGCTGAGAAACTTTCCTCCCTGCCTCTGCCTGTTAGGTTTGGCTTTTTATTGGCCAAGAGGTGGGTATGAAAATCCTTTCTTTGTTTTAAAAGTCCATATTTGGTCTGAACATCTTTATTCTGATCCAACGCGGACAAAATGGCTTGTCATGCTTCAGGAAAAGTTCTCCAGGCTCCTCGTAGGCAATCAGGCTTGATCTTATTTTATCAGTGTGTCTGCAGGTGCTAATGGGAAAATCAGAATATGCTGGAAAAGTTGTTTTATTCAGGCAATTCGACATAAAAGGTGAAACCAAAATCAGCAAAATATAAACCAATAAAAGCTGAAATATATTGATTTGCATACTATTTGTCTAAATCTGTACATTTTATCTTTGCAGATCACATCAGCCACTTTAACTAGTGATTCTCAATCTTTCTGAACCACAACTCCCAGTTTTCGATATTTCCCTGTTTCAGCACACCTGGTTGAAACGAATGAGTGACCCAGCAGAACTTCCAAAGCTGTTGGATTCATTTAGTTTTTATACAGGAAACATCTAAAATGAACACCATGGTAACTATGATTGGATGCTCACCAATGATCACCTTCAGCAACTAAATGATTTCTTTTTCTGAATATTTATTTTTGCATTAACATAAATATTTTGTCTTGTTCAGAGAACAAGAGTGTAAATTTGAGCAACAGTTGGGAAAAAAACCCTTGTTTTATCTTTTTAAAATGATTTTTCTGCATATTTTAGAGTCAATGTGGCTTAAATGTTTAAAAGATTCCAGGAGAGTCTGGATCTCTGCGAGCCAAGTATGGAGAAATCAGAGGTGAATCAAAACTTTTACACTGAGCTGTAATTGAATTAGTCACTATTGATTACTCTTTTTTTTCATGTCAGCTACTCTCTGGTAAAAAAAGGCTCCACATATGTAGTTTCTGTAGAGCAGATACTGAAAATGTTTCCGTCAGCGGCTGCAGGCGCAGTGAAAAGGTTCTCCATGACTCTATGTGAGTGTCATGGTTTATGGGTTTTATGTCTGTTCCAGGTTCTATTGTCTTTTACGGAGCCTGTAAAAGTACATGGAGGGGAAAAAATCTTGATTAGCTATGTGGTAGTATGTAGTGAGGATCTAATGAGAACTACTCTCTGCATGAATGAAGCGCAGCTGTTTAGAGGACATGTTTGTAGGTTTTCCTCAATGAAAGTAGTAACTTGTCTATTGTGTGTATTCCTGCTCAGAAACACACTTAAAACTCGTTTTAAGTGTGTTTCTGAGATAATTGAACGGTGACATCGGGCAAATAAAGCTGTGTTGTCTTTGAGGGCGATGCCATTGTTGGAATGAAGCTCAGCTCCACGTATTTGACTGAAATGAAGGGTATGTAAACCCAGCTAGCACAGAGTGGCTGAGCTGCTGATGGGGAGGAGAGGCGGTTTGTTTCGGTGTGTGCAAGTAGAACCCAGAAAAGCCCAGAAATCAGAGTAAAGTCTTTTGTTTTGGAGTTTTTCCAGTTCCCTTTGATAAACTTTGCAAAAAACAGTTTCCTACAGTTGAAGGAGCACTGGTAGGTCGTAGGGCTTCAAATCAATATCCCAATATATTGAGCAGATTGTCTCAATAACGATAAATGAACGATAACAGCACTATGGTGGGTGGATTCGGTTCCATTAATATCAGACTGATGAACGGGTCCACTGTGCCACTCTCTGCTCTGTACATGCTGGGAATTTTTTTGTGAAATAATCAATATGATTTAATAAATACTGGGACCAATAAATACTGGTCTGCATTGACTGGGCAGCCCCTTTGTTTTTTCATTGTCTTAAAGGGACACCATACAGCTTTTGTCCACCAGTGTTTCCAAAATATCCCCCAAAATGAAACAGTCTTTCTCTTTCTGGCCTCCTCAGATACCGTTTTCAGTTTTCAGATACTTTCTCTGTTCAGCCATGACAAACTTTAGATGGAACAGGAGGAAAAGTAGTTCAAAGCTCCAGGTCACATGATCCTATGAGAGGCGGATCCGCTCCTGCAAAGTTATGCTGCGTTCAATTTGTCTCGGAGGTCGGAGCTTGGAACTGGGGATGACGTCACATCCAAGTTGAGAGTGTTCGGAAAAAAAAATGGGCTTGTATCTCCTTAGTTTGTCGTAATTTCAGAGGCTAAATATTTGTTTACTCACCCTCATGCTGATTGAGACGTTGGAACACTTTCTTGATATTCATCATGTAGCCGGAGATATCGGGAGGTTTTCGTTCTGTCTCGCTTCGGCTACAACAATGTTGAATAGAGCCCGGTGAAAAAATGCGTGTGATGCAGCCGCTAATTTTCCAGCGTCATTCCACGGCACAGGAAGCAATTATGCTACGGTTTGGGCTCTGAAAATATACTAAATGATGCCGTTGTGAGTAAATTATGGAAGCTTTCCACTCAGGACACACAGACTGCATTGGACGAGCAGTATGGAGGAATATTGACAAGTTTTTTTGGACTTTTTTCACCGGACAGCATTCAACATCGTTGTAGCCGAAGCGAGGCAAAACGAAAACCTCCCGATATCTCCGGCTACATGATGAATATCAAGGAAGTGTTCCAACGTCTCAATCAGTATGAGGGTGAGTAAACACATGAAGGCAAATCATTCTGAGGGCGGAGTATTCCTTTAAACACAGCGACTCTCCTCTCTCTGGTTTTTCTGCTGCTTGCTGTTTAGCAGCTGCATCAATTAGCCTGATTCCTCTGGCTCACCTTATGTATTGTTGTGTTTAGTAACACACACACGGATGAAACCGTTGGTCCAGCTTGGCTGAACTAACTCCATGTGAGCCTCTGAACTGACTCCTTTCTGTTCATCACGCAGCAACTTCTCAGGTTTTTGTGTGTAAATCAGGCTTAACACACACTTGTTCCCCGTTTCCTTCTGCAGGAACTTTTCAGGGTCAGTGGGTCGGTGGGATGCGTCATGGCTACGGAGTCCGTCAGAGCGTCCCATACGGCATGGCGGCCGTCATCCGTTCCCCTCTGCGCACCTCCATAAACTCCCTCCGCTCCGGCTCAGAGCACAGCAATGGTACAGCGCTGCTGGACCGGACGGGAGCGGTGGTTCCCGGTCCTCCTGCGGTTCCCGGCACCCTCACCACCAGCGTGTCCATGTGCAGCACGGGCAGCAGCGGCAGCAGCCCCGCCGTGTCCCGCGGCGGCTTCGTGCTGATGGCGCACAGCGAGGCAGAGCTGCTGAAGGGGAAGAGGAAAGGCGGGCTGTTCCGAAGGTCCATCCTGTCTGGTCTCAAGCTGAGGAAGTCGGAGTCCCGGAGCTCTCTGGCCTCGCAGAGGTCCAAACAGAGCTCGTTCAGGAGCGAGGCCGGGATGAGCACTGTGTCCTCTGCTGCATCCGATATCAACTCCACCATCAGGTAATGCTGCTGGAGGGGTGCTAGTGCAGAAATCATCCCAGGTTGGGAGGCCACGTGTTAAATCATCTATACAAAAAGCCCAAATGGATAAAATGAACCACAATCAATAAAAAACAACCACAGCTCAGCCCAGAAACGTCCACATGGTCCTGCAGATAATGTAGAAATAAAAACAACTTTTTTTCCTGAATGATTTAATACAAATTAATCTATTATAGTCACAGGTGCGCTTTCTACACAGTTTTATTTAGGGCTGGGTATCACATCTAATTTCCAATCGATTCGATTCCAAGGTCAAAAATTGATTCGATTTTGATTATTTTTGGTTCAATATCGAATCATTTTCAGATATTCATGTCATATCAATTTTACTTGAATACTAGACATTCACAGATGGCAATTTTTATGAAACGCTGAAGCAAACTTTCAACAGTGTGTATTATATAAACATTTAATATTCATGTTCTCATTAAAAAATGTACAGCACTAGCTTGTTACATTCATAACTGTAACATTTATTTGCGAAAATAACCAGTGTTACATGTTAAAGAGAATACAGTGTTAACCGAAACACTACAGTAAAAAAGAAGGACCAAATTAAAAACTAAGCTTTCTGTCTTTAAAAAAAATCGATTTTGGCACTTTAGAAATCGATTATTGATTTTTTATTCTTAAATTCGATTTTAATCGATTAATGGATTTTTTAAAGCCAGTCCTAGTTTTATTAACATAAGACACAATATGTTTCACTTTTTGTTATTCAAAACTATGATTATATTTGATGACTTTTCGTCCTTTGAGAACGTTGTCTTGTGTTGCGTTGCTTAATCAGCCCCGGCGTGTTTATATCTGCTGGCCGATGTGTGACATGGCTGCGGCGTCCTGGAAGCAAATGCTCTGAACTGTAGTTTATGTAGTTTAATACATGTCACAGTGCCACCAAACGAGTCAGGAATGCTGAGTTTTAAGGATGGAAATTTACATAATGTGCCTTTAAAAAAAAGAATATACAGTCCATGTTTTTTGATAAAGCCCTGTGATGGACTGGCAACCTGCTAATTGCTGGGATAGGCTCAACCCTGCAACCCTGATTGGATTAAGCAGTGCAGAAAATGAAAGAATCTTTTGTGATAAGAGTTTAAAATGGAAGCGAGAATTCCTGTAAATACAGCTGTCCCAACAGCCCAAACAGTAGCATTACATGTAATAAATAGTGAAAACAAGAGCAACTGGCTAACAAAACACCCAATGTTTAATAAAACCTCTCGGTTTTACAAATACATGTGTCCAAGACAGAGAAATTCACAAAGAAGGTGCAGAAATGGACATTTGCATTTCCATGTAGTCTGTAGGAAGCAGTGTTCACTTGATGCCATCCTATGATTATATTTTTGTAATTACTTTAGCTTAGACAGGTTTTTCATAATTAAACTAACCTTGTCATACTACAAAGTCCTTAGACAGTATTGGTTTGGATGGACCTGGGTATGGTTGTCTAGCAGAACAGACTGTAATGCCTCCATCCACCATCATATATATGTGTTACTAAGCATATTATAGTTGTGTAATGCTATGGTTGTGACAGTTTCATGTTTTACAAGACATAGACTTGCAAAGGAAATCTTTGGTTTGGAAGCTCAGGAATAATTTTACATTTAAATTTGGAGCATTTTTTGTTCAAGTGACCTAAACTCTGAAAGGGTCGCGCTTTATCAGGGGGATATTTTGTGAATTTCTTTCCCCCATTTAAAGTCAGTTTTTAGGAGCGTGCATGTGATGTGACATTGGGACGTGCTCTGCAAAGACTGGCGTACCCTGCAGTGATGAGATGACGCAGTATGAAGGTCAGCCGCCCTTCATCTGGAGGACATGGATTCCAGGAAACAACAAACACCTGTTCCACTTAACTGGCTTTGAAATGGGGTGGCATGCAAACCCAAGCGGACTTTGGGTCAAACAATCAGATGTTAACAGCTCAACTGGCCTGCTGCCTTTGAAAAAACATCTTCCCTGTTTCATCAGTTTTTTAACCATCAGCATTTTAGGCTTTCATGGGAATCACTTGTCAAATGTAAAGCATGCTGGATCCAAGGGTCTTCTTTTCAAAGGCACCAATTAGAAGACAAGAGGCAGCAGCTCTTAACTTGTTTGTTGGTGAAGTGCCCAACAGCAGCTTATCACATCTGTTTTAGCACCAGAAAGGCTGATAAGAGAACCGTCTAGATTTTTTTCCCCCTATTCAACTGCTTCAAACATGCATGGGAAAGCTTTTTCGAGAAATTAAATCAGTGGATGGTGTATAATATAAATCAGATATAACAGATAAATGTCAACCTGTTAACCACCCAGGGAATACAAAATGAAAACATGGCAGCAAAACTTATGAAAAAAGCGGGAAAGCTGTGTAAGATTTAAACTTAACCGTTTAAGATTCAGAAAAATAGTGCAAATTATGCACAAGATATTTGTATGTTTTTCAAGACATATGGGCAAAATTGCAGAAAGAAAAGTTCTACATATATTGAAGGAATCAAGTTTGACTACTTGAAGGGCAGACTTTTAAAAACAATATTATGATAAAGTTGACTTATATGGACGTTTTCTAAACCAGTAGTTTTCAAACTGGGGGTCGTGAGACAATTTAAAAGCCGTTGCCAGATAAGTGTAAGAAATATACAACATCAAATAAATTTGGGATTTTTTGTCAGACTGTCATAATTGTTAATAAATATATAAACCATGATGAGTAGAGCAGGGGGATTCTTCTTCCTATTTCTTTTTTGTAGTTCCTTATTAGGATTTGATGATGCAAAATCATTATTTTTTTTCTTTATTTTCTTTTGTATATAGGCTTTCTTTGAAAAAAATTATTTTGCTTGTCCGTGCATTCATTACAGAGATAAAATTGGAAAAATGGGGGAAAACGTTTTTTTTTTAAATCAGTAATTTTTATTTGGACTTTTTAATAAGTAGAAAGAAAAAGCAGAATTTTTATCGTCATATGACATTTTAAAATTACTGTTGTGCAGTGTCATATTGTACTGCAGGTTTCTGAACAAATGTTTTACCTCAAAGTGATACAAAATGTCTCTGAAACGTTTTGTATCATATATGATGCATTTGGCTTTATCAGGTTAACTTTTAGCAGACCAATGCGTTGGCCAAACAAAATTTATACTCATGTCACATTAAAAATCTGAATTTATGAACACCAACATAGGTTATGTTGGGTCTTGGTTTTTTGAGAACCACTGTTCTAAAAAAAATCCAATTACGAGTAAAAACGGAAGCAAAAACAATCTAATTCAAAATAGACTCAAATTAAAAGGCTTTATTTAATTTAACTGATACAAAAATCTGACGTGCACATTGCACCTCTTCCAACAAAGCCATAAAGTGCTTTGCAAGAAGAGACTTCACAAAGACAAACCATTAATAACATGTGTGAAATATGCACCAGACTCTGAAAAGGCAGGTTTTACGCAGGAATTGATGGTAACAGATGTTGTGTGTCTGAGTTCAGAGCCGATTTTTATGAAGCGGCGTCTGATGGATAAATCTGCCTTTGTTTCAAACCTTAGTTTGGGAATAATAAATAGGGACACCATCTGCGGATCTCAGTGATCGGAGGAGCACATGCCAGGTCAACAAATCATGTTTGACCCAAAAACGGACTGAGAATCTGACTGAATGTTTCCCTCACAGACTAACGCAACCGTTTATCTTTTCAGCCTTGGAGATGCAGACGCGGAGTTGGCTGCAGCTGACGATGATGTGGACGCCACGGCGACAGAGACCTACTGCGGGGAATGGAAGAACGATAAGCGGACGGGATTCGGCGTGAGTCGGCGGTCCGACGGGCTGCAGTACGAGGGGGAGTGGCTCAGTAACAAACGGCACGGCTACGGCTGCACCACCTTTCCAGACGGCACAAAGGAGGAGGGGAAGTACAAGCAGAACATCCTGGTGAGCGGCAAGAGGAAGAACCTGATCCCCCTCAGGGCCAGCAAGATCAGGGAGAAGGTGGACCGAGCCGTGGAGGGAGCTCAGAAGGCGGCAGACATCGCCCGGCAGAAAGCAGAGATCGCTCTGTCCAGGTAAGAAGTCTGTGTCAGGATCTGTCCGTTTTATTTTTCTGCTCTGGTCTAAAGTTGGACGTGATGGCGGCTGCTGTGGGGGTCGTTAAAAAAAAAGGTTACCTTTTACTTAAAGGAGCTAAACCTGATATTAAATTAATCTTTTTAAGAAAAATGGTTTATACACAGTATATTATGTGATAAAAGGTGGCAGTCGGACTTACCCCTTTCAAGTCCATAAAAATAAATTATTCAATCCATGGGGACTGGCTAATCGGAATCCGGAAGTTACTGAAGATAACCCCAGTGGCAGAGAGAGCGTCACGCCAAAGCTAAAAATTAGCCGCTTTCGCTAACTAAAATGTCCTGGACTCATACATATGTGCAATCAATGAATCATTCATTTTTATGGAATTACCGCTTTTACCACCTAATATTCTGTGTAGAAACCATTTTTTAAGAAAGATTAAAATAATATCAGGTAGAGCTCCTTTAATCTACAACAAGTACTTACTGATGAGAGGTGTGGTTATACTTTTAGGCTTTGTTTTTTTTCTGATGAAATAAACAAAGAAGAAAAATCAAAAGAAAATTTAAAAACCTACTTTTACCTGCTTTTGTTTCCTTAACAAAAATGGAAAATCAGGTAAAAAATCATTATGTGAGCATTGATGGGATGAGTTGCGTGACCCAGAAGTTAAATGCAGGGTAGAGGATCCTGGAAAAAACACTTCGAACAAGGCACATTTTCAAAATACATCATTCAAACGTGCAAACCCTTTTCTGCAGCCTCCCATGAAGCAGGAGACATACGGCAGGTGGGATTGATAGACATGTCACCGCCCAATCACTTAGAGCGGTTTACCTGAGTGGATGGTGTTTTTTAGTTCTTCACGTTCCGCAGGTGACTGAATTAGTGATTAAAACCCACCTTAAACATGTTAAGAGCAGCAATAAAACTTTTTTCAATATTTTCTTTATTTAGTTTAGATTAATTAATTAATGTTTTTGTCCTCACCCTTTACCAATAATCACAATTCTTCAACAGTCAGCCATGGTGGGATTAGCCAGCAGCAGCTTTGTTTGCTCAGACTGAGCATGAAGGACTGGTGAACGTCTCAGAGCTGGAGGACGGAGCACTGATGTGTGAGGAGGACCGAGCCTTGTGAGCGCTTATGAAAGAGAAAGGGAGCTGCTCTCAAAGAAACAGCAAAACCATGCATGCCTATATGCAGGTTACCAGAAATCTCCAGTAATTCCAGAAAAAGTCACTAGATTTGTCGCTGGGCACTTTTTTGGAAAAAAGTCTCTAGAGGGGTCTGAAAACTCGCTAAATATATCGACAAAGTCTTTAGTTAGCAACTCTGATTTCTATATCTGTGAATCACTGAACAGATTTACAAACCGAAGGAGCTGGCTCTACGTCCATACGACATGAATTACAAGCACACCGCCCCCCATGGGTCAGGAGGTGAATCGACTTAGAGTATTTGCTGAATTGAATGGGGAAATATTGTGATGCTTAGATAATCAGTATTTTTACCCACCTCTAATCGCCACCCTGCCCTCAATTCTGTTCAAAGTCCAGCCCCACACATGGCTCCTTAAAGGCCGATTTATGCTCCCTGACGGACGTAAATCTGGACGTCCATTACAAACGTTTTCATGCGTCACTCTTTACATACTTCCATGCTTCTTTTGTGTTGCTACTACTGACCTCCTCTAGGGGGCAGTGCTGAGTTCATTGTTAATTTGATGATACAACGATAGTTTCAGACATCGTTTGGCAGCACAAACATGCAGCCATAAAGTTGTTTCTAACCACCAACACAACCTGAACACTTATAGAGTTTTACTTCAAAAACTTGTGCAACTTTATATGTTTTCGTTCTTGTCTTCATTCTTCTTCTACGGTTTTTCTCTTCCCATTCCTCTTCTTCTTCTTCTCTGCTTTGTTTCTGCTTCACTATGCTCAACACTGCCACGAAACTGTCCATGCGTCTGCGTATCTATCATCTGCATCAAGTATAAATGGGCCTTTAGTCTGGATTGCAGGGGAGAAGTGCACTGCCTGCTACCACTAGTGGATGGCTCCGGTCCATGTCATAATGTAGATCAATGACAGATTAAAAGCAGGATTAAGGTGAAAGGGAAACCAGAGTTAAGAAGGCCGTGGCACAAGTGACACGGCGAGTGCAGAGAGTCGGTCTGGAGCCGTTGGAGCTCTGATGAATCTGCCCTGCAGACGGAAATGGGAGCCTGCTCTCATTATAATTGCTCATTGAGCTCAAACGTGCAGCATGGTTGGACTCGGGATGTTAATGGCCGTACCCTGATCTTCTTCACTGCAACTAAGAGCATTGGACAGAAACATGGAGAAACAGTTTTTGTTTTTTTAGCTCTGGAATCAAAGTAAGAATTAATAAGCTGCTCTGGGACATGAAGTCATGGATGCACACTGATATTCTGGCCAGAAGTAGGCCCATGACCCATTTAGGTTCCACCCAAAAAAGCAGGCTATGGTTCCAGTAGCACTGGCATCGTCAGAGGTGCTGTTTTTAAACTGGGTTTATGCAGCAAGGTCCAAGCTGAAGATTTGAAATAAAGTCAATCCAAGGAGACCAACTCAGCAGGATGTTACCGTGCGTTCACATCAAACGCGATTTCAGCGTCAATGGCATCAGGTTTACATTCAAAACCCGTGGCCGACGCGCTTCCAACAGGCTTTGTCATTTCTGCAGCGTGTTCAGCTTGTCAGGCACGGTGAATTTTGATGCATTAAGTGCATCAAGTTTTGAGATTTTGAGCGTTGGACACTCGAAACATGCGTTAAGGGCGTCAGAGTTGGAAAAGTTGAACTTTTGCAGCTTTATGCAGCGCTTTAACCAATCAGAGAAACCCGGCTCTGACGTAGCGGCATAGAGCAGGCAGAGGAAACCCAGAGTGTCGGGTAAACAACGGGGGAATGCATCATTGCTGGGTGCGCCCACCAGAAGGTGATGCAACAGCAACGTGGGTCAGCAGGTCGCAGTCTGGACCGCGGTGAGATGGAAACATGGCTACGTCTCATCAGCGCGCAGCTCCAGTGTTCTGAATCATCTGGTAAACCCAGACACGGCGCAGAGACGCCCGGCTACAACTCATGTATCACATGAAGCCGTGCCTTTCTCTGTTGCATCCGCCAAGTGTTAACAAACCGAAGGAAAGTCACGCCGACGCACGACGGCGAAAATCCAGTGTCTGACATGTTCGTGACCCAACATACGACTTTGTGCAGTGCGCACATCTTTGATGGCGAAATCGTGTTTGGTCTGAGCGCACCGTTAGGCCGACTGTGACACGGAAATCCCTTTCCACAGTTTATGCACATCCTCTGAAAGGTAGTTTCTCCGAGTCACGAATAAAAGAGAGGATCACATGAAAATATTCTTTTTCTCTAATGGGTACGTTGGTGTTTTAAGAGAAGAGCCTTGATATCCACCCTGAGTGTAAACAACCTGAGAAAAGTGCCCGTTTAAATCCCTGCTAGGATCAGCCCGTGTGTCAGGGACCAAGCAGTCAGGCACGAGGACACAAAGGGGTAATTTCAAAAAGCTGGGTTTTATTGACCCAAAAATGATCAAAAATGCAAACAAACAAAATCAGCCGGCCTTT
>JBBBVT010000010.1:4932021-4943519 GCA_037177035.1 Craterocephalus eyresii
CAATCATCTGTTGAGTTAGAAGCTGTTACGGCGAAATTGTCCTTCTCTCCCAAAAGTATAGACTACTTAGAAAAATTCCTGGATCCAGACAACGATCCGGATCACTAATCTAATTATCTAATCATTTGTTCCTGATCCCATTTCTGAGATTTCCTGAATATTTCATCATGTCCATTATCTTTTGAGTCATGATGCCAGCAGACAGACAGACAAACGTAAGTCACCGGGAAAATAACCTCTGAGCCTAGGCGGTGGTAACAAAACAAAGCCTGCCGCTGACCTGTGTGTTCCCGCCTGCCGCCAAGTTTAGAGTTCTCCTCTCAGAAAAGCACGGTCACTTCATCATTTATGGCACAACTTCCTCCAGGAAACAACCTCAGAAAACAGCTGGAGCGCACCGTTGATGCAGAAGTCTCACACAGATGCAAATTTAAGCTGTGCTGCCGTGTTGTTTGCAGAGAGAAGAGGCGTTCCCGGTCCACACAAGCCATGCCTGTTCAGCCTTCCTCTAATTTTGCTGTAACAGACTTAAATATTCACCATGCTGCAGAGAGTTTGACATGTTGCTCTCTGGGTTTTCTTCAGTCTCTGAGCATTGCATGATCTGAGCTTGGGGTAAATCTTTTCCTGGGAAGACTGGCAGATGAAATGTTTTCCAGGAATTAATAATCTTTGTGATGGACACCAAATAGTTGGGAAACGGCCTTATGATCCTTCTCAGCCTGATGCAGCAAACTGCCACTGTACTCAGCCTGATGATGATCAGTTCATCTGGAGCGTTTAATCTGGAGCACCTGGCTGCCGTAGATGCTTCGTTCCTATCAGAACAGTCAGGGTGGAGTTTTTCTCACTCTGTTTCTGCATTTTGTTAAATATATCACAATGTTGTTAACCAGAAGTTGCATTTATCTGATTTTAAGACCTGATATGGACCGGATATCCTTAAATATGTCCTGGGATGTAAAGCCTTAGGAATTAAGCAGCCTGCATTTTGTTTTCTGTGAAAGAAAACGTAGCATTTCAAGATTTGCGAGGAGATTGTCCTTATTCAAGCAGAGGCTGAAGGGATAATCCCTTTTCTGCTTCTCACCAACAACAAAAGTCAGAATGAAAATAATTGTCACGTCACAAAAGATTAAAAATGTCAGTGAATTCAGCCGTGTCTCAGTCTGAGGAGTGAAACTGCTCCGAAGTCTGGAAGCTGGAATGGCAGCGAATGCTTTTGTTATCAGATTTAGTTTTTTTTATGCATGCTGCAGATGTCTCACCTTGCTGTTCCAACTTATGCTAGACTGCTGCTGCTGCTGCTCCGTGTTGTTTTTATCACCTTCATGTTGGGCCTCGGTTCCCCGTGCCAGGTCCGGATGCTCCGTAGCTCTGCTGTAGAAATTGGTTTTAGGATTAGGATGAAAATTTGTGATGACCATAAAAGGGTCTTTGTGACAGAGCTTTCCAGGAACTAAACATGGTCTTTCATTTTGTGATTTTTTTAATATTTCTGTCTGCACATCAGCTTGGAGGAACATTAACCCACCTGGATGTTTGCTGGTCTGTAGATCCCTGTTTACTTTATTTGGATCCCCATTTGCTGTAGCCGATAACTCTATGAACACATTAACATACATGTATGTGTATACAGTTTATATTATTTATACACATCTATGTGCAAACATATAAGATAGAAGTCTATGTGTAAACTCATATATGCAGATATATATGATATAGTGTGTGTATGGATACACACATCCATACATGTCCTCATACATGTATACACAGTTAGGTTCATATGCTGCATGTATTTGGACACTGACACAAGTTTTGACATTTTACCAAAACATATTTCAGGTGCAGTATTTAATCAATAAAGGTTTAAAGTGCAGACTTTAAGCTTAAATTTGAATTTATTCACATCAAAATTGGAGAAAAGTTTAGGAATTACAGCTCTTTGAAATGCATTTGCCTCTTTTTCAAAGGGCTTTAGAGTTTCAGATAACTCTTAAGCTATTTTGTGTGTTATTCCTTCATAAGCCATCATCGATCACGCCGTTGCTGTAAACCCACGTCATGCTGTCTACGGAGCTGTTAGTGGAAGAGAAACAGACTGATAACGGTCAGCCTGTTTCTGGAGAAAAATAAGCAATCCATCAGAGAGATACTAGAAATGTTTGGAGTTCATTCTGAGGGAAAGAGCAGATGCTGGTGTGGACGTCCATGGAAGAGAACAGACGTGGAAGTTTGCAAGATCCTTTCCTAAGTGGTGAAAAACCCAGGAGAAAACACACTTCCAGAGGATTCACCACAAGCTACAGAGTCCAGATTATACTTTACCAAAACCCACCTAAAGAAGCCGGCTCAGTTCTGGGCCAGCTGGAACTAAGACCAACCTGGACCAGCGTGATGGTTAGGAGAAAGCTGAAGGCTTGGAATGGCTCCACTTTAAAACATGCATGGCTTCCAGTGGCTTTGGGTCTCTGTGACAGACAGCAGACATAGGCGGCCGGATGAAACCTGAAGTTAAGGGGATTTATTTTCTCCTCAGATTCAGCAAAGTTGATTGGATATCACATCACAGTAGGTGGAGGATTGTTTTATTTGTGGGCCGGACAGTAAAAATGTGATAACCAGTATGCTTTAGCGGATGCTGCTCTAATATTACCGTGTTTAAACTTCATGATGTTTTTGGTTTTTGATTTATTGAGGGAAAAAATCCAGATTTTTGGACATAGGAGGTTTGTGTCTGACAGAGGCAATATGTAACTCGGTAAATGATTCCACTTTTACAGCATTTGATCGATGTGTACGATCAATAACTCTTTTTCCTGACTCAGTTTTTGGGTAGACGTCTTTTGTGTAGAAATGACTGAATTCTTTTTTCCATCAATCATGAAAGCGAAACAAAAGTAAAACAGGGGTTAACACAGCATTGAAGCCCTGCTGCTGGATGTTCCAGTCAAATTTTTATTAGGTCCACCTTACAAGTAGCAGGTTTGAATCCTTTTTAATTTAAAAACTACTTTAATTTTAGTCTCATAGATCCAGGACGCGGATGGAAACCTTCCTCAGAGGTTCTGCTTCATATGAACATGACACCATCACACAGCTGCTGCATCCATGATGAGAATCTCCCGTTCCACCACATCCCACAGCTGGAATACTGGATGAGATGTGGTGGCTGTGGAGGCCAGTGTGAACTCATTGATCTGAGCTGTGTGACATGGAGCAGACTCCCCTAACATCATGTTGGTGCAGACAACTGCTGCTGACTGGAAATGTTCTCCTCTTCAGCCCGTTCTCTGTAAACCATAGTGATGCTGGTGTGTGAAAATCCCAGTAAACATGAACAACCATGCCACGTTCACATTCACATAAATGTCCTCTCATCATTATTCTGATGCTCAGGTTGAACTTCAGGAAGTGACTGCATGTGTTGAGCTGCTCCCCTGTGATTGGCTGGTGAGATATTTGTGTTAACAAGCAGTTAAACTGGTGCACCTCATGCAGTGACCAGTGAGTGTTTCGAGCATTAAATCATTAAAATGCCAAACAAAACTCTAAATAACCAGTTTGATGCGCTGTTGCAGATTTCTCAACCTTTTGATTATATAAAATATGGATTTACTTTCTAATTTCCGTATCATCAGCTACGCTTTTATGACATTATACAGCTGACGGTGAAGTTACATTTCATATCTGCGCTATTTCCAGTTAATGAAACTCTCTTTCATGTTGAAAATATCATTGCTTGTCCTCCTTTCCCTTTCTTTGCCTCCATGCAGCCGTTGTCAGACTTGTGGACAACTCTGTAATTAGGCCCCCCCACAATTAAGCAGGCGGTGATTCACCGATGTTAACTATGTAACACCTTTTAACTCCATCTTCTTCTCAGTGTCATCCCCGCTCACCCTCTGCACCTCTCCTTTGTCAAAGACTCTCCCCATCTCCCCCGCCACTCCATCTCTCCTCCTCTCTCCTACTGCCTTCCATCTGCAGCTCTTTTGTTCTTCTGGACAAGATGCCGGGTTGTATAATCAAACCGTCTTTGAACAGGCGGCTTCGGTTTCTCTCCGGGCTGAAACAGGTTGAAGGATGGAACGGGACAGGAAGTTGTGAAAGAAAAGATGAAGCAAATAAGGATACAGTTTCCACATGCTTGTATTTCTTCCTGACATGCGTAAAGATAAAGTCGGAGATGTGATCCCTGCTTACACTAAAGCACCTCAGCCACCAACAGGCCTGCACTCACACATGCTGGCGCTGAGTATACTGTGGACCCGGCATAACGGCGCTGGCGCTGAGAAGCAGAGAGGGGAGAAATCGATCGGCATCGACATGCAACACTGCATCAAGACTGTTACAGCCAGAGAGAGGAGGGAGGGATGTGTACAAGCGGAGAGCCAAGGCAAGACAGAGTAAGCAAGAAGAATGGAAACCGAGAGATGACAGTGAGAGGAGGGGTATAATTGAAAGGAAAGATCTATTTGATGCAATCAGAAAGACGAGAAGCTGGGGCAACAAGAGGCAGGTGGAAATGGGGGATTATTGTTAAGACAGAAAGGGGCAATTAGAGAGGAGCATAAAATGATAAAAGCTATGAAAAGGAGGCTGCGAAGGAGTTGTTGGAAGTGGATGTGAAAAGCCTGTCAGACACAGAGGCAGTGAGATGATTTATTTTGTAATATTAAACACATTTTCTGGCAAAAGATTGCAGCACCTCTGCACGGACCCCCTCCATCATCCTCCGTAGTAATTGTCCTCTTATTGCTGCGGAGTGGGGGATCGTGTAGTATGTTGATGCTGCTGTGTTTGTCTAACTCTGATGAGATTTATCAGCTGCAAACACACACATTAACAAGATAGAGCAGTATGAATGATGCTAATAATACCTGGAGGGAAAAACCTTCACGTGATCCTGCAAATGGTTGAGCAAGTAAATGTTATTATAAAGATTTGCAATTAAAGTTGAAGAAAAAAACTGGGATAAAAAACAGCCTGCTGTGTGCATTTATACAGTATAATATGGACAAAAATAGGATTAACCAGAACTTGTGGGTATAAGCCAGGATCAAACCAGCTACCCCTTAATGTTAAAAACAAGCACATTTGAACTTTTATAGTAATATAAACTTTGTTTTTGTG
This sequence comes from Craterocephalus eyresii, assembly GCA_037177035.1. Lineage (NCBI taxonomy): Eukaryota > Metazoa > Chordata > Actinopteri > Atheriniformes > Atherinidae > Craterocephalus > Craterocephalus eyresii. The sequence continues at coordinate 4,937,158 of JBBBVT010000010.1, forward strand.
TCAGAGGAAATGTAAAAAAAGATAACCTGTTGCTCGAAACTTCAGGAAAAATACCAACGCTTCTATCTTTTACACCTCGAGTCCTTCATACCAGAGAAAGGCGCGGTACCAGCTTACTGCATTTCAGCTCCACAAGGTGGAGGAATATAACTTTATTTAGCCTTGTTTTAACAATGAGGACCATAAGTAAAGCTTTTATAGTTACTCTGTGTGAGCCTGGGTACATATGTCAATGCAAAGAGCTAGCAGCTGAGAAAAACTGTTGATAAACCATAAACTTATTCAAATGAAATGTATAACATACATTCAATAAAGGATAGAGTACGGTGGAGTAATAGTTCAGTTCAATCTAATTCAGTAGAGATCAGTGAAGTCTTACCATTTATTTCTCCACAGATGTGCTGATTAAAAACTGACAGCAGATTATTTATGTTTCGTTTTAATTCTGGATACAGGCAGCAGTCCTGGAAGGTTTATAACAGACCAGGAAACTGGAAATAAAATCAGCGTTGAGTTTTCAGCAGTGCAGTGATACGAAGCATAATTCTCAGTCAGCTGCAGCTCTGAAGGTCTTTTACTGGGAAACACGCTGTTATACACCAAACAACAACAGTCAGCAACAATCAGCTTCTGCTTCTTATCCACACAGTCTGCTGTTTGTCCTTTTTATAAAACATATCTGTCCCCTGCTGCTCTACATAATGTTGGATGTTGATGTTCTTCTTATAGGTTTGGTGTGAGACCCTCAGAGTGATCAGTACTATAGTAGTATTAAGTGGTAAATAGCCACTCAGCTATGTTTCAGAAAAATGTTGTTGACAAGGTCGACATACCTGTAGGGTACGATGATAATCACATCCTTTGTCTGGAAAACACACCAAAATAATTTATATTTTCTTTACTTTGTCATTCAGTTCAGCTTTATTTTTATGGAACCAATTCCTGACAAAGTCATCTCTTTCCACTTTTAAAGAGTCGCTCAAAACTCCACTTATAATCCAAATAGAGCAAATCCATTAGATGATCCATGTGCATCCAATTTATAAGCATCGTCATATGAGTCAATTCATCAGGAATAATTCCCAAGCTAAACGAATCCATCTTTGTTTATAAGAAAAATTCTGTACACCAAGCAGCTCAAAGTGTTTTACAAAAACAAAACAAAAAGGTCCCAACCTGCCCACACACAAACACACACACACACACACACACAAACAACACACACATGCACACTGCAGAGGAAGGGCCGTTGTTAGGGAGAAACATTCAATTTCAAATCAGTTTAAGTCAGGTTTATTTAAAAAGCACATTAAAACATTAGTCGACCAAGCTGCTTCCCGATTACAACAATCACAGACACAAATCAAAATAACAATAAAAGACAAACATATTCTCCATTTAGCAAGCACTAAGGCTAGCGAGAAGAGTTTTCAGCGCAGACACTTCAAAACGATCAACAAATCCTTAAATTTCCCACTAAAGCAGGCGCATAAAACAGGGGCGATGAGTCACGCATCTTATTTTAAAAAAAAACAAAAACACAAATAAAATCATAAAAAATAAGCACAAAAAATGTGTAAATAAAGTAAATAAAGAGAGTAAATAAGCAAAAACAGAGTAAAACTTTGAAAAAAGCTAGTTAAAAGCTTCATAGTTGATATAAGCAGAATAAAAGAGATGGAATAAACCATACCGCTATGAATCACTTCATCCAGGTCTACCCTCCATCCTGAGCATGTGCAGGGTGGTAGGTGATGGTGGAGAGGAAAAACTGCTTTTAACTGGAAGAAAAAAAGCCTCAGGAAGAGCGGCCACATAACCGTGAGCCACACTGCTGCAGAGCCAGCATGCGCACACACCTCACACCACTGCAACACACAAACTGGCCCAGTGTAGCCGAAGGAAGCTGGAACTGGGATCCTTCCTGTAAACTCTCCAAAAAGCTCCCAAAATCCAAAATCTGAGTTTTCTGTGTATTTTCCGGATGATGTTCAGAGTTCAGGCTCCTCCTACATCAGAGGTGGACAGGCAGTGGCGTCCAGTAATGAGACATCTGGAAGTTGGTTAGAAGCTCAACGACTTTTTTCTTTAACATGAGGAGGAAATAACATGGTGATGTACGGCTCGTGTGGTTTAGCTGGTTAGTCAGATTTATCAGAGGAGTCACAAGTATATGCATTCATTACTCAAGTGGAAGTATAAAAACTAGGTTATAAAGATAATTTTGTTCAAGTTGAACTTCAGCTCAAAACTTCTTAAAGTATCGGAGTAAAAGTCATAGAAGAAAAGGACAAAAGCTTAACCAAAAGGCTTTTGGATTGTCCAATCACAATATCTCTATCCTAAAGACACAATTAATCTGGATAGGGTTTTTTGTCTTTATTTTAATCAGGGTTCCATCGATACCTACAAGTACTGATACCACTGTAAAGAACTTGTACTCTCTGTACTATCTGTGCCAGGAAACAATCCCAATTTATTAAGCATTATGTTTATTTTCTCTTGATATTTTAGTTCTGTAGTCATTTTTTTATATATTTTCTTTTGTTATTTATTTCACCATCGATTTTGTAAAAAGAGAAGAAAATAAAACCTGTCTTCCAATTCATTGCATTGTTTTAGTGTGGTAGGAGTATTGGTATCGGTACTCGGTATCGGCAAGCACTCAAGATTCAAGTATTGGTTTGGAAAAAAAAGTGGTCTTGTTGCATTCCTGGTTTTAATGATAAGCTGGGATGAAAACAGAGCGAAATAAAAGAGGAGTAACCAGGCCATTTTAAAAATGTAAAGAGTAGAAAGTCGTCTGAAAAATAATTCCTTGGTTAAGTTTAAACATTCTACTTAAATAAGGTAACAAAGTATTTGTGATTCACTTCTTGACACCTCTGAGATTAATGGATCAGCTGTTTCATGGCGGTTTCCAGCTTTACTGTAAATAAAGATACATCTTGTGAAATCCACCACCTTTATTTCAAAGCAGGTCACTGAGAGTCGTTGGAATAAGAGAGAAAACTTTAGGTTTGTTTTATTGAACAGTCTTTGTATTATGTTAATTATGTATGTAGTATTGTTTCTTTTGTTTTGTCTAAATCTATATGTTTTGTAATGTTTGTGTATTGTTTTGTCTATTGGTGTTGTTCCTTTGGTCCCCCTTACAAACGAGATGTTGCATCTCAAGGGGCTTTCCATACATAAATTGAAATTGAAATTTCTAAAACACAAACACACCAGAATCCAGTATGCTGTTAATGGAGGTGAAGCTCCCACTTCCACCGCTCCAAAGCTCAGCCTCTAACGTCTGAGAGCCAGAGCGTGATTGTTTTTCTGCTCTGTATAAACTTTTAAATGCTTCAGCGGCGAGTTTGGCTTCAGCTTCCGTCCTGCATTCACCGTGTGTGTGTGTTGTGTGTTTCAGGACGGCTCACGCGCAGGGCAAAGCAGAGGCGGCGATGGGAGCAGCTCAGAAAGCCCAAGAGGAGAGTCGCATGGCGAGGGTCACCGCCAAGCAGTTCTCCCCGTCCTTCCAGCACCCTGGAAACGGTGCGCACACACAGAAACACACACAGTCGCCAACTATCAGGAGCCCAGTGGAAAGAACGCACAAAAAAAGATGTGTGTGTGTGTGTGTGTGTGTGTGTGTGTGTGTGTGTGTGGGCTGGTGATAAAGGTCAGTGTCAGCAACCCTCCAGCTTTGCAATTCTGACTCTGTCACTCACACCTGTAGAGCACTGCAGGTATCCTGCACATACGAACATGCATGGTGACACACACACACACACACACACACACGCACGCACACACACCAGGGCTGAGAGTGACTGCTCTTTCCTTGCTCTCAGCGACGGCGTCCTCATGCCACTAAAAACCCTGCATGTGATGTGAGGGCGTCCATGTCAACATGCATTAGCGCTGACATTTACTGGAGCAGCATGTTTGTTTTGATATCCCGGGCATCATCATCATCATCATCATCATCATCATCATCCGTCCCATCCGCATCTATTTGCAGATAAAAGAATGAAGGGTTTTGATGTGGTCCGAAGAGACGGAGCATCACAAACTTTTCCTTTTTCACTTCTCAGCTAATCTTGAATTTCAGTGTTTCAAGCGGAAATGTGGCCTTTTTTACATTTTTAAAAATGTAAAAAAAAAAATTCTGCATGCCTAGTTCCCCAGATTTGAAAAAAAAGATAAAATACATTAGAAAGGTAGTAGCTACGGGTTTATTTCCTCCCTGCCACTAGGTGGTGCAATCACACTCGTTTAGCCTCATTTCAACCTTCAGTCCTTCCAGGTAACAGAACAGCAGACTGTTAGCTAGCATTAGCAAACATTTAATTTGCCGTTCAGTCGGCATCGAGGATTAAAAGCCTGACCGACGTTAAACTTCGTCCTGCTTTGTTTTTTGGTCGCTGGGGTCTGAGATCTGTGATGGAAGGTAGACGTTTCTACACAGAACTGGCAACTCCTGAGCTACCGGCAAAGAATCCTTTAGTGTAGATGTTGCCATCATAACTAGATGTAAAAATTGATGTAAATAAAGATGTAAATATTTACATTTTTTGGACCCGTCAAAATTAACAAAACAATTATTTATATACTATTTTTTTAAAAATTCAGTAAAATTAATATTTTTTTCTGCCCACCACTAGATGTTCTGTGGATGGATTATTTTTTAAAGAACGAATTGTTTTGATGAAAAAGTTGTAGCTGTGACCTTTAGAGCGTGTAGTTTTATCAGAGATGAATCCGCTGAGAGATTTACTGTTGATGCAGTTTTAACAAAACAGAAAACTGGGGCCTAAGTGGAGCCTTTGGACTTGGGGTTTTAACATGTGAGAGGAGTTCAGGCTTCTGCAGTCTGGATGGGCACGTTTATCATGCGATGCTGTAAAAATCTACAAATTCTGAACCTGGTAATTATGCAGAATGTTTTATAAACTGTTTTCATACCATTCATCATCTTCAGATGCATTTAAACTAAGCCAGGGGGGTCCGGCTCCGGTCCTTGAGGGCCACAAACCTGCAGGTTTTAGATGTCTACTGATCCAACAGACCTGACTCAAATCAAATGCTTCCTATCTATGGATTGTTGTCAAGTTCTGCCCACGCATCCAGGTGAGCTACAGCAGAAAACATCCAAATCCTGCAGGACAGTGGCCCTCAAAGAGCCCCAGAGGGTCTGCAGCACACCAGGCTTGGATAAGAAGCCCTGTTTCATAGCCTGGAAACCCGTCCAAGCTATTAAAGGCTCTACTGGTCCAGATGTGGATCTGGGAGTGGACGGCGTCCCCAAACAAGCTCCAGTTTTACTTCTATTATGTCTGAGCTCTGAATTTTCACTTTATAACAAGAACATGAGATGTGTGCAGCACAGAAGACCTTTCCACACGCTAGCATGTAGCGTAGCAAAATGACAGGAAGCAACTGGACTAATAGACTCGACCAAACAAACGCAGTTCAGTTAATCTGTGTAACGCCTATTAGATCACCAAGAAACCTGCTCAGGTTTAGAGATACCGATTCCAATTCGTGTACTATGATGACACCAACGCTGATACAACGTACTGATAGCACTACATTATAAAACAAATGTCATATCACACCTGCATGACTGTGATTTGATCAGCATTGTAATAAGGCCTGGCACAGGTTAAATTCTTTGTAAACATGAATGACATCAGCAAATTGAAGCCATTTATCCTCAGATGCAGTATGCTGGTGAAAATATCGCCACACCGCTGATATCATGACTATCGGCTGCACAGTGAAAAATGAATTAGAACTGTGTCAGAAACAATAGAGCTAATCAGTAAATAGATACTTATTTTCATAAATTATGTGGTATCGAATTAGTGCCTGAACTCCAGTACTCACCGATACCGATACCAGAATTTCGGGCAGTATCGTTGGCATTTCCGATACTGGTATCGGTATCGGAACAACTCAGGTTCAACTTTTGGTAACACTTTATTTGAAGCCCACATTTATAATTCATTATGACGGCATTTATAATGCCTCATAAATACAATTACAAACAAACATAATGTTTTATGATGCACTATAGCAACGGTTATATAACATTATTCTGCAACTTATAATTAATTGTAATGACTCGTTCTATGGATGCTCTTGAGTATTTAAGACTTGAGTTACTTTTCAATGATTAGTGCAGTACCAATTCACATGATGCCAAATGCTGTTTTTTATATTTTTATCAAACCATATGTCTGCTACTTTACTTTGCAAAAACAATGATGACTGACTCAAAGACTACATAGGCTATTATAACATGCCATGAGTCACTACTAGGGTTGACTTGAGTTGTTCATATAGGTAATCAGAATGTGTAAATAATCACT
>JBBBVT010000010.1:4955994-4969128 GCA_037177035.1 Craterocephalus eyresii
CTTTCTTACTGATAATCGTTGTGGGAATTGTTTCTGTTTTTGGTTCAGTTCTTTTTAAGTTTCTGATTTGTTTCTTTAAAGCTTTTTCGTTCTGGTCAAATTATTTCAGACTTCATGAAAAACCTGGTCCGTGGTGGGGATTTCGTGTATGAAAGTGTCCACGTCTTTTTATCCCACAGGCGTTGTGGGATACTTGCTAAAAATCTTAGAAAATTTTGCATAAAAACAGAGAATATCCCGACAAAAAATGACCAAGACATTTTACCATTAATACGGACACTTCTGAGAAATTCCTGTTCAACGATAAGTCTGTTAATCTGAAAACTGAAAAGTCAGTATATGCCCCAAAATAAGAAAAACTAAAATATTAACTTGAATGGGTAATGAGTAATTGAATTAAGTTGATATAAAATCTGTCAGAAACTTCTTAACCAGCATAATTTTGATTCCCAGTGAAACATAGATTGGTGGGTGTCTCTCCCTGTGCCGCCCACAACATTTTCTAATATAGACATAACAGGCAGTAAAGCATATGTCTCAAATTTAGAGAAAATTAGCTAAAAGGTTTAAAATTCTACCGAATATGCATTTCACATGAGCCTTTATGGCCTTTAGACATGTTTGTTCTAATTAACTCTCAAGTTTCAAAGGGTGTTCCTGATGTTTCCAGCTGGAAACTTGGAAAATCCAACTTCCAAGTACAAATCGAATGCACCATCGGTCTTGTGACTCTGGATAAACGTGAATGTCTTTAGGATGCTAAAGCTGTATTAAAGGCTACAGTGTAACTTTTAGCCACTAGGGGCGCTAAACCTGTAATTTCGCACTGGCTACGCAACAGTGTTGCAGACACCACTTTAACCTCCTTACTTCGTTCAGCCATGACAAAGTTTTGAATGAAGAGGAGGAAAAAGCAGCACAAAAAAGAGCCCTCTGTGTTTATAGAGGGAGAACCGTAAAGCAAAGAGACGAATCTGCTCCTGCAAAGTTACAAAGTCGGATTTCTGAAGAGAGCAGCCCCCTTAGAGCACCGATATGCACCAAGTTCTGTAAACTGATCCCAGAAATCATCTATTATTACTCATCAGGCTGATATTTGGGTCCAAAGTTACACAGCATCCCCTCATGTGACTACAACACACTTTAGATAAAGTTTGAGTTTAAGTTTGAGAAAAGATGTTCCCAAGAGGCAATGGTCCAAGTAAAAAAATTACAAGTAAAACAACTGTAAGATTTCGATTGAACATTTGGCCCAATATGGAAGATTTTTTTTTAGAGTGCATGTCCTTGAAAGGCTGTTTTTTTAAAAGAATCCATTCAAACTTGTTGAACCTTTAACATTTATTCACTCATTTATTCATTAATTCATTTATTTTGGTTTCACAGGAAATAACTACAAACAACAACTCTGTATTAGAATTTCAATCAAGAAGGGAATAGACTGAAGCTAGACCCACATCAGCGGAAATCCTAACTCTCTATTTCCCCTCTTTTCCATATAAATCACGCCCAATTTAATTTTCCAGCCAATCACATTTTAGCTGTCAGACACCTTAGGAGTAAAAGTTCTGCCCAGATGATGTGTCCAGAACAAGCTGCGAGAAAAGATGACGTCATTGTTTTTCTGCTGTCATGAACAGCAAAACAACTTTTTTTATCAGTCTGTTCTTCCTTCAGCATGTTTGGCTTTCATTTCCTGCTCACCTGGCACACCTGACTGTCTCACCTGCTCCTCGTGTGGAGTTAGCTTCCCTCTTAATTTTCTCGTTTTCCCTGTCAAGATATTTCCCCCGTGCTAACTTTTGTTTGCTCAGCTGGTCTGGTGTTTATTTCTGGGTTTTGGTTTCTTGTTAGTGTTTTTAGCTGTAAGATTTCTTATCTTGCATTTTTGTTGTATTTCTGCTCAGCTCCAGCCCATGAGCCTGCAGAGTTCTCCTCTTGATGCACTCTGACATTATTAGAACTATTACCTGGCTTGATAAAACGTACGTTTTCTCGGATTTCTCGGATTTTCTTCCTGCTTCTACCGGTGACAGCTAGCTGTTAGCTGGCTTGTTAGCATCTGCAAAGACTTCACAGTGACAAACTAAAGCCTTTTTACATGACAACGCAGCTACCAAATTTGCTTTTTTTCCCTTTGCAAGACTGAACAAACTGTATTTATTTGACAGCAGAATGAATCCATTCGCACTGACACGACTGCACATCGGTGAATACGATGTAGCATGCATGGTAGGCCGTTAGTTGGCTGTGAAAATGAAATTGAAACGATGCATCCCAACTTCACACCAGTTTCAGCATCTTTGCTGGCTGACTGATGATGAGGACGTTACAAATAGGCAAAACTGTACACAAGTAGCAGCCTCTTGTTGTTTCTTCGCAGGTCCTATATGTGTTGTGCGTTGGGCAGTGACATTGTCCTGTTCAAGAGCTTCCACCATGACTTTTTCCTCCTGAGACCCCTGCTTTACTTTGACTTATTTTGACTTAGATTAGACATTTCGGTAACACTTTATTTGAAGCCCACATTTATAATGCATTATAATGCATCTATAGTCCCTCTTAAATACAATTATAAACAAACATAATGTTTTATGATGCACTATAGCAACAGTGATATAACATTATTCTGCAACTTACAATTAATTATATTGATTCATTCTATGGTTGCTCTTGAGTACTCATGGACATCTGTTTATAAGGAATACATTCTGTTTATAGTTGAGTAAACACAATTACAACGTTTATTAGCCCCTTTTCAGTGCACAAGGATTTACTGATATATTCATACTTTTGAAAAACCAACATATCTAATCTATCTATCTACTCGCAAAAAGTTAAGGACCTTACAGAACACAAAATATCCACGCTACTCTGAGATTATATCATGAATGTTGGATATTTAATGCAGCTGTAATTCCACCATCTCATCCAAACTACTGACAGACAAAACGCTGGGTGTCAATGTCCCAATAACTGTCATGAGTTCGGTGTTGTATTGAACATTGTGATAAAGAGGACAGTTTTCATTGAGACAGAATATTTAATAAATGATTCACAGTTCAGACTCTTTTTGGGATTTTTTGTGGTTATTTGCCTTGTTGAGAGCAGCATGATGTTCAATAAGTACTTAAACATCCAACAGTAGTATGTGTGCATTCAAGAGCATAAAGATGGTGAAATTAAGCTCACATGTAAAGGTTGGAGAGCATTTCAGCTTCGTGCTGGCGCCATACAAACAGGCAAATACCCTGAACTCTGTGTGAGCAGTGTGTATTTCTGCTTCGTACTCAGCCTGACATCCTTCTGCAGAACTTACCTGACACCTGTGGGATGAATAAAGCACACAAATGCAAATATAGTGAACGTTTTCTTTTGAAAAAAATCCTCCAATTGATGAAAAAAGGTACGATTATGTTAAAAACAGCCGATTGAGCTGTTTGATTTTTACATCTTATCCTGTTTATTGGCTCATAAAGGGTTAAATAAATGTGTTGGTGGCTGTTTGGGAGGGCAGATGGGTGGGAATAAATGACTGGGCTGAATGTACTTTATGTATGAAAACAGCCTCGAGTGTGTGAGCTTCATGTGTCCTTATTATTGAGTCTTTTCTCTTTTCTCTCTCCCACACAGGCCTACAGCTCCATCCTGGTTGCCATGGTGATCCTGCTCAACATTGGAGTGGCTATTTTGTTTATCCACTTTTTTATTTAAAGACAGCACTGCTACCAGGGTTGACCTACCGATGCTACAGCAACTATGAGTTCTTCTGAGTTTTACGGGGATCCTGCCGCCCACCCCCCCCACCCCCCAGTGCCCCGGCTGAGGGAAGACCAGTACCGAGGAAACCCCCCCATCACCCATCACAAACGTGGCCCAGCTTAGATGAGATGCTGAAGTGTGAAGCCCACAGAAGGGAATAAAAGGGGTAAACAGTCCAAATAACTGGGCTGCTGGGAGATAATGTCGTCCAGAACCTGGACCAACGTGAGCTTTAACCGTTCACATTTAGACCCAAGCGGGGTGAACTGGTCTGAGCGTCAGGCCAGCAGGCGTGCAGACAGGACTGACAGACTTTTTCATCTCCAAATCATAGTTTTCAACAGATTTGTAACTTATAAATTATTTATTAACATGTTCTCTCATGTACACTATGTTGATGGCTATATTCTTTATTTTCTGACCTTCCACTCTCCTTTCTAAGACCCCCGCCTTTTAGTTCCTCCGCTCGCCAGCCCGGGCGTTGTTACTGATGGCTCCCGCTCGTGTTTGTGTCCGTTGTGTTGGCTGAAGCTGCAGTGTGTGCTCCATCCACACAAACAAACTCCTCGCTTCATGTCTCCTCCCTCTGCTGTGTTTCCTCTGGTTATTGATCTAGCTCTGGATCTGAGCAAATAAGGGCGCTTTTCATACCGTGGTTGTGTGGATGTGCATTCAGATGAATGGAAGTACACCGTCCTTTAATGCTAAGCTTTTATTTTGTCAGGGTGTAGTGGGAAAGAGCCATCTGGTCCTTAACAGAGCTAAACATTTGGGCAATGCAACCTGAGATGAATCCCAACATATTATGTGTTGTTATTTATTTAGCAAAAACTAAGCCAAAATTCAGCAGTGGGAAAAAATTACTTTGCATTTTACTTTTTGTTTTCTTTCTGGGGTTTTTTAATTAAAATAGATCTAAATTATGTGAAATATTTCTACAAAAATAGTCCAGGTTGGTAAGGTTGAATCAGCTCTTCCAGGAAAAAACTCATGAATTTAATTTTTTGATGTGTCCTCATGTGGTTGCAAACATGTGGTTTTTGAATAATTTCACATCAAGAACATGTGAATCCTGTGCAGCTGAAACATGTTAAATGCATGTGGTTTACATGTTGTTCACATGAAACTGTTTCAGCATCACATGTACATGCACATGTGAACCCACACGGAGCACATGAGGGAAAAGAAAGACTTAAATTGCCCGTACATGTTTATGTTTTTAGGTAATTAACCTTTTTAACTACTGCAGCCATAGAAAAGTAAACACTTAAGGGGTTTGTTAAGATGTGTAAATATCAGCATGTCGCCCCGTTCAGACTCGCTCTGAAAGGCGTAGATGTTGCAGATTTCGTCTTTTATCCTGTTTGCATTCAGACAAACGTTCATCTTTTCCCTCGGAGGAGTAGCGGACATTTACCGGCTAGCCTCCATGTCACGAGAGTGAAAATGTTGCTGTGTGTTGTTTTGCCTCAGCGCACGAGAAATATTGCAGACTAGTCACAACACAAAGATGTCCTATCCTATTTTAATAACCGACTTATCCGGATAATTTCCCCATATCTGAACGTAGCCGGGATGTAAAATGTCCGTGAGGAAACGAGATGTTTAAAAAGATGACTCCAGCAAATATTCTGCAATGCAAGTCTGAAGGTGACTTGTGTGCTGCTGGTGATGGATTGATGATGATGACACAAAACACAAATGAAAAAAGTTTCAGGCTTGCCTAAAAAAACAAAAAAAACAACCCCTTTTAAAGTTAAGCAGGACAAAATGGGGAGGGTTTTATTGCAGAAAATCAGGTGACGTCTCCAAAAATGGCCCCATTTGTCCTCAGAGTTCCTCATTCGGGGGACCTCAGGTTTGAAAAGCTGAAAAGAAACAAGCTGCTTTCTGTTTTTATATTCACCAACCAACATTGTTTTAACCTTTTAATCATTCTCAGTGAATCCAAACCACTTCCATATTACTGACATAAAGCCGCTTTTTTGTGTTTGGGAAGATCTCATGATCAGGTTCATTCCTGCTAGCATGTGATTGTATTTATTTATTTCCTTTTAGGTCTTTGTGGCACCCGTTAACTAGCTCAGAGGTGCAGAACCATCGCCCAGTAGAGCGCGGCTGGCTGACTCTGTCAAAGGATCGGCTAAAAAACGTCTGCTGCTGATCACTAAGATCTAATTCAGAGATGGTTTTATTGGCCTTCCTCAGCTCGGGGCATGTCCCTGTGAGCTCGGCACATCCAGCTGCTGGGATTTTTGCCCATTCTTCAAAGCAAAACTGCCCGTTCTCCTGAAAGCTGGATGGGTTCTGCTGACAGAAAGCGATCATTAAGTCGTGTTGAGTTGAGGTCTGGGCTTTGACGAGGCCAGTCTAACACATTCAGACATTTTCTCTTAAACCAACATGCTTCTACTGGAATGTGAGCCTCTGCTCCAGTTTCAACTCTGGAAGACTGAAACTGGTTTATCCCCAAGCATTTCTCTGTTTTTCCCTTCGTTTTGACCAGTTTCATAATCCTTGCCAATGAAAAAACCCCTGCCAAGGAGGAAAGACATCAGCATTGATTTTAAAAGAGGAGCAGTTTTGTTTTTTCTTTCTTTTTTAAAGGGGACATATCACACATTGATGAACAAGTGAAAACTACCAAATGTAATTCTGCACAGTTAGCTTAACAGCTTATTTCTATGTGTCGTCCCTCAGCAGGTCAAAGACACTAAAAAATGAATAACATGCTACAGACCAACTAAAAGTAAAATGCAAACCACTCATAATCGATACCGAATAAATGCATATGTGGCGTGCATGAGGTTGGAGTGTAGTTCTGAGAATACAGGATAAAACGTTATCAATAGTACTTACACAGGATAAGTATACGAACAGAGGGCTGCACGTTTTACATGCGCTGTGTAAACATGTCCCATACAAAAGGAGATATAAGAGGCATAAAACACTCAAACATGAAAGCAAGACAGATGGGCACAGCTGCATCAACCATGTAGCTATGACAGTTAGAAGGCAGTCTTCTATCAGTCAGTTAAAGGTTATAAAACAGTTTCCAAACAATCTGGTGTCCATTTTCCCAGCCGTGATGCTACTGGAACTATGCCCTTTAGCCAGATTAGACCCAAGTCTGGAAAAATACTAAATCCCTCAATCCAGCAGGGTTGACAGCCTGGGCTTGTTCTGGACGGCCTGCTGTCATCCATCAGACCTTGAACTCCTCCGTTTACCAAAGTATTCCAGAGTTAAATGGGAGGATAGCTAAATCTAAACCAAAACAGGACAAGTTGATTCATTAACTTACTGGGACGTTGCAGGTTAATGAAAAAATCATGGGGAAGTAAACATGCTGGATTATTATAACTAATGCTCATTTCCACCAGTGGTCCTAAAGCGGGTAAGAGGGTATAATGAAAACAACAAACATAAACATACAGTAGATGCACAGAAGACTTTACACTTTACTGAGAGGACAGCTGGTTTTAGATGATACCAACTGGTCCTAGTAGCACCCCCAGTGCTCCCAGTAAACGCTTGTTGAAGCAAATCAGAACGAGTGAAAAAGAAAAGGAATTTGTTGACGTGGTCCAGTCAAAGCTCAATGACCTGAAGCGACACTGTAAAAAATCCAGAATGATGCGAGATTGTCAGGCTGGGCGATATGAACCAAATTTAAGATCTTGATGATTTTTTCCTTAATCACGAAATATGATATATAACTCACTATACATTTTTTTTGGTCAAGTAAACGAAGAGACAGTACAAATTTACAGCTTTGAGTGCTAAATGCACCTTTATTAAAGACCAGAAGCACATATGCATTCAAATGTTTGACTGAAATTGTGGAAGATGTGTATTAAAATGATTTTAAAAAATGACCATAATAAGGATACAGTTGTGCAAAATGCTAAAAAAGGGATAGTTTTAACTCAAAACCAGCCAGCATGATTCCCTCATTCTATATCTCGTGTGACAGAGTCTTAATATATCTAAATAAACTGTAATCCCAATCCAAAATATTGCCGAGCTCCACCCCCTCCAACTGCTGCCAAAGTTGCTTTTAGCAGCATCTTCTCCATTCAGACAGAATTTCTGTCCAGTAAACACTCGGTGTAACATTTTGTTATTTTCATCTCAGCTTGGATGTTCTGCTCAGAAACCAGATGATGCTTCACTGAAGGAATGTGTACTTTCTTTCACTTCCCCGTATATCTGCATCACAGTGATGTTTTTCCACCCGTGTGTGTGTGTGTGTGTGTGTGTGTGTGTGTGTGTGTGTGATCTGAACTTTCTTTGAGCGTCTCCTGAGGACGAACGGCTGCACAGTCGCATCCAGCCTCCAAGCATCAGCTGCCAGCTGTGCTCTCTCTCCGTCTCGCCCTCCTACATTTGTCCGCCTCCACACACACCAGTCAGAGGAAGGAGCTTCCTCCCAGTCCCAGCTTGTTGATGGCACATCATCTTTGTCAAAGCCCTGCACCTACTCCGCCGTCACACGGGGCGGCTAGAAGGAAAACTGTAAACCTCTACGGCTTCACAAACACACTTTGGTGGACAGGGTCTCTGACTGCTTCTCTCCAAACTTAAACCAAAGACGATGACAACATCTTTTATACTATACCTGCAAGATATCTGAAAAGAATAAATAGTAGTCGCCATCTGCCTTGCTTTTGTAGTGCAAACTGATAAAAGTCCAATGCATGCACTGTATTATCTAAGCTGTGTGGAGTCTGAGGCGAAGCTTCAGGAACACATGCCACTTGTCAAGTTTTGAAAGGAGCAGAATCAGCAGACCTGCCGGTTGTGTATCTCTTCCTCTGAGATGGATGGATCAGTCTAACCGTGTGAGGCAGTGGGAAGCAGGTGCTGCAGATCAGGACTCACCACGAGCATTTTCCAACACCTTCTCCACTCAGTCCACTCTCTTTTCGTTGGCCATATTGTTTCTTCCTTCCCTTGAACCCAGGCGGTTCAGACCGATGCGTTCGTGTGCATGTTTGTGCGTCAGAGAGCGTGCATGTGTGCCCATCCTTGCCCTTCATGATTGGATGGCTGAATGTGTTGCCATCAGTAACGACTTCCAGGAGGGCTAGAGGTTTTTTTCTTTCAGTTTTGCTGTTCTTGTTCTGTCCAACAGCATTTCTCAAACTTCGGATCGGAGCAGAACCTCGGCTGCAGGGTCATCGCTGCTGTTTGATGTGCCTGCAGCCTGAGAGGCAGAACAGTGGATTTTTATTTCACTCTGGGTCCCAGACTGAGACGTTCAGGAGGCTCCGCTATGCCATCAGCCTGGTGACGATGCCCTGTGCCACCCTGATAGTCTGCAGCATGCTACAGCATGCCGAGCTCTCTCTATAGTTTGAATCTCCTCCTTGTCTTCTTTCTTTCTTTCTTCCTCTATTCTTTCTTTCTTTCTGTCTTTCTGGGAAATACTCTGTTTTTGTTTTTCAGTTGTGTGGAGAAAATAATGAAAGTGTTTCAAAGAAAAACTCTGCCTGGGGTGTCTTTCATCTGTTTTTTCACACTTTTTTTGTGCGCAGTTTTGCAGCATCCCTGATGCAGGGAGGGAGTGGGCCCTGGTTGAGAAGGAGGAGTGTGGTTACTATAGCAACCTTAACTGAATTGTTCCCGTCAGCAAAAAGGGGAGAGGTCTTCTCTGTGGGCAGGGCTTACCTTTTGTTGTCAATGAGAGGATGAAAGGGGGTATTTAAATTCATAAAAAGATTGAGAAACAGTACAATAAGACAAGAAATTGGGATTATAAATACATTATTAATCCGGTTTCAGTGGTTTTGAATCCTCTGGATTTAGTAAGAAAGTTTTTAAAGGACGCAGCACATCAGCAGATAGATATCTGGTGCCATCTTCTGGGCTTATATGTGAACTACAACCCAACGAGGCATGCAACACCTTCAGAGATGTTTAATAATTAATTGGCAGATTTTTTCCACGTCAAAACTTAAACTTGCTAGAACATTCCTTAAATTACCTTTTTGACCCTTACCTCGTTGAAAAAACTGTTTTATAGTAATAACTTTCAAGATGTAACTAATAAACGTGAAATCGGTCTTTCTGCTTCAAACTCAAAACACACATCAATCTAAGATATGTTTGAGATGAAGAAACTTTCCCACTAGTTCTCCGGCGGCTTTTTTCAATCTTTTTCCCTCTCTTTCAGTTCCTTGCTCGTCTCTGACCATATCCAATGTTTTTTGCCATTCAACTCTACAAATCATTCATCTATGAAAAAGACCCTAAACTCAAGGGGTGACCGAGTGTTGAGATAAGTGCTTTTCACTTTCAGTTCAATCTATTAAATCTACCAAAGCTAACAGAGTTGGACAGGCGTGGATCAGGATTTTATCAACTGGTGACTCCCAAAGAGCTATTAGCTTATAATTTGGCAAATCTAAACATGGTGTACAGAAACCAGACAAACAGTGGAGGAAGAGAAAGAACCATGAACCAAACAGCAGATGATCAAGATCTGAAAGTGATGTCCAAGAGAAACATGAACCAATCCGGGAAAAGACATGAACCAGAACCTGAGAGATGCCTCTGCACCTTCAGCTCATCCATCAGAAAAGGTTTCAGGGAAGGGTGGCTGATTCTTAACGAAGGAAACAGTGAGAAAAGGCTGAGGTCACATGACACAAAAACTGGACTGAAAACAGGAAGCAACAGGTCTGATGGAAAGATGAATGCTCCCCAGAGCCCAATTGTCACATTACTGAAGCAGTGTGGGATCATAAGGACTGAGAACAGAAAGAAAGAAAGAAAGAAAGAAAGAAAGAAAGAAAAAAAGAAAGAGAGAATAAAAATTCACACAGATTCAGACTAACAAGCCACACTGAAATCTACAAGCCATTTTGGCTCATAGTTATATCTTGGTTATGTGTACATGTGCATTAATAAGCTAAAACAATGCATTTGGTCATAAGACTGTGATGTTATATTCTTAATTCATCCCAGCAAAACTCATCATTGTGTCCTTATAAATTAACAAAACTTATAGAATTAGAGGAGATTCTCTGGTCCCAGCTGGATTTGAGTTCCTTTATTTATTAATTTAGTGTTTCACTCCATATTTGATCGATTCATCAACAAGCATGAGCCTATGTCTCGTTTATTAACAGCCTAATACAAAGAGTAAATTGATAAAGTTTCATAATGATGACTGTCAAAAATTCACGCTGAACGCCTCCCTGGTGCTTTACAGGCTCCACAGAGCCAATAACTCCGCCGAGACGCTTATGAAAACACGGGGAAAGATGTGATGTAGGATCACAGCGGAAACCATCTCTGAGCCAATCAGCACCGTCTGTCATCTGAACCAATGATGACAGACGGGTCTTTTAACCAATCAGAGGACAGCAGGCTTGTCGTGCCAGAATTGTGAAAAAGTTATACACTGCAGTTTTTTAATGTTTTTTCCCCTTTAGACTCATGGCAGAGAGCAGGGAGCCATCCGTTAGCTCTCGCGCTGAGTTCTTTCACGGACAGTGAAGGAAAAAAAATCCTCCTCCAGTCTCAGCGGCTCAGCGGTAGGACTTTTCTCCACATGCAGTTTGATGAGGTAATGTCTCGGAAATGTTATAATGTCTTTCCCAGTTGTCGCAAGCAGTAGCTCCAGGCTACTCTGGGTTTGTTTTTAAGCTTTAAATCCGGCGGTCCGGGCTCCTGGGGCAGGTTTAGAGAGACCGTGACGGCGGCGGAGCCTGGCTGGAAGGAACTGCGGGACATGAAAGTCTGGGGGTGACTGCGCGTCTCCTTCAATGGGGGCGGCGTGTTGTGATCCTGCGTGTCTTTCTGCAACAAAACTATTGTCCCCGATCCGCCAGGAGGTCTGCGGTCCGACCTGCGGAGTGGGACACGGCGGTGGAGCTCCTGGCTTCTTTTGTGCTGCATGCGGGGGGGAAACTGGCGAGATTATGGTCAGAAAAGGCCCCAACAGCCGCCAACAAAGGAAAGCACTGTTGCTTCTTTCATTTTTCCTACCCTGGACACAAACTGACCGCGCGCGAAGTGAGAAAAAGTGTTTGGGTTAAAAGTTTACTTCGGGAGCGAGGCTTGCGTATTTACGCACGAACACGCGCAAGTTTGAAAGTGTGAAACTTTTCCTTGCAGCATTCATTCGGGCGGATGCGCAAGGATGGTGGAGAGCCGGAGCTGCGTCCAGCGGGAGGGGGTGTACCGCTGGTTCTCCTCGCTCACCTCGGCGCAGAGAGCGGAGTTCCTGTGCGGCCTGCTGGATCTGTGCGTCCCCATCGAGCTCCGCTTCATCGGCTCCTGCCTGGAGGACCTGGCCCGCAAGGACTATCACTCCCTGCGGGACGCGGAGATCAAAGCCAACAACCCCGCCGACCTGTCCGGCCTCACCAACATCACGGACGAGGTGGTGCGAAGCAAGCTGCTGGTGTCCCTCGCCCTGCTGGGCTCGGAAAGCCGGGAGGCAGCGGGGGTCTTGTACCGGACCCTGACCCACATAGACACGGTGATCAATAACTACGGGCTGGCGCTGAACGACGGGAGGACGGAGGAGCAGTTCCTGCTGCTGTTCACCATGGCCTCCAGCCACCCGGCCTTCAGCTTCCACCAGAAGCAGGTGTTACGGCAGCAGCTGGGCCAGATCCACGACATCCTGCAGGTGAGAGGCTCGCGGGGGCATGGCCAAGGTTTTTTATTCTTCTGTTGAGATCATGACAGGAAGCAAAAATGAAAGATGAAAAAAAGCACAAACAGATGTAAAGTTCGTACCCTCATTTACCTACCACTGGTGGAAATAAAACGCACATAAAACTACAAAATCATGAGGCGTCATCAATATTCTGCACTTTTTACATTAATCACTTAATCACCTTTAGAAACAAACAAATTGTAAATAATTTATTGGATTATTCTTTATTTCTTGTAAGTTTTTGGACATAACAGATACATTATATATAGGTTGTATTATTATGTCCATGAAATAGAGGGGAGTAAAGAATTTATACACTAATGCAGAGGCAAGGCAAGTTTATTTGTATTACACATCTCATGTGGCTGCATGAAAAATCAAGATGATTTACATTCAAACATTAGAAACATTACAGCAAGGTGCAGAAAGCAATAAAAATGAATTTAAAACAAAAGTGCAATCACGAAATAAGAAAAAGAAAGAAAGAAAGAAACCATCAGAGAGAAAAAAAATCACTTAGACTGCAAAAAGAAAAATGTTAACCCTGATTAAAAACTGAAGGAGTTTCAGCAGACTTCAGGAAGTTTGTCCTACATGTGACGAGCATAAAAGCTGAATGCTGCCTCTCCGTGTTTAGTTCTGACTCTGGGAACTGAAAGTAGACCTGACCCTGATGACCTGAGGGATCTGGTTGG
>JBBBVT010000010.1:5003248-5014852 GCA_037177035.1 Craterocephalus eyresii
AGGGAATAATACTATCCCTGTTTATTGCCCTGTCCCTGTGAACCCTCCAGCTTGACTCTACAAGCTTTTCAGCCTCCACCACGTCTCCCAGCCCCCCCTCCTCTTCCACCTGTCCTCCTCCCCCTCCTCCTCCCCCTCCCCGTCCGAATACTACTCCTACGCCCCCACCTCCTCGCCCTCCTCCGCCTTCTCCTCCTCCAAGCCCGGCCCCCCCGGTGGAGCAGGCGGCTTCGTCCCGGTGGCGGCCGTGCCCGGCAGCTCTTACTACCCCCCCCAGCCTGCCTCCAGCACCTCCCCGTGCCCCTCCTCTGCCGCCCCCCCGGATCAAAGCTCGGGTCGCAGCTCCTCCGTTTGCGTTTGCAGCTCCTGTGGTTGCCGGGGCAACTGCGGCGCCTACGGGGCGTTGCCTGGGTACCCGGCGGGCTACCTGCAGCCGTTGTCGGCCGGGCCGCCGCTGTTCACGCTGAGCCCGCTGCTGCACCTCAGCCCCCTCATCGCCTCCTCCAGCGCGGCGGGGGCGGGCGCGCCCTTCTCCTACCCCATGATGGTGCCGCCGCCTCTCTACCGCACTCAGGACCAGCAGCAGAGCTTCGGCTTTTATCAGCCCCACGGCATCATGGGAAATGTAGGCCAGAAACGGACGGCGGGGAATGTGTCCTGTTATAACTGCGGCGCCGGCGGACACAGAGCGGACGACTGCAAGCAGCCGCTGATGGACTCCGGGCAGCAGGGTGAGCAGCGCAGAGTCACACACTGATTATTTACCTTTTCATGAAAGAGATGCTCATAAACACACACACTGAATTTTATTTCTATAAATGATTAATTGAAAATTAAATGTCTACATAAAAATTTTAGAATGTTTATATCCTGTGGAGAAGATTGCAGACGTAAATTACAAAATATGTTTTTTCTCCAATAATACATGAATTTTCTTTTTTTTCCCCCACCCATAACCATTTAAATCCTGTATTACAATATGATGGACAGGGAATTTTATTTTTTTATCTGAAGTCCATATTTGGTTTTTAATCATTTCTTATTCAAATAATAGTAATGTCCAATATTTATAGTGTATTACCGTCATATTGCTGCATTATTGCAGTGCAAAGAGTGTCCACCAGGGGGCAGAAGATAAGTATCAGATTGTGTACAACAGGGTTTTGAGTCGGCTTTTTTACCATACAGTCATTTAATAGGTCTCAGAAAACAAGATATTATACAAGTCTATTATATTAGACACAGCATTAAAAGATTCTAAAATTTGAAAGAGAAAATGTTCTACGAATTAAATGTATTGATGTTATTTTTATTAGTAGTATTCATTCATTTATTATTATTATTACTATTATTTATATAATTATTTTTTATATGTTATTCAAGCTCCTGTACAAATATCTTTCTGACAAATGTTTTGAAATTTATTATTCTAAGTTTTCTAAGTTTCAGCCTATTCAGTCTCTTTATTCGTATTGTTGGTTTGTATTATAAATGATGACTGAATAAACCTGAATAATTTAAAGAAATGAAAACGTAGATAAACATGCTAACTGTTTCTCTGCTGTATTTTCAGGGACATTTCGTCTGAAATACACTCCTCACTCTGACAGTAAGGACTCAGGTGACTGACCAGCGGCGGGGTTTGAACTGTTTTGCTCCCGACACATCAGCATCGTCTTCCTGCTGAAGCCAGCGCTATCAGACACCTCGTACCGTCTGTGATTGTTTCAGCTCAGAGAGGACGACATGGGGGGAACTCTCCTCACATGCAGAAGGCTGAGATCAGAGTCTGACATGTTTCCTGCAGAGCTGCTGGACTGCAGAGTCTCCAACGCAGCTTCCAAACCAAAAAAAGGAGGATTTAAAGCCCTCTGGATGTTTCGTAAACCAAAAATCCAGAATTGCAGTCTGCAAAAAAACACCTTTATGGATTCCCACTCTGGTGACTTTCCGCTCGTCTGAATGGACTCGGGCACTTATTCAGCTGTTGTCAGCTTTTCTGCATACGTGGTACCATCAGGGTTTTGCTCACTGCGTTCATCAGTCAGTTTTTCCATAAACAGGCAAACCTCTTTTTAAAAAAAAATCAGCTTACTCTGTTTTTGTAGCAATTTTTTTAAAGTTGTATGACCTTTAAGCTGCAGTAAAACTCCTCAGTGATGCAGGCTGTCAGGAAACTCCAGAGTTTTGGGGTCATTTTAACCCCAGAACTTCACTTTTCCGATGTTGTCCCAGACTGTTAGCGGCGCTCTCTTCCCCCCATCAGGCAGACTTCAGACATCAATCACATGCAGGCGTGTCGATACACACAGCTGGTTGTGACAAACTAGGAAAAATGGAAGCCTTCCCCAGTAACCATCCTCTGGGCTGAACGTCCAAATGAGTGCTGCCGTGTTGCTTTGGGGATGTAATATGCAATGGAAGAGCAGCAGGCGCCCATTTCTGTCATATTTCTGAATATTTTGACTTCATTTGTAGAGTGGGAGGTGTTTTTTAAGACAGCGTAGGACTGACGCCGTCAGACCTCCAGCTTTTCTACCTCTGAGCCAACCTGAAAGCAAAATGCTTTTTTTTCTTCCAAAACAATATTGATGAGCAGCGCGAGGGTCAAAGTGTCCATGACTAAAGTTTACATCCGGGCTTGCTGAGCATGTTTGGTGTAAAGCAGCAGCTGACTGTTGTTGCGGTGTTTTGGGACTGTGAGGGGATGGGGGGGGGGGGGGGGGGTGGGTTCTGGGCAGGACCCGGATCAGCACAGACACGAGGACCGCTGGTCCTTCAGGTGAAACTCCGCCTGCACCCCTGGAGGGCGCAGCACCGGGATAAGAGGTGTTTATTTAAAATGATGAGCGTGAAAGTACATGTAACAACTTGTTTTGTTTTTTTAGCTGAATATTATTTAACTGGTGGGGAAAGCAAATGAAACTTTAAAAATTGTATTAAAAAAAAACTTTGTACAGTAGATTTAACCTAAACCGGATCTTTTGTACGTTTTGCTTTGGGTTTTTCTGTGTGTGGGGGAGGTGGGGGGTAAGCTTGACGCTCCAGCATGCACGCTGCTTCTGTCATTGTTAGGCATGCTTTTCTTTTCTTTTTCCCAAGTATTTGCAGAGCTTAAAACTCTGTTTATAATTATCCAGTTTGTTTGTATGTCAGATTTTGTATTTTGTTTTTAAACCAAAATAATTTCTGAGGGGAAAAAAGTTTGAATTAAAAATACTTTCTGACCCTCCCTTTGATGTGTCTGTGTCCGTTGACAGAGAAATATAACCAGTTTTAAATGGACAGAAGACACATTTTATGCAGAACGATGAAGCTTTTCTTATTTTCCAGATGTTTAAATGGAAACCTGAGCAGATGATGATGGACAGATGGTCACAGCTGGTCCTTTCATACTCTGTCCCACATGTTGGTAATCAAATGAATTCATCACTAATTCTACTCCACATGCAGTAAAGTGTACGTAACCTCTGTTGCTTATCAGTTTAACTTGATTAGTTGATCACCAAGGCAGCATTAAGCAGGTCTTTCCATACTGGACACCCCGGAGAGTTCAGCCCAAGACCCTTCCCCAAAACAATCCCAAGGAGGAAACACATCAGCCGTGTCCTCAGAGAAGCGACTGCTGCAGCCCATTAATCTGTGACCCAAGCGTTTGGAGTCCACCATTCTTCCCAGAGCGGACATCCATCAGAGTTTAGGAGCTCAGAGAAACTTGTAACACACCTAAAAGCTACATCTCAGACTCTCCAGGCCTTGGTTAGGATTTTAAATTCTAAAGTTCATGACTATATGTTTAGAAAAATCTGAATAAGTATGGCTTGTTAAGGGTTGGAGGAAGAAACCTCTTCTCTCTAAATGTAATACCGTCCAGAACCGTCTCTTATAGAGCAAAGCAGATATTTGGTGGGCATGTACGGCAGCACTAACGGCTCATATTAACTATCAGATAGCTCATTGGTGGAGGGTTGGTGAACATTAGGAAACTTTATTATCATTGCAAACTTTGAACCTTTTAAATGAAGTGTGTGTCTGCTTCTTCTGGACTCCCTGCAGCCACTGAGTGGACCACGAACTCCTCCAGATACCAAAGTATCTTAGTGATCTGGCTGAAAGCGACTCACAAAACAGGACCATAATCTCAGCAGAGATCTACAACCGAGTGACTGGTTGGGTCATCGACCACTTCCTGCTGCTGAAGGAGCTTCTGCAAGCGGCTGAACGCGCGTCAGTGTGAGGTTCTTCCACACAGCTTCTCCATTCTGGTCTCGTTTTTGTTAAATAACGGTGATGTCTGTCATGTTCCTCATCTATACAGTCAATCTAACAGCTGTTGATGAGCAGCTTTTTCCTGATTAATGAAGCCAAATGTTTGTTTTTTAACCCCGTGTGGAACATCAATTTACCATCCTTTCAGGTCGGTACAGGACAAAAGATGTCGTCTCCGAAAAACCATTTCAGAGGAAGAAGTTTTTTCTAACCATATATGAAATT
This sequence comes from Craterocephalus eyresii, assembly GCA_037177035.1. NCBI lineage: Eukaryota > Metazoa > Chordata > Actinopteri > Atheriniformes > Atherinidae > Craterocephalus > Craterocephalus eyresii. The sequence goes on from JBBBVT010000010.1 coordinate 5,007,743, forward strand.
AGTTCAAGCATTACCATGACAATTCCATTACATCATGTAGCTATTTTAATGAAATCATAAGACATGTTTTTACTATTTTAAATGTATTAAAAACAATTAACACCAGAATTTATTCTTTATTCTTTAATAAGATCACTGCCCACCCAACATATACTTATTTTATGTTCATTATTTTCATTAAAACTATGAAATCATGTGATCAAACAGGCATATAAAGGCTTCAAATAATTACGTGTGGTATTTAGATTAGAAGAGAAGCAGAGCAAAACAAAACAAAGAAAAAAAAATACTAATCTGGTGGTTTTAAGGTTCGTCCATATATGTTTAACACTTTAAAAATCATGTGGGGAAAGAACCAACATGGTGGCCAAACATCGGGAAAAACCCACCTGAAAAGAGAAAAATCTATAAATAAATGAGGGTTTAAAAAAATAATAGAAATAAGAAGGAAGCGTGACTTTTTTTTTCTCCTTTTATTGTTTACAAAATACCAACATAAATACATAAAGGAGGCTGAAGTGATATTGCTGTGTGTGAGTGTGTGTGTGTGAAACAGAGGAGCAGGCAGAAAACAAACTAAACAAACGCTCCACCCCTCGGTAACAAACACACGGTGGCTTTCACGGGTCGCTTCACGGATGTGCAGACGGCGGAGAGTCGAGACATAAAAATCACATTAAATAAAAACAACCAACAATATCATAATACTGCGATATAAAGCAGCTAAATCTGTATCTGTTAAGAAGATGGGGAGGAGGAGGAGGAGGAGGAAGGGCAGTACAGCACAGGAGGTGTGAAGACAGACGGTGCAGCCCTTAAAATCCCACCGGGCCCCACAGTTACAGAGACAGTCGTACACGTCAACCTGAGGACACACAAACTCCCCCTCCTCCTCCTCTTCCTCCTCCTCTACATTTACAAACACTCCATCATCTTCCATTCACACATGCAATCAGAGCACGCTCCAGTAGTGTGTCCATCATCGGCCAAGGCATTTTCAGATTTTTCTCCTCCTTTCTTTTGCAAACTACAATCAAGAAAAGCGGTTTCCTAACATCTCCGTTACAGTAAAGATGCTTCAGGCTACGAGGCGGGGAGGGGTTCATCACACCGAGCCAGGACTCGGAGGGGAATGTGAGAGAGATGCAGCGGACACGGGGTGATTGGGAATCCTTTCCGTTTTTCTGTAAAGTTTTTCATAACAAAGAAAAATCCCAAAACTAAAAAACAAACAAACATTAAAAACACGTAAATGCAGACGCCCTTTTACTCTCTCGTCTCCGGAAACCTCCGAACTGAAGCTGATTTAATGGTGTAAGTGTAAAAGTACGCCTTTATGTAACACCAGGACCAGAACGTGGACGTTAATGCAGCTGAAGGAGACGGGATAAAAACACAGAGACGCGCTGAAAGACGACAGGTGTCGGGTTTCCAGGGGGGCGCCTGCTCAGCGGGGTCCCACCCTGAACCGCCGCGGCTCAAACATGACCAAACGCCCTGTTTGTGTCTGTGGTCTACTGCTTACAGACGAGACTAAAAGAGGTGTGTGGTGAGGAACATGGAGGGGGGGCACTAAAATCTACAACTGTCCAATCGTTGAGCCAGATGGAAGAAGGAAGGAAGGAAGGAAGGCTGTTCACTGGGCTGCAGCGCCGAAGGTCTCCTGGGAGGCGTACACCATGTAGAGGAAGCCATCTTGGTCCCGCTCCCGCTCGTACACCTCAGAGATGGCAGCAGACACGGACACCATGCTGTTGCCGTTCACCAACAGGAAGAAAGCCTGGTTGGAGTTTAGCTGGAGGCGCCTCCTGGTGGGGGAAGGCACACATTACAGTTAGGATAGAGGGAACAAGAGAGCAGGAAAAGGTGAGAAGCGGAGGACTGGAAGCAGGAGATGCAGAAAAATAAAAACAGAGTCCAGTTTTTTATTTTCATGGAACGGATGCGGAACCAGATCCCAGATGGTGGGATTTACACATTTATTTTTATTATTTATTTACACATCTATAGGTCTGTGAAATTTATGCACAATAATCCTAATATGATTCTTTCTTTGACAATAATCGTACCAAAAACATTTGTAATAGTGCACATACCGGTGTGCTGTGTGTGACCCATCATGCACTCATCCCCTCTTTACTCTCCAAACATGAACTTTTATAAACAGCAGTCGACTGGCTCTTAATCCCCCCCCACACTAAACAAAAAGGACTTGTTGCTGTTTTTCTTTAAAGAACTATTTACCTGTGTTTATTTTTTTCTTTCCTTTGCAGTTCATAAAACATTTCAAACCATTTCAGGGGTTGGCTCTTCTTTTCAAATTCCCAAATTCCCACAACCTGACAATCAGACACCAAAAAGACCAGGCATTTCCTGTTGTATGTTTCAGATTAAATCAACTTTATCAATTGTTTGGTAGAAGTAAACTCTTTAAACAATTATAATTCATGCTGTAATCAGAATGGAAGCATCATGAACAATTAAATATTTTTTATTTGCTAAAGTACGTCGTTATTATGAAGCTTTAAATCTCTGCTGCTCTGGTGATGCTGCTGCTGTTCAGCAGTCATCCAGCAGGTGGTGCTGCAGCAAAATAAAAACATCAGGGGTCTGAATGTGCGGGTCTCGGGGTCTGCGGACACATGCAGACCAATCCGAGGGGGATGTCCACCTTCCCTGGTCCTGGTTCTGACTGAGGGGGGTTTCCTCCCCCCTCCACCCCCCAGCCTGCACCTGCTGAGTGCAGAGGACTGGTTTCATGCCTATAATTAGCTTTTCTTTCAGGTTTGATATGAAAACAGCCATATTAAACTGTCCTTTAAACCGCAGATTATGTTGGCTTAATTTCACTGGGCAGCAGTCTGTAGGAACACATTATATTATAAATGGACTGAATTGGTCTGAATGTAGAATAAAACTGAGCTGTAAAGAGGAGAAAACGGCTGAAGAATGAAAGAGGAAGACTAGAAATGTTTGGGGGATTTAGCGATGTGGAATTTACAGAGAGGAAAGGTAAAGGAAAATAAATTAAAGACTATATAGAAATAAAGTTAGAAAATAATGAGGTGAAACTGAGGGGAAGCACGAGCAAAGGTTTAAGGATGGGAAGAGGAAAAAGACGACAGAAATGGAAGGAAGAGAACTGATAAAAGAGGAGCAGAAGGAAGAATAAAGATTTAAAAAGGAAGAAAAGAGAAACGTGGAGGAGAAATGAAGAGAGAGCCGGTGATGAGGCGTTCAAGCGTACCTGATGATCTTGATGAGCTCGCTCATGTTGACGTGGTCAGGCACCAGGAACTTGGTCTTGTCCAGGATGGGGAGCTGCTTTTCTCCTTTATATCTCTCAATGATCACCTGCAGGAGACAGACGCCAGTTATTCCTCCTGCATGGATCCGCTGCTCTGAAACCTGATCAGTGAGGACATTTCATCAGATTCTAGTGGTTAGTGCTTTTTAGTAGTTTGTGTGTTAACTCGTTAATGCAAAGATTATGAGTTTCTTAATTTTTTAGTTAAGTTTGACAGTTCTAGTCTTTTTACATTTGTATCAGCGTTGTAGTATGGGAACACTACGAACATGAGCACAAGTACACAGAACCAAACAGATAGCAGCAGTGGGAAATGGTGCAGTACTATGTGCATGTACTCATACCCGATACCAGTACTGGGTATGGTTGCATCCCTAACTGGTATTATGAACACACAGAGAGGCCTTGTAACAACTGCTGCCTGCTGAATAAAGCGACCTCCTCGCAGAATATGTATACTACAAGTGACAAAAGAAATCTTAAAGTAAACTGGTGCAGAAATCTTAAACATAAAATTGGCTTTGACTGCAGTTTGTGTTGTTTTAGATGATGAAAACATCTTTTATCACTTTTACTTGCATCTCCAAACTAAGGCCTCATTGCTGCCGCGATCGACAAAACCTGCATTAATACGACGGCGGATAAATCCAGTCATCTGCAAACTGAGTGAATCCGATGTAGCGTGCAGGCCAGATGGCAGAGAAAACATGCAACATTACACCGTGTTTAGTTTTAGTTTGTACTATATCCTTATTAAACTGGGAGATAACATCTTCGCTGTCAACGTTTGGGCTCAAAAATGAGTCGAATAACTTGAGAAACATCCACGAGGAATGCGGGGATCTGCCATTGTTGTTGTTGGAACCCAAATCGCAACACAAGCACTTAGTCTTGCAGCATTGTCACGGCCTAAGCTGTCTGAATGCTGCAGGTAAAACTACTACAGGTAAAAGACCTTCTGCTCTTACATCTGTATTCAAGCTCTGTATAATTCTATCAGCTTCAAGTTGTCATATTTCTTTCAAAAAAGCTTTTTACTGCCAATAAATAGGATTCATTTTGCTTCAAGTTGCTCAATAACTTTGCATAAATGAATGTGGAAGTTAATAACGCAGCGTCATTTCATCTTTTGAAGAAACGACGCAGCAGTAAGAAGTCTGGTTAGAAACGATGTCTGAACGCGAGGCAGCTCTGTCTGTCTGCTTGGATCAGCCTGTCAAACACGGAGATACGTTACTGTGACGCTGCACACCTGCCTCTGGTCTCAACCTTATCATGACACGGCAGTTTCTAACCCCAGCAGAGGACAGCGATGCTGGCAGCAGATGGGAGAGCGGTGCTGACACCCTATCTCTGAAAGAGCAGGTGAAACCTGCCGAGTGCTTTTGTTTATCGGGGGAGGGGACCGGCTACCGGTCTAGGAACAGCTGCTGACCCAGACGCTGAAGTAAAAGATAAGACAAAGCCCAGGCAGCATGTCCATGCAGAAGCAGAGGGAGTAACAGGTGACATTTAGGTCAGGAAGCATGCGGTGAGGTTTTCTGCTGCAGGAAGCGAGTCTCGTCTTCCTGCCAGCGCCGTGCGTGTCACACTTTCCACCCAGACATCGCTTTCATTTTGAAGCGGCTGAAAAGCAGTTGAACTTACAGGAATCTTGTTGGGGTGTTGCTCTCGGATCAGCCTGACATCTTCTACCCGCTGCTCTGTAGGGGAAGAAAAACGGAAAGTTAACAGATGTGAACGAAACCCGGCTCCTCAGTTCTGTTTACAGTATTTCTTTAAAACGGTGCTTCTCAACCTTCTCTGGGCCAGTGCCCCCATAACTAATATCCATTTCCCCTGCTGCCCCCCATTGTTTACAATTCCACATGTCATGACTCCTCCGGTAAAAATGGTGACAGCAATAATTATGGTACTTTTTAAGGCTTTAGCCTTTAAAGGCTACCACAACCACAAATTCCTTTTTAAAAAAGGAATTTGTGGTTGTGGTAGCCTTTAAAGACCAGGGAGAGACGTTCAGATACAAGCTAGAGATTAACTCAGGTTGAGCTGATATGTGGAACGGTGGCCAGTTCTGTATGAAAGACACCTGCTTTACCAGGTGACTAAACATGGCCCCAAAAAAGCCACATTTAGATCCCATCCAGAGGATCTGGCTAAATGCAAGTACAGACAATCTACGTGCCCGATAAGGAATACCAGGATTAGTATGCTGCAAAACAAAACCTTGCTCAGGTAGAAGCCTCGGCCCAGCATTGCCACCCAGACATGGTTCAATTAGTACCAAAAAGATTCAAGGAGTGTGTCTTAGCTTTTCTGTTTTGTGTTCAAAACTTATATTCCTGCTGAATATCAGAAAAAAGGGTTGACTTTCTTAAATTTGCGTTGGCTAGAAACGGCAAACGAAGGTCCAAGTTATTTATTTAAAAGAAGAAAAGTGTTTTAGGTCATGTTTCTACAACATGCTGCCTCTGGGTCACTTCCTTCTGGACCATCAGTGTTTCTGGATGAATCTGTGAACCAGCCCTCGTTTTTTCTCTCACTGATTGATGGTTGAAACTTATATTGATCAAAATAAACAATGGATTGCCAACGTGGTCCCTGAACGTCTCCGAACGGCCCTGTTGAGAAGCACTGCTGTAAAAAGCCCAGTTTTTCCACATAACTCTTGTAAAAGATGAATTTAACGTGGTGTGCTTATATTTGTGGAGAACGGAAACGTGGTGTTTAGCAGCTTTCTCGGTGCAGTAAGGCTCTCTAGTGAACAGTAATGGGCTTTCCTAAGCTCCACTGGTGCTGCAGCAGCATTGTTCCAGCAATGAAGTCATGTTTCAACCACAGAATTTCCCCAAGAAAGGAAGGACTTTTGGACGGTCAGCTGACTTCCTGAAGTGTGAGCACAGCACTTTTAGCTTTGATTACGGCAGCATTCGCCTGGTCAACGTTTCAACAAACTTCTGCAATGTCACAAGATTTATTCCCATCCAGCGATGCATTCATCTTTCTCCAGCACATCGAAAGGTTTCTCCATGGGGTTCATGTCTGGACTCTGTGGTGTGGAAATGATGTCTCATGCTCCCTGAACCACAATCTGAGCCTCGTGAATCCTGGTGTTGGCATCTGGGAATACGGCCATGCCATCAGGCAAACTGGAATAACCGGATCATTCTCTGTATTTACCCAGTCAGCTGATCTCATTCTTTGAACACAAAATGTTGCTGAACCTGAACCTCGACATGAACCTGGACCTGCAGTAATCCCAGATCATAGACAGCACCCACAGGGGTGTACAAGCTGCATCACTTCCTCCTCCTCTCTTCTGACCCTGACGCTCCATCTCTCTGGAACAGGGTCAGTCTGGACTCAGACAATCTTTATAATACAGCCCTCTGATCTACTGTTGTTTTTTTTCAGTTTGATTTCCCCTCACATTTCAAGGAGAATTTCGCTTTCATTGAACCTGGGGTCTGTTGTCATCTATCCTTTCACTGAGTGATGGAGAAAGGAACGTTCAAGATCGCTCCAGTATTTAGCCGGGCAGGCAGCTAGCAGTCCAGCTAATGATAAGTATCAGGCAGTGGGCTCTGCATCTAAGTTCACCCTAAAACGTGCTTTTTTTACCACACTGAAGTGCTCTGATAGTCTCAACGAGTGTCTGACAACGTACTAGAGAGGAACGATGAACCAAAGTATCTGTATTACCCATAGACTGTATAAAGAATGGACAAACCATAGACTGTATAAAGAATGGACAAACCCTTAAACCACGTGACCCATAGGATTCTATTGAGCTGAAGTGATGC
>JBBBVT010000010.1:5042464-5057027 GCA_037177035.1 Craterocephalus eyresii
CCAGTCTTTATCTATTTGGGGGCTAGTTGAATTGAAAAATCAAATATCGAATCAAATATTTTTCTTTAAAAATTTTAAAATCAATTTTTTTGTAAAAACTAGCTTTTTTTCAAACAAATGTAAGGTTTTTAAAATTTATTTTTATTTCTCTTTTTTACTTGTTTTGTCGGGCATCATAGTAGCAGAATGTTGGTCTGGCTACTGTGTTGTTTTTTCCTTGAAATTAAGAAAAAAAAACACTGTAAAAAGATTGCTGAATTTTCTGCTTTTCTTCACAAAAATCTGAAATATCAAAAAATCACGAGAATCGCTGTTTAAACCAAATCAGCACCCAAAAAATCATAAAGGCATTGAATCGTGAGAAAAGCGTATTGTCCCCGCCGTACTATTACCATTCCCGAGATATATGGAATACACGGTTTTGTCAAACATATCGTATACCGTCAAGGATGAAAGGGTTAAAGCTGAGAATTTGCTCACCTGAAACACGTGGATGGTCTGCTGCTGGACAGACAGCACAGCCAGGATGTTCCTGTAGAGGTAGAGGCCTTGGTTGTGCGACAGGATGATCTTGTCGCATTTAAAGGACCTGGTGTCGCACAACCTGCCGGTGTGGAGGTCGATGATGTGGAGAGAGTAGTCTTCTAAGGGAGAGCGAGGGTTGGGAGTGACAGACTCGTTGTTGCGATACACCTGGTGGAGCCACATGTAGATTAGAGGATCAGTTTGAACAAGAAAAGGGCAGAAACTTCCATATTTCCATTAAAAACGCTCGTTTTACCTCAAAGAAGTACGGCGGCGGCTCCTCTGGGACGTAGACGGCTGACCCCACAATGACGTAGCGGCAGTCGTCTGTGAAGAGGCTGCACTCCCGGTTGAGGTGCTCTCCGTTTGACGCCACGTTAGTGACATGGAGCAGCGAGAAGAAGCGCTCGAACAAGTGGCCTCGGATGTTGAGGGAGCGTTGGTCATTCGCCGTTAGGAGAGTCTCTCCTTCCTGACCTCTCAGCAGGTCCTGAGCCGCCTGACAGCCCTGGTACTCATAGATCTGTGCGAGCAGAAGATTCCTTTCCTGTCACGTTTTTTCTCTGATTTATTTTGGTAGATGAAACCAGTATCTGGGGTTTGAGGAGTTTGTGTGGGGACGGGTGTCTCCTTTTACCTCCAGAGAAGTCTGGTCAGAGGAGAAGGCGATGAAGCAGCGTCCGTCTGGTGAGAACTTTCTGAGGAAGCAGGGCGGCTTCTCCACGTTGACCACAGTGAAGTTAGGGAACACGTTCTGGTGGAAGCAGCGCACTCGGTACCAGTGAGCTCCCGGTCGACCAGAGCAGATCCTCCGTCTCTCCAGACGATGGACCACGTTCTGATTCTGGATGCGTCTGGGCTTCAGTGTTGGGGTATCCTCGTCCATCGTAGAAGCCCCCCTCAGAAGGTAGCTAGAGGTTGTGCAGTCTCATCACAAGCCTGTCACCTGGGACGAAAATAGAACAGCTGACAGCTCGCCACGGAGGATGTAAAACTAAAATCATTACGATTTTTACTAATCAACTTCCGATTCCAATTTAGGTTCATTCAGCTTCTGTTAGGGATGGGCATGATTAATCTACAATTGATTAACTGACTGTAAAGAATTTCATCAATAACATTTTCAATGGACAAAACTAACGCTTTTTTACACTGCTGTTGAGTTTGCAAGTGAACTAGGGGGTGGGAAAATCTAATCGAAAAATTATATATCGTGATTTGTTGTTTCACAATTTTAAAATTGATTTTATTATTAAAAAATTAGAATATCTTAATTTTTAATTTCACAATTTTTAAATAAATATTTCTTTGTTAAAATATCTCTTGGGTCAAATAATTACAAAAAAAAATCTAAAATATTTTTTTAATTTCATCATTATTATTATTACTATTATTATTAAAAATAATCTTTTTCACTTGTCGGGCATTATAGCAGCAGAATGTTGGTCTGGATGCTGGATTGTTTTTTCCTCATTGAAATTGAAAAAAATATAAACAGTGCTGTGCAAAAGTTTTTGACCCATTACTGTTTTTTTTTATTTTTTTTGCACCTTTATCTGTATGGAATTAATCACCTTCATATAAATGTTTACAGTATTCTGTGAAACGGCAGAGAAAACATATCTTTTTAATATATTTTGCTTCTAAATACTCAGACTTCATTGTCATCTTTCCAGAAAAAGGGATCGGTCGCTCTCCGGGCTTTCTGAAAACCTTTCCAAGTGTTCTTTGGGCACTGTGCTGCTTTTGTCACATTTTCAGTTCACTCCATGAACCTGACCATCGTCTGAGGAATGTGTTTTGGGTTTGTAAAACCACTTAAGGCGTAAAATGAATCATTCAAGGATAAAAGAGTCAACTCACTAAAAACATTGAACCACTGTCGACTCGATACACAACAGAAAACTTAGCAAAGACCCACTTTTGGATTGTAATTTTGGTCAGAAAGAAATACTTTTTGTGGGTTAATTCAAGGTAAATCAAGGACAACACAGCCTGACAGAATGGGATTTTTGCAACAACATGGTGCTTCTCAAAGGGCTGTGAGCTTAAACTTTGCATAATTATCTCAGCATGCTCTGCAGTATGGGTGTGAATCTTGCAGCAACTCATGATTCAATTCGATTTCGATTCTTGGGGTAACGATTTGATTCTGTATTCTAACTGATCTTAATTTACATTCAATCCACCGCAAGCCAGAAACAGCTCTGAGGAATTGTTTCATTAGTTGAAAAAAAAAAAAACTGATGATTTTTAATCAAAAAACCATGTTAAACTTAGCTAACCTGGCAAAGTTTAACATGGTTTTATCACTTAGCAGCAGTTTTGAAAGTCAAGCTAATAATTTTTAGCCTTTAAAAAAATCGATTCTTGGAAATTTTGAACTGATTCTGATTATTGATAAACAAGAATCTCGATTCTGATTTTAAATTATCTTTTTCACCACCCCTAGTGTGCAGTGTGTCCTTAAAATATATGAGGACAAATGGAAGACAAAAGAAGTGTCAGGTCCCTCCTTCAAAAAGAGAAATGCTGCCTGAATCTGAGTGTGACGTCCTTAAAAAAAGGAACAAATTGAATCAAATCCAGAACATTTCTGACACAGGACCAGGGAGATGCATCTTGATTTTCTTACTGTTGGAAGAGGGCTTCAGAAATGGTCTCCATGAGAACATGCCATTCAATAAGCCATTTGTAAGGAATGTAAACAAGGAGAAAAGGCTGAAGAATCCCACATAGGGCTGTAAACAAGTGGCAACAGGTCTGATGGAGGGAATCCAGCCCAGAGCCTGGACCTCCACATTACAGAGACAGCGTGGACAAAGATCTAAACAACATGCTGCAAAGTTCCAACAAAGTTCCTTTAAATGTCTTTCAAGAAGCCCAGAGAACTATTCCTGAACACTAATTAAATAATAGTAGTTCAACTTGCACCAAATATTCACTTTCAGCTGTAAAAGCTGCTGCATTAATAAATATTCATTCAAATCGCTGTAACATTTTCCTGTTTTCATGGCAGAGTGTGCTGAAATGAGGGGCGTTTCTAGACTTAAGGGATCAGGATGTTTCTTTGACAGTGGAAACCTATTAAAACCGCACACACCAATGATTATATATTTCAGGAACAGAGGAGTAAGGGGTTATCTTTTATGGGAACAAAGGGAAAAAACAGTGGATATTCAGAAAGTATAAACGGACAGAGCTAAATCAGGCTCGTGCACACAGCAGTTCCTCTTTCTCATCTCATCAGACATCAAAGGCCACTACGGAGACTTTCCCCGGTGGCTAACTACACCTCCACGACTATAAAAATCATTTGACGTTATTAAATCGCGTGACATTTAAAACAGCGAGCTGGTACTCACTCGCTTCCTTTATGAGAAATCTTTTCGGGCTCCTCCAAATTCAGCTGGTTGTGTTGCTGAGGGGAGTGAAGTTTTGTCTGAGGAGCTCGCGGACGCAGCGAGTTTGCTACCACTTCGCAGCTGTTGTCGCCTCCACGACGTAAATATCCCGCTTAGTTTATTTCTTAACGTTCAAAATTAACGGCGAAGTTAACCGTGAGCTTTCTCTCGCGCATCCAAGGATACAAAAGCTTGGAACATAACCGGTGCTCGTGCAGGAGCGTTTGTTGTTAGAGGGACGAGGAGAAGCGCAGAAGAAGAAACCGCTCCGCTTAGAGGGCTGTCCCTTTAAACAGCGCCACGACCTCTCTGCTGGTGGAAAATGGTACTGCAGCATGTGTCAATGTTGTTGGCAAATAAGGGGAAACAAACAAACACAAACAATTACACAGAACTCCTTTAAATAAATGTTCCCTTATATAATAGTAAGAGTGCAACATTATAAAATTATATATTACATCCAATAACCATAGATACATTTTGAAAAATGTGTAAATCACCAGGACAAACAAGGACTACATTACATGGAAAAAGGTAAATATGGTAAATTGTGCAGAAATCCTAAAATAAAACTTATATATTATGAATACAATGTATTCATGAAGATCTCTGTAACATTTCCCAGAATGCAACTGGGGGAAAATTGCTGTGGACTTCATTTTTAAGAAAGCCTTATTGTGGCTCAAGCATAGGCTGAACGTACACCTGCTGATCTCACTGAAGAGAAAATTTGCTGATCAGTAGGTGGGTTGGCAGGTGAGGAGCATAAGTGCCCCAGAAAACTTTGAAAATGATTATAATTGCTTTGACGAAAATGAAGGAAAGGAAAGGAAAAAAAGAACCTTTGGCTACTGTACCTACACAGTGTATTGACTGTCTTGTTTGTTTAGCCTATTTTCTTTAAATGATTTGTTTATAACAGCATGCAGCACACATGAACCCAGTGTGACCTGCATTTTGCTCCCATTAATGACAAATAATTAACTTGTGATTATCTTCTTTCTATGAAGCATGTTCTCACAGACTGAAAAATAGAATTATTAAAAAAAAAAGAAAAATGTTCAAGGTACGTTGGTCTTGGAGGGCTACTAATGGTTCTTTGTGCAATTATCTTTGACCAAAGAGACTCGATTAAATGTTGTAATTTTCCATAAAAGCACATGTTCTGGGCATAAAAGGCTAGCTCGAAAAGAAAAATGAAGAAATGAATGGAGAGAAGAATGTGAAATTATCCACTTTAAAATCTAATGGCATTTTCCTTTTCAGATATGGCTGATTAAACCTTTGCTTCAAGATGTGGATGTGTGTGTCTTTGTGTAATCTTTGTGTGCATGAGTGCTGCCGGGGTTTGTGTTTTAAGCCTGTGCCACCAAATTGTAGACGTGCACGTGCTTTTGTGCTACATCAGTAACCGACACAGGAGTAATTCAGAACAGAAACTATGCACTATCTCCAGGTTGTTCTTCTGTTATTTTCCCTCTAATAAACTGCTCCCCACACAGGACGTTCGCCTCAGCTTTTAGCATCAGCCCATGAAGTAGAGGAGAGAGTTACATCTGAGTGTTTTTATACACTTTTTTAGTCCACCTGCCAAAAGACATAGTGCTTATCTAAGATCATTTTTTCATCCTTCTGGGCTTTTTACAGCCCCAAAATGCGCTGCGTCTATTCTTCCTGCCCTCTTCACATTTTTTTTTTGCTGGTGAAATACATTTTGCTCTTGACTTCATGCTTTTGGTACTTCCACGTTGTTCCCCAAAATGGAGTTTCTCAGAAACTTTAAATCATTGTTTTTCCAATCAAGGGGAAAGAAGGTTCATGGAAAAATGCAGTAAAGTCTCAGGAGAAAGTTTAAAGAAAAAGGGCATCATGTTTTGGAACAGTAAATAACGGCGTTGAATGGAGAGCAATTGCTGTTATTATGATCATTATTACAAAGAATTTTTTAAAAGAGCATTTGCATTAAAGGACATCTGGATGGAGAGTATAGAGCACATTCGCTGGCTTGCTAAAGCTCCTATACAAAAGGCACTTAGAAAAGGTTATTCAAAGCTTGGGAGCAATAGAAATACATTGTTTTACCGTTTTCTGCGTCTTTTCATCTCACACGGTTGTGTTTGGCATTTAACAAAAGCTTTTAACTTTTACATCCAGCATAATTTCAGAGCACAATAGGACATTTTAGAATTGTAACTTTTCAATCCGTATGCACCTGAACTTTTCATGTCTTTTGTGACAGTGGATGATTTCTACTTTTTTTCCTGAGAATTACAGTGATCACAAATGCATTATGGCCGGCTGGGCACCTGCAGTCTCCTCAGTGCCTAAAAGTGTGAGGTCCGGGCTGTGAGAGAGGTGGAGGAAAATACGACTGTGAGGAAAGGATTTTTTATTTTTTTTGTGCCTCCACCGTGGAGGGATTTAATGAACAGACAAAAGTCGGAAAAGACCCAGGAGTACCAATCCCCCTGATGTTAGTTTTTCTCTTTAATCAAAGGGTACACGTTTTTATGTGTCTCCCCAAAAGTATGGCAATTACCAAAATGGCTGGGCTACAGTAAGGAAAAAAATATTGTTGTAAAATCACTTTGTATTTTAGCATCTGAGATCTGATCCATATATAATTTATACATTTCAAATCTCATGAAATTCAATGTAACCCTTTGTCGTCCTTCTCAACCACTTGGTAGAGCACATTTTTCATTGATTATCATGAATTCTAGTAAAGAAAGGATTTAATAAACCTGCCTGAATCATCTCTATTGGTTTGGGTATGTAATACCAAAAAGAAAGTATTTTTTAATCCCCTGCTTTTTCAAAAATGGACAGTTTTACTGTCATTACTTTATTATTAACTTTTATGTAAACTATTTGCTAAAAAAAAGCATTTATTCATATTTTTCTTGTTCAAAAGACAAGGGAAATTACATAGAAATGTTTCTTCTTGCTTTTTTATTAGTGTGACAGTTAACGGGTTAAAATATTTAATTTATCCAAGAAGGAAATTACAAAATAATATTAATCAGTGCAGTTTCAAATATTCTTTGAAAATATTCAAGGACGTGAAGGGGACACAAGCCGACTGCTTTATGTATTAACAATCAGTAGTGCTTTATCTGAAGGCAGTTGATGATATCTACTCCCCCAAAAGCAGATTTCACACATGCACTGCAGCCCTGGAAATCTCCAGAAATGTTCCAACGAGGCTGCATGTCAAAATATAAAAGTTCACAATATAGCTTTGAATGTTTTCTAGATTTTAATCAGTCAAGGTCAAGTGTATTTATTCAAACATTTACTCAACCCCAGTGTCCCGAAGTGTTGTACAATGAATCAATAAAACAATAAAAATAAATCAGAATGAAAAAATAAATTTTAAAATAAAATCCAAGTTGCATTTAAAAGCCAGTGCAAAAAAAGGATCTTATGTAAGGACTTAAAATTTGTTCACGAAATGAGCGAGCCTACCTTAGTGTATGTATTTCCCCTACTGCCCCAGTCCCCTGTTGAATGGCACTTGTAGAAATGAAAATGTTCTCTTTCTTCCCACTAATTCCTTCAGATAACCACATTAATAAGCCCTAAACAGAGACAGAAATTTGCTAAAAGTAGGGATCCAACAATACCACTTTTTGCAAAACCAATATGATACCGATACCTGAATCTGTGCACCACTACCTGCCGATACCGAGTACAGATACAAATAATTCCACCACACTTAAACAATGCAATGGATTGCAAGGACAGGTTTTACTTTCTTCTCTGCTTTTTACAACAAACAATGGTAAAATATATAAAAAAATCAAATATTAATAAAAATGACAACATAACTAAAATTTCAAGTGAAAATAAACACTGCGCATAGTAAATTGGGATCGGACTGTAACGAGTAAGAGTACAAGTACTTTAAGGCGGTACTAATACCAATACTGGTATTGGTTTCAATCCAACCCTATAGCTAAAAGTCTTCTAAAATTTGCTTCAGTGGCTGGCTTTTAAAAAATAGATGGTAGACATGCCATAACCACAAATCTGCAAATATTAATATTAATATTAGACAATTTTAAGGTCATAGTTAAAGGGAACGTTGTGCATCAGCATTTCTGACCTATAGCTGCAGAAGCGACTAACTCCAGCCTAATCATACCTATTATCCATGCTACAGAACCGGATCATCCCCTTGTGTATTCCTATGCTCGATAGAAGCACCTTCCTTACAAAGAATAATACTTATAAAATCCAGCCATCATTTGCTTCTCTGGACCCTTATGTTTTGCAGAATTATCATAACCACCATGTTCGTCCTCCTGTGCCCTCCCACTCAGGTGCAACTCTATAGTATTTCCAGGTGCAATAACACATCTCCCTTGAAAAACCTTCTATAATTCAATGAATGTGTGAACAGAATAAAGTCTGGATATAAATCCTCAAAAATTCTCCACAACTTATGAAAGCAGACCAAACCCTTGAGAAAGCACGCTTTTCTGGCACACAGACACATGATGCACAATATCCACCTCAGATGTACAGAACTAATGCAAGCCATTTAACTGTGGTCTTGTTAAGGTATATTTACCACTAAGTTAGCTATAGTTATCAAAAACCAGCCTGTAAGTCGTTAGAAGACATCAGAAATAGACCTCCTTACAACATCACTAACCATTTTTCAAACCTTATTTCAAGCTAAGATTAGCTAATCTAGCTTGTTCCAGTTTAATGTTAGGAAGGAAAGAAACCACAATCCAAAGTAAAAGCTTCTTCTTTATCCGTCAAAGAAAAAAGTGAATTTCTGTGCATCAGTAGAGATAAAATTATCTTTGTTTCTTGTTTGGTTCGACTTTTCTGAGAACAGGAGGCAACATAACATTGGATTTATTGGATTTATGGTTCGGATTCAGATACAAAATGAATGTATGGCGTTCCCCAAGGCTCTATTTTAGGCCCAATTTTTTTCATCTATGTGCTGCTTCATGGGGGCGTAACCAAGAGACACGGCATAAATGTACTTATGCTGATGATACCCAGCTTTATATGGCCATGTCTCTTGGTGACAGTCGTCCTATAGATAAACGTTTTAACTGCATTATAGTAATTAGGACATGATAGCAGAAAATTTCCTTCAGCCCAACCAGGACAAAACAGGTCCTGAAACGCACAGAAAGGAGCTGTTTTCAAAACTAAAATCCCTTTCTTTTAATCAATCTGAAGAAGTAGATTGATTAAAAGACTTATTTTTTTATTCATGTTTCATATCTCACATTAAAAATAAAAGACAGGGTAATTTCATCTCAAAAATATTTCCAGAGTGTCACAGTTCCTCTCTCAGGCCAACATAGAGACACTGATCCATGCTTTTAATATTTGTAGGATACTCATTGTAACGCTCTTCTTTCTGTTCGTCCTAAACCTGAAACAGCTTTTACAGGACGTAGCTGCTCACACAAACCACAAGGAAAGCTCATATTTATCCAGTTTTCAAATCTCTGCATTGGCATCTGAGTTAAATTCAGAGCACTTGAATTAATTTTTAAAGCTATTAAAAGTTTAATTCCCAAGTATTTATCTAGCTTGCTTTCAGTTTACTCAGGTCATTGTCGGCTGGTCTCTTGTTTATTCTGAAGGTGGGGACTAAAACATCTTTTAGTTGTTATGGTGGGTCAGCCTTTCAGAAGACCTATTCACAGCTGGGAGGGTTGGTGTGTTAAAGGATAAACTTAACTTCAACAGTATATCATTTTAGCCTTCATGGTTGGTATTTTACTTAAATTAATCATCTTATTTAATTCAGTTAGAGTCTTTCATTTAAATTTTAATAGTTTCTTTTGATATTTGATTTTCTGCTTTCAGTTTTTTAGTTGGTTTTGAATTCCCATGTTTTAGTTCCCAAGACAATTGGTGAGGGGTTAGGACAGTGCTGCAGTATTATCAAATGATTAAAAAAATTAGGAGGAATCTCTGTGGGGAACCATACCGAAGGTCAAAACTGACCTTTAATTTAACCAAGTTAAAGGTATGTTGAGAAAGTTCTTCCAGGTAAATGCTGGAGTGAGATACGACTGGATTTATATCAAAGCTTACAAAATATGAAAATACAAGTATTTATCACTCATAGTCAGGCTATTACATATCTTAGAATTAGTGCATGACCATGAAAGCAGCATTTTGGAAGCTACATTAGTAACCTTCTGGATGCTGAGTCCTTAAAATCAACATATTTCTAGTGCAAATAACTTTTCTGTAAATTTTATATTTGTAATTTTATTAACCATTAATGCTATCAAAAACAGAGGAACAGAATGTCGTCGATAAAGAGTAAAATGTATAATGAAACGGAAAATAATTCAGTTTCTGCCCCAAAACTGATAAAATCATTCATATGGAAACTATATGCTTTGATATGGACCAGTCATTTGCAGAAATCCAGCATTAGGCATCAGTTCCACGAACAAGCTTCCCTTCTGTTGTCACATCACATTCAATGCAGCCGTGATTAAAATCAATTATTTGAAAACGTGTGACATGACATTGTAGAATACACATCAAACATTGACACAACAAGAAGTCGACTTTCAGTAACACTCAGGGAGAAATACACACGGATAGGAACACACCTTATGAATAAGATGCAATCAAATAAATTACAGCCTCGTAATTTACCCTTTGTGTCTCACCTGAGTGTGTGGGTGTGTTTATCAGCAAAGTTTCAGAGTACAAATCTGATTCAGCTGCAGCTTCTGGGTTTCCTGCTCCTCTTTTCTCTCAACAAAACTCGGTTTAGACACGCTGTGTGAAGCGAGGAGGCAAAGGCCAAATGTGACGGGAGTTTTAAATAAAGAACAACAATTAGTGGGATGTTTTATAGAACTGAAAGGTTTTTTTTCTGAGTCCACTCAAACGAAGCGCTTTATTTGACACACTCAGGAAAGGTTGTGTGGGCTGCAGTTTGTCTCCACCCTCATCATTTAATATCAGGTGTTGTGTCTTCTGAAGAGACAAATTTCTGCTGCTGATTGATTAAGAAAAAAAAGCATCTGTGCACTTTTTGAGTGAGGCACAATTAATTTTCACATCTCTCTCAGTTAACCATTCATATTCTCTCCAACCTTCTGTTATTTAGTTTAGCTGAAAATAACTCCTCAGCCTCAAGAAGTGGTGCTTTTTTTCTCTCTGTGTGATTAGTTATAAGGGATCCACATTTCAATTTCAATTTTCTTCAAGTGAGGCATAATTTTAGATGCGAGTTACCAAGCGGGAATGGAAGGACAGCATCACACGAAGCCAGTATTTCTTTGCGGGGGGTATTACATGTGCATACTTGAGCTTTTCCAATTATATATTCCCTCATCTTGATCCTTGCAAGCAGCAGAAAATTACAGTTTCACGATTACACTTATAATTTCCTCTAAGAGATCCTCGTTCTCGCTTTTTCAGCATGTTTTTTCAGCTTTTGGCCCCCTCCCCATCTCATTTGTCTTTGCGGTTTTTAACATAACTGGAACAAAAGTGAAAGCCGCAGTGTTTACGAGTGTATTTCTGTGTTTGTGTGCAGACGTTAAGGAGAGCGCTGATCATAAACACGACCCGAGCACTTCTCCCTGCAGGGTCAAACTTTCTCCACACTCAGGTGAGCAGCATGAGATGAAAAGTCAGGGACACAATTATTTTGCCATTTTCCCCCCAAAGTAAAAGAGACCATTCTCAAAGGAAGGGCTTTAAAAGAGGTCACATGAACTTGCCTTGCTACCCTCTCACTTTCCCAATTCAGTCGGGGGCGAATGGCCTTGGTGGGGGACTGAGCGGCTGTACACATTACAGCCGAGTCTCAACAGCCAGAGCCAAAGCAGGCCTGTAATTTCTGCCATTTGACAGTGGGAGCTCAAAAGCAGAGTGATGGCCACTTTTCTGTTATTATTCCTTTGCCAGAGTGCTAGCTGAAGGAAACAACCGCGCTTTAAGAACATGTCCATCAGACGCTGGCAGTATTTGGAGATGGTATTTGTAAAAGTAACTCTGACATGTTGTATCGTTAACTTTGAAAAGCAAGTAGCGTTGCGCGTGTTACAGTATATAACAGCCCACCCTGCATCTGTCCTCGCCTCATGCATTATATGTGCGGCAGCTGCTATTTAAAATTCTCCACAGGAGGACTGAGTGTTTTGTTGCTCAGATCTGTGATTGGAAACAGCAAGCTGCCCAGAGTGTTCTTGTTGTGCAGGAGTGGAAGACGAAAGCAGCAATAAGCGTTTGTGTGTAATTAACCAACTTGATTTGATAGAAATGTCAGTTCCGTGCGGAGGTATTTAGCCGGCCCTCGTGTGTTGCTTTTAATCTTTTTTAAATTGTCTTGAGCAAAAATTCTCCAGGTTTTTCTTTTCCTCTTATTCTCTTTCTCATCCTTGCACCTGACCATTTTCAGGGGGAAAAATAACAAAGGTAACACAGTTTGACAGACAGAAAATACTATTTCTGCAGCAAAAAGGGTGATTCCTGAAAATGTATCATATCTCAGCAGGGTGCAGTATGCCCTTAAAACCTCTGAGGGAACTGGACAGGTGGAGGACAAAAGCAGAAGTGTGAGGACTAAAAAACTCTCCAGCAGGATCTGAAAGGGATGTCCTGAAAAAACAGCGACAGATTCTGCGATGACCTGACACGGGTCCTGAGAGATGCATCAGCTGATCATCTACTGTTGACCAAAGCCTCATCAGAAATAGTCTCTATGGAAACACAGCTGTCAAGAAGCCATTCTAAAGGAAAAGAAACAGGGAGTAAAGGCTGAGGTTTACCACATCAGACAAGAACTGGACTGAAAATCAGTGGCAACAGATCTGATGGAGGGAAGGATCCTCTCCAGAGGCTGGACCCCAACATTATTAAAGCAGGGTGGGATCGTCTGGACAGAGACTGGAACAAAGAGGAGCTTTGGAAAGTCCTTCAACAAGTCTGGAGATCTATTCCGTGTCTCTAGAGCTTTTCTAAAGGTGCAGGTCTGGAAAATGTTTCTTTAAAAAAAGTCAGATTTAAAGAGATGATAAGCTGATTATTACAACTAAAATGGTCATCTGATTAACAAATAAGAATTGATCATTTAATTTACTTCAGGCAGGGGAGTTATTCCTGAAGGGGCTCTGTCCTGCAGGTTTTCCATGTTTCTGTAATCCACTACTATATAAATGGCTCCAACAGCCTATGATACTCTGCACAGTGACTCATGTGTTGCAACAGGAAAACATTGAAAACCTGAAGAAGTGTGGCCCTCATCGACCTGAGCTGGACACACTTGATGGGCTGATTCTGACCTACGTGGCTTTCAAGGATAAGTTCGATACTTTGCAACCTGGACCTATTTTCTAGCATTAAACATGAGCATTTATTCACCCAGTTCTGGTGTAACTCGAACTCCTTCAGGAGACGTTTAGATCCACTGGCGATCAGTGTACAGACCTATCGTTTACTCCGCTATCAGAGCATCATGGAAATGACACTGATAAATGTATAACGGGACCTTCAGATGGCTTTCTGCTTACTAAACAAACAAATCAAAGTTCTTCTTGGTAACACTAGCCTAAAGCAGTTCCAGTTAAGGTTGAACAGTTTCCCATGAGATCTGATAAAAACCTGACAGTCTGGACAAACAGATATCCCCCACATGGGGGAGTTGGCGATATGATGCTGCATAAATGTTGCATTATGACTCAGAACGTGTGAATGCTGATGCAGAACATTCACCTGCTCTTGGTAAAAGTCATTTGTTAGATTTTGATTGTATTTTCCTGGGGAAGCACCTGGGCCAGATGTCAGGGATGCCCAGATGCTTTCCAGATGTTTGGCCCAAAGGTCTATGAGGACCACCTCTGGCCCACAGAACTTGCATCTAAATTAAACCCTCATGTGGCCCACAGCAGACTCGCCATAACCCAGACTGGGCCGGCAGCCCATATCTGGACCACATTTGGTGTTTCAGGGTGCACTGGAACATAGCACACACTGAGCACTTGCTCAGTGTTGACCAAAATGGAGCACTAATGGTTTGCACTTATCATTTGAACTGGATTTTCCATCTCACCTAAGATAGCCACCAAAATAACAAACATAAACTAAAACATTAATAATGTGTAACATTATTAATGTAAACATGTATTAACATGTAGTTTATTTTACATCTGCTACAGGCTAAAAATGCTAACATTTACTGTCCCAACTATACTGAGTCAGTAAAAGTCCCGTCCCTTCCTCTACTTCAACAATTTCACCTGTTTAGTGCCAGTAGTGATGCACTAGAGTTTTGGCCATTGTTAGGGCAGCACCCGGGTACTTTTAGTTGAGTTTTAGCTTAAATTTCAGTGTGAACATATGATGCACTTAGTGTTCGAAAGCGTGTAAGTGTGCTGACTACGACACGCCCATAGTCCATACCTGTCAAGTTTTGGATTGAAAAATAAGGGAAATTTTCCCGCACACGCTTTCCACATATATATGTATATATACGTATATATATGTGTGTGTGTGTGTGTGTGTGTGTGTGTGTGTGTGTGTGTGTGTGTGTGTACCTGTTGATGTCTGTTGATGAAATTTTAATTGCATTGTAAAAACTTTTTTAAATTATTTGTATGGTATTTTTAAAAAGATTTTTA
>JBBBVT010000010.1:5091799-5104769 GCA_037177035.1 Craterocephalus eyresii
CCTAGTGATCCGGAGTCAAATTATGAAAGTTAAACCCCTTAGCAAAGAAAAAGCGTCACACAAAAGCTAAAAAAAAATAGCCGCTATCGCTAACTGAGCTAGCCGGACGTGAAATCGGGTATAGTCCCTTTAAACTGACTCTGACTATCATGACCCATGATGGAGCTTTCCTTGGTCTCAGGTTTTGATAAGAGGAAATGTATTTTCAATTAGTGCAGAAACTTTACAAGAACCCCCTAAAATTAGGCTTTCAGCTACTTTCACCTAAAAGCTTTTTACTTGTGAAAAATTCAGCTTTTTTGCACATTTATTGAAATGAAATAACTGTAGTGTCTTTGCCTCTGTGTTTTGCTTAAACCACATTATTTTGTGGTACCTTTTCATCAATATCAATACTTTTTTTCCACTTAAAGGAAAGTCACGTTATTGTACAGTGTGCATTAATAACAAAGGTAAAATGAAATATGAATAAAATTCGTGAACAAAAAACTTTTAAAGCCTGATCCTGATAAGAAAATAGGTAGAAAAGTGGAAAAAATGGAATCAGAAGTCTTCATTTGGCCCTTTAACCAAAGATAATTAACAAAAATATTTTTTATATTTACAGCTTATTTTTGTTACTGTATAATGTTATAATGCATTATTGTATATAATCGTATCCACTAGGGGGCAGACGAAAAAAATCTGATTGTGTAAAGTGGGTTTTGGGGCAAGATTTCACCTAAAAGTGATGTAAAAGGTCTTAGAAGCTGGATGTATCAGACATAATATTATATGGTTAAAGATATTCTCATAAAATGGTAACAAGTTAATCAAATAAGATGAAAATATACATGAAGTATTGCGCAAAAAATATATAGATGATAAAATGTCATAAATGATAAGCCAGTGGTTTGTTTTTCTGAACCACAACCACCAACGTAAGGTACGGTGTGTAGTAACTGTTAAAAATTCACTGATTTATCTTTGCATGAGAAGTTAATTCTAACAGTCCTAATAAAAATCCCTAATTTATCTGATAAATTGTAATTTTTACAAATTTCTCCCCCGCCCCCCAGTTTGAGAAAGAGCTGTGGTAGGTTACCATAATCATGTGATCGTATGAGACTGAGGCTGATTTTCATACATATTTTTATCCTGAAACGCTCAGAAGTAAAATTGGGACCTGATGACATAGAAAAATCAATAATTGAGTGTCAATAAACACTCTAACATCCTTTTACTGAAAAGTATCCTTAAAATTAGTATTTATGATTTTTTTATAGACGACTCTTGCAACTGGTGCGTTTGAGAAAATCATGTGAAATAAGTTGATTGTCTCCTTTCTGTTTATTGGCAGCTAGATGCACTAAAAACATACAAAAAGACTGGACTCAATTATATACTGATTTCTTTTTCTGACATCAAACCAGTTTCATTATTATGTGATTATTCTTAAAACTATATCACGATTGTTATTAGTATCGGTATAGGCGATACTCCTGATACAATATATTATCATTTGGAACAGAAAAGTAGGAATAAGTATGAGATAGACCTTTTGAATACATAAAACAGGACAAAAGTACATAGAAGAGACACAAATATCTATGCAAATAGTGAAAATAGTGAATAGTCCAGTGATATTAGTGGAATTTGAGCTGTGGAAACTCTTACTTTAACACTCAAAACATCTGGACCCACCATCATTTACTGACGTTTTCATGAGTTGCAACCAGAATAAAATGAGGCGGTAAAATGATCTGGACACTTTTATTTCTATTACTGATCAAATATTTTTTTATTCCTGCGGTTCACAGACATCTTTAAACAGTATTTACCAGCTAATTAAGCTTCTCTGGTGACTGTATCTTTTCATTAATAATCCTCAGAATACACAGTTTTAAAATTCATCATTTTCATCATTTCTTTGGAGCCTGAGGCATCAGCTGTCTCTCTCACCAGTTTGTCAGCTATAAGAAGTGCAGAAAAAGCTTCAAACAATCAACTATTGTGATGTGAAACTCTTCCTTACAGAGGGGACTTATAGATTTAAAGCATTTCTTGATGTTTAGAAAACATTTCTTTGCTCGTGAGAGCAGTAATTTTCCTCTCGCCGCTCGCTTTAGAGCTTGTGAAACACTTTTTATCATGTGAAGCGGAGAAATCCATTTATCCCGCGCGGTGATTTCAGACATAAATCACGCATGTCGGGAATAAAATAAGAATTTGTCATTTAAGTCCTTGGGAAAAAGCTTCCCTCCATGAAATATGAAGTTTTCCAGCCGCTGTAGTAATATACAAATTTTAAATTATACATTGAACAGCTCCACGGCCCCGGGGCCCTGCACCTTAATGGGCTTTAGACCGAGATTTGATTGGATCCTGCAGTGCCTCAACCCCGACGGGGACCTGAAAGGCTCCCGAAGCAGGGCACCCATAGAGCCGGGATGTGAATAGAGACGCATTGAGGCAAGTATTGAGGTCCCTAAAGAGGTGTGTGTGTGTGTGTGTGTGTGTGAGTGTGTTCTTTTCAGGTCTGAAGAGCTCTTATCCTCCAGCGGTAAAACATGGCGCACAGCACTCCCCGACCCTGACGGTCATTTCATCTACTTCCAAATGTCACCGTGTCACAGACCTTTGTTGAGATCAGCGAGCAAAGCAACCACGTGTGTGTGTGTGTGTGTGTGTGTGCGTGTGTGTGTGTGTGTGTGTGTGTGTGTGTGTAGCGACATGAAAAAATGTAAAAAATATCCTTCATCTCCATCATCCTGAGCAAGATGGCCGTCATTAGACAGGAAGTCGTCCTGAAATCACGGCTGTAATTAAAGAGAAGCTGCTGAGGCGTGAAGGAGCGAATGGGGCCGATCTTCGTTCGGCTTCTCCCGCTCGGCCGGGACGTCGGTGTCGGGGAGGTCAGCGAGGCCGAGGCCGGCGATGTTAGCAGGAAACCGGAAGCCGCTGGGAACGCCGTGGGCGGCTAAACAGCCATTATCATTCACTTACAGGAGATTTGTCATTCACAACACACAGACCGTGGTGCGTTCAAGGTCCGCATAACACAGCCGCCTTTATTCACACTCGTTTCTCATCTTTCCCTCCTCCTGTCGCTTTTCCTCTAATTTCCTCCCCTTCGCCTCGTTCACGTCTTTACTTTCTTTAGGTTTCGTTTTCATTCCCATATTTCCCGACATCTTTTATTCATTCTCTCCCATTTTCTGCTCCTCCGTCCTTCTTTCCTGTTTTTATCTCCTTCTCTCATCCTTTAACTCAATGCCCTTTCTTTACCTTAAACTGTGTTCTTTCTTCACTGTTTCCTTTTTCTCTAATTTCCCTTTCTATCATTAACTTCCTTTCATTTCATTATTTAGTTTTCACTCCCGTATTTTTACAAATTTTCTCTTTTTCTTTATTTTCTCCTGTTCCTCAAACATTTCTGCTCATTTCTTCTTCCGTTTTTAATTTCCCTTTCTAATCCTTTAAGCACCTTGTTGCATTTTCATCTTTCCTCCTTCCTCTCATCCCTCCTTTCCTTCTTTATCTTTATTTTTTCCATCATTTCCTTCCACCTTCTCCCTTTTAATTTACCTTCACTTCTTGACCTTATAATCCACTTTCTTCCCCTTTCTTCTCTGTTTCTTCATTTGTTTTGTTGTCATTTCCTTCCCTTGTCTCTCCCTTCCTCTCCCTTCCTCTCCCTCTACCTTGACCTTATCTCTCCTCCTTCCTCCCCTCTCCACCGTTCCTCCTCATCCTGCAGAGATCCAGCTTTATTGGCAGAGCTTTATGGAACCAATACGAGGAGATTAAACGCCCGTCCTTTTCCTCTTCTGTTATTAAAGCAGCCACTTCGCCACATCTGTGCAAAGTCGCCGTCCGATGGGATCCACGCTGAAATATCCACGCCGGCCTGCGTGTGCGGTTGCACGTGCACGCCAACTAACCACCGCAGCTCTTAAATGAATTCATTAAGGTTGCTTCATCTCTCCCACGGTACAGTATGGCGGTCCCTGTTTACATCAACACATGCAAATCCCGAAACACCGTGTGTGATGACTGCATACACTGTGACACTGTGATTCATGTAATGAATGCCGTGAAATAAACAGGTTTATGTTAGTCATCATACAGTCCGTCTTACCTATGATGTGTTTATCAATGTAAGCATGGATAACTTCCACTCCTTTTTTTTTCAGTAATGCCTCCTTTCTCAAGTAAAAGCTCCGTCAGTGTGAGCCGCTGTGGAAGACTAGTGATTTTGTTGTTGTAAAATCACACTTTTGACAACAAGTCACAGTCTACCTCAGTGTTTCACAGCTAAACGTCTTTCTACTTCTGCAGTTTCTGCTTCGTGTACGACGAACCTATACCTGAGCTGTACAATTATAATCAGCCCCCTGGATTCTGATGTCTACCTCAGATCGCCTTGTTTTTACATGTAGCTGGTGTTTACTGGATCTTAGTAATGCTTTCTCTGATCAGTGGGAGTCTGAAAACAACCTTCCCTCCTTCTCCTTCTTCTTTAAAGCAATAATTTGTCTTCTTGTTTCATTTCTTACTTAAAGCTTAAACTCAGACTGAAGTTTTCTGCTCTCTTTTTAAAGATTTGTCTCTTTTAGTTCAGCTCCCAAACGGTTCTTGTAATGGAATATTTAATGGTGTTTTCATGTAATCTTATTAATATATATTTTTTTTAAGACATAGATAGTATTTGATGTTTTAATCAAACCTCTAAATGAACTATTGACTATACTGTAAAACTACAACAAACGCATGAAATAATGGTCAATAATGACTCTTTTAAATGAATTCATTTCACCACTGGGACTTACTTTTGCCTTTAAAATTTGGAACAGCGGTACTAAAGTGTGGTCAAATCTCACTAGAAAATAGCTTCAAGCCAACTTTTCTTAACTTGAGTTTTAATGTTTTACCATTCTTTTAAAAATTACTTACTGTCATATGTGTTTTTTTTCAAAAATATCTTTAAATATTTTGACATTTCAGGCACTCTTAGGGGGCACGGATGTGTGGGGGGCCCCCATGCCGATGTTGGGCGTACGAAACCACCACCTTCCCACGCTAAAGTTCAGGCAACAAAGACGCCTAAATGATATTAACGTCTCAAGGTCCTGTTTAATTAATACTTGACTAAAATCCACTGTAACAGCCTCTGAATGTGAGATTGTGGATTTTAACAGTAAATTTGTGGGTTGTGTTGTGTTGTCGATGTTACTGCAGTCACCTGAAAGAAAGTCGTCTGGTTCAGTTTGTTGCTCATCACGCGGCGGTTTTACGCTTTTCATCCTCATGCAGGCGTAGCGTTACAGCAAGAAAGCAAACTTTATTCAAACGCCTTGTGGGTTTACGATTCCTGAAGAATCTGGTTTGTCCATCTTGTTCGTGGAAAAGCAACCACTAGTTGGGTTGTGACTGGGGGTGTAACGATTAATCGATAAATCGATATATCGATTTTGTAGTAAATTCGATATTTACCCATCTAAAATTGTTATAAAAGGTATTGAATCCATTCAAATCAACATTCAGAAATACTTTGGATCGAAGCACAGAAGATTTTATTTTTGCACTTTTTTTGTTGAGAAAATAGTGGGAGTAGCAGGTTATTAAAATATTGTTTGCACTAACTCTACTTTCATTAAAAAAAATTGTATAATTATTGATAAAAGAGCCACAAAATGTTTTGCCCCTGCTGATTCAACTTGGAGAGTGAACTTTTGTTTTGTTTATACCCATATTTTAATTTATACTTGATTCCCTTGAAAGAAACTAACATTCTTCTTCTTAAGAAACTTCGCTGCACTGTCCAGCATCCAGGTATTTCTGATAGTTGTTGATAAATATACTGAATCGATTTTAAGTCACTGAATCGTTTCGGATTGAATCCTTCTACAGTAAATTAACTAGAATCGTTCATGAATCGTATCGTAATCACAAACCGTGATAAGAATCAAATTGTTGTTAAAATTAATCGTTACACCCCTAGTTGTGACACAATTTGCGACATCTCCTCCTTTACTATCACTTTAATGGCAGATGAATCAAAGATTATGCTAGCGCTAATCTTGTTAGGAGGACTTTACACGTGTTTGCATGTAAATATAAAGTTAGTTGTGACTATACACAAGGCTGGATCAGACTAACACACACGGATAATGAGGTTGGGAGTTGAATTAATCCTGTATGCGAGGTTTCTCAGGATGCTAACTAGCTAAAGCTCTATCTGCACATGCTCTGTAGGTAACTACCAGTCCTACACAGGGAACAACCATGAAGAAAAACATCTACGCTACTAACTGTATGAAATGTACAAAGCTGGGTTACTTGTTTATTGTTTGCTGCGTGAAAATATGCTGATGTTGGCTGAACTGGTGAATCTTATCTGGACTGGTCAGTAATATAGAGTAACACTGAAAAACTGCTGTTTGTGTTTCTGCAGGTTATTTCCACCCTGAAAGTCACCTGCAAGGTAACAGACTGTAAATGTAGAGTGACCGTTGTTTTATTCTTTTTCTTTTATAGGACATTTTCAATAAAAGCTTTTTTAATAAAAAAAATCTTGTATTGTGGTTTTGCTTTCCACATTAACTGTGTTGCATAAATATTTTCTTTTTTTTTTTCTTTTTTCAAATGATTAAATTAACACTCCTGTTTTAGCGTTAGGGTTTGTTTTTTGTTTTTTGTTAACTCAAGCGATGAGGGAGCACTGTCACACCAAAATTTGTGAAACTGGAAAAAAATCTGCCTGCAGTCACAAATTTGTAATTTTTTATTTTCAGATTTTTTTTTTCTTGTTTATTGTCCGAATATGTTAAAATAATCATTTCTAGAAATAGTTTTAAAAGGCAAAACATATCAGTGTTTGGTAATTAGCTACCTTTATCTTTTGTTTAGGTTTTGGAATTTAAAAAAAACAAACTTGTTTAGGGATTTGGACGCTTAAATTGCACAAAGCTTTGTTCTGGTTCATCAAGATGCCTACATGAGAGAAAGTTTACATTTAAATGCATCGGGCTGAAAGTCGTGCAGAGCGTCAGGCATGATGTTTCTGAGCTGGATGCGAACACAGGAACTTCAGCGTCTGTTATCTGTAAAACCCAGTGTTGCTTTTTTTCTGCACAGCTGTTGAAATTATAGATAATTTTTCAAGCAGAAAGGTTAAATAAAAAATTTTTTTAAAAAAACCCATTGCTTGAGGGTTTAATTAACGTTTCTGCTCTCCGTACTCCATTTGCAATTACGTTATCTTCAACAATATATTTCCTTCTGCAATTTAGTTTTAATTTAAGGTTGCATTGCTTTCAGTTTAGTTTCCCTCTCATTCCTTCTAAAGGTAAGAGCGGTAACCAGCTTTTCCTCTCTGCTCTGCTCCTCTTACATTTCCAGAGGTTTGTTTAAAGAAAACGCATGTTTAACTCCAATCATTTCCTGGTTAAATGACAGGACAGCTGGTTTGGTGCCTGAGGATATGACAGAGCTGAGGGGGAGGGTGAAAGTTACATTATGTCTGCTTTCCGCTGAGACTTGTTTATCATTTGTACTGTATACATTTACACCTGTACCTGGAACAAACGGAGGACCTGCAGCCCGTTAGCGTGAGCTGATTAATGTGCATATCCCACCCCATTGTACATCTCAGCCAGACTCCAACTGTGGCAATCAATTCAATCAGCAGTGCTTATGAAGCCATTACAATCTAGCTGAGAGCAGGCGGGGGCTGCATCCTTCCACTGGCCTCAGAGTAATTACTGTTTAGTCAAAAGGGATGGATGGGTGGATGGATGGATGGATGGAGAGACTAATAAAACACATCCCTAATGACTCGCATGTGACTATGAATATGCATTACAGCGTCTGAGAAATAAGAGTGGGTGTTGTGATATTTACAAGCGCTCCCCCCTTTGAGGATGCTATAACGGGTTGCCATGGCGGCCAGCATGCTCCATAGCAACGATGTTGCATGTTCCGCCCCAGTTCTGAAGGCCAGAGGTCTTGCAGTGGTTTTTTTTTGAGGATGTCTGCGGGGGCCTCCTGGGCGAAGCAGCAACGCTAGACGGCAGCGGCTCTCACCTGCAGGATAAACATGACTCCGGCATGCGCGGCGACCTTTGACCTCTGCATGGCCCGGATTGAGCCTCCGTGTCGCCGGGCCGGGAGTCGTGCTGAGAGCGTTGCGTGTGGGAGTGAGCTAATGAGGCGCTCATCGTTGGCTGTTTGTTTTTTACCCTGCAGCTTCCACTTCAGACCTTCCCTGCCTCCCCTCAGGCTGCTTCCAGCCTGGAAACGACTCATTTTCATGCTGTTTATTATGTGCAAAGAGGATATTTGTTAGATGAGTATATCTGAGTCCTATCCATTGTGTCTATTGAGTCCTTTATTTGTTATGGCTAATTCCCCATTTTTCCACTTCTGTATTTTGTTTTTTACTCATTTTTCATCTTCCTGTTCCCATTTTATTTTAAACCATTTCTGTTCCCATCTCTTACTTTCTTTAAATATTCCTATTGTTCTTTTTCTGTCGTCTTCTTCTCCCTTGCTGTCTTTTTTGTTCACACATTTCCTTCCCTTCATCTTCTATCTCTGCTCCTTTGTCACTTTCTTTTGAATTTAATTGGACTATTGCTTTTCCAGCCCGTTAATCTCACCTGTGACGGATTGACATGAACCTGCTTTTCCTTCTATAAAAAGAAAAACCCACTACCTGCCGTTCACGTGACATTTCTTCCCGGTGTTCAGTGACTGAAAAACAACTTCACCGCGATGGCACTACGTCGGTGTTACACTTGTGAGGTGATGAAGCTAAACACGGCTGACCTTTCAGCAACGCTTTCCATATTACAAACCGATTAGGGACAGCTATTTCTGTATTGCATCAGAATATTCCGCTGTTTCCTCAGAAACCGTACATGCTACGTGGCACAGTCAGAAAACCCCTGACGCTCTGCATCATCAGCATTCATATAGTCCTCAGATTCCTCCTGCAGACCAGCCTTTTCCCTCCTGCAGCCGAACCTCATTTCTATCATTTAACTGCATATCAGCAGGGTCTGAGAGGTGAAGTGCACCGCAGGAGATTTCACGTTTGTTTACATGTTTCTGTTGTTTTCTGCCACAAGGACAGCCCTTACACCCACGCCTGAACCAAAACTGACTTAACATCCATTTAATGACTGTTAAACTGTAAAAAAAAAAAAAACGAATAGAAAAACAGGCCTCACCTTTGCTTTTCCGAGTAACATCTGGGCTCACGTGGGAGAGCCAGCTTAGAGACAGAGACTTTGATTAAAATAAATATAAATGTGGATTTATTTTGTTGGGGGCTTCTCTTTTAAAAGGAAAAGATGAGACTGAATTCAACAAAACGTGCAGATAATCAATACAACATAGCGGTCCAGCAGAAATTTGCTCATTAATTTTCACCTGATGGACGGCGGAGGCGCCGTTACCTCATTACTTCCAGAGATGACGGCCACGATAAAATGTAATTGGTAAACATGTTTGGATCTATTTTACATGAATGGTAAATAACCACACAGAGGGGTTTGGAGTTAATTTGTTAATTGATTTGTCGATGGTGTGTGTGTGTGTGTGTGTTTGGTAGCAGAAACAGCAGAGAGGAGGAGTCTCGCCTGTCACCTTCCTGTGTAAACATGATTAAATCATAAGTATAGGAAAGCTTGTTTACTCATGCACGCAGTAACCTCTGGCTTTTTCTTTTTTTGTCACTTAGTGGTGCGTGGATAAAAGCGTTCCCCCGGGCTCTAGAACTGAATGAAAGTCAGTTCCAGAGGAGTAAAGTTAAAGCTACACTACTGAACTTTGGCAGATCTCAACCCTTTGGCTCCCTTAACGACGACTAATTCGGCATCCATCTTCCATCTCGTGAATTTTTTCCTTTGCAGCTCTGTAGGGATGTGTTTTTCATGAAAGCATTGATGTTTCTAGAGTTTCTAGAGCTTTGAGTTATAAGTTATAGCCTCCTGTGTGATTCATCAGAAACCCTTCTCCTACTCAAACACAAAGGTCTGGACATATTAAAATACACCCAAAACAAAATCATGTCAAGTTGTAGCCTAGATGAGAACTGCATGATCTGCATCTGCAGATCTTCACTCATTAGTCCCTCGCTCTCAAACCAACTGACAAGACGAGGGACAAAATGGAAACACAGCTTGTCAATTATTATTATCATTGATAGGTATACTTTTTATGTCTAAAAATTGTTTTGGTAAGGATGGCTACATGCAGTTGGTTAAACTGGTGGTGTGGCAAGCAAATTAAAACCATTTCCTCTCAAAACAAACATTATAGAAGGCAGGTATTAATAGAAATAGCTCCTTTAATTAATAATAAAATAATGATCTACAGCCAAAACAAGTCATAGACAATCTGCTCTAGTTGCTCCTGTACATTGAAAGTAAATGACTTCCGGCAATTTTACAACTTCAGTCACTCTCGGCGTTAACTCACAGTAAGAGAACCGAATCTTTAGAGGAGGCAGGACATTATTTTAATGGCCACGAAATGGTCCATTGGGAGAAAGAAAAGGGGTTAAAGTAAAAAATGATACCATGCCTGAACGGTTTGGTCTAGATGCAAATAACAAATAATTTAATAAAACTAGCTTCCTGCATTTTGTACTACAGGTTTAACAAGTCATAAGCTGTGTTTTGTTGAATCTACAAGTCCTGCAGAATAATTCAGTCCGGATTCAAACATCAGGAATCTTGCAGTTTTTCAGCAGGGCTCTGTCTAATACACTCCGAATGCCTGAAAAATCCCATAAAACGACACTTATTTGCATTTTCCACAGACAGAATAAAAGTTTCACGGCTCAGAAGCAGAAGCTGTGTTTTAATGAATCTAAAGTCCAGAATAATTTGGTTCACATTTAAACATCCGGACCAGCATCACCAGGAACTAATGCCTCAATTTGTTATTTCTTACTGATATTTTTGAGTATGCATAGTCGCGTGCATGTTCACGATTTTGCGGCGCTCCGATGCACAAACACATGAACATGTGGAGCATCAGAGAGCGTCTGATAGAAATATGACGTAAATAACCGAATCAGCTCCATGCCACCGAAAGAGCTGGTCCACCATCGCCTACATTTACAACCAATCATCTCTGGATCTCTCAACCACGCGTTATCTGATAGTTGTGCGATGATAGTTACATTAGTAATATCTTTAATTGAGAGCAAAGCTTTGTTCCGTTCTCATCATGGGTAGATGAAGTCGGTGTGAAGACGGACCCCATTCCAGTGCATCAACTAATCAAAACGTCTTTTTCATCCCTGCGAATCCCTGTTGGAAATCCCACACGGCGCTGGACTCCTGTTCAGTTTTTAGTTAAAGGTTTGATTGAAATATTAAACATATTTTCTAATGAAAACTTGCATCAAAATAAAAAGACTCATATGATCAAAGAACCAATTAAAAACAAACATTTGTATGGAACATTTCACAGAAGATGATTCAGCGTGCAGAAGGAGCCACCAAACAAACCAGTCATAATTACTGAATCAGACTCCAATAGAGGCTCTGAGCGAAACTACATGATGAGCGATTTAGGAGCCAAAAGAGCCGACTCTCTTACAGGAACTGAATCAAAAGAGTCGAATCTTAAAACGAGCTGAACTTCCCGTCACTACGTACATCCCGTCTCTTCTCTGAGCTCTCTCCAGCCAGTAAGAGTCAGTCAGATGCCGCTCCTTTCTTGTCCTCCGGTGTTTCTTTGATGAATTTTAAAAAGCCAAATGCGACTGTGAGGTGACAGAAAAAGTTCTTCGGTGCGGTTTCTCAGCCTCGGGACGTTGCTAGGCAACACCACTACCTGCAATGTAAATGTGAATGTCGGTGTGCTGTCAGAGCGAGCCAGACAGCTCACCGGAGGACAGAAATGTCTTCACATGGACCGCCAGCATCGCTACACCAGTTTGAAATAAATGTTTGAAATATCTGGACCATGAAAGCATGCTGCATTCACTGGGGGGGAAAAGGTCTGTTTTTATGATCGAATGAGAAAAGGAAACACTGGTGTGTTTTGACGAGATAATTGTTTTAATAACAGAGACTTTGGTGTTTCTTCTAGTCAGCTCTGCTGGACGTGGCCATGTTTGTCCAGGAGCAGCTGATCGGTGCTTTTAGGCGACGGATCGGAGCAGGCTTTACTCCTGGGATCAGCAACTCCCGCTGACTTTGTAGATGCTCCAACACGCCTGATCCAAACTGGTACTTTATCATCAGACAACACGCTGTTAGAGACGCATTTTATCTGGGTCAGGGAAACATCTAGTCTGCAGGACAGGTGTCATGAGTCCCTGACAGTCGTCTGGTTTAGCCTCTACAGAAGATCTTAGTACATAATGAATGTAACCCTGGACTGAGTGAACTGTTAAGCTCATGCAAACAGTTAAAATGAATGTGTGCTATATTGGAAATCAATGTGTGTGTGTGCCACAAATTGCAATAATGTAAGACTTTGAAAAAAGTTTCTATGGGACTATCCCTAAGTTATTATACAGGTAGAACTCAGAAAAATAGAATACGCTGGAAAAGTTGTTTTATCCTGACAATTCAACATAAAAAAGGTGAAACCATCACATTTTATGTACCGATGCAAGAGTTTACTTTCAGAAGCCTGACATTTTCATATTTAAAATCTGTTTTTTTATTGATTTCAATCAATATTCTACTGTAATTTTCAGATTTTTTTGATATGAGTTTTCTGAAGCTGCAAATACTAATAAGCAAAATATAAACAAATAAAAGCTGAAACATTTGTCTATACAATATATGTACATACAGAAATGCAGCACTTTTTCAGGACACTAATTTTCTGAGTAGTACCTGTATACTTTCTAGTTTACAGTGTTACAGAGTCTAGCTGAATGTACCGTCCTCTTCCGCTTATCCGGGGTCGGGTCGCGGGGGCAGCAGCCTAAGCAGGGAAACCCAGACTTCCCTCT
>JBBBVT010000010.1:5106992-5118500 GCA_037177035.1 Craterocephalus eyresii
CCCCCCCCCCCCCCCCCCCCCCCCCCCCCCCCCCCCCCCCCCCCCCCCCCCCCCCCACCACCCTAAAATACAGCTGAGGCCCAAACACAGAGGACAGCTGGGAGACGTTCCCCTGCAGGCATGTAACAGGTTGTTGATTTAGGAGTGTAACAGAGGTCCTTTACAGATGCAGACAGATGCTGGGAGTTCTGTGTGTCTTCAAACTCTTCCCGTTATATCAGAGGAGGGTTGCAAAAAATACGAAAACACAGCCAGCTAGAAAGTTTGAGCACATCTCTTGCAAGCTCCTCACTGCAAGCACAAACCTGCAGCATAACACCAAGTCCGTGGTCTGAAGGTGACTTTTCAACAGGAATATACACTTCAGGGTGGATCCACAAGCCATTTTTCAGACATAGCAACAGTTTGACACGTTGTACAACATCAAGCCATTTGGTAGAAAAGAAAAGATTTTACATGAGTAAAACCCAGTCGGTGACACACGGATGGAAAAGCAGTTGAGTCAGAGTTGTAGTTTGAGTTTCGTCACTGCCATGAGGACCATGCGGTTCAAATAATAACAACGGAAACAGATCTAAACCTCTACAAAAGTCTGAAATAAATAAAACAATATGCTATATGGAAAGAGTTAGATTGAGGGCCCTCATAGTTAAACATGTGGTGTTTTTTGTTTTTAAGAAAAGATGATTTAAGTAATCTTTAAGTTTCCCAAGAAGAGCCAAAAACGGCGACACAAATGTTTCCAGAAGTGAGCCAATCTCCACAGATTGTTCTTCAGAAAGGAACAGAAACTAAATGGATGCAGCCTCCGGGTCTGACATACGAAGCCAATGGTGAGACATCCTAAATTCTCTTTAAGAGCCAGCAGGGAGCGACGTTTTGCAGAAGCAACGAGAAGTCAAATTTAGTTAAAAATAGTTAGAATAGATAGGCAGTGCAGAGTTCAGCTCCGAGTTCCAACGGCAGTTTCAGGGAATAAACAGGGCGACGCTGGACATCACGATAATGTACATTAACTAACTTTGACGGCCATGTTCTGTGCAGCCATTAAAAACAATGTAGCTTCTCTACTGGTCGCACATCAGCTGTACTGCTCAACACTGCCCCCATGGCACCGCGGTGGTACTACACTGCCCCGCTAGACTTTGCATCCGCAAGAAGCCTGAAAAGTGGCCAAAATCTGCGTGAGCATCAACGGGCCAAAAGAGTAAGAAAAGATGATCATTGGATACCCACCATGTTCTCAGAGATGCTAAATGCTACCTTCTACTGATCTGCAACACCAAATATTCCCACGAAACTCCAACTTCACTTTCACCATTGGTTAAAAACTGCATGTGAGATCCTGTCTTAAACTGGCGTGTCGGACTAGATGGATTCTCACACTTCTGTGTCACTTACAGAGAAACATTCAATCTAATTTAATCAAAATGTCACGAAATCTATAGACTTTATTACCATTTTGAAAGAGTGCAAATTATTTTAGATTTGCTAAAAGAAGTGGAGAATGGAAACCTTCCTCTTCTTGTTAGAAACATCAAAAGGAACCAAATTTTACCAAAAAGGTGCTAAACCCAGCATGCAAACCAGCCTAGCCACCTCGCTAGCTGTTATATAAAAAACAATGTTTAGGGATTGTGGAGTTGAGCGCGTGAAGCCATCGTGATTAAACAATTATTGATTTATTTCTAGGAGAAAGAAAAGGGAAATGATGCTGCTTTAATTAAATCGGTGGTTTTCTTGGAGTCTGACTCTAAAACCAGGAAGTAATGAGCAAAGAAAGCTTGTGTCCTAATTTAAATCTCACAGTGACCAGCAGCTATCCAGGAATAAAGGGCAACCTTCATGTTATTACACACTGTGCACAACCCCAGAATAAAAAAAGCACATTTTACAGAGTCATAGTCCCAAAAAAAAAGAAAAGAAAAGAAAAGAAAAGAAAAAAAGCCTATTTCCAACAATCTGAGCTGGTTTTCACAACCTTCAAAGCCTGGTTTGAAATCAAAGTGAAAGACGGCGATTTAATCATCACAAAGTGCACCCGCCCAAATTACAAACCTCCCCTGTTTGCCAGCTGATTTCACCTTTTTTATTTGAAATGGTGGCTGAAGCTGCACGTGCACGCAGCGGGCCGGGCTGAGGAGGGAAGAAGAAAAAAGCCTGCAGTAATGAAATCCCCAGAGGAGACTTGACTTTTAGACGTCCACATACTGTGCTTGTTAGTCTGCCTTTCATACTGATTTCCTTGATGCTGGCATCAAGATGATAATGGTGTCAGACCGGGCCCTGAAGACGGGTGTCGGAGGTGCAGCCGGGGCCGAGCTCTGCCACCTGCAACCACATCGCTGATTGGCTGACGCAGCGGTTGTTACGGTGAAATTAAGGCTCCGACACCTCTCTCCGACACTTTCAATTAGGTTTTATTTTTCTTCTGCTCTTTGGCAAATAAGCTGTTAGAACACACGAACCTCTCTGCAAAAATATGACAGAAAATTACCGCCATGTCAAAATCTTTTCCTTGCAACGAGCTGGAAGTTCCCGGGCTGACGGGAGCCGTTCGACAATAAGAGGTGTTTTTTTCCCCGACCCCGCCTTCCGCGTGCTCTGCGTCCTCTTGGCTTGTTAAAAAATAATGCGATGCACCTCAGGCTTTTCAAGGAGTTGGCCTACAGGTGTGAGGGTCACCATGGAAACCAGCTTATGGGTATGTGTTGTGTGATATGGGGGGTAAATTACCGATGGAGGAGAGTCAAAGTTCAACTGATGAAACAGAGGAAAGAATCAAGTTGAGGATTACAATTTGTTCTGTGTGGGATGAGCACAACAAACCGACAACGAAAACAAAAAGAACTAAAAAAAAAAAAAAAAAGGCTAGGTAAACAGAATAATAATTATCTTTAAATAGTGTCACACGTCTTTATTTGATAATACTAAATTAAAAAAGGAAGCGTTCTTCTCTCGTTTGTCTTCTCCGATCCTCCGTCCGTGACAACTACCAGCCGGACACGCCTTCTCTCAGTGCTACTTAACGATAACCTGTGGAGAAGACGGCGATGAAGGGAAGCAGGTTCTTTCTCCGTGGTGGTTCAGCAAAAAACGTGGCTCACCTGAACTTGGGCTAGTGCAAAAAGTTGTCTACTCTGGCGAAAGAGCAGGAGCCGGATTGGACCCGGGCCATGAGCTGGACGCACTCCGTGGCCTGGCCCAGCGCCAGCATCAGCGGAGGCTGTTTAGGCAGGTTTTGGGACTCTGGAGAACAGAAGAAGACACCGAGACGTGAAGTTAATCATCAGCTTGTTTCATTCATTTTTTAAAAACAAGAACAACAAATTAACATCTGCGTCATGTTTTTAATGCCCAGCTAAACAAGCTCCACAATATAAACCACTGGTTGCCAAACTTTTCGAGCCACGACCAACAAGATGACATACATTGGTGTTCGTGACCCTCCCATCCACGATGACAACTATTAATTATAAATCAGACGGGTCGTCCTGCAGCATCCTTTACATATAAGGCTTTATATCAAGGGATACAAACCATTTGAGGTAAGAGGATCTTTTATAATGGAGATCAGACCCATACTGCAATTATTATATTAATTAATATATAATTATCATAATTACTATATATTATATTATAGTCCTAAAAATTATGTTATATAATATAATTACTGAATAAGAATGGTAACATGACAAGAAAACCATTAGATTAGAATATAGAAATGAGAGACATTAAGCAATAAATAAAGCATAGAGACATTAAAACATCAGATAATATGAGTAAATATTTAACATGGCACAGATTTAAATCCAGATACTTTAAAAGAAAAATGAAAAACTTCTTTCCTGACATTAGACAGATAACTACAAGTTAATCTCCATGTAAAGCCCACCAAACACTACAGTACTTTTATTTTTTCTACGCTTTCTTTGCCATCTGCAGTGTGTGTCTGACTTCAAACTATTCGGTCCATTAATACGCTATCTGTTTGTTGGCATCCATTAGCTTAAAATTGTGTAATTTATTCCTTATTGGCATTTTCTTTCCAACCAACGTGGCTGCAGTTCTGCAGGACTCCAACCTGGATGCACTGAAATCACATTCCCCACTTTTTTCTGCTTCATCCTTCTGTGCAGGTATTCAAGGACGATGACAGCAAATAGGAATTATTTTCCGGCTTTTCAAGGCTCAAAGCCTCTCTTTTTCTATAATTCCTACAACTCGTATCAGGGAGCCCATTGCTCTGATTCAGTGTGACACAGACTGAGGTGTATGTTTGTCCTTACCCAGTATGGCACTGTTGAGTGCGGAGCAGAGCGATTCTCTCTGCGTAGGGTCTAGCTGCTGGCCCACAGGGCAGTTCCACGGGTCTGAATATGCTAGCAGGCTGAATGCATCCTACACACACACACAAACACAAAGGTTTTTGTAAATACACAATGAAACAGTCCAAGCATCAGTACTGGCATCAACTAACAGGGATTAAAGGAACTTTAAAGGAACAAAATTCAGCAGCCCAGGTGCCAGATTTGCACGCTTAATATGATTTTATTTCTTGTTTGGCCTGGAAAAAGTGTGCAGCTTTTTTCTTTTATACATAATATCGCAGGTCATTGCATCATTAATCTGTCCCACTTTCACCACAATGAAAATTAAAATGTCTTTGTCCGACCCCATCTGACCGGCCGGGTCGGCCGTACAATGCTATCCTGTCATATCTGTCATGAATGAATTTACTGCCAGAGACCAAAAACAACCAAAACCCCACGACAGCCAATCGCAGTGTCAGGAAACACTGCGTCATCCATAGCAACTGGGTCAACTCTGCTTTTTTAGTTCCTTAGTAAAAGTTCCCCTCAGCAGCTTTGTGAACAGGTTTTTAGATGGAGCTCTTAACTAAAAACTGTTAAGGGCCCTCGTAATGAAAATTAGAAAATGCTGAAAGAGTGCTGCATTTCAGTAACTAAACTTCAAAGATGAAATGTACACATATACACATAGTATGCAAATCAATATATTTCAGCTTTTATTGGTTTAGATTTTGCTGATAGGATTTGCAGCTTCAGAAAACCTCAAATTAAAAAATGTCAGGCCTCTGAAAGAAAAGTCTTGCATCTGTACTTAGAATCGGTTTGTCAGCTTAGTAGGAATCTGTGCAGCCGCCTGCTACACCTCAGCAGCAACACCTGGAA
This sequence comes from Craterocephalus eyresii, assembly GCA_037177035.1. NCBI lineage: Eukaryota > Metazoa > Chordata > Actinopteri > Atheriniformes > Atherinidae > Craterocephalus > Craterocephalus eyresii. The sequence continues at coordinate 5,112,188 of JBBBVT010000010.1, forward strand.
CCCTGTTCAGCTTCACCTTTTTAACCTTTCTGTAGCAAAGTTCTTCCTGAGACTTTACTTTACTCATTCCTGACTGATCCTCTGGTTTCACTGAAAGTAAAAATGTGTTTTTCTTTTACATTTTCTACTGTTCTCCCACCGGGTGGAGACCTCAGGGCAGGCCCAGGAAACGCTGGAGGGATTATATCTCTCGGCTGAGCTGGCTGATGTGGCCGGGGAGAGGGAAGTCTGGGATTCCCTGCTTAGGTTGCTGACCCCGTGACCCAACGGGACCGTATGGTATTGCAGGTCCAATAGTCACTGCAAATGACTGCCTGAGACAGTAACATAACGTAATTCTGAAACTTAGGAACAGTTAGCTTAGCTTTCTGTAGAGACCAACATTAAACACAAAGGCCTTGTAGTTGTGAGGATATACTTCATTATTTTGGTTATGTCGTGTCAGACAGGAGGCAGAAAAATAGGGCTTGTGTGGGAGATGAATGGGAGAAGAATACGGTTGATGCTCAGGATTTTTAAACAACAACAGATCTTTCCATATTTCTTATTTGTTTCATGTTATTTCCAGTGAAGCTCCAGCACCTTTACAGCCTTGTTGCAGTGACAGAAGCTGCAGCTTAACTTGGATTTCAGCCAAATGGAAAGAGAATGAGTTAAAAAAAAATAAAATTAAAAAAAAGGACATTCAGACTGGTAAAATGTGACTGGGAGAGCATCTTCTGCCACTGGACCTGAGGTTGAAAAGTGTTAACTGTGGGATAGAAGGGAGGGCAACGTAATCTGCAAACGAATAAATGCTGGTTCAAGACTTCATGTGATTCCCACCAGTTTGTTTCTGTAAGAACTGCAACTCCCTTCCAACTGAGTCTGCTTCTTTTTCAGAAGCTGTTTCTCTTCAGTGTGTTAAACATATTTAATCCTAGGTGATGAATGTGCAGCTGTGCATTAACTCCAGCTTTTTCTCCAACATCCAATGTCCTTACATGACCAAGTCACCTCAGCTCAGAGTCCTCAATCTGTAGGAGAAGGATGCACGTCTGCCCTCTTGTGGTCAGAAACAAGAATTACAGCACCCTGATGCAGTGTGATATCTGGATTTTGCAGCGTTGCCGTCATCATCCCATATGCCTCCTTTGCTGGCTATATTGCATTAAGGATTCATTTCCTGCTGTGTTCAGATCTTATGCCCCTTCTTTCTTTTTCTTTTACAAATACAACACACTAATGATCAGCTTGTCAGTTACTGCAGTGTAAATGTATGAGGATATAATATGAATAAAGTTTGACTGAAATCAGCGGCCACCACCTGCAGTTTATTCAGACGTAGCTTCCTCTGTTTAAACTGAAGTAGAGGTGTCCAACTCTGGTCCAGGAGGGGCCGCTGTCCTGCAGGTTTCGGATGCTTTCCCGCTCCAACACACCCAGTAAAAATGAAATGATCCAACAGCCATTTATCAATCTCTGCACAATGATCTGATCTTTTCAGTTGGGTGGCTTGAAGCAGGAAAAACACCTAAATCCTGCAGAACAGTGGCTTTAAAGCAGGACTGCTGGGTCCTACCAGGGCTGCCGTCCTGCAGGCTTTCAATAACTGCCTTAAAACTTCTGACTAAAATTTAATAGACAGTTTAATATAACAGTCTATGAAGTCCGGTGTGTTGGAGGGGCCCAATGAAACCCTGCGGGCCCTCGTAGGACCAAACTGAGCATCCCTATTCTAACATGGAGGTTCCCAAACAACTTCCCTTGAGGAACCCCTTCATCCAACAACCCCTCACATTCCCTGATACAGTAAAAATACAGGAAACCAGGACAGACATGAACTACTGTAAGCCCACCCACTCAATGACTTCCCTACACTACACAGTACATGGAGCAAGACTCTTTGGACACACCAGGTCCAAGCTCATACGGCTGATTTACTTATAAAATGAGCATTTAAAGGCTTCAAACATGACGGTTCCAAGTGGACGAAATGTCCAGCACAGAAAAAACTGAAGCAAATCAACCTCGACTCATCTCTGAGTGAACATAGCATTAACATGAGCAAGGTCCCCTGTGCGTTTGGGACCTCGGGCTGGAAAACGCTGGTCCTGTGAGAAGTAAACGTCTGCAGCAGTCTGAGTGCTGACATCAGTGCATGGTGACCATTCGTGACTCCAATTAAATGTTCAGCAAGAGAAAAGAATGGAAAATCTAAGCCAAGAAGCAGTGAAGCAACGGAGGAGGAGATATTTGCTGTTTCTCCTTCATGAGGCTTAACTGAAAAGCGATTGTTGCGTCCTAAACCAGAGGCTGCTTCTACCCCTTTTAGGCCTTCCTGAAGACGTGCATGTACCTGCAGCATCTTCTTGTGCGTGGCGTTCTTGCCGTACTCGCGGCACAGCTGTTCGTTGAGCGCCTGCAGCTCCCGTCCAAACTGGATCATCCTCTCTGTGGCCGCCTGGTTCCCTCCGCAGAGCTGCCGACTATTACTGCATCTCTCCTCTGCTGGAAATGCCGTAAACCAAAGGACACGGTGAGAAAATAAAACACAGGAAGCAGCAGAGATGGGAGCCGTGTGCTTTTACGCACCTGACACGCCGTTGCCGATGCTGTTGTCGTCAGGCTGAAGGATCTCCTCGTGTTTGTACGTGCCGTTCATGATCCGTGTGGAGGAGCCTTCGACAACACCGTTGGCGTAGTGCTCAGCTTCGATCTCCATCTCACTGTCACTGTTACACACCAAGACTCAGCGTCAACATGTAGGAATCCAAACATCATGTCTGACGTCAGAAAGGTTATAAATAAGAATGGAGAAAATTTTGTTTTATGTGGGCGACAAAGACAATTATGTAAAATATTATACATATATATAAATATATATGAATGAATGAAACTGTTAATAGTTTCATACAGATTCTTTGTGAATGTGGGACCTCATCTAGCACACGAAATACCTGAAACCTAATTCCTGAAGGATGGGAGGATACTTTTATTGATAGACATTCAAGTTCAATGTTCATGTCATCAGGAAAAAGAAGATAAAGATATTGTTGCTTAATGAAAGAAATTTACGGATTGTTTTATAAATGACTTGTCAACAGCACAGACTAATGGAATATCCAAACCACTTGGCTACTACTACTACTACTACTACTACTACATAATAATAATAATAATAATAATAATAATAATAATAATAATAATAATAATAATAATAAATAAAACATTCATTCAGTACCTTTGCCTTTAAGACTTAAAAACATTCAAAACAAGCAATCAGACAGTCACAGGACCGGGGGTTTTACTGCGCAGGCCTCGGCCATGGGGGGCTGCTGGGATTCCTACCTGGTTTCCTGGGTGCTGTTGGCGCTGTGTGGCTGGCTCTTGGTGGAGTCGGAGGAGTTGGACTCTGAGTAGTTGATGGAAGAAGGGGAGGAGGAGGTGGAGGAGGAGGCGGAGGCGGAGGCGGAGGCGGAGGAGGAAGCACTGGGGTATTTGATACTTCCACTGTGGCTCTTTGACTTGCTGGGGGGGGTCACCCCGTTACTGCAAGTGGGACTGTCTGCTCCTGGTTAGGGATGCAAACAATTAAGTAATTATAAATTAATCGTCGATAAGTGATTACTCGATTAAAATAAATTAAATGCAATTACTAGCATTTTGAGCCCACAATTCCTCGCATAATAGTGCGCATAGGGGTGCGCTTGACGCAATAATAACAATAATAATAATAATAATAATACTAATCATAATAATAAAGTCTTTGTTTGCATTGTTCAATTAGTGAATGTGTTGTACCTGCTGTAAAGAATACATCTTTTATTAAGGAAAATGATTTGCATTTTTTCTTAAGATAACATTTTTATAAAAAGGAACCCGTTGATTCAGAGGGAAATTGAGCTTCTCAGAAAAATTAACACTTTTCAACTAATCGATCGATAAGATGAAACAACCACTGATTAATAAATTACTTGATCATTTTCACCCTTACAAACAATGTAGTTTAAAAGAATGTCAGGCCTTTCTTCTTCTGTGATATGTTTAGAGAAGCAGCTCTTAGCTATTATGATGCAAACAAGTGCAACATTAGATCATGTGTATTTTTGATCTTGGACTTAGCCGCCGTTTTTGAATGATTTTTTGTTTGAATGATTTTATTGTAATTCCTATGAATGATTTTGTGTTTAATTGATCGTGTTGTGATTCCTATGCTTATGTAAAGCACTTTGAATTGTCTTGAACCTGAAAGGTGCTGTATATATAAACTTGCCTTGCCTTACTCCTGGTGGACACAAGAAAAGACATTCAGTAGGTCTCGTTTTGTCAGCGTGCATGTGTGTGTGTGTGTGCGCGTGTGTGTGTGTACCTCCACTGTGCAGGTGTGTGTTGCTGGTGGCGTAGCGAGGGCTGATGCTGGGGGAGCCAGAGTAACTGTCCTGGGACTTTGGGGAGCGGACGGTCAAGCAGCGAACCTCGCTGTCCGTACCATTCACCATCTCAACAAACTGACGACATCTGGAGGCCAGAAAGCACTGGTGTTACTGGGTTATACTGGGAAGCTTTCGATCGCTACCCCGGATAAATCCCAACATGTGGACGTACTTCAACATGAATAGTAGGTTGGGGTTGCGCTCTAACAGGCCCGGGTAAAGCTGCTGAGTGGCGTCTATGGCTTCGCCCACTCGTCCTGCCAGCACCAGCTTCTGTATTCCTGTGAAACACAACCAGGGAAGCGTTCACAGCTCCTCAGTGGAGGGAAACCGACAAACAGCCGCTGTTATCGAGTAAGGACATGTTTAGATTGTCCGCTCACTTTGTCTGTTCTTTATAGACATCTGGTCCTCCTGGATCATGGTCTCGGTGGCTCTGGCAAAGGCTGTGGCAGTGGCGCAGTACCCATGGTGCACCAGGTAGCTGGACACCATACTACATGCAAAACAATAGCTTGTTAGCCTTTTCTCCCAATTTGTTCCAAGTTAATGGATATTAGAGAAACAGGAAACTAGAGCAGCCCCTGTTTGGAGTCGGTTTGAAACTTTAAAATGAATCTTTCTGCAAAGAAAGGAAAATATGGGAAGATTTGAGGTCTAATTTCTGAATAACTTTCCAGCAAAAGGTTTTTACCATTATTCAACAGGAATAAAATGGTTCTGTATTTAGCAGTGGGTTTACTTCACTTAGTTCAGTAAAGGTGTGAGCATGCGGTCTTACTTCTGGAGGACAGCTTGCCACTCTCCCAGCCGCTCTCCGATGGGGAAGCGTGTGATCATGCCATGGATCTTGGCCCGCCACTCACTCATGTAGTCCTCGATGTCAAAGACAAATGGCTGCTGGCCAAAGTTGGCGTCTACGATCTCACCAGGTGTCTGAAGCCCCACCGTGGGATACAAGTTGGGCTGTCAGATACGAAACATCATGAATCTTTATTAGATCAACTTTTAATCAAATCGAAAACAACATGATGGGCTGCTAAAATGCCAATCATACACACTGATTAGCCATCTTTTGGAAAAATCCTTCAACTTTCGTGATAAAAATAAGAAAAAAAATAGAAAAACGGAACTCCGAGCTGTTCATATTCCAGTGAAATTATGGATTTCTGTTGAAATTTCCATGTTTGATCCATCTTGTAAAATACCTAACTTCAAGATGTGACACAACAGAGCCTGAGAAAAAGCTATATAAATAAACTTGAAGTTTAATATCTATTTAAATATCAACGCAATTAATTCAGAATACTAATTCAAGGCATGAGCATTTTAAATTTGACCCACTGAATGACCCGGGCAGTGGGTAAAGCGTCTAAACCTGTTTGACAACTGCCAGTAAACACCAGGAGAAGAAGAAGAAGAACTGGAACAGCCTCCTAAAATTGGATTTCTGTCTGGGAAGTTGGAGGAGCTTTTACTCAGGCGGGACATCCTTCCCCAGTTATGACTTCCCAGTTCAGAGTTAAAAAGGAAAGCACCAGAAGAAGGAGAACAAGAAGTTGTGTTGTTGTTGGGATGTGGACGTAATAAGTAGGGGTCTAACGATTCATTTGAACAACAATTCGATTCATATAACAGTTTGTGGTTATGATAAAATTCATGAACGATTCTAGTTCATTTAGAACGATACGATCCCAAATGATTCAGTGACTTGAAATCCATTCAGTATATCTATCATCAACTATCATTAAAAATTCAACCAGTGTGATTGTCAGATATACCTGAATGCTGGATAGTGCAGGGAAGTTTCTCTGTAAGAAAAATCTTAGTTTCTTTCAAGGGAATCAAGTATAAATTAAAATATGGGTATAAACAAAACAAAAGTTCACCTCTCCAAG
>JBBBVT010000010.1:5125701-5142629 GCA_037177035.1 Craterocephalus eyresii
TCAAGCAAAATAATTACTTCCAAGCTGCTTTATGACTATGATAATGTTGCATAGAGACTTGCATAGAGCCTCTTTAAGGTTTGTCCATTCATTTTACAGTCTATGGTCGTTCTCCCAAAGAGGAAGACACTAGAGCTCTGGGGAATCAGTTTGTGTCCCAGCATGTGCAACTGACAGAGACACACACTACCTTAACAATTTATTCACACCAACCAGATTGCATCGTCTGTCCTCAGCAGCACATGATGTCCCATCGGAAAGGGATGTTTCAGAGAGGAACATGGCTGAAAGCTAAACATCCCTCATGTGGTCATTCGGACTACAAAAACGGCAGATGTCATCAACTGACCAATCAAAGACACAACCTGAATGGAGGAGGTTACCTGGATCCTGGCGTGTCCTAGCTTCCTGTCCTGATTGTGCTAGCAGCAACCAATCTTCAAGGTATGTGGACAAGCGGATGCCCTGTAGCCTTAGTAAGGCTACCGTCGCCTCCGTGCACCCCACCTGCTCCCATGCACTCCCGTTCGGGCTCAGACCGAACGGGAGTGCATGCGAGCAGATCCAGGATGGTGCAAATTCCTTGTTTGGGAACAGGTGAAAACCCAGGATAAAACACGCTTGGGGCATGGGGAGCAACATAATTTGCTCCTTGGTGTAACAGGGAAGTGATATCCTCCTGTCAAACACGGGCTGACTCTCCCTAAGCCTGGTTTGTATTATGAAGCAAACCGCGGAGGAGCGGTGAGACGCCCCAGCTCATCTATTCCACCACGAGAAGTATTTTCTGCAAGGTGGCAGGGACATTTTATTTTCCTTTCTTGTTATGAAGAAGCCTCCTTTGGGTTTTAGAAAGTCTGGGTTCTAGATGGTTTTCTGATTATCAGATTATCTGGATATTCAACAAGTTCTTTAATCATTTAGAGTCGATCTTGGTTATTGCTTTACTTCACATACAAATGGATAAAAGATGTAGAGATGGGTAAAAATGATAGACCAGACAATAAGGAACTGGCATGCAACAAATGCCTCGTGTCCATCGACGGGTACGGTGCGGATTTGTGTAGTTTGGTACGGTCCTGAATGGTCCAGTCCATTCTGAAAGCATTACCCCTGCAAGTCGGACCTCCATCCGGCGTCGGTGTTTTTTAGCCTGGTATCATACTTGGCAACTCTATACGTTTTAATTCCTCACCGCTCTATCCAGCTCATTTTGCATGACTAAAAGTTGAATCTCCAGAGCTGACCAGACCCTGATCAAACTCAGAGACTAAGTCAGAACCAGACCTCGCTGATATTTGAAGCCATTTTTACTGTTTTCTTTCTGATGTGGACTGACTGGTGTCTCTGCAGCTCCACCCAAAACATACCGTCCCATTTCTGATGGACCAACAACTGAAGGGGGCCCAAAAATGGTACGGCTTGGTACGAGTTTATGGGACGATTTTATGATGGAAACGTTTAAAACAGAGTACCGACCGTAGCGCTCAGTGGAAACTGGGCAAAGGGCCTGGTAGGTCAGGAGCTGCTCATGAAGGCGTTTCAAAGCATGCCATACACATCTTAACAACTCAGCCATCGGGTCATCCCTTATCATAAGAGTCATGCCTAAAAAAGAGCTTCTAATAAAAAGACAGAGTAAATATAATCAACACTAAATTTTACTTTTGTTACTCAGGTATTTTTTAGACTGTGGTGTTGGTATCTCTCCATATTATCTGAACATCTCTGAACACAGTCAGCAGTTTAAAATAAGGACAGTTTAGCACATCAGTCCTGTAATAAATCATCTCTTCACAAAGGCCCATTTTATGCTGGATTCATTAGGAGAAGACTTGGATCAAACAGAGGCTGCAGAAGGTGACGATGATATTGCATGTTTACACTGAGGGAACTTCTCTGTATAATGCACCATAAACTGCAGCTTCTTCCAACATAGCCGTCATATACAGTACAAGCGAACCCTGCTGCGAAAGCATGCACAATCACAGATGCACAGATGAACCGGGATGAACGCACTCAGAAATGCAATCAGTCAGTCCAGGACACACACATAAATCCGCAGAGTTTGGGACAAACACACACTGGCACACAAACACACTAAGTTAGTCAGAGTTAAGGCAATCAACAGTAATCTGTCAGCCGGGCCGCAGACCATCTGTGGTGGAAGCCTAGCAACTCAACATATTTTCATAACCGACGCGTGGCCAGGTTTGGAAACAGGTCGGCTGCTGCGACGCTGTTCCAGCCTTTGTGAGACTTTTAGTGTTTGTCAATGAAAAAAAAAAAAAAAGAGAAGGGATGATCTGTGTGGATGTGTTGATCTAGCCCGCCCGTCGCTGCCATCCACAGTATTCCACACACCTCTGCTACCGCGCAGATCTTGACCAGTCGATATGCGGGTCAAATGGCCCCGGACAGGCCTGGAAGCACCGGGATGCGATTGGTCAAAGCAGAGGAGTGGTCTGATTAGTTGGACAGGGAGAGGGCTTCAGTCAGGCTATCGGCAGCTAAATGGCTGCTACTCTTCCTCCTATGTCAGAGATCACCGAGTCATTCACGCATGCGATTGTGAGCGAGGGTGGGAGCAGATTAGTGATGTAAATAAAACAAATAAAACCAGAACTTTTTCAGTTCTTAAAAAATGAGTTAAGCATTTTTCAGTGACAGTTTTTATCTCCACTTTTACAGAGAAAAAAAGCGCACAAAATGTTCATGTGCCAGCAGACAAGGCAGGACAATTCATGGTGCTTTAATAAAACACAGGAGACATTACAGTAAGGTGCTGAATGCATTATGAAGGATTAAAACTAAACAAATAATCAAAAAAATAAAACCGCAAAAGAAGCCCTTAGTGAAAATAGAATATGTCACTTGTTTTCATAAAAGCCTGCAAAAACAAACGTTTTTAACCCTGATTTAAAACTGCTGACAGTTTCAGCAGACCTGCAGCTTTCTGGGAGTTTGTTCCACTTGTGAGGAGCATAAAAACTGAACGCTGCCTCTCCGTGTTTGGTTCTGACTCTGGGAACTGAAAGTAGACCTGACCCTGATGACCTGAGGGATCTGATTGGTTAATCACGAACCAGAAGATCTTGAATATATTTTGGCCCTAAACCATTCAGTGCTTTGTAAACTAACAGCAGGATTTAGAAGTCAATTATTTGATAAACTGGAAGTCAGTGTATAGATCTGAGGACTGGTGTTATATGATCCAGGTCATGGTCTTGGTCCAGAACACTGCTGCTCCAGTCCTCACTAACTGCAGCTGTCTGATGGACTTTTTAGGAAGTCATGTAAGGACAGCATTACAGTAGTCCAGTCCAACAAAGATAAATGATTATACACGTTTCTCTAAATCCTGCAGAGACATCAGTCCTTTAATCCTCGATGTTCTGTATGTGATAACAGGCTGTCTTGATGTGACTACTGTAGTCTAGGTCTGAGTCCAGGACTACACCCAGGTTTCTGGCTCTGTTAGTGGTTTCTAACTTAGCTGTCTGAAGGCGACTGCTGACTTTAAGCCTTTGTCTTTGGATCCAAAACTATGATTTCAGTTCTGTCTTCATTTAGCTGAAAAAAGTTGTGACACATCCAGTCTCCAATCTGATCAATCCATCTGATCAGTGATTAGATGGGACTATAGTGTCCTGATGCAATGGTTATGTAGATCTGTGTGTCATCTGCATCGCTAGGGTAACATTTCTAGTTGGTTAAATAAAGAGAGCGAACTGGTGGGAGCATGTAGATGATAAACAGCAGGGGACCCAGGATGGAGACTTGGGGAACTCCACAAGTTATTTTACTATGTCCAGATTTATAGCTACCTGTAGACACAAAAAAGACCCTGTCCATCAGATAGGACTCAAACCAGTTAACTGCAGTGCCAGAAAGTCCTGCCCAGTTTTTCAGGCGGTCTAGTCAGATGTTATGGTCAGCTGTGTTATATGCAGCACTGAGATCCAGCAGTACCAGGACTGAAATGTTTCCGCTATCTGTGGTCAAGCAGATGCCATTAAAGACCTTAAAGCTGAACTTCGCTTTTTTTAAACCTGGGCTCTGTTTTCATGTCTCCTCTCATACACGTAAGTGACTCTCATACATACGCTCCAGTATGTAGCTGGGCAGGCAGTTAGCAGCATTGCTAATGGTAAGTATCAGGCATTTACTCACCTTCTAAGTTCGCCCTAAAAACGTGCTTTTCCCCCCACACTGAAGTACTCTGCTAGTCTCAAAGTACTAACGACAATGTACTAGAGAGAGAGAGAAATGAACCAAAGTATCTGTATTAGCTGCCGTTTTGGTGTCTGTGTCTTGCTGTCAGTGTCCAAATCTTGCGGGATTATCCCGGAATCACGCGATAACTCGCGTCAAAACACCGGTGGCAGATTGCACTTCCTGACACTAAATGATAGTAACCTACAGGTAATACAGATATTTTAGTTCATTTCTCCTCTCTACTACGTTTTCGGACATTTGTTGAGACTAGCAGAGCACTTCAGTGTTGGAAAAAAGCACGTTTTAAGGGCAAACTTACAAGGTGAGCTGTGCTGCTAACTGCCTGCCCAGCTACATACTGGAGCGATCTTGAACGCTCCTTTCCCCATCACTGACATGTATGAAAGTAGAGATGAAAACAGACCCCAGGTTAAAAAAAGCGAAGTTCTCCTTTAACTAGAGCCGTCTTAGTGCTGTGATGCGGCCGGAAACCTGATTGGTCGACATCACAACAGCTATTTAGTGTCAGGAAGTTGTGTAGTTGTTGGAAAACAGCCTTTTCTCTAATTTTACTAAGAATGGGAAAGTTTGATATTGGCCTTTAGTTGCTCATGAGGGACAAGTCAAAATTCTTTTTCAGGAGTGACTTGATGACGGCTGTTTTTAGGGTCTGAGGGAAGACACCTGAAAGTAGAGTGCCCTGCTTTCCTGCTTCGACAAAGGATGGTTTTCTTATGAAACCTTCATGGTAGCCAGATTATTCTCAGGATCCTGCTTATGTAAACATCATCGCTGCGTAATGGCAGGATGAACGTAGAGCTGAGCAGGTGTTTTTTAAGAAAGGAAACTTAACAAAGAATAACATCTGTAAATGTGATCACCAAAGGTTATTGTTGTTCTGAGGAGGAAAAAAAAAAAAGACTAATTCCATGGAGATTATGGCTAGTCTTATTCTTATGGGATGTTTCTGTTTAAATGTTATTTCCAAAACTGTTCATTTAGTTTGTTCTTAGTAAAATCTGCTTGTATGATACTTAAGAAACTCTAAAAATAAGCAAGTAAATGGCTAAAAAGGCTCGTGTCAAAGGTTTACATCCAAACATCCATACTGATGTCATGGCAACAGTGCACTGATACAATATGAAGGAGGAAACATATTGGCATTCAGCGCAGAGAAGCATATGGTGTTGTCCATCCATCTGGGAGGGGTTAGAATAATATTTGGAGTCCGTTATTCTACAAAAAGATTTTCACAACTGGAAAAGATTCACTGCCCATCGTCCCCGGAGTGGACGCCTATCAGAGAAGCTACCAAAAATCTACAGGCCTCAGTTAGCATGTTAAACGTTAAAGTTGCCTGTGTTGTAAAGTCGCAGGAGAAAGTGTTTTCTTTCTCACAGGATCATGGCAGCACAGCTTAGGTTTGAAAAACAGCAACTGGACAAACCACAAGACTTCTGGATCAGTGTGTTTTGGACAGACCAGACTAAAGTGGACATGTTAGGTCAGAATGCACAGCAGCGCAAACACCTCATTACAGCTGTCAAGCATATTGGTGGAGGGCTGATGAGTCACTCAGTGGACCACAAACTCCTGTGGATAGCAAAGTATTCTAACGTGAGTCCATCTGTCTGGCAGCAACGGTTTGATCCAACAGGACGATGATCTAAACACACACACACCGCATCAGATCTATAACAGATTGACTGGCATAGAAAAGAACGGAGTGGCGACATGATCCAGTCAAAGTTCAGACCTCAACCTGGACAAAATGCTGTGATGGGACCCTCAGAGAGCCGCGCACAAAGCCAGGCTGCAAACCTCAGTGAACTGAAGAGTAAATCAAACCTCCTCCTGGTATTTTTGCCAAGTTTGTGTTACATAATAATCTTGTGGTACAACATGTGCCGTTTATCACAGGTGGTATTTACCCAATTTTCAGACCTCGTAAGGACCACATGGCTTCTTTTGTTTTCACTCCTAATATTACACAATTCCTACTGGTTGTTTGTATCTATTTTCATTTATTTCTTTAGCCACATGCATTATTGTATTGTACTATATTGTATTGAATACTAAATTTTTGAACATGGGCCGTGGCAGACTCTGCAAAAATATTTTTAAAATATTATCGAGGAAGGAATGCAAGTGCAAGAGATAAGACAAGAGACAAGAAAAGTTTTTTAGAAGTTTACAGTACAAGTAGGATGCAATATGGATGCTGAATTAGCCCTTCTCATTACTGAGAAAATGGCATAAGTTGAGTAGTGTCTCTTTAATAAGATAAATAGAATATGGGAAACTAAAAAACTGGATAATCATTCTGTTTTATAATTTGCTTTAAAAGAATTACTGACAGCTAATTATCTAGTAAAGATGTACACAGAATTGACTAAAATGTAAAGCACTGTTGTGAATGTACGGTCGCCGTCAGTGGCCAAAAATCTTTCAAAAACCTAAGGCCTCAGGTGCAGCAATGACTGCACTAAAGGTAGCTACTTCAGCATTATGTGCATGTGTGCCGTCCTCTTCTATGGTCCTTTTAAGGTGTTACTTATCCCAAACGGTCCTCTAGCTCTTATTATACAAATCTGGTCCTGCAGTTTTAAAGCTCAGAGAGTTCTTACTTCATACACAGAGTTGTTTGTCCATTCAGAGATACCGTAGCATCGTAAAAATGGTAGCACAAATATGGTAGCTCCCATGCATGTGGACACGAGCAATATAAACGAAGAACTTTAAGAGAATGAAAACAGTTATTTTAGTAAAGTGATTAGATATCAGTAGGAACAGTTTTTTTTATTATTGTATTAAATATTTCTGTGACTGACCTTAGAAATTGTTACACACTGCACCTTTAATTTGTCCATATTTCATCATTTTTCATAGATTTGTTTTGTGCCTATCATTGTAGAAATGAGGTCAAATGTTATGACTCCAGTTTGATGGATTGTTTATAAAACAGTATATTTATTGTATATTGTGTATATTGTCATTTTTCTCAGCATTTAAAAGTCAGGAAAGTTATATTTTTATTAACTGAGGAGTCTTTTAAAATTTAAACAAACAACTCAACTTTTCACTGAAGCTCGTTTCCGTCATGAGCTGAGAAATGAAGTTGCTCGAGGTGAGCAGCTCACTGAAACACTTAAAAAAAGTATAAAGTATGGGGGAAATGGGCAAGACATTAAATAATTTCTCTGTAAAAGACTAACCGTGCAATCTCTCTAGATAAAATGAGAAGCCATGTTTGTCTTAAATCGGATTAGTATGAGGTCACGTCCACATCATCTGTCAGTGATCCATGCGACATGTCCCAACATGTTCTCTCTGCTACTGTCAGATTGTCAAATCAACCAATGACATCCGACTACTACAGAAACGCTGCACGTTCTCATCCCAGAACCTCATGAAAACGGTGGCGCAGCTTCATTCATCCACAAAATCAGTTTCTTGCTAACTCCCTTTATCTTCCTTCTGCAGTATATTGGATCCACACCATTTCCTCCGCCACTTCAGCTCTAAAAATATCCACTCTGAATCAAAACAATGACTAAGAGCTAAAGAGCTAATAAGAAACACCCCCCCAGTGTTTACAGTGTTGATAAGAAACCTCCCTGTTCTCTGTGAAGTCCAGGTTGAAGTACAACTCCATCAATGCATGGATGTATCCTGAGCTGATGAGGTCAAAGCTGACACTGTCGGCCAAAATCTAATTAGAAGACTTCAGGGTGGGGGTTTTGAATCCCCCGTCCGGAGCTGCTTAATTGTACCGTGCAGACCATCCAGTTTGAAACCGAAATGGAACAAAGGAGGAAACGCAGCAGGATGTTTTCCTTGCCAGCACCGGTCCGAACCGCCAGCTAAGTGGCTGAAACTCTGGCTCCAGTCCAGGAAGCCAGTGTTATTGTTGGACACTGACATTCAGGTTTAGTAAGCTTGAGAATTCTTATTTCAAGCCCCATTTTACCGAGTGCTCTTCTTTAAGCAGCTTTCATAAAAAAAGTATAAAACAGCCCATTGTTGCATCCCAAAATTCCCCCTTCATCCTCCCTTTGGACATGTTATAGTGATTTCATTCCGGTTACTCACCAGGAAGTCTGTTCATGTTCACTCCCTGTGCAGACAGACCGATGCCCATGTACCTGCAACAGAAATGACACATTCAGAACAACTTCTTCTGACAAACATTCAGATAAAGTGCACATTTGACATAACTTTAAAACGTAACATCTTTGAACTCCTGTTTCATCACACCTGATCTGTTCTGAACATCAAACATGGCAGCGAGTACGGAAGCCCGGAGGCCAGCCGTGGCATCTTTAAACTGTCCTTCAAGGATAAACTGTCGGCACTTTCACAGCAAAAAGCAGCAGAAAAACCTTTTGCTCAATTGAAGGAGTTATGAATATTGCAGCTGAGTGCATCTGGCACATGTTGAGGCCATCATTTACATAAAGGTTATAAATACCAGATCTGATCCACAAGAACGGGATTATTCACACAACTTCCCTGCAATTAACTCAATGAATCTGCACATCGGGAAAGAACAAAGATGGTCACGGGGGTTAAGGTCGAAAATTAAATAGGATTTCTTGATATTGCTAAATGAGTTAGTACAAGAACACAGTTGTGGAAAAATATTTCTGTGGTAATTTCATTATTTAGTCTTACATTGAGAAACAAGAGTTTGTAAACAGTTCAGCAGCTCAACACTGACAGCCTAAAAGCTTAAATATGGGCCTGATTTTAGCAACTAGTCTTATTTCAACAGTCAAAGTTACTGTAGCTCAAACATTAAATTAGCCAATGTTTGTAAAGATATTGTCTCTAAAATATCCTGAGATGGAAAGGCAGAAAACTCACCAATGAAAAGAAAAGTAATCATCTCGTTTGTTCTTTTGGACATCATGAGTAATCTCTCCAAAGCTCTGACAATTCATCCAAAACCAAATGAAAATATTTAGGCCACAGATCAAAATTAACACTTGAAAATCCACCAAAAGCAGGGTGAAGTTTATTTTTTGTTGAAAACTTATGGCCCAGTTTGGCAGGCGATGAATGAAAAAATCATTTTCCTCTCAGTGACATCGCTATGTTTCCCATTCACACCGTATCATGACGTATCATCCATTTAATGGCTGCAGCTGAACAGGGAATAAAATTTAAAGACTAATGAGTAGTGGTGGGACAATACATCGATGTGTATCGATACATCGATCGTATGGTTAATGGTTCATTGATATCGATGCAAAATCCTAATATCGGACAAAAATCGATAGAGTAACCAGTTATCAAACAAACACTTCCCACCCCTACTAATGAGTGGAGTGGAAAAATAAAATGCAGCTGCGTGTGAACGGTGTGAAGAACGAGGCAGGTTATAAGAAAAGAAAAGGAAGTAGAGGAGAATGTTGATGATGGAAGAGAAGCTTAGAAAAAGGCCTGTCACAATAAGAAATTTTGCTGTGTGATTAATAGGCTCAGATATTATTGCGATAGATGACAATTATGCACTACGCACAGTTGACAATTTGAGACGATTTTCAACTAATAAGTTTGGTAATGCTATAAAAATAATAACAATAATAATGCTGGTACACCCTTCCAAAGATCAATAAACTTTCATTTGTAAACAGCGTATCCCCTGGAAATGGAATAAATTTGAGATAACTAAACAAAAAAATAATAAATAGAACACTCAGTCTCAATAATTAACTCTTTAATAGGGATAGGCATACTTAAATCGACAATCTGTTAATCAATTGTTTAGACTTTAAGCGATCACATTAATCAAATGCATCTTTACACTGAAGCTGAAGTTGTAGGTAAGTGGATTTTTTCCAGTGTAACCCAATTAACTGCCACAAGAGTCGTTCATACTGTCATAATAATTTTAATAAGGACACACAAGGTTTTTCCTACTTTTAATTTTACTTAAATATAGGCTAAAAATATTTTAATTTTAATATAAAAATTCTAATGATTAATCGATACTCGATAATTAATCCTCACGATAGTCGATTAAGACAATTTAATCAAATGTGCATCCCCACTCTTCAACCAAAGAAGCAGCAACAAATATAAACCCTGCTATGCTCTCTGGTATCATATGAGACCATGCGGCTGTCAATTACGACACAAGAGATCAGTCTACGAGAAACAAGACGGTTCAGTGAGAGAAGGAAAACAAATGAAAGTGACTGTGGCCGTAAAATTTTTGCAAGACTGGAAGGTCGTGAAACTACCTGGTCAGACATTTATGTGTTACTCTCTATTTATTTATTTATTTATTTATTTATTTAAGTAGGATGCATTTTTAATTGATGCATTTTTCTTCCTGTTTTTTCCAAACACCCCTGCTCCAACACTGAATCTGAATCGAAACAAATCAAACGGATCCAACAGCCTATCACAGAGGCTCATTCATTTAAAGAACCTGAGCTTTGCGATGGTGTATAACATGTGGGTGGGTACTTGGAAGAGAGAATTAGTAAAATGCATGTTTTTTTCCAACAGGATAATTCTATATGTGCTCAGAGCAAAAATTACTTTGTCTGCTAGAAAAGGAAACTCTGAGACTGTTTAGCATTTCTTTATGAAAAATCTACTTAAACATGTATGATCAGGTACAATGAGATGATCTTAGAAACTGTCTCGTGGAAATTCTGATTAGAAATTATAATCAAAAGGCATTCAACTAGAGCCCTGGTTTTGGTTTAAAATAATACTACTCAGGAAAAGTTACGGAATGAATGCAGGGTATTAAAGTACAACCGTGTAATGGTTAATTCCTTCTTTTAAAACCGTCTATGGAAACAACAGCCAACGATAGCGATGGTGGTTGTACCACACGTAGTCACTGAACCAGAACATTGAGTGGTTGATTCATGGTTCAGACACCTCTTTTTCTGTGTGGTTAATTATCTTATTAGAGAACAGTATGTTATGCAATACGTCTGTAAACCTTTTAAGCCTGACCCAAGAAAAGAAATTATGAAGAAAGTCTAATCTTATCATTCTGAATTCTTAATTTGTTCCTTGACAAAATGGTAAAAAAAAAAAAAATTTAAATTATAGTTTATTACTGTAAATTACTATAGTGAAAAAAAAAGATTAGACGTTTTTATATTTTCATCATGAGATATTTTTCAACTCTTTTTATGTATTTATTTAGAATGCTGGCCTAAACTTTTACGACATTGTATATTGTTTTTATCTCAAGTTGCTTAGTTTCATTTCTATTTCCCACTATGTTCCTGCTGTGTTGAGTAATTTGAACCATTTCTTGCAAAAAGAGATAAATAAATAAAGTTATTCTATCATTAATATATATATTAAAGAATAAAAATAAATAAAAGATGCTCAGAGTCCAGCTCAAAGTTTTAAAAACATTTGCTCCAATCAAACTGAAGCGATCGAGTGCTTCATCTTAAATAAATCTCTCTGCTCTGATCTGAAGCCCAGAATAATTCAGAGATTTATTTTTGCTTGGCTTCAGAGTCACTGTAATCTTTGGTTTGTTTTCACAGTAACTCCCAGGTCCAACAGTACAATTTGTATGCAGGCTACATGTTAATACGGTGGAATGTGAAGGCATGAGTCATGATGTAAAGCTGCTATACTCCCTGTTAGTATGACAGGAATGAATTTTACATCTTACATGCTGCAACAAAAACACAGAGTTTGATTATATTACATTTGGCTCAGTAAAGTTTTGCAGCTGATCTGGTCTGGAAGGCAAGGTAAAGATACTTCCTCTTATAAAAGTCTTTAACAGAGCTGGATTGTGGAACTGCAGGGTGTTAGCAGACATTATGGAAGCAGAAACGTTTATTGGGGAGGATGATGAACACAGGATTTCATAAAACCCCCTTGTCCAAAAAGTAACCTACAAAACCCTGATATTTAGGAGAAAGCATGACATGATATGAGACAAAACATTAAATGATTCACAGAAAAAATGCTGATCAGCCCAAGCAGTAGCAGCAGTAGATTCCCTCGGCAGATCACCTCATCCTCCTTTTTTAGGTTGAAATTGTGTAAAAGCATATATCACTTGGCAAAAAGTCAGTTAGCATGACTGGATAGAAAAAAAGTCCATCAGACATAAGGGTCGGGATATGCTGGCCAGTCTGTGGGAAAATGTGAAACCCAACAGTTTAAATGAAAAATAATATTTCTAAATGTAAAACTTACAAATGATTGGAGATTTCATCGACTACAGCTTATCATTAAATGACTCAGACTTAGGAGAAAACTCTGATTCACCAAAATTCAGTGTTTTGTTTGCAGACAAATTTAATATTCATTTACACTCCTCAGAAAGTTTGGAGATTCAGGTTTTAAAACAACAAATTACTGAAACATTGAAATGTTATGGTTTGGTATTCCCAGCATTGCTGGTAGCGTATGACTGGAGGATGCATCTGTCAGCCTGTATATTCACGCTGTTCCTTCTCAAATTAAATGGACATTTTAGATAACGTCCTTGCCAGGAGTAGCACTGCAGCAAGATTTACTGAAGGATAAGATCTCTTCTCCTCATTTCTCCCAGTCAGAGTAAATTTTCATGCATTCATGTATGTTTTGGTTGCATTTACCCACAATGCCCTTTGTGATGCAGTCTGCTTCCTGTAATTGGTTCACTTGAAGTGGACAGAGACCCACGTTTGCAGACAAAACACTATTCACACCGGCCCAAACAAACTGGACTCTGAGCAAAAAAAACCTTAAATGCTCTACATTCAATAAGTAATATCAGTGTAGCATGAACTTTATACATTTTCTATAATTTCCCCTAAAAGTTGATGTATCCCATACTTCATGCCACTGCGTTCATTGCATCTTATGGACACCATTTGCTAAATGTGCTATGCAGATTTTGGAACCCCAAAAAATTAAAATGCTGCTATCAAACATATTTTTAAGGGATGGTCTTTCTTATATTATCAAAACAAGCTGCATTCTGTCATATTACCACTGTATGACCAGTCCAGGTGCTAAACGTACCTGCCTGCAGGCCACATCTGTCACCCACTACAAATACTCGGTCCATAACTAAATAGAAGAGCAGCTGAGCGAGAACATGAAACATCCAAGTGGGGAAGATCCTACAGCTGTAATTTGGTTTGGAAAGCGTTTTTTATGCGCATGTGAGAGGTGAAGAAGCAGCCATGGTCATTGAGGACAGAAGCTGTGAAGTTAATGCTTACCCATCTCGACCTTTACTGACAATCTTCACTTCAAAGTAGTAGATCCCACAGGCAGCAGGGATTGGGTGTGTGGCTCGCACCGACGCTGCGTCCTTGTGGTTCTTTCCATGACCTGGAAAAAATAAATAGATGTGCAATAAGCCAACATGTTTACCCTTGTAACTCCAGATCATCTAGCCATGAAATTAAGACTGTGACTAACTCAGCTTTACTGAAACTCTGGGAGCCGTCTAGTCATAGAAGACGTTTATAACAGCATCCAGCGAGTACCGACTATCCTCCAGCTGTGGGCTTGGTGTAAACATGAAAATATAGACCAGTAACAAAAAAGACAGAATTAAACTCCTGCAATTATCTCATCTCCACAACCACAAGATTAAAACAGATGGTTTCTAGACGTGGATAAAATGAAGAGGACTTCCTTTCTGACCAACATGTTAAACCCTTTAAAGATGCGCCCAATAAATACTGGCAAGCATATAACCTCTTTTTAAATCTTAGGTCATTTATTTGCCCTTTAACAGATTGTAATTATTTTTTTTTAAAAAGCATATATGTACGGTTTATTACCATGTGACCATGTCAGAATTATTGCAGTGCAACAGGTTTTCCACAGGGGGCAGAAGACAAGCATCAAGTTGTCGACAACAGAGATATTTGCAAAGCTTTTACCAGTGTGATGAAGCTGGTCTTACAAATTGTATTTCATATGATACACAACATTAAAGGGTTAAGTTGTCTCTAATAAACCAAACTGTGAACCACAAGGATGACTTCCTCCTGCAGACTTCCACTCTGCATCTGCATTTTGTGTATTTTAGTAATGCTGAAAAAAACTGGTGCCATAAATTTGGATTATGGCCCAACATTACCATAATGGTGTAAAGGTCTAACTTGTTTTAGAAAGTAGGAGGGGACAAATAAAAAGAAATCAGGACGGAATTAACCAGCTTGTTTTCCGCTGTGAATTAATCTGCTGAATGGAGCAGCCAATCAGAGTCTGACAATGCTAATGGTGTGAGACAAACATACAATGATGCTCCAGACACGCCTGATGACGGGTTCTTCGCTCACTACTGTGTAGAAAATCATTTACAGTAGTCATAAAGATCAGAGAAGTAGCAGGGTGTCGGACCAGCAGCCCCAGTGAATGTAAACCTTTGTAGTCATGAGGGACCTCTTTTCTTCTTTTGTCTTTCCAGGACATTTTTACCTTCAATTTTTGGCCACCATTTTGGTTGTGTTGCCCCGCTGAGATTTTTTGTTTTTGTACATAACGGTTTCTATTGAAAAACGTTCAGTTTCAAATTTCAGGTTTTCTTCAAGTCTAACAGGAAACATGTATTATATTGTCACTGTTTTTAAGAAAAAAATAAACATACAATGAACCATTCCCCACTTAATACATTCTGTCATTTTTTGTAAATTCAAGTATTGCTTAGAATATTGACATGTAATTAAAATGGAATTTAACGGCTTATAATCATTTTGATAATTACTTTTTGATCAGGACTGAAGCTGACTGAGCCTCAGATGACCTGAACAGGTAAGAAAAAATACATTAACATAAATTTTGTCACACAAATTTTTAAAATATTCAAGACAATAAATATTAAACCATTAATGTAACATTTAAATATTTCAATACGATTTGTTTTTACATTAAAAAACAGACATGTAATAAAACTAGCATTTGAAAGGGTTAAAATGATCTAAAAGATTGCTAATTAAAATTAATTTCTTAAAAGTTGGAAAAGAATGATCTGTAATGTTTTCATAGCAGTTACTTTGACAAATACCTTTACACTTGTGTAAAAGAGTAAACTTGTAAGTAGACAAAGAAAGAAAACAGAAACGAGGAGGAAGTAAACTTTCTGATGCAAAAAGAGTCACCAGATATCTGAAAGCTGATTTGAGGTTTTCTGGCTGAAAGCTGAGGTTGACTGAAGTTTCATGTGATGCAATAACAATTCACCGTCACTGAGGAGCAGAATGTGTGTGAAAATATAAGATACGTGGCTGCATTTTTAGCCAGCTGATGTCAGGAAATGGAAGACAAAGGTGTGGACACTGATTTTAAAGTGGACTTCGCCGAACGTTGAGCCACAACTAGAAGAATCAGCTAAATTAAAGCCAAAGTGAAGAAGGAAACCCATCAGGTTTACTGAGCTCCCCACTTCTTTCCATGACCTCCAGTGTGTAAATCCAGCTCCCGTCTCGTTTAATCACTGGGTACCTGGCCTGTACCACTACTTCCTGTCCTCTGACAGTCTGCCCCCCTCTTTCCTTCACATAATAGTATGACCCTAGTCTTTCCTGACTTGTGATTGGTCTGCTCATAAAAAAAAAAGTCCTGGCCCTTCCAGAGATTTGGTTCGCCGGCGGGAGTCGACTCTCAGAACGACACATCACGGCTAATACGTTTTCTTGCCATGACTAACAAACTTGATGGTGATCTCATTTTCAAAAACTATAAAAGTGCATGTGGTGTGTAAAAATCTGCTCTCTTTACACATGTTGGCAACAGAAGCTTATTGGAGGAACCATGTCAGTAACCTACTGAATTTGTACGAAAGCGACATTCACAACAATAAAACGTAGAAGGTAAGAGACTCTGTAGTTAAGATGTCAACATCAGGGTCACAAAGCTCTTATATTGTGTCTGATCCAATTAGATTCAAGCACAAGACACATTACTGTGTGTCACTCTATATTCAGATGGCTGCTTATGCAATCGCCTGGGTTATGAAGGAAACTGCCTTTAGTAGAGTTGTGTAACGGCAATCCAGCCTCCACAAAGAGCATCTCTCTCTGCAATATGCCATCACTCACCTGTTGTGACACATAACAAGCCACTGTTAGCCGTGTGCATGTGCCGAACGCAGACAGGCTGTAACCTTAAACGTAGCAGCTGGTTGTCAGCAGACACCTTGAGGCTGTTGCTGTAGTTTGTACTCACGAGAGACGCATGAGCACGGCAGCCTCGGTCACCGTCACACAGGACATGCGGTTACCACCCAACCTGCTGCAGCTGGTCTATGATTAACTTCCAACATTCTGCAATTTAGAAAATTTTACATTCATGCTGGCAATGAATCATATGTCTGAATATCATTTATATATATATATATTTTTTTTTTATAAAATTATAATTATTTATTTTATATAGATTATATATATATATAATATATATATATATATATATTATATATATACACACACTACTACAGTTACAGTATACTGCTTTTTCTTTTGTAAATCCTATGTGTACCATTTTAATGTTCGTATATATGCATATTTGATCATGTTTTATTGCTAATTGTATTTGTGTTCATTTATTGCCTGCTGCTGTGAAGCACTTTGGTCACCGTAGGTTGTTTTTAAATGTGCTATATACAGTCATATGCAAAAGTTTGGCCACCCCTGATTATTTTCAAGATTTTTCTTTATAAATCACTGGTTGTTTGGATCATCAATTTCAGTTAAATATATCAT
>JBBBVT010000010.1:5159067-5175008 GCA_037177035.1 Craterocephalus eyresii
ACACACACACACACACACACACACACACACACACACACACACACACACACACACACACACACACACACACACACTTTGGAGACTTCCTTAATCCAAGTTTATCGTATCTAAAAATCCTGTCCAGCAGTAACACAGCTGGCTTTTCAAAGACTGTGTGGCCTCAGTGTGATGATTCCTTAAGCAAAAAGCATTTTTAATGTAATGCACAACACTGTCATAACAATATGGTATATAATACAGCCAAAACCAATGTAAAATACATGTTTGATTACTACTAGTTTGTAAACTGTTTGCCATTTGACAATTCTGTTTTTCAAAATAAAAAATATGCAGGTTTGTACTTTTTTATATAATTTATGTTATACATAAATTATATAATTTATAATTATATATTATTTGATATAATTTGTAAGTATATCAAAATGATTTATTCATTGTTTGTCTTTATAGTCACTGATTTTTCCTCAGTCATTCTTGTAATATATTTATGTCAAAGACTATAATTCCCATAATCCATCGGGCCAGTTACGTCTTTTGCGTGCGTGCCCTCGTAGCAGAGAGACATTGCACCGTGCAATCGTGCAGCCGGCCTCGGCGTTAGCGAGAGGTAAGTTTGCATTACTTCCCTAAAGAGCGCACTCTTACGAAGTAGTGAATGGAAACATGTGCGAAAACAAAAAGCACCTTTTTAGTTTGACATTTGACCAAACTTAGCGGCGTATAAGCCCTTAAATTGACTGCTCTCCCTCTGTTTTCGGGCTAATGTCGGGCACGCCTAGGTAGGGTAGCTGCTCAGGGGTGCCAGAACTGCGCGGGCCCGAAGGAGGCATCAGCTCGAACAGGAGACGGTGTATTTTTAGCAACCGGTGACAAGGACAACCCCAGTCAGTTGGCCTGCCAACGCCTGGGAAAACTATTTCACTGACAATTAATCTAAGCTGGCGGGTAGGCAAGCTAGGCTGAGTTAGCAAACAAATCACCCCTGAAGCTAGCGGCGGCTACTTAGCCAACTAGCTGAACAAGAAGAGCTTTACCATTTATTAACCTAGATGCTTTGTTGTGCTCTC
This sequence comes from Craterocephalus eyresii, assembly GCA_037177035.1. NCBI lineage: Eukaryota > Metazoa > Chordata > Actinopteri > Atheriniformes > Atherinidae > Craterocephalus > Craterocephalus eyresii. The sequence continues at coordinate 5,160,135 of JBBBVT010000010.1, forward strand.
TTTCTTCTACCTTTACCCCATTTGTTCCACCTTAATGTAACCATGACCCGTTCCTAATCGCGGTTTCTCTTCCCGGGTTTATTGCTAATATTTAGCGCGCTCAGATTGTTCCAGTAACATCCGTGTAAACGTTGTGAAGGAGCACGTGACCTGTGCTGTCAGTGTCGCCCCAGTGAGACCCGTCACAGGTTGCTCAGCAAAACCCAGACAGGCCACATTGATCTTACCCCAGGCTTTTACGCTATTCACAGTAAGTTATTGTTATTTACAGAGTGCTTTTCTTATTTGGTCAGAAATGTTATCAAATAAGGAAAAGTTCCCTTTTGATATTACAAATAATGAATGAGAAGAAACACCATTTTCATTAATTTTAATATTTAACCCATATGTATGACATCCACCGAGTCTCTCACAATATCCCTAACTTATTGTGAATCGTATATGTTCAATTTTCTTTTTTCTTTTTTGTATGTTCCTATAGTGTTCTTAAGTATCAGCTTTATTATTATTACTGTTTTTATAAGTGTGTATAAAAGTGGCACTTAGTTAAAAAACTAGGGCTGGGCGATATGAACCAAATTTCATATCTTGATAACTTTTTTCTTAATCACAATATACAATATAGATTTCGATATGTCATTTGGTGAAGTAATCAAACAGATGGTTAAAATGAACAGCTTTGAGCGCTAAATGTACTTTTATTAAGGATCAGAAGCACCTGTGCATTAAGATTTTTGACTGAAATTAAAGGAGATTTGTATTGAATGAATAATAGAAAATGCTTTTGAATGACCATAACAAAAATAGTTGTGCAAAACAAGAGATACTTTTAACTGAAACCAAACTAACTCGATATAAACAATATTCCCTCATTCTATATCTTGTGTGACAAATATTTGATATACAGTATTGACAAGCCCTATTAAAGACTTTTGTATTCATTCAAAGAAATCTTACCATTTTGCTCAGATAATCAGTGGTGATTATACAGATGTGAGCTCAAACCAGCTCACAAGTTTAATCTAAAATACCAAAACTTAAAAAAATCTGAATTAAGTTAATTTTCTGTCATCAATTTGTTAGAAAGGAAAAAAAATTAAGTGATATTATCTTCTGACTAGTGGTGAAGATGATATCCTGTTTCTTTATAGTCAGTTTCAGTTTGGACTTGTATCCTCTCCTTTATCCTGCATTTATTTTTATTGGTAAAATGAAATCTTCCTTAGATTCATTAGCTATATTACAGATTTTAGTTTCCCATCTAGGTTTTTTTTCCATTTTATTTGTGTGACTCACACATGTTCCTCCTCTCCAGTGTGCGTTGCAGGGTGATTCAGGATGGTGGACCAGCCTCTGTGGGAGCAGATAGGATCCAGCTTCGTGCAACACTATTACCAGATGTTTGACTCTGACAGATCACAACTGGGATCTATATATGTGGGTGTAACTCAGCTCCTCTGTTTTTGTTCCTACATATTACTGCCTCATCAATGAGCCTTTAACAGAGTTCAGACATTTCCCTGGTGTAAAATTATTAGTCTAAGATTACAGCCTAGTGCAGAATTTGGACCATGTATAGCAGAACTTCAGCAGGACTGATGGCAGAGACCTCATTGGTTTTTCTTTGTATCATTATATCCTAGTTTTCCAGATAAGCTGAGTAGAACATGCTATTGTGAAGTAAAGCGGTTTGTAAATTATTACAGAAATGTGGTTACATGGTTTTATAGTAAAATCTCCAAACATGCATGGGTTCCAGCTTCTTAACTGCATGACCCTCAGCCTACCTTTATTCGAATTTAATAGGCTTATTTGGTCAAATTTAAAAGTTTAGTTGTTTATTGGTGCCATTTTATGGGTAACAATTTAGAATATTGATATAGAGTTGAGCTGGAATAGCTAGTAATTAACGATGTATGGTAAAATAATGATTTCCTGTTTTGTTTGCCATCTTTGTTGGAAAGCTTTCATCAAACTGTTTAGCCACAGACGGTTTTATTTGCAATTTGTGCCATGACAAGAGTTCACTTTAAGCCTTCAGGCGCAGATTGTAAATTTGTTCATTTGATTTTCACATCCATCTCAGGCTGGATTTTATTTAAGCCATGTGATGTGTTTGTCATCTGAAGATCATTCTCTGAAACTCACTCTTTGTGTCTCACTCCACACAGATTGATACATCATGCCTTACGTGGGAAGGACAGCCGTACCAGGGAAAAATAGCAATTGTCGAGAAACTCACTGTGAGTTTTTATGGTAATTTATTTTTAACCACCGGTGATAATTGTCCTTATAAAAACAGTTTGAAACAAGTGAAGTATCCAGAGTTTCACAATCAAAACTTAGTGGACACAGAGAAATAGTTACAATACTACTACAGCACATTAAACATGTGTTTTTGGAATGTTTATAGATGCTGCTTTTAGACCATTTTTTGTCCAGTACTGTTCCAAAGTCTTCAAAAGCCCATTATTTCTTTATATATGATAAAGAAACTACCACATTGCTGGTGATGTTTTATCGGCTATATTGTCTGTTGTATTTTGATTCAACTCTAGTTTCTACTGAGTCTCTTAATAATGATAATAATAATGATAATAATAAATTATTTTATTTGTGCTATATAAATTTTATTTATTTAAATTTTAAATATAAATTTTACATTTTGTTTATAGCACTTTTCAAAAGCTGTTTTAAAGGATAAACAAGTGTTAAAAAGACAAAATACCCAATTGGTAAAACCACAAAATTTTGATAAAACACTAATGGATGGAAACTTGTGGGATTTTAGATGTGATTTAAAAGTGGCAGGGTCTGAATGATAAATAAAAAATGTAAAATAAACTGGATACATAAGCGTGCACCCCTATAAAATAACACTTAAGGTAGTTTTTGATTTAATCTCGGCATTCAGCCTTTATGGGGAGGCGTCTTGTTAGCAGGGCTCATTTTGGTCTGGCCATTTTTTGTCTTTTTTTTGGCAGACAACTAAGTAACTAAGTAAATGTTAGGAAAGTCCTACAAGGACAGCTGGACTTTATTTTGGGTTGATCAGTGTCTTTAAGTGACAGCAGGTGTGTGTGAATGCTGTGATTAGGATGTGTGCACGCTTATGCGACCTGATTATTGTTTGTTTTTTCCTTATTCCCAAAGTTATACGTTACATTAAAGTTTGGAAAAGATTTATTTTGTTTCTTATTTTCTTCCTTCTTTGACGCTGTCTGGCTGCCTTATGTCCAACACAACATGGCAGTGATGTTCTTAATTTTAGTTACTGCTAAGTTAGATGATAATGTTGTATCCGGAAATGGGGGGTGAGAGGAGGAGAAGGAAAAGGGAGACAAAAATCCACCAGCTCAAACAGAAACCAGACAACCATCTGCTGCATTTGTGCAGAAACAACACAATGAATCTTACTGTCTCTTTAAGAAAACAAAGCAGAAAGTCCTATATGAGGCCCTGTTTTATTATTTTTATCCAAAGGTTTGTGCCTTTTTAAACAAAAAAACATCAGACCCTCTTCTGAAATGGACTGGACTGAAAATGAGTAAAAAATCAGCCAATAATGTCCAAAGAAAAACTCTTAAATACCTGCAGAAAGCTCGCCAGCTACTGCTCATGACCATGAGCATTACAGCATTACAAGCAAGTACGGCTGCTTTGAGGAAAACCGAAAATAAATGAAAGATGAATGAATGTGCATCTTCATCTTTTAACTCTGATAGCTCATTTCAAAGAGTTTTGTTCTAAATGATTAATCAACCTCTTTAATATCTTTCTTGTTTATCCCAGAGTCTCCCCTTCACAAAAATAGCGCATAGTATAACAGCGCAGGACCACCAGCCGACTCCAGACAGCTGCATCTTGAGTATGGTCGTAGGACAGCTAAAGGTACGTTTATCATCGGAAATCACCAGTGCTGGAGGAACTGCTCAACACTTCCTCCAAAGCTGAGGATATCTACTGACTTCCACTTAAACTTAAGACTTGAAACCCCCCAGTAATTGACTAATGGCTAAGCTACACCCCCGCCACTCGCTCGGACAAGCAGTCAACATTCGGTGACAGGCACTATGGCACGTGTTACACTGGGAGATTGTAACCTAAGTCACAAGGGAATCTGCTGGCGATTCATAACAAACATTGGTGAAATGAAGGAGTTTTGTGGCAGATAATGCCTTCAAACTTTGCGATTTTTGGTCCATTTACTCCATTGTAAACAGAGAAATGCGGCTGCAAGTTGAGAAATTTCCATCTCTGCAATAATGATTGTTGCACTGATCAGGAGGCTCAGACGACTCTCCCCACGCAAATTTGGCTTGTTGTAATTTTTTAAAATTTCTTATCTGAATTGCTTTTTATTATCTGTTTTATTTTTTTATTTATCTGTTTTATTTATCTGGCCGTTTAATTGTTTTGTTGATTCTGTCTTGGTATGTTTTTAACCTTGATGTGAAGCACTTTGGTCAACTGTGTTGTCTTTAAAGTGCTATATGAATAAAGTGGAGTTAAAATTTAATTATACCAAAACTGTCTGGTTGACTATATTAACATATTTTATGCTCGAAAATAGGTTCAGGTTGTAAAATACCGAACTTCACCTGACTTAGTGAAAACCCTGACCTTCTATGTACCAAATTACTAAAGTACAAGAACTAGCATGTTTGGCTAGAGTTTACTAACTTAAGCTGATGTTAGGGATGGTTAAACATAACTTTATATTTCTGTCTAGCAAAGTGACAATATGTTGCCTCAAATATGATGTTGACTTAACTTAGAACAGAAGAAGACATCCTTGTTGATTTTATTCACATTCCGTTGTTTTTGTGGTCTGCCGCATAACTAAACCCAAAGCAGAGGCTTTTCTCAGTTAAGATGTGGCTTAGGAAAGAACAAAAACACCTCCGTATCCCATGTACACAGCTTGACCATTTTAAACTTAAAAAAACATAAAAACAAAATACCTTCAATGCATTTCAATGGGCGGTCACGCTGAAAATGTCCGAGTGTATGGGGGTTAGCTGTGCACACTGTGATTGGCTCATCGCGTTTGGGGGCGTGGTTTAGCCAAAAGTCAATTCCCAACACTGTTATGCCAGATGTGGATGGAAACTAGCCTTTTCCTCTGATGCGCTGCTGTCTCGTGTGTGTGTGTGTGTGTGTGTCTGCAGGCAGATGAAGACCCGATCATGGGTTTCCATCAGAGTTTCATCCTGAAGAACATTAACGACGCGTGGGTGTGCACCAATGACATGTTCAGGCTGGCCATTCACAACTTTGGTTAAGCTGCCTGTCCGTGCAGGCGGGCAGGGGCGGCCACCATGAAGGGCACTGCGAGATGACATGTGGAGGCTGGGGAGGGGGGAGGCGGAGAGAAGAGGCGGAGCGCTCGGCCCTCCCTCCCTCCTGCCATTTCATTTACGCCCGTTGGACAAACGAGCAAACGCCGGATTCTAGATGTCAATCACTGACCCTCGTCCAGGTGGGGTTTCCAACCAGTCCAGCTAGTAGAACTGCGATGCGTTTTCTTCGCCGGGAGCCGGCTGACCAATCAGACGCCCCTGTCTGCCACTCCGCTGACCTGCATGACGCTGGGAGCCCCTCATTACAATATCTACACTCAAGCCACCAGAAGGACAAACAGCTGATCAATGCCATTAACTCATGTTCTGCTCTCCACTCTTTCTTCTAACCCATTCTGCTGTAACTGGGTTCTGTTAGCACTGTCGTTGACTGGTTTGTAGATCCATGTTCAGGTTCAGAGTCGGCCTCTTCAGTTCAGATTCACGGTGTTTTGTTTTTTTAGACGCGACTCGTGTTTACTTAGCTTGCGTTAGTGTTTTGAATTGAGTTTTATCTTCCTCCCCGCAGTTATCTTAGCCATCATTCGTTCTTCTCTTTCCCAGGTTTTGCTCTCGCAAACCAAAAAGTTTATAAAAGACAAAGGTTGACCTTGTATTATTTTCTCTGACCCTGCTTTCTTTTCTTTTTTCCTTTCACACATGTCTGGCAGTTAACATGGACTACAGCCACGATACACAATAAAACCTGGACTTTTTTCTTAATGGTGTGGTCTCTCCATGTCATTTTCTGGCATTCTCTGAAACGCTCTGGCGTTGGTTTTTGGCCTGGTTTCAAGTCGGTCTTCAGCCAAATGTGGCAAATTAACATTTTCACAGGTAATTTATTTATTATTAAATGAAAGGATTTTCTCTTTTAGGTGATAGAGTTTGCAGAGTTATTTAAAGTTTTGGGGAAAATGTTAGCTGTTTAAAGGCTGCATAGTCGATCATTGTGAGCAAATAAAGTGAAAGGTAAACCAGTTTATCTCCTACAGAAGCTGCCATTTGTCATAGATCCTCCTCAGGATGTCTTAGAACTGTAAACAAACCAGAGAGCCTTTTCTTTCCAGCAAATATTTCACAAGCAGTGGTAGGATTTATGTGTTTATTATCTCACTATCATCTCCAGAAGTCCTCCATCGCTGAGTCTTGCTCGCTGGTTTCGCCATGTTAATTTCTTTTGTTTTTGAGGTTCATAAATTCAGTCACTGGAAGGCGACGGCATGAGTGTGAGCGGTTAATGCACAAGACTTTCATTAAGCATTTTCAGTAGGAGCCGTCATTAAATTTCGCTGTGAAGACGATAAGGGTTTAAAAGTATGTTGATAAAGTTTAATTTTTTGGATGAGACTCTTATAAAACCTAAATTTTTATATAGTATGAAACACTAACAGGTGTTAATTTTTTTATTATTAGTCTGGTGGCAATCAGGGATGTGGGAGAAGAGTTCAAGAGCAAAGAGTTGAAGGCTTTGATCCGGTATCATCAGGGGGCGTCAGTGAGAACTTGCTTCCAGTTGGACATTTATGCTTCAACATGAATATATTAAAATTTGAGTAAGCTCATGAGCTTACAATGTTTTCTGTTTTTTTACACAATATAGGAGAACTATAACGATGTAATTTTACTTTGTAATTTGAATTGTCCTAGGCAAGGTGTCCAGAACAAATACCGAAAGTTTTTTGTGGCCCACAACAAAGCAAAAGAAGATGTAATTGGGATTGTGTAATCAGATAACGTGATACTGCTCTATATCTAAAGATTATTTACCTTCTGGCTGTATTCATTGTTAATAGTGATTTAATATAGAACCTTTATATAAATAATATTTAATATTTGGGGGGTGGTAGGGGGGTACTTAAAAGCAGCAGTAATGAAGATTCCCATCAGAGTCGACATGCTGATGTAAATGGAGTACTTCTGTGCTTGCTGTTTGTGTATGAACTGGTTACAAGCAGATTGTTTTTTCTATTTGAGCATTTATATTTTTACCTGTTTTTTTTTTGTTCGTACTGTAAAGTGTCCTTGGGGGTCCTGAAAGGCGCTACCAAAGAAAATGTATTATTATAATTGGTAGGACCATGACGGCTGGGACGATTAATGCGATCTAAGTATCTTTAAAAAAAAATTAAGTAAATTTTATATTAAGTTGTCACAGTTATGAAATTATAGTAAAGTGTGAGGTAGGAACCAATGACCTGACACAGAGACAAGTCGGAACTCACGTCGCGGAATAAACGGAAGTTTAGACGGTTGCTCTGGGTGAATTGTGACAGCATCGCATCAAACAAAACTTGCTTTCTCCCTTCAAACTATCCCAGCCTCCCCCTTTCCCTCACCCATGGCGTCCAGTTCTAATATAGACATTGAGGGGGCGACTCAGCACCTCCGGGACATCCTCAAACTCGACCGTCCCGAGAACGGCACCGGTAAGTGGGACCGGGAATAAAAAGCGGGTGCGCTGGTTTAGGCCGCGTATGCTAACTGGAGCTAGCAGGCTACATGCAAACCTAATGCAGCGCTATGCTATGTAACGCAGCAGATTTGCTCTGTATCAGTTGTACGTGCCGTTTACGCAATGCGTCGCGTTGAAGAACAGTTTGGAAGTCAGTATATTACTCTGCTCTTATAAACATTTCGTTAAATTTACGAATTGAGTCACTTTCGGTCCTGACTGCGTTGTCTCTGTTAGCAGGGCTACGAGCTAGCAAATGTCTCAGTCTATTTTCTGGTTCAGGAAAGCTGTATCGCCTGCTGCTAGACGGCTGAAAAGTGAGACAAAATGGAGTTTGTTTCGCATTATTTGTTAAATATCTGCTGCATGGGGTTTAAAGTAGTAGTTTTTTTGAAGTCCTTGATCCCCACGTTCGTGGAAATAATTTCACCTGTTAAGTAATTAGTTCGTGTCCACAAAAACTGCGCAGAAGCTCGGTGCTTTTTCGCTCCTTTTAAATATCTTTTTTCTTGTCTGTTGTGACTCTTTCAGGTGTCAATGGCTCCTGTTTTATATTATATAGACGTAACTTTGTCCAGTTTAGGGAAGTTGTAAAAGAAAACTCATGTCTGCTATACGAAGGTTTAATTTGTTTTTTGTTTGGAGCAATGGGCATGTTTTATTTCAATATTAGGAGGATTAGAAAAACTAATGCAACATTTTCCATATTGTGATACCGTTTAACAAATTCCTGCCTTTTTAAAAATATGCATTATATTTTTATAAGGATCAGAAACCAGTTGGAAACTAATAATTTAATGGATTTAAATACAATGAAGCTTTCCTCCTTTCTGGAGTTTTCCAGATATGTTTTCCTCATGTGGAAAAATTATTTCCTTCAGTTGCAAAACGTCCAATTCATGCTGAATATCTTCAATCTCAAGTCCCGCAGAGTTATTAATTCCAGTACTTCTAGAACCACTGCCCAGAAGGTTTTCAGTGTATTTAGGTTTCAACACACCTGAATCAGATTTAATGCATCCAGCGACCTATGAAGTTTTGCACAATGACTCATAAATCTGAGTCAGGTGTGTTGGAGCATAGATAGTGGAAGAAGCCAGCTGGATCTCTCAGGGCTGGAATGAGTAACCCTTGTTTTTTAGAACAGTGTTAATGATTATATCTGGTTGTAACTATTATAAAACATTCATCAAAGATCATTTTAGGCTGTAAGCTAAGATAAAAACATATTCAACTGCATACCTCCAAATGTTAACATGAAAAACACCGTGTAAGTGCATGTAAGTTGTTGGACTGGATCTGCCACAGAGTTCATGGTTACCAGTCTGCTTTGTGTTGGTTGACTCAGTGATGCTGATTTGTGGTCCCATATGTGGCTTATTGATAAAAGCACAAGGAAGGAAAACAAGATATGGGACTATTTTATTTCTAAAGGTGTAAAAGTCCCTGACTGAAGGAAAGAAAAAGTGATGTCTTGTGAGGATCAATCCTCATGTTATTCCACATGAAATTGAAAAGGCCTTATTACATTGTTTTACATTGTTGTAATTTCATTAGTATATAAATAATGGTGCCAAGAAATTAGGAGCTGTTACACTGTTTTCATCTTGTTTTATATATTGTTAAGTTTATGATATGCCACTTCTCTGACCAAACCCTTCTTTTAAGCCGTTTGATCAAGTTTAATCTCCCTGTTGGACACTAAAATAGTTGCCCTGCTACTGAACTGTTGTACAGGAAGTTGCTCTGTAGATGACCTTCTTTACTATTGGCCTTGAAACATTTTATGTGACCTGAATTATTATTTTGTTTATTTGGTTTCAGATCATTTGAATATACTCTACTCCTGTTTTGTCACACAGCAGACATTTCACCTAGTCCTTGTGGATAAATATTGACTATTAAAGAGATCCAGAAATAAAATGGCAGATTAAATTTGCAGCTACAAAGTGGGGCAGCAGAACTGGATAGCAAAAATGAGCACGGTTATTATGGTTATTTGATTAGGTGTTTTTCATAAAAAGAGGAATGACAAACAGAATGAGTGGTTTATTGACTAGTTTTTGTAAGAGACAGTGTATAGAAAACACCTTTTATAGATGCCTTTTCCCTCTTTTTAGATATATATTATAGCTAATCAGAAAGTCGCATTTGTAAAATTACTGATTTATATCTGAAAATTATTGGATAGTTTAAACATAAATGCTACTGATTCACCTTGGATTTAAGTGTAATGTAAATCTGGAAATTCTGTTTGGTTGGAATACAACAATAGAATAAAAAATTAGGTTAAAGAAATGCCAGTTCTAAGGCTCAATTATCAAGTAAAATATAGGAATCATTTTAGTTTTAAAATAGAAAACTTGCCTCTTGGTTGTTGTGGTGCAGATGGGGAAAAGATGCAGGGGATTTGCATGCCATAAATGTCTGGAAGGTTTCATCGCAGAATTTACTCATAAAACTTCTGTACAATAGAGGAAAAATAACACATCGACCAATACGTTAATATGGTGTTCAACAAGCCAATGATCCATCTGAAAGTATTGATCAAACATGGATGCCGTGATTGTTTTTAAGATGTACTTAAAAATGAACCTGTTGAATTGTTTCCGTTTAATTTGTTGAGTCAAAATGTTTTTATTTTGATGTGTAACTCTGTTAAAGTCAGATTGAATTAACTTGCTTATTATTACTAACCTCTGAAATATTTGGGTTGCGACTCTAAATTGGAGTGAGGTTTACACTTTATTCAGCTTTAATATGGAAATGTTTCTTCACCGATATGCGAACATTTTAAATTGCATGTACACAATGTGATTCAGTCACACCTCAGCCTTCCTGATAAGGTCAATGCAGGGGTCCTGGAGAGTCGAGTTTTGGATTGAGGAGGAGCAGTGTGGTTTTTACCCTGGTCATGGACCAGCTTAACACCTTCTCCAGGGTCTTGGAGGGGGATGGGAGTTTGCCCAACCAGTCTTTATGTGCTTTGTGGACCTAAAGAAGGCGTTCGAGCGTAACTTCTGGGGACTCCTGCCATTGTTGCTCCAGGAGGATGGAGTACCAGACCCCCTTGTATGAGCTGTTGAGTCCCAGTTTGATCTTTGACAGCGCCAAAGTTGCCTTTTAATAACAGATTCTGTTCATTATGCTTATGGACAGAATTTATTTGTAGGATCAGGCGAGGCGTTGAGGGGATCTGGTTTGATGGCTCAGGACTATGGGGATCCGGTTTGATGGATCAGGGTTGGGTCTCTGCCTTTTGCAGATGATGTGGTTCTGTTTGCTTCATCTGGCGATGATGATGATGATGATGATGGAGCGGTTCTCAGCTGAATGTGAAGCTGTTGGGATGAAAGTCGAAACCTCCAAATCTGAGACTGTGCTGCTCAGCTGAAAAAAGCTGGAGTGTCTCCTCCGTGTTGTTAATGGGGTTCTGCCACAAGTGATGGAGTTCAAGTATCTTGGGGTCTTTTTCACAAGTCAGGGAAGGATGGAGCAGCAGATCGGTGTGGCGATGGATGGATGCAGTCTATTTTTGTTAAAGGGACAGATTGTTTTTCACATAAGTGTATGCTTGACCTTAGAACTGAAATATTTTTCTATTTTTATTTTTTTGTAATTTAAAATTAAATGTTAGTATTTAAAATTAAATCTGTGATATCTTTGGTGACTGTGGCTCTTGATTTGTATCTTGATGTTGGAAAAAACTGAAATGTGAGCTACGGAACCGCTACAATGTGCAGAGGTCAAACTTGTGATTGAGTAACTTACTGATTGTAGGCCTTTTACGATAACAAATTTTGATGTGCAATTAATCATCTCAGAAATTATTGCGATAAACAGTAAAATTGCGCCAAGCACTGTTGTTATTTTGACACAAATTTCAACGAATATAATGATAATGCTTTAATAATAATGCATGTACACCCTTTCGAAGGTCACTTAACTTTAATTTGTAAACATATTTTCATTAGAACAGAAAGAAATTTGAGAAAACTAAACAAAGAACAATACTCTCAGTGTCATTATCAAACACAAAAATAGTTAAGAGAGATAATGAAGTCTCTGTAAAACAAAATTACCCTTCATAAGATATTAAACATGGGGCACAGCCTGGGAATCTGCCAGTTAGTACCCTGTTTCCCAAAAAGGTAGCAACAAAAATATACCTGCTACATTCTGTGTTATCATACGAGACCATGCGGGTATGAAGTAGGACACGAGAGATCCATGTACGAGAAACGAGACGGTTCAGACAGAGAACCGGCACAAATTATTAACTTATTGCGATAATATTTTCTTACCTTGCAATTAATTGACTTATTGCGACGGGCCTATGTATTTGTCCGCGTTTCAAACTCTGAAAGCACTTCCAGCTGAGTTTTTTGCAGGGATTCCAGTTTTATTTCTTATATTTGTTATTGTTTTTTCAGATGCACAGTCAAGCGATGGTCAGAGGAAGCCATCTTTCAATGGCGAGCTGAACGGGTTACTGGGAGCGGGCCTGCTAGGAAGCACCGATCGGTCCGGCATGTCTGAATCTACCAGACCCATCTCCACAGACATCAGCAGCGCTCAGGAGACTCAGATGATGTGAGTGTGTGCTTACAGTCACTTTAACCATCTGCGCCGTGAATCTGCGAAGACAAACTAAAACGATGTGCTGCATTTTCAGCTGCCTGTCTGGAGACGATGGGTCCACCTGCATCCCCATCACCTCGAACAGTGTGGAGATTGTGGCCAGTCAAGATTCCAGCTTCAACAGCAAGGCGCGGGGCAGCAACAAGGTGAGACTGCAGATAGTCCGGAGAACAATCGGCAAAGACGAAAGAGTTTCTGTTATTTCTGTGTGGATGAAAACCTTTCATTTATGCTGACTCAGCAGCATGTCATAGCTTAGTTTCTCACAAAGAACTGATGTGCTTTTCAAAGATTTGATAAGTATGCATCATTATTACAGAGAATAATGAAATGGTATGTTTGGGAAAAAATGAATGCCATTATTTTGTCCAAATCTTCATGATTAATGATCATTGTCCACCTTGTTTAGAGATTATTCATGCATTGTTTTTCTCCTACTGAATTCATTCTTCATCCAGGTGAAGATTCAGCCTGTTGCCAAGTACGACTGGGAGCACAAATATTATTATGGGAGGCTGATCGCTGTTTCCAACTCTTTCCTGGCCTACGCCATCAGAGGTGAGACTCCCAGAAAACGGACCAGCCAGTTAAGAACCATCAGAGGGGGATCTAGTTCAGCTTTATTGTGCAAACTCACTGGACGTTTCAACACCATCTGTGTCTTTATCCGAGTCACAGCTTCAGCATCTTTACAGATTTAATCCAACATGTAAAACTGAAACAAATTCTTGAAGATGTCGTTCCTATTTTTGTTAAAACGTGGCTGGTTTTGTTCATCACCTCATCGTGGAACCTGTAACGCTACATGTTAAAACTGTCGATGTAGTTCTCGTCACTATCAAAGCACAGCCTCAAAAAAAGTAAAAGAATACTAGATCTGCACAATATGATGTTTGAGCATCATCATCACAACGTACATGTCCACAATAGTCACCCTGACTTGCTGGGGTTCTCCAACCTATAGAGCACTGCTGTGACAGGACATATACACGCCCAAAATTAACTTCTCCCTCCAAAACTATGCCAAATTATAATTTTTAATGTTTTTAGTATGGCATGTGGTCTAACTTTGTTGTTAAAGGGAATAAATAAGATATTAGAACCTTTAAAAGTGAGAGCTAGAAGTTTAATTCGTTGTATTGTTACCTGGATCTAAATCTAAAAACGTAGATTATTATGAATTTATTTTGTTTTAGTTATGAGATTTTTACACGGTCTGTTCTGTAGAAAAAACATCTAATTTTCTCTGGTAAACATTTTTCCCACAGGAACCAACAACCATGCTATGATTCGGGTCCTGAGTTTGGATTTTAACGAGCGCTCCTTGCTGAAGGGGTTCACCGGAGCCGTCACAGACCTGGCGTTTGCCCATCTGGACTCCTCGCTCCTGGGTTGTGTGGACGAAGCGGGAAACCTGATGGTCTGGCAGCTCACCTTCACCGGCAACAAGATCCTGTATCCTGTCATGTGGTCGAAGCTAAGAAGGAGTGTGTGGGGGGGGTGTTAGAGGTCTCTTGTGTGCAGAATGGATGTTCTGTGCTTTATTCAGAGTATTTCTGGGTGCAGATAATCACTCAGACTTTCATCCTCACTCCCACGTTTATAATGGAAGAAGCAGAAGCTGATCCTTCAGGAATAGTTTTCTCTGTGGGTTTTCCTCAGCCTGATAACTTGCAGAGATCAGATAGTGGTTCATATCCAACGACCGGCTGACACCAAGCTGAACTCCCACCGTCGGCTCATCTGGTGCCCATTCATCCTGGACGACAGTGAGGAGAACCAGGACGACGTCAGCCAGACACTGGCTCTGCTGCATGAAGACAGGGTATCTATGTTTTAGTGTCTCATAAAATCCACTAAAAGTCCACTAACCGTCCACTCTGGGACACATTTTTGCAACAGAAGAAAAAACAGGAAGCGGCAGGTTTTTATACCTTGTGTTGTTTTTTTTGTTAATTTTTTTTAAATCATTGTTCTGCCTGTAAAATGATTTTATAGCCAAGTGCCCCCCAAACACCAGGGGTTTCAGTTTACATCTTAGTTCATGGGTTCTGCACCATATGACCTCCAGTGGGTCGGACCAGATAAATAACAGCATGAGTGCCCATGAATAATGAAAACTCCACATTTTCTCTTTGTATATTACTAAGTATATTATCAAAAGGAAAAAAATGTATGAAATTTACTTTTATAGAACATGATTTTTGACCATAAGTGCAGTTTTGTCTGTTACATATTTCATAGTTTAATCCGATTCAGATATTTTTTGTATCTAATATTAAGTACTAAATATAAAACATGTATGAATGTAAAAAAAATTATATTTTTTAAAATATATTTTAAACGTATTTTATATATGTATATATATACACTACCGTTCAAAAGTTTGGGGTCACATTGAAATGTCCTTATTTTTGAAGGAAAAGCACTGTACTG
>JBBBVT010000010.1:5186258-5202198 GCA_037177035.1 Craterocephalus eyresii
CTTGGGCCGATTTTAGCGGAGCAAAGCCGTCTGCACCTGTTTTAGTACACGCAAAGCGTTAATAAATCGAGGCCTTTATCTCTTTCTCCAGGCTTTGGCATCCCCTAGTGGTCCTCTGGCTCTCGACAACCCTCAGATCCTGGATTCCCCCCTGCTGCCGCCTCTGGCCTCTCCGACCAGGGCCCGCTCCCCCGACGTCATCTCCTCAGCCTCCACGGCCATGTCCCAGGACATACCGGAGATCGCATCGCAGACCCTGCAGATGCAGCGTGGACTCGTGTCGAACCTGGAGTCCTTATCTCTGTCTGCCCTGCAGACGGACAGCATGGCGTCCGCCGCCTCCGCTCTGCACCTGCTGACCTCCCCGCGCACATCCAACAGCAACAGGTACAAAACAAAGACTGAAGCGTCCAGCTGTCATTTCAGAGCTCAGCTTTACTGCTGCGCTACAGTTTGTTCTTTTAAATTACTTTTTACTCACTTTTTTCATCGTATAAATCTCTTTTATTTTATTTCATACTTGTGCTTATGTTGTGGCACATTTCATAGACTTTGCAATGATGCAAACGATCCCATTTCCTCCCACAGCTTGTTGCCTCTTGAACTTGGCGGGGCAGACGGGCCGGTCGGCGGGTCAGGAGAAGCTGAGTCCAGACTAAGCAACACTCCGTCTCTATTAGAGAATGCGTTATCCCAGGAGAACACCGGGGCAGGAGGCGGCTCCTCGGATGGCAACGTTAGCCACACTGCTTGGCCGGCTGCACCAGACATCACCAGGGAAACCAGGAACAGCCTCAGAGACAACGGTCTCGGAGAGTGGTCAGTGTTTTCACATGCACACATTAAATCTTCACCTTCTCCATGGCGGCACCGGGGTTAAAAATCTGGTTTCACAGGTGTAACGTCTGGTCAGAAGTGTAAATGTAAACATGTGGTATCTACAGAAAGTCCAGAATTTCTGCTAAAAGCACATAAAAAACACATTTACAACCAGCAAAGACGACAGCCAATTAAAAGAGCAGCTAAACAAAGTCTGCCAAAATATGTTAACACAAATTATGGATCCACGTGTCCGGCAAACAAACTGAGAAATGACAGCTCTACTTAAAAGGACATTGTGTAATTTTGGACCCAAACATCAGCCTAATGATTCCCTATCAGCTGGTCAGATTGGTCTGCAGCACGATTCCACAGCAGGATGGAAACTGCTTCATTTTACCCTGGTGCCGTGTGGAAAGTTACAGGTTCAGCTCCCCCTAGTGGCCAAAAGTCACATTGCATCCATTTGAACACACTTAACAGATTGCAAAGATATAAGTTTCATCTCACTATGACCAAGATTCACTGAAGCACAGACTAAAGAAGGCCGAATTTTTGTTTTACATTTGAAAAACATCATAATAGATTCTTACCTTTGCCACTTCACCTCCAAAACTTAAACTCCCTTCATAAAACCGCATGTAGTAAAAACCATGGCGCTTTGGGAGTAGTTCCCTGACCATGAGCACAATTTTCTGCCTGGTTACATGGGTTTGATTGGAAGGCGACATGTGTAGGTCATTCTGCATCACCACTCATGGTTGGTCAGATTGTTGAAAGGATGACTCTGCATAATTCTAATGTAACTTCGCCATGTTTCACTTAAACTTCATGAAACTTTGCTCTGATAATGTCAATATGTTGAGGTATAATTTTCTGGTGCAAGTTTTAAATGCAAGTTTTAAAGGCTTTCATATATTATGAAAAGAAAAAAAATATTTTGGCAAAAAAATAATTTATTCCATCTACAGCTACTTGAACAGCGGCATCTGTGGCAAGTGTTAGCTTTATTTTTAAAGCCGGATGGTTGATGCAGCATTTATAATCACAGAGAATAATTAATTCTTTATGTGTGTTATTTCAAGTCTAAGTCCCCAAAAGACCTTTTGGGTGTTTAAAAACATCTTGTGAAAGATTTCTCCGAAGCTTGTTTTGGTAGGAATCCATATTTAAGGCCAGTTCAGCAGTTCTGGATCGGTATGTGCAGACATACTGTATCAGGACTTTACAGATATGCGGTTCCTGTTATACAGCAGTTTTTATTATTAATGCTTCATCTTTAATGTCATTATCCTTCTTTGAAAAAACAAAGTTTGAGGTGTTGAAGTTGTGCTCGTACCTCCTCCCTCCCTCCTGTCTCCAGCTGAAAGCCTGCAGCTGTGTAAAGAGCAGCTGGAAAAGACTGGACCAGAAATTCCTGGACTTTGTGTCCATATGAGAAAAACGTTTTTTGGACAGATCTGGTTAAACTTACTGGAGGAATCTGATGAACCACATTTGTACTTGCATCACCAGTGTGCAGCTCTGTGTTGTTTCCCAGATGTCAGACTCATTTCGGTCTCAGCTGGGCCACTTTTGGCCCTAACAGGCTCCGTTACACCACCTGCAGGTGTTATATGGGCCAGAATGGGCCAAAATTTAAGGAGCCATCGGACCGAGATTACAGCTATTTCCTGGAGTCAATGTGAGCGCACGATGATGCGTTTGTGGACATCTTGCCTTGTTTTTATTATGCAGCAGTTTACAGAGCATGCAGAAGGAAAGATGTTGCACAAGGTTTACAAGATATTTTAATCTAGTTGTCGTATCAATAATGTGATTTAATTAGAAGAGAGAAAAACAGTGAAATTTGCTGGAGTGGTTAAGTTTACGTGTTTATGTTGCAGTTCAAGAGAAGAGTCGAAGGAAAGACACCTGAGCTCGCCTTATCACAGACGCTATCACCTCACGCAGAACGACAGTCAGGACGGCGGCGCCGAGCAGAGGTAACGAACCATCCTTTCCCCTCCGTTTGCTCAGTAGGGTGAACTTTTACTTGCCACCTACTCTGCCGAGGCTGCAGCTGTTTAAAGTCGGCCTCTCTGTTTGATGTAGTGATCCTGACGACGAGGTGGCCAGCCTGGCATCGTCCTCCGGAAACTGTGGCTCTCGCTCTTCTCACAGAATCCCAGTTAAGGACTGGAAGATGTCCCCACGAGGCTCCCCTAAAGTCAAGAGGAAGATGAGGAAGGATGACTGGTGTGTTTTTACATCTTCAGAGAAATAACGGGATTCTAGCTCAGGGGTCGGCAACCTTTTACAAACCAAAGAGGCAATTTTGATTTCGGTACAGCTAAATAAAACTTTGGAGCCACATGTTGCGTTTGAAAAAAGAAAAATTAGTTTTTTTTTAGTTTTTTTTTTTAGAGTTAATCTGTCAGTTTTGAAGAAACACAATCTTATTTTTCTAGTCTAGTTTTTAAATTGAAATAAAATCTTTGCAGATAAAACATATTCCCTCATATGATGTAGATATTTGTGGGGTTTTTTTCTCTTGAAAAGTCTAGTTTTGGAACTAATGACAAGAAAAATAGATCTAAAAGAATGTTACTGATACTTTGAGTCATTATGTTGTGGAAATTCAATGCAATTATCTAATTGAAAACTGGTAAAGCCTGCACTTTTCATGATATCTAGATTTAAAAATGGTAATTCGTTCTTAATTTTTTTTAAACTGTGCTATTATAAGAGCCGTTGTGGAGGGTGCAAAGAGCTGCTTGTGGCTGTGGAGCTGCAGGTTGCAGACCCCTGATCTAGCTAAAAGGAAATATTTGTTTTTCATGTTTGTGCATAGTCTTAAATATCTGCAGTGCTGATGTCTCTATAACAAGTGATGCATTTAGCTGGTTGACCAGTGTAGCTGAACAATCTGAGTATTTATGAAGTGACGTGAAGCATTTTATTGTATTTTGAGATTTTTGCTTGATTGGTTATCATTTTCCAGGGTATTGGCCAGTTAAATACAAAGATACTGATAGACTCCAGTTTTTATTCTCCTCATAAAGAAGCAGGATAACAAATCTGACAAAGTCTCCTCAGCTCATCCTGACTTGGTTCGTAACAACTTCATTATAAAACTGCTGCTCAAGCCAGACATCAGTTTTAACAGCTCCTGAAATAATCAATCTGGTCCATGATAAATGGTACAAGATACCATCAGTTATGTTGCAGACAATCAGGACAAATTGGTGGATTGATTGGAGTGTTACACTCTTAAAATTTATCAATATATTTAATAATAACTTTGTTTCTTCTGCCTGCAGTGAGTCATCTCAGTCCAGACAGATGGATCCTGGCCAGGTAGGATTTCCGTCTTTGTGCAAAATTTGCTACCATCGTTTGATGAACGCTTGAGTGTTTCCTGAATCCCCGGCGTCCAATCCAACCCATTTTATTTGGGTATCACACTTAAAACAAACAGCATTGTACCAAAATGCTGTGTAATATAAGCAAGAGATAAAATGGATAAGAAGTAATATACACAAAAAATGAAGATAATAAGACAATAATAAATATATATGTTCACACCTAGGCACCTGTGTCACACACAACCTATTAATTGCACACAGAGGAACACAGTTATAAATTAGGAATGGCCATGTAAAAGTGGGTTTTTAGAAAATCAGTAACCAATGGGCTTGCCTGACATTTCTGGATGCATTGCGTCTGCATTGCGATGAATCTGAAAGCCTCTGAACCAGACTCTGTGTTTTACTGCTGTGTGTGTTTTCCTTGTGACTGCACTGTGTTCGACTGATTCAGGAATTTTGTTCAGGTGTGTTTTTATTACATTAGAGAAAAATGAGATATGTGTGTCTATAATTGGTTGTGAACAAATCCTGCAACAGCTGTCCAGAAATGAGACTCCTTTGCATTGTCCGCTGTTTAGTAACAGTTATTAAACTTATGAGAACAGAAGGACTTTATGAAACAAAGAAAATAAAAGAAACAAATCATCCCTTTGATCAGGCTTTTTACTGACCACTGATCACGTTAAAAATGATGAAACTCGGCCAGTAATGATCAGTCGGGTCACCGTTTATACCTCTGGAGGAATGTCTCCTCCTCTGGACGTTGTTGGACTTTTTCAGCACTGAGGATATTTTGAAATGTCACAGGAAGAAACCCACATGGATATAAATGTTAACAATGATGATGGCTGAATTCCTCCAGTTTCTATGTCCTGGTACGATAATATCAGCTCAGTGTCACGACTAACGGCCCGCCACGGTTTTGGGGATTTTGCCTCCCTTGTTGCAGTGCTTGCAGTCTCATAGTTATTTGTGAACTTTGAGGAACAGCAGGAGCTAAAATAGGATCTTAGTCACGGGTTTGGGAAGATACCTGATCCAGGAAATTCACTTCATATTTACAGCTTAAATCTTTTCAAGTCGTTTCATTTAGTTGTTTTTAATTTGAAGCTGTTTATGTTTACTGATCTCTGATGAATGTAAAGCTTCCTTAGCAGCTTCTGTACATGCTGTGATTCAGATTGTTTAATTTGTTTTTAGTTTTATTTTCCTGTTTTATTGCAAGCTGTGTTTTATATGTTTATCCCATTTATCCCAGAGAAAGAAACAGACTTCCTGGTTAAATGGAAAGAAAACTATGTTCAGGAGCAAAATCGGAAAACATTATAACCATTTTCTTTTTTTTTTTTTTAAAACCCTGCTACTAATGTGCTTACTCATATTCGATATACGAGGTTTTTAATGTCCCGGTTTCATGTTTGTACAGCGACTGACTGGAGATATTTAACTGTCATATTATTTCAGGAGTTTTTCCTTTTTTGTTCTGTTGCTGTAAGTTTTCTCTCCATCTGTCCGCAGTTCAACGCAGACTCCCAGGACGAGCTGCTGATGCTGCTGCGTGCCCAGCAGAGGGAGTTAACCGAACTGTGGGGGCTGATTGACAACATGCCCAGTACCATCATGGCTCAGGTTGAGCACGTCCTGATTAAACATCAGGAACATGAGCGTATCCTATTTCCTCGCATGAAACTGAGAAGAAAATGAAAAAATTTCCAATGATTTGTAAATCAATTGTAGCAAAAAGCATTCATGTTTTGTTGGTGAGCTTTCCTCATTGCTGTCCGTGGAGCCTTGACCCTGACTTGACCTCAGACCGCAGACTAGAGCGAGTCCTGGCAGAGAGTCAGAACCATCACCAGCAGCTCCAGGAGCAGCTCAGCCAGCAGCTCAGCCACGCCCTCAGCGCCGCGCTCACCAACAGAGTAGACAAAGTGCTGCGAGAAGAGATGAAGAAAACTGTCCCACAAAGTAAGAACAACAGCAAATCATTCACAGCTGATTATTAGCTGCAGGAAATTTACTGATCTATATGGTTTAGTTGGCCTCAAGTCGTGGCCTGGCAAAAACTTATATAATTTATATGATCTGATGTGTATATCATGTTTACAGTTCCACAGCTTCTGTAAAACACCCTGATGGTACCAAAGGCCAGCAACTACATTAACTACATTCCTCTATATTACAAGGATAATCAATGGATTCTAAAATTTATAATACACAGAAACAAAAAAAAATACTAATAATAATAATGGTAATAGTAAATAAATAATAATGATATTGGTAGTAATAATAATAATAATGACAAAAATAAATAATAATAAATAAATATTGACAATAAATTATTTCATTCACCAAATGAAGTTGGCAGAAATGATTTCCTGGCCCCAGCCTCTCTTTATTCCACCAGATGATGGTGTAATTGAGTCATTTTACTGGTGGGTTTACAATTCTTTCCTCTCTCTTTGGCTGGAAGCTGGTCTTCAGTTTTTATGTTTTTAAGGTACTTTTTGATTAATTTATTTCAGATTTTTTTATATATTTGATAAATTCCTGCAGTATTTTCAGAAACTGTTTTAGTGTGTAGTTTTAAGGAGTATTGAAAATAGTAATATAGCTATTTGTACCGTTGTTTATGACGTATTTGCACGCTCATCACTGTGTACCAGTATCAGCATCTGACATACAGCAGAACTATTAATCTTTCTGTCATTGGACAGCATCGTTATGCAGCTCAAACATCTCTAAACCCTCCTTTTGTTTTTATTTTACCGAGTCTATTTTGAATTTCACTTGCATTTAGATTTAACGTTAATTGGGGGAAAGTTTTGTCCCTCATGGACATCTGCTCCACTGCTTCCACATCAAAGTAAAGGAGGAAAAGCTTTATAGACTGTTAGATGGATCCATTTAAAGAATTTAAATGCATCACCCTGATCTTACATCCTCTCACAGCATCCATCAAATGTTGGAAATCTCCCAAGTTTCAGTCTGCAGATTAAAGTCTTAAAGAATATTTGTCAATCCTCGGGAAGAAAAAACTATTTAATTTAGTCTGTTAACGTCAAAGACAGTCACAGCTTCCTATCACTCACTTGTCTCCTCTCTTTATTTTATAGCTTACGCTGTAATTCTTAGGGAAAAAATGTTTAACAGAAAATTTTAATATTTTACTTTACATGTTACATAATTTGACATCTGTTTGGCATCTTTAACTTTTGTTTTGCCACTTCTAAATAAATGCAGTGAGTGAGTGCACAGCAGGCTGTGCATCAATAAGTTATTGTCTTATTTAATGCTAAGGATGGTCCGGGCGTAAGTAAAGTTAAATTTAGCTCAGACCAGTGAGGTGAGTTGGACTGAGACTCTAAAGCTGCGCAGCCTCTGGAGAGATGTTTCCGTGCTTCGCCTCTTCTGCCTCTTGACTCCAAGATGCTCGTTTTTTTCACCCTCCAGTTTCACTCGCCTAATTATAGAAAAGTTTTGGCTAATCTCTGTTGCTAATTTGTTTCCTTCTGCAGCCATTTCGAAGAGTCTGGAACCGGTGACGGGTCAACTGAATAACACAATCGCTGCTAAACTCACTGCTGTGGAGGTCACCCTGAAAGACAACATGATCAAAGTGGTCAAATCCAAGGTTTTTATCTGTTTATTGTTTTTGTTTTACTGATGAACAGACCATCATGCTCCTCTCTACGTGCCTCACACACCGTGGGTTTTCTGTGCCTTAGAACACGACGGATGCAGTGGGTCGAGCGGCGGCTGAAGCCATCCAGGGACCGATCCATGCGGCCTATAAAGACACGTTCCAGAGCATCGTGCTGCCCATCTTTGAGAGAGGTTGCCAATCCATGTTCCAGCAAATCAACGACAGCTTCAAGCAAGGCACGCAAGAATGTAAGTCATTAAAGTCCATGAATGTAACGATGTAGTCTTTTTAAATGTTTAGAGTTTATTTCAGTCTTTTAAAGTGGTCTGGAGTATGAGTTCTTCAGGATTTTTGAAGGTCTTTCCATTTTTCCCCGGCCATTGGCTGCTTTTAATCCATTTTCAGTCTTGT
Source organism: Craterocephalus eyresii (assembly GCA_037177035.1). NCBI lineage: Eukaryota > Metazoa > Chordata > Actinopteri > Atheriniformes > Atherinidae > Craterocephalus > Craterocephalus eyresii. The sequence continues at coordinate 5,194,485 of JBBBVT010000010.1, forward strand.
CCTTGTTCATCCTGACTGTTTTTGTTGTTCCTTAACACTGACCTCTGAATCATTCAGGTACTTCAGATGTGCTTGAATCAGTATGTTTACACATAGCAGACTGCTTTAAATTGGATTTTTGTGCCTCTTGTTACTCGCTGCCCATTCAATAGCCAAATTAAAATGGTGTTTTAGCAGCAACATGGTGATCCCCAAAGAGCCGTAAGCTGGAAACATGATGCATCCCCTCAAGGTGCGCAGGTGTCCTAAAAACATTTGAGGAAAATGGACACATGGAGGACAAAAGAAGAGTCAAGCCTAAAAATTATCCACAAAAGATGATCAGGATCAAGAAGGGATGTTCTTAATAAAAGGAACAACTCCGATACAGAATAGAGCTGGATCTTGTATTTCAGTTGACCCATCGACTGTCTGTATCTCATTACTGAAGCATTGGGGGATCATCTGGACAGAAAACGGCTCAAAGGGCGGAAACATCCAAAACGGAGCTTTGGAAAGTCCTTTCAGAAGTCTGGAGAACGGGTCCTGATGACCATAGTCCACCAGACTCTGTACGATTGGGTACTCGGTGCAGTGCGGTAAAAAACTTTAATCATTGGTTGATTTTTCCTAGTTAAACAACAAAACATAGAGCTGCATCAGAACTCTTCCATGTCTGACCACCAGACATTTACCCCGCCAGGAGGTGCCTAACCCACAATGCACTTTTTGTAGTCCGCTTTCTGTATTTGATCCACTTGAAACAAACAGAGATCCATATTCGTAGGCTGATATAGTCCGCTCCTCCATGAGTGTACTTGTTTAACGTGGAGATGTAAAGGAGGCTTCAGTGATGCTCAGGCTACTCTCACACGGCAGGCAAATCTGGTTGTTTTCGCCATGTGTGATTAGGGATTCGATTAAATTGTCTTAATCAATTATCGGGAGAATTAAGAATCGATTACTGATTAATCGTAATAATTTCATATTAAACTTCAATATTTATAGCCCATATTTGAATTAAGTGAAAGGAGAAGTTAACCTAGTGTTTCTTATTTAGATTTTTATTACAAGATGTATGACTTCTGGCAGTTAGACAGAAAATATGTGTTTATATTAAAACTTCAAAACCGGTTTAATGATGAATTTGATTAATTGATTAAAAGATTGTTATTGATTATTCCGATTGATTAATCAATCATTGATTAATTATGCCCGTCCCTATGTGTGATCCATATCTTTTTCTTTAGTTTGTTTTCATGTGTCGTAGTAAATCTGACTTTTCCAAGCAACCGCAGATTGAACAGGTTTGTGGCATTTCATCTGACCTTTGCCACTGAAGTGAGGCTGATCTCACAATTCTGCACTGGTGGAGGCAGGAAGCAGAAATATTGAATGGACAAAATTATATTTCAGTATTTCATGGACTCTGATTGCACAGCAACTTTTACAATTCATGCACACCTGCTAGCATCTGTATTACCTCCATTAACTCAGCCTGCTGTGTGACTTCAGGGCTGTAGTCGTTCACGCTGGAGTCTGAACGTTAGCAACCACGCAAAAAACATAATATCTAAACTGCACATGAAGACCTGCGATTGGAACGTAGCCTAGCCTGTTAACATCAAATATTTACCTTCAGGTTCTAGTGGCTCACATGGCGTCCTCCTGTTGGTCGTTTTTTATTTTGTTACCTGTAAACTGGTTCACTATTTCATCAGGAGGTTTGGTTACGTCACCATTGCTGGGCGTCCCACTGAAGTTCTCTCATGTCTCTTATTGCTTTTTAACCCTGATTTTATCCAACATTTCGCTCAAAACACTGCATCCTCTGAGCTTTTGCCTTTTCGTGCCTGCACTGACGGGAATGTTCAGCTGGTCCAAGCATTAGTAAGTTAGGAGAACTGTGGGACGTCATGCTGTCTGTGTGAGCAAAATGTTGAAGATGTCCTTAATTACACACACAGCAACCTGAATGTCCCAGTTAGCTAAAGTGTCGACTTCTTGTGTTTGGGGAAGATCAGATTTTCCTTTTGGGTTAAAATAGGGCTGTCCCGATCCGATACCAGTATCGGGTATCGGTGCCGATACCAACAAAAAAACACGGATCGGAAAGTATCGGCCTGCATTGAAATATGTCGATACTGTTGCCGATACCAGGTGATCAACATTTTCTATCCAGCCCTTTTACCTCAGCACCCTGTACGAGATCTCCCTATTTCATTTTCTACAGGATTTACTCAGGTTGTATTTTCTTAAAACAGAAATGTGCTGTATGTTATACAGACTCTTTAAATTTATTAAATTAACTCATTGGTTAATAATCAGTGACTCAATTTTTCTCACACCTTCTGTTGTGGACTTTATCAGTTACACCATAAGGTTTTGAGGTGAAGTTTGACACAATATTTTGCTCATAACAAAATGTAAGTATCGGTATCGGCCGATACTCAACCTTCTGTATCGGTATCGGAAGTGAAAAAGTGGTATCGGGACAGCCGTAGGTTAAAACTTTACATACATTAAGAAAAAACAAAAAATAAGGCACTAAAACACGAGATTATGCAGCTTCTGTACTGATGCTTCTCAGACTGGATGTGTTGATCTGCTGGCTGCTTATTCTTATTCTCTAAAGCTGCTAAGCTGTAGCAAACCTTCAGTAAATAAAAAGGCCTGTGTGGCCTCTGGCTCCTATTTAAGTTTAATCCATGATCATGGTCACAGTCTATTGACTGAAACTGCTGCATTAGCATCTGCACAGCTTCCACACCCATCATGATTGTTTCATAATACTATAATGGCATGTTTTTAAGATGATCATATTTATAACTAGCGTGTTTAGACTCACAGAGATGTCCTGTCTTGTATTTGCCAAACTGTATTTCTGTGCACATCTGTTGAGTCATGATGTAAGGCACAGATGTGGGCTCATCTCTGTCCTAACAGTTGCAGGAAACATTGTTAGATCAGTATTTATAACTACAAATGTGATGTTAAAGCACCAGTTTGATGGGAAACGAGAGTAAATGCTCGGTGGTCTTCTACAGAAACTGAGTTTACTCATAAGAGGTTCCAACAAGTGTAGAAAGATGCATCTAAAGTGATGCCAGGACACGTCTCTGTTGTGCCTCTCTGGAAAATCAGACCAGTTCTCAGCTGGTTATTTATAGAACCAGCTTAGAACTGGCTCTTGCAGCAGCTCTGATACCACTTTGATGTACGATACGAACATGGCAATATTAGATGCTGTATTTCTACAGCGAAATGCAGTTTACAGTAAGCTGGGTATTTAAAATGGAAAATATTTTAGACCTTATTTCAGGAGCAAACATTCACTCACCAGACACTTATCAGATGCACCTCGTTTGTACCGTCCCACCGTTTTCCTCCAGACCTGCCTTCATTCCTGGTGTGATAAATCCTACAAGGTGATGGAAACCTTCCTCAGAGGTTCTGCTCCATGTTGACATGACCGCATCATGATGAGAATCTCCCGTATATCCAAATGGATATTTGATATGTGCAGAACAAATAAACATAAACTTAAATGGAGGCTCATCATGCCAGTCAACATTTTTCCATCTTTGGTGAGTCTGTGTGAGTTTTATGTTCAGTTTCCTGTTCTTAGCAGACAGGAGGGGCACCCGGTGTGGTCTCCGCTGCTGGAGTCCATCTGCTTTGTGATGGAAATTTGGTTCAGTTTAGATTAAAACAGTGTAAAGGTGCTTACATTCACCACATGAAGCGAGAACTTTGTCCTTGTTCTTTGGGCCATGAGAACAAAGTGTCATTTTGTTCTCGCTGGATGTGTTTGAGGACAGTTCTCAGCAAAACCTTCTTCTCGTGGGGTATTGTGTGACTGGTTGGACATGTGAGGTGGGCAAATATAACCTGGGAAAGCATCAAGTGAACGTAGTCACGTCCGCATTTCACCGAAGCGAGGATGAATAAACCGCTTTAATCAGCAGCTGGTCGAGGTGGTGAGAAAGTACAAAAACGTTTGCAAATAAAGACACAGATACTGCCGCATGCACAAACCCGCACTGTAACAAAACAGTTTAATGTTATGAAATAAAAAAATAACCGAGTCAGCAAACTCATTGAGCGAAAAAAAAACGTTCTGGCGTCTTGTTTAGTCTGTAACAAATATCAGTTTGAATGTCTGCAAAGGAAAAACCATTGACTTTTCACAGGGAAACTTCTTCTGCTCGCAGATGTCGCACTTCTCACAGAAAAGTTCAGACAACACATGCTTTGTACGAAGATAACAGCGACCTCGAGCACAAAGGTTTTCATTCTTTCCTGCTCCCATCTGGAACTTCCTCCCTTTTCTCAGGCTTCGTAGATAAAACGTAGATGCATCCTCTGGTTGGTTAGTTCATCCTGATATCCTGTGACTCTGCTCACTCAGACTGGACGTGTTGTGTTCAGAGACGGTACTCTGCATACCTTAGCTTATTGGACCTCTCCAACTAGTCTGCGCCGTCTCCTCTGACTTCAACCAGTAATTTTGGTTCAGAGAGCTGCTGCTGATCCCAGTCGATCAGCAACCAACAACCAAGCCACGTTCAAAAGGACTTGCATATCATGCAAAATCCACTTTTTCTAAGCCCTTAAACACCTGTTTTTGTCTTTTTTGAGCATTCAGGAGTGCAGAAAAATGTAATTTATTCGCTTCCAGTGCCGCATATATATCTTATTATTCTTTTTGGGTAATATTTTTCAGTCTATTTTTTTTCTCTCCATTCTCTATTACGTTTTTCCTATCTATAACATCATATATAAATATGGTCATGTTATTTTTGAAAAAAGTTCTCTGCCGATCGTTAGCGGCTAAGAGGCTAAGGAGGCGGAGTCGAACCGAGAAAAAACGCTCTGTAACCAGGAAGGGTGAAATGTCGGTACAGATTTAAAGAGAGAGCATCAAATCGAGCTGCTCTCATTGACTGTAAAGAAACACCTCAGAACAGGGGTTAAGAAGGGGTGTGTGGAGCTATACAAACAAAGATTTCAGACTTAAGGATTGCCGTTTTACTTATATAAACCATAAATTAACGATTTACATGTGAAAAGGAAGGATTTAAAAGCATTCTGATGCTCAACTTCAAGTCGTCTTCATCATGTCTACATGCTCTGAGATGCTGCCATGTGATTGGCTGGTTAGGTATTGGTGTTAACAACCATTTAACAGGTGCACCCGATAATGTGGCCAGTAAGTGCATATCAGCATGTTGGGGATCTTACCAGAAGCTCCAGTCTTTCTGTCTCACTGTATGTAACATGCAGCCAGCTTATAAGAGAATAAACCACATTCCTCAGTTAAACTACCAGAGATGTTTTATTAGACTCCACGTTTGTTCTGCAGAGATTCATGAGCAGCTTGAAAGGATGCACCTTGGGTCCAACTTCTGGTTTAGTTTGTTTTGGCCTTCGCTGCTGCTGCTTAAGCACAGCACACGCCAAGGAAATTAAATTGGGATTGTATATTACCCCTTCAAGCTTTCATTTATAAACGTCTTGCTTGTGCAAAATTTTGTTTGCGAAGTCTAAAAGGCAGAAAGAACAATTATTTCAATTCCATTTCGGCATTTATCACCAGCAAATTGCTTATTCTTCACAAGCTGTCAACATCAACATCCTGGGAGTGCTGGGAGTTGCTTCTGTAAACCATCAACAAAGCTGCTAAAACCATCGTTTAATCCTTGTTTATTGCAGTAATGCAGGTTTTCCAATGCGCCAGCCATGCAGTGCTGCTCCTAGTTTGTCATTTACCAGGCAGTTGTTGGATAAAATGTGTTTTTATTGAAGAAAACGGCGAGTTTAATACACTTCAACATCCCGCTGAGTCATTTCGCTCAGCGTTGCAGGGGAAAAGCAATACTCGAAGGAGCTTTGTGTGAGATTTTCCCTTTGACTTTCATCTCCGCAGACATCCAGCAGCTGGAGACTCACATGAAGAACAGGAAGCAGAGAGAGCAGGAGACGCGGGACCCGATGATGGGGCAGCTCCAGCAGATGATCGACAGCTTCCAAAGCTCCACCGATCAGCTGGCCAATAACATCACAGCTAACGTCCGGGCCGAGGTCCAGCACCAGATGCAGATGATGGTGGGAAAGTATGTATCCGAACCGTCCCTCATTGATTGTTTTGGTTTGTGAAACTGATGGGAGATGTTTTTAGACACAGACTTTAGACGCGTGATTCTACTGCAGTTGTACTTATTTATCCCTGGAAGTTAAATTCATGCTTTAACCTTTAAAACTCCAAGCAATCTTTTGCTAATTTCGGTTGAAGCTAAACTCTTTTAATCACAGTCAACAAACGGATTTAATTTTTTCAGTTTGTCAGATTCTGAGGCTAAAATTAGAAAGCACAGCCAAAACAACAAAACAGAATTTATTACCAACGGTGCTTCATAGAAATAAAACACAGATGGCGGGGACCAGGCCTTTTCTCATTCTCACAAGTCTCATATTTCAGGAGAAAAACAAACATAAGTAACTATTTACTCGTACTGTCGGTCAATTAAAATGTTTTAATTGCCTAATTAAAAATTATTTAACTTTTTTTTTTAACTGAATATTTCTCATCATATAGTACTTATGTAAGCTTATGTAAGCTGACCAAACCTAAATATAATCTGAAACAGATCATTCATCCTGATTTATTTCTTTAAATTGTATTTGTCATTGTGTGAGGTAGACTATTGAGAGCTGTGATATCCAAGCTGCATTGAATGCATCACCGGCCTGTGTGACTGAGTTTAAGTTTCTTTTTCTATTCCTCGACTATGGCTGGTTTGAATTGCTTTCTCCTGCATTATTTTGAGAATTTGGTAGATTAAAAGCCTCAGTCTGATCTAGAAAACCATCTTGCAGAACTTTAAAGCTAAACTGTAAAAGATTTGTTCTGTGTTCGTTTCTGCTTCAGAACTACAACCCAATTTCTGCATTACCTCCTGAAATAATGCAGACAGTGCACACTTTAAACACGTGTTTAAAAAAATTACCCCCATTAAAAGGAATATGCATTATCAACTATGAGAGCCTAAACTATATATATTAGCACTTTTCACTCATTGACAGCTATTTTTGCTACTATGTAACTCCTATACTGACAAAGCCACCCCCAGCTCAGCAGCTTTTTGGTGCCATCATGCATTAAAAAGGTCAATGCATGATGCAACTCATCATTGTCTCTTTTATTTTTCTTTTCACTCACCCAGACATTTCTGCTCACTTGTTGGTCTTTGGCTTCTCCTGATTGGATATCACCATCAATTTAAGCTCTGATTGGTGGAAAAACTGGAAGAAAGTGTTTTTTATCATAATTTCTGGGTCAAATAGAGGTCTCTTGGCCATTTAGTAGTGATGGGTATCTTTTTTTATTATTAGAAAAATGTGATAAATAATTGTGTTATGGATCGCTCATTGTTGATTTACCATAGAGTCTCTGAATAAACGGGATATAAATGCCTGGAAAACCTCCGTATATCACCGTATGTGTAAGATATTGATCACAGTTTACCCCACAGTTGCACACACACACACGCTCCTGACAAGCTGTTGATAACTTGAGCGATGGGGCTAGTGGATGCTGGTGATCTGGTGGAGGTTTAAGGGTTAAACTGGGTGATGTTTTTAACCCTTTCAGGCCGAGATCCCCCTTATAAGGGTTTTTTGACTGTTACTTGTGAACAGCAGTCATAAATGATGCATTAATGACGGAGAATAT
>JBBBVT010000010.1:5204470-5217886 GCA_037177035.1 Craterocephalus eyresii
TTTTGTACTCACCCTCATGCTGATTAACACTCTGGAACACTTTCTTGATGTTCATCATGTAGCCGGAGATATCGGGATTTTTTCGTTTTGGGGAAATTCCCATAAAGTGATGTTGAACATGGTCAAAAAAAGTCCACAAAAACTTGGCAATATTCCTCCATACTGCTCGTCCAATGTAATCCAAGGGTTCTCAGTTGGTGACGTCATCCAGGAACTAAAACATGCTACGGTTTATGCTAAAAAATATAAACTAAATGAAGTCGTTTCGAGTAAATTATGGACGTTGCCCACTCAGGTTAGCATGTGCGCTGCCAGGTTTCCTCCTTATTGTTTGGTCTTCTTGCGCCAGCTCCCAGAATCTCACATACAGAAGTCTGAGTTGGTTTTTTTTTTTGTGTGTATCTTTTTTCTAATTTATGCCATGTGCTTATGGCTGGGCAATAAATCAATTTTATCGATAAATCGAACTTGCTGTTAATGAGGATTTAATTTTTTGAAAATCGAGATTTTCTTAACCGGAAATATTTTGCCGACTTTGCCTTCCCTCACCTGTAAAACAGTATGCGTGAAAGTAATATTTCCATTGTTTACAGTGGCAGGGCCTGCCAGCTTGTTTTACAAGTTTGTTTCACAACTTAAAATATCAGCACTTTGAATTTAGGTCAACTTCCTGAATGGGTGATGTTTTCCCATAAAATCTAATATTTGTGATCTGTTTTAAAGAAAAACACAGGAAGATCAAAGAAAATCGATTAAAATCGAAAATCGGATTTAGTTTTGAAAAAACTGAGATTTTATTTTTTGGTCATATCGCCCAGCCCTACATGTGCTATTTTTAACCTCTTAACAATCCTCCCCAAAATCCCCAAAACACCTAAACAATGCATACCCAAATTAAATTAGATGCTGTTCTTTAATCCTTTGGAGTACATTCCAAAGCTTAGCATCTATGAAAAGATAACACTTTGAATTTTTACCCTAAGCTTTCAAATCTACTGTAACTCTAACTGGCATGGAGAAACACAAAGTAATCACGTTTTACTTTCCCTCACCTGGATTTTTATTCTATTTTTGCAAAGGTAAAGATGGAGATATGGACTGGAAAACCAAATGAGGCTGTAGAATAAAGGTTTGCCTAATACCAGTTCGCATTTGGTGGCAAAAGTATCAAAAAATGATTATTTTATGTGTGTTTTTCAGTGAGTATGTCTTGGCATTATCCAAAGTGGCCATTTGGAGACTCCAAATGGCCACTTTGGATAATGCCAAGACATACTCTGAAAAACACACTTAAAATGGTCATTTTTGATGCTTTTGCCACCAATTGTGAACCGTTATTAGGCAAACCTTCATTCTACAGCCTCATTTGGTTTTCCAGTCCATATCTCCATCTTTACCTTTGCAAAAATAAAATAAAAATCCAGGTGAGGAAAAAAAGCTTGATTACTTTGTGTTTCAAATTCAATAACTACATGCCATTTTATAACAGTAGATTTGAAAGCTTAGGGTAAAAATTCAAAGTGTTATCTTTTCATTGATGCCAAGCTTTGGGGTGTACTCCAAAGGATTAAAAAAAAGCTTCTAATTTAATTTGGGTGTGAATTTTTTACGTGTTTTTGGGATTTTGGGCGGGATTGTTAAGGGGTTAAATGGGAATTATTCAATGGTTGCACTGGAAAATGTGCGCTTGCAACTTCAGCACCAGTCTAAAGTTGCATTTGATTAATCGATTAAAAGATAATGTAATTGATTATAGTCTTAATGATCGATTAATCGATTGTCGATGAGGCCCATCCCTAGTATTCAGTGCAGACAGTTTGCCGTTGTTCTGTCCTCTGAAGCAGGAGGATGAAAAAAGGGCAGAGGGTTGCACCAGTGTGCGTGTGCACGTCTTTGATGTGTGAGTGACATCATCACAACAGCGACCTGAGCCGCACCGCGTCTGATCCTGCTGCTGCTGTGTTACATGATTCACACATGAACACAATGTCTCGTGTGTCAGTGCAAAGGCGTGTTTGATTCCACACATAAAAATAAAACAATTTGAATTAAAGTTAAATAACTTTATTCATGCTCGTCATGAAAATTAACCTTTTTATTCCCACGAGGTCGCGTATGACTGAATCAGTGTTTTTAGAGCTACATGTGTGATAAAGGCATGGGAAGTGTCCTTCCCACCTCAAAGCAGCCAGAGAAACGCCTCCTGAAGTCAGACGCTGTCTCCACTCGGCCCGCTGCTCTCCGTCCAGAGAGCTCGCCGACCCCGTTAAGAGTCTCCCAGTTTCTCTGTTCTGTCCGTCTCTCTGTTCATCTCGGGTCCTCGCTCGTTTGATGTTTTATTCGGCAGAAGTGCTGATATGTCCCGTCAGAAGTCTTCTCCTTATGTTCCTTTCTCTTTTTTCATTGTATCCCATCTACTGTTGTTTCTGTTTTTGACTCCCTCAGAAAAAACATTTTTTCTGCCCTCAGTCCTGTTCCATCACGTGGCTCCGTGTTCAGATCGTCTGCCTGCTTCTGGGTGCAGCTTGCAGCCACTATCGTAGCCCTCTGGTGTTACTCTGCAGGGTGCAGTTCAGCCTTACTGGGACAGAAGCAGCTCTTGCATCAGCATAACTTATTAAAATAATGACAAACGCTTGCTTGCTAATGTAATCTTAAATCAGGGAAATCAGCAAATGATGGTATATCATGATTACATGAAACCAAAGATCAAGACATTTTTTCTGCTTTATCGATGTAAATTTAAGAAGTTAATAACTTCCAGGGTGTAAAATGAAAGTAAAATGCTGTAAAGCAGGTAATGCGGCGGGATGTGGGATGTGTTGAGCTGAAAGGAGACCAGCAGTTGGCGTGGGAACGACTCTGTTAACCAAGCCAGTTTTTCTTCTTTGCCTCCTCATCTGAGCTGCTGTGCTTCTGTAAATCTCTCCAGGGGAATTCATCGAGAACCTTTATTACAGAAAATGAGTTTCAGGTATAAAAGTATATATCAGATAAAAATGGGATTTTTACCAGGGGAAAAAATGCAACAACATTCTACAGAGGAGAAATTAATGAAAGTATCTGTTTTACCTGGTGATCTCTAGGTTTTTGTGTCTGTGTCCTGTTGTCTGTGTCCACATCTCATGGCGTTATACCGAAATTGCTCGATAATTCGCTTCAAAACACCGGCGGGAGATTCCACTACTGATACCAAAAGATAGCAACAGCGAGGTAATACAGATACTTTGGTTCATTTCTCCTCTCTAATACGTGCCGGACACTCGTTGAGACGATCAGAGCACTTCAGTGTGGAAAATGTACACGTTTTTAGGGTGAACTTAGAGGCAGGAGCAGTTTCCCGATACTTGCCTGCCCGGCTAAATACTGGAGCGATCTTGACCGTTCCTTTCCTTATCACTCACATGTATAAAAGGAAAGATGAAAACAGACCCCAGTTTCAAAAAAAGCGAAATTCTCCTTTAATGCGAAGAGCTTAATCTGTGAAAGTTGCATGTTATTTCTAACGCATCAACACAAAAATATTACTCCTTCTTGATTAAAATCAGACCAGATCAGTCTCAATAGGAATGAAATGTACATGCTCAGGTTCACATTTGTATTTCAGACTTGGAAATAGAAACTTTCTGGTTCACAAATATAAGTTTGAGGCACACCTGCTGCTTCTCGTCTCCGAGTTTATGAGAGAAATCTGTGTGGTGGCTATTAGGGATGTTACAATTCTCTCAAGCCACGATTCGATTCTTAATTTTAAGTGCTCAATTGACATTTTTTACGATTTTTTTTTCCCAACAAATTTGACTTTAGTTATTATGGCCAAATGAATCTTCTTTTTCTTATATTGGCCTTTTTCAGCCCATATAGAAATAAAAAAAAGTATACAGGTACAAAAAAGTTGCAAAAAGAATGAGGAAATGACTTGAGTATTACTAAAGATTTACGAACAATAAAAACGATCTACATCTAATGGATCTGTTCACAGCGGTTTAAAAAAATACATTTTATTTATTTTGTATAAACATTTGCGCATTAATCTGCACCTGCAGTAACTGATCTGGGTTGATGCTTCTGCATCATGTACGGAGAATCACAACACATCTCATTGTCTCCCCCTCTCTCTCTTTTCTCTCCGCCTCCCTTCCAGCTACCTGGAAGATGCATTGATGAACCTGGACCACAGCGACCCGCTGACCAGAGACCACATGGCCTCAGTGCTGGCCCAGGTCCGGCCGAAGCTCATCACCTTCCTGCAGCAGGACCCCCACAGTCCGCTCAACAAGCGGGCGCGGCGCCTGGTCATGATGCTGCAAGGCCTCGTCAACCACTAACCGTTCGTTTTCCTCTGGACACCCATCATGTTTCACCAGGAACGTTTCAGAGGACGAAGCTTGTATTCCATATTCTCCAACCAGACTCCGCTGTTCCTCCTCCCCCCTGACTTTCCGCCCGCCCCGCCCATGTGCACCATTCAACGTTTAGTTTTTTGTTTTCCTTATTGGGCGGAGGTGGTCTGGACAGAACGACCGCCGGTTTAAGTTCACTGTAGAGACACTAAGACGTTCGTTTCTGCTGCTGTTTGGCCCCAAGAAACGTCCGGTCTGACTCTGCGTCCCCTCCCAGAAAACCCGACACTCCTGTTGACGAGCAGACTGGAAGAATGTGCGTCTGCCCCTTTAGTACTGCCGTGATGCAGGTGGGGGAATTTGAAGAAAAACACATGGCGGGTTGAAATGCCGCCCTGTTTAGAGCAACAGCAGGCATTTTTCTTTGTCTTCTTTAGGGCAGACCAGCATCCCTTTGCTTATTCAAGTTTTCTTTAAAAGCTTATTCTGGCAACCAAAAGTATGTAAGCTCCAAAGCCATTGTATGTTGGCGGCATATTTTTCCTCTCAGTTATTTCTTAATGGGCTGGAGGTGACATTCTTGCCAAAAAAAGAAGGATCGAAGATGAGAGAATTTGTTAATAATAAACATAATTTCTTTATCTGGGCTTGTTTTCAGGCCGGGCCCAAGCGAAGGTTTCAGGAGGATTAAAAAACAAAAGGTCTCGACGTGATGAATGACCAAATCGGAGAATTTCCCTTTAAAATCTGAAGTATTTGGAGGCCACATCTCAGCCGTCCACATGTACAGCTCTGACCTTTAATCGATCGGACCCCTCCCTGTGTTTTCTTCTCAAAGTTAGCCCCTTTTTTATAGAAACATTTAGTACTTGTAGGCCGTGTGTACTTGCTTTAGTAGCGTAATGAGAACACTTCCTACAGGATTGTTGCTGAGCTTATTTTACCAGGATTTTCCAGGACACACCAAATGTTTGTGAACTTTAACATGCAGTTGCTTCTCCTCGGCTGCAGGGGGCAGCACTTAGCCGACCGGTAGGCACTCGCTCTGCTTTGCGTTTCGGTTTTTTGGCTTCACCAATCATTCCTGCTCGTTGCTGTATGTTTTACCAAACCGTGAGAAACCTGCCCTTTTTTAAGTCGTAAACGCTGTTTCGTTTGCTTTCGAAGGTGTGCGGGTGGATGCGCTCTTTCGCTCGTTGTAAAATAAGAATTTAGTTCGTTGGAGCTGCGTGTGTTTAGGAATCTGTTGGATTTGGTCTAGAAAGTGCCTTACTGTGTTTTATCTGTTTTTTTTAAACTTGTAAGGTTCACGCGTGACTCCGTTTAGTTTTTATGGAAACGATGAGGCGGGAGCGGCGGGGGAGAAAAAGCTGGAGGTTTTGTTGACAAACATTTGACTGGAGACGGTCGGTTCGGACGGTTTTACTCTGATGTTTGAGAAAGGGAGAAGCGCTGTTTTGACTACTAACAGTTCGGCCTCTCGGTTGCAGACTCGGTCCGATGCTGCATCGGGAGTTCTGTCTGAGAAACAATAATGAGGCATGTGTTGACATTATGTTTTTTCTCTCTTTCCATTATGTTCGTTTCCCTCTGCTTGAAGATTATGTTGTACCTTTTACAGTTTATTTTACCCTCAACATTTTGGAATAAAAGATTAAAGCCATCGTGTGGATTTGTGTGTTTTCATACTAGTATGAATGATAAAAGAGAGTTTTTCTCCCCACCATCGCCTGAAGCAGCTCAGAAGGGGATTCATCGAAGACTCTTTTCGATGCAGTCTGTTGGTTTCATTACATCGGCTATTTGTTATTAATTGGATGATATGTAGGTTTATATGAATGTCTGACAGTCAGATTACTTAAACTGATTGTCAGTGAAGCACCTTGAGATGACTTTATGTATTGGCGCCATACAAATAAAGTTGAATTTGCTGAACTGTGACTATTATCACATTTTTACATTTAATGTCTGTAACGTTATTTTTTATTAGGGCAGGGACAGTATGTTTTACTCCCTTTTTGATTCTTTTATATTTTTCTGGGCGCCAATTCGGTTTAAATTGTGATTCTTCTTTTTTTTTCTTTTTTAAACACCAGATCATGTGAAAATTTTAATGATGTCTACAGACCAGGGGTGCTCAAGCCCGGTCCTCGAGATCTCAGATCGTGCAATGTTTAGATGCAACCCTTCTCCAGCACACCTGAATCAAATATCTGAATCAAATGAACGAGCCGTTCATTTGATTCAGGTGTGCTGGAGAAGGGTTGCACCTAAACATTACAGGATCGTAGATCTCGAGGACCGGACTTGAACACCCCCTGCTACAGACAATATCAGGAGCCATATTTCACCCCCAAATGTGAGTCAGTTTTTAAGATGATTCAGCAGGAATATATTTGAACCAGCTGGTAAGAAGCAGCTAAATATCTAAAACTCAACAGCAGCCAGACCATCATTCTGCTTGTTATAATGCCTGATGAAAGAAAACTTAAATATTTTTTACTTTTAAAAAACAAATCTAGTTAAAAATTGTGAGGAAAAAATTGTGATATTTTATTTTATGTGGAACCCCCCCAGTTATGTTAGTATTCACTAAATTCCTCCAGTGGGCCAGATTGGACCCTCTGGCAGGCTGTTTTTGGTTCTTGTTTGTTTGTTCTGTTCATGTCAGGTATTCTGCTTATGAATGGCCGGGTTACTGTCTGACCGTGACTGTTTAACATACCTATCTTCTTTTACTTGTAATGGAAAAAAAGGCAGAGGGGATGCTGTAAGACGAGGATTCATATGGTTCTCCTGGTTTATATATCTGTTATTAGTTATATGTAATAACTGTGTCCTACTGTCAAAAACATAAAAAGTAAAATCAGATAACGTGTAGCTGTATTCCAGTTACTGATTAGCTACATATTTATCCAAAATAACTCAAATACCTTTATTTTAACATGAAAATCAGCTGTCTTAGACGTATTGATCGCTCTGTCCAAAAGATGTCATTCCAGACATTTTGTGGTTTGTTCAGATGCAACTCTGCAGACCTAAGCTGTGCTGCCAAGTTTTCCCCTGCAACCTTTCCTAATAAGTCCTACTTGTTCAGTCTTTTTCTTGCGGAAACACATTGAGGGGCTCATATCACTGCAGTTTTGTATTCATTACTTTGGTTCTTCCTATCAGAGCCAGAATTCAATTTAAAATTTTAGTCCTTGTGTACAGATTCTTGCATGGCCTATCCCTGCTTACGTCAGCTCGGCAGCCTTACAGGAAGCACGGACCTGGGTCTTCTGATTAGGCCTGCTGGTTGTTCCTTGATCAAACTTTGGAGCAGAAAGGTGACTCTGGTTTTCAGGTGTTGCCCCAAAACTCTGGAAGCTTTTTATTTCAACAGGCCTATTAATTCTTCTCTTATTTTTGCATTCTATCGTATTTACTTTGTTTTTAAAGTTGCCTTTAAGTTCTCTTATTTGTTGTATGGCTATCAGATTTTATTTATAAAGCACTTTTCATGCAAAGGCAATTCAAAGTGCTTTATGTTTTAAAAATAATGTATGCATAAAAGTGAAAGTCTTCACACATCAAATATAACATATAAACATAAGAGGGCAAAAATAATTCCCTTCATACACAATCTCACACACACAGATGCACCACCATAGTCTTCATAAACATAACCTCTAACCCCTAGTGACTCTCTCTTAACTGGATGAAGGTAACAAATATCAGTAAAAATTAAACGTAAACGTCTTGCGTGGCACTACTGTCAGAAAACATATTGGGGATTCGTCAACAGCTGTCGGCAGCCCCCCCAACAGGCGGAGCCACAACAGGACCATCCCGAACAGGGCAAGCCAGGGTCAATCCCCACTCCTAAAGCTGGTGTAATATGTTTCCAACCTCTGGTCCTTGTCAGAAGTCCTGGCGCTGTGTTTTGGAGCAACTGTAGACTGGATGTATTATTTTTGGGAATACCAGAGAGCAGGGCATTAAATTTATCTATTTGACCAGAGATAAAAGCATGCATCAGCATCTCCATGCTCGCAAAAGAGGGAAACGGGCGGTAACTGGTGATGTTTTTAAGATGATAAAATCCTGTCTGTTACATTTATAAAATGAAATAAAATCAAGCACAGAGTCAAAAGAACACCCATGTTTGTCACACAGAATGATTAAAATTGAGTAATTTCAGTAAAATCATCTCTTTCTTGTCTTCAGGAATGATGATTAAAACCTCGATCTTGAGCTATATTATTCTCTGCCCTCCATGACTTTATATCTAAAATACAGTTTAAAGGGTTGACTTGCACTAGGTCATCAGAGACACGGACATAAAGCGCCGTATCATCAGCATAGTTGTGAAAAGCAACGCTATCTCCTGATGACGTCCCCAAAAGGCAAAATGTACAGATTAAAAAGTATTGGGCCTAAAATTTATCCCTGGGGAACACCACATTTAATTTCACAAAGGAGTTTCTGACTGTGAGCTCGAGCTCAGGAGGCCAATCCCATCTGTGACTACAGAGGATGTCCCCCTCACAGCAGCTTTCAGTAGCTTTTGACGCTCCACAGAGGATGAGCCCCATGTGACTGATGAAACTCTGGCCTTTCTTTGGTCTGATCCGGTGCTGTGTCGGTCCCCGACGTTGCAGCTGTAACCATGGTAGCGTTGGGATGAAACCGGGCCGGCGCCGTTTAGAGGTTCCCTCGGGGCTGCAGACTACCTTGGACCAAGATGCAGCTGGTTTGGCTTGGCGCTGGAAAAAGGCCGAGGCAGGTGTTCTGGAGACGTTGGCGTTCTGTTTTCTTGTCATTTCCAAATGTTTATCTGAAAGTGCCGCGGTAGCCTTTTCTTTTCTTTTCATATTTGAGAAACATGGTTAAAATTGCATGAAAAGGTTTAAAATGCATTAAAGTCTGGTAAAAATAGGTCAAATATCTGGTGAAGCATCAGACAGAAGTCTGCAGGACAATGTTTCATTGTCATTATTGTGAAGCAATAAAAGCAAAGTTCTATATAAGTCGAATATGCTTAGCCTACTCATTGGACTCTTTAGACTTTAAATCAGTAGGCTGCTCGTATGTCTTTTCGGCCCTTTTTTATGTGGTCTAAAATCCTGGAGTGGCGACCAAACTTTATAACTTTTGCTTTCAGCTGCAGCTCTTTATAGGCCGTTTTTTTTTTTAACAAACACTATGGCCAAATGAACACAACAAGACATTTTGGAGAAAGTAAAAGGAGTCAATAAAACCAGAGTCGGCATCAAAATGACTTTTATTGGCTGCAGAGATCAGAGAAGAGACCGGATGCTGCCTTGCTTGATTACTCGTCAGTAGGGGGCCCCAAAGTGACAAGAATTTTGTATTTTATCTTAAACTTCAACATCCAAACTGAGGCCTAAAATCTGAAACACAGCTCCGGGGTTTCTCTGAGCTTTACATGGTCTGATCTCAGACTGGATTTGCTGGTGTTTAACACTTGGAAAGGATTATTTTGGAAAGACTGATGAACAGCAGCAGCTGCCTCTCTAAGATCCTTTCTGATGTCTTTCCTCCTTTGACTAGACCACTCATGATCATGAGTTCATTGATTTAAACCGGATCTACTTTCGTTTTTCTAATAACTGGATGTCATCTTTTCCTCCGGGTCTCTCTGGAGTTGAATGAACCTCGTGTTAGAGCCCTCTGCAGTAAATAGACTCCATCAGACATGAATCACAGTAGCAGCATTAATTCTGCGCTTTGACGTGAGGCGGACTTCTGAAGCGGAGCTTCCATTCAGAGATTCCCTCACATACAGCTCATCAGGAGACTCTGCTGTAGACCTTCCTCCTCCTCTTCCTCCTCCTCCACTGCACGGACGCGCGCTCCCCTTCAGCGGAGCGGATGAGCGCGCGCCGGATGCTCTCAGTGAGCGCAGAGCTGGAAAGAGGACTGCAGAAGACTTTGTCCAGCAGCGGGGAGCGCCACGTCGGACTGACTGCCTTTTCACAGCTTTTCAACAGCGAACTTTGGAACCTGAAAGTTGCGGGATCCGAAGACGAAGTGTCGGGTCAGCATGGCGTCTCCGGTGAACTGCGCGTGCCTCCTCTTCTTGCCTGTTGCTCTGCTTCTCAGTGAGTACCTAAATTAACGATGCGTTTCTGTTTGGGGGGGGGGTGATCCTGCAGCACCGGAGGAGGTGTGGAGGGGTTCTGGGCTGAGGGGGGTAGCGCGTAACCGGACTAGTCCGATCTGGACTTCTTGGTCTTCTTGGTGCTGATCCGGTTCAGCTGTGGCGGGATGCTCCGGCTGTGTGTCCCGTGTCTCTTCGCTCCGCAAGGTGAGGGGTGTCCGGTAGATTTCCTTATGCTTGTGCTTCATCCTGCGGGTTGCAGGCTGCAGCTGTGGGAGCGATCCGGTCTGAGAGGGGGTTTCTTTTCTTCTTTCTTTCAGTTTTTTTTTTTAAATAAAAAAGATAAATGGTTGAGGATGCTGCTTTGCCATTTTCTGCTGGATACAGGTCCATGACGCAGGGTGCAGTTTTCCAGAAAGTGTCTTCATATCCGATACACACCACAAACACCACTTACCCACAGTTTTCTGTAACATCTATAACATCAACAGTCTTGGATTAAAAACTGTCCCTTTTCCTGTCCAACTCTTTGCTTTCGTGTTGCAGTTTTAAGATGGGAACATCTTTAAGTTAATTTAATTACTCTGCTGTTCAGACTGAGGAAAAATGACTGTTGAAAAAAACTGAATCGCTACTTTTCCCACTATTATGTTCAATGTGTAAATATATTTAATTAAGCCCCAATTGTGCTGAACATAAGATAAATATGCAAATGTACACCAGATTACGTCGTTTCACATCGGTTTGTAGATGCTCAACATAACATGATATTAAAACGGACGGAACGGTCCTTTCTAAATGAAGAGAATCGCAAAATTAAAAGGCTATACTAGACCTATATTTACAGTAGTATAGTGTAGCATAAACAGCTGACTGACATTTTATCCAACTTCTCTTTAAAGAACCCGGAGGACTGTGAAATCTAACTTTTAATTTTACTCTGAATAAGTGACAAGATGACTTCAGAACTTGGACTTCTTTAGTCTGTGGCTCACGTTGCCCTCTTGTGGCGAAAATGAGTATTACAACAACAAAATGAGACTAAACTTTATTGAATTTGCTAAACTTTTTTTTTCTTCTCACATAATTTTCCCTGGGGGAAAAAAGGAATGCAGCAGGGTTTGGAAGAACTATAAAAAGCTGAACGCTGCCTCTCTGTAAATCAATGCTTTTACACACACGTATGTGATATAGGGGGATAAAAATCTTTTAAGGCCGAATTTCAACTCAAAACTATTATTTCACAGAAAATAAAGAAAGTTTCAGCTACTATGTATCCTTAGCTTCCTGCCTTTGACCTGGAAATCATCAGTCCAATAGTTTTATTCTTTTATATGTTTTCTGATTCCAGACGCCTTTATTGCATAGCATGCCCATGAGGGACATCTTCTACATGTTGATCCCACCATATAGATTAAAGCAGAAGACATCGGATGATGCAGCTCCGTCCTGCATCTTATTCACAGTACAGATTAAAACATCTTTAGAAGTGCCAATTTTAGATTTCCGTCTCTTCACCTTCTCAGCTTTTTGGTTTATCTTAAGTCGGTGAGACTGTTTGGCCACTCATTTACATTTATTGGACATATTTCATGAAGAAGTTTGATAGAAACTTAATTTATTTTCTTTGTAATATATTTATGAGGCTTTTTGCCAATTGACTTCCAATTCAGAGTTCCCCAAAAGAATTTCCTCCTAGGTGCAAATAATTTTCTTAATGGAAACATCTGATGAATATGTGTCATATTTTTTAATCTCCCATCAGTCCAATTTAAAAGTAGTTTGGGTTACATCATTCAAACCATAAGAAAGAAAAGAAGAGTTAAGGGAGGGGAAGCTTTGGTGAATGAGTTAAATTCCCCAAGTGGGACTTTGATGCCATTATGGGACCAAAGTTCATCATCTGTCAGCTCATTCAAAGAAATAGAATAAAAAAAATATTAAAGATGCCGTTATCAAAGGTTCCAGGGGGAAAAGGAGGATTTGTTTTTTTATTGTTTTATCTGCAGATAAGTGTGTTTGCAGTCAGAAGTTCTGAATGAAACAGGTTTTCATGCAAAAAAAACTGCTGGTGAAATTTAGATCATGTGGTCGGAACACAGTCAGAAAAGAGAGACCAAGATTAGATTAGATTAGAATATTTAAAAGGGGACATTGCAATTTCATAAAACACATGAATAAACATGGTTAAAAAAACAAAAACAAGAATTAGCTAAAAGGCTATTTTTCTGTATCTGTAGTCCCCTGGCCATGATGGGGAAAAAAGCACTAAAATACATCTGCTAAAAAAAATATGATCAGTAAACATGACAAAACGAACAAATGAATAACTTAACAGTCACAACATATAAGGAGAATTTAGATATGTAATCGGGAATCAATGAAATAAATGATAAAACAATGTAATTAGTGGTTGTTAGAATTCAAAAGGGTGATGGTTTAAAGGATAAAACTAGTTGTCTGGAGGTGAAAACTGTCCTAGATAATACTTCTGGAAAGACAGTGAGATGTTTAGAGTTAAAACAACGATCCATGGGGCATCTTTTCCAACACATCTGAGTCCAATGACTGGCTTGCTACCAGTCCTCTGCAGAGCTCAATGAGGGGATTCAGCCGTGTGATTCGGGTGTGCTGGAGAATGAACGCATCTAAAAGTAGCAGGATAGAAGCTATCGAGGACCGGAACAGAGGCCAATATTACGAAGCTGGATTTTCTCTTAGCCGGGTAACTCCAGGGTAGGGCTGGACAAATTAATCGAATTTTTATAGTGATCACGATTTTGGTGGCCACAATTAAATGAGCTTGATCGTCAACGATATTAACATTAAAAACACGAGGCCCGCTGCTGCATCTCTTATCATCAAACAAGTTTTCAACCAGCAGTCTGCCGACCACCAGGGGGCGACGCATACTCCAGACTTCATTGAGCTACCTAAACGACATAACGAGAGTGCACACACCGTACA
>JBBBVT010000010.1:5220553-5245373 GCA_037177035.1 Craterocephalus eyresii
GATTAATAATCGTGATCACAATATTGATCAAAATAATCGTGATTATTATTTTGACCATAATCGTGCAGCCCTACTCCAGGATAAACCCTCGGTTTTCTCTACTACGAATTTGGTTAATTTCCTATCGCAATGTATCACGATGGCAACAGACGCTGAACAACTAACCTGGTCCGCAGCAGGTTATGTTCTGAATAAGATATCAGTGAGTAGAAGCAGAGCAAATGCCAGCCTCCAGACCAATCAGGGTCTGGAGGGTCTTAACCCCACCCTTTCTTTGGCCCAACTAAGATGAGAGGAGAGCTTACCAGGAGAGAGTTTTTTGGATAGATGCAATCCTTTTGACTCGAAATAAAGCCTCACTGGTCGCTTTGAAGTATGTAGCCTACCAGGGTTGCTTCTGAAATAATGAAGTTGATGATAATTCTCACACATGACAGAATGCCGAACCAGGAATTTCTGTAACGCACATCTACTCTTTACTCTTTTTTTAGAATTGATATTCCAACACAGACGTGCTCACACGGTGCGCTGAAGAAACAAAAGAAGTCACGCGACCTCGCCACATTATTTATTTACTGTCAACGACGGTGGCTATTATTTCTCAATATATGCAATATATGATATGACGTGATATGATGTGATGTGATAAGATACACCACAATGCGATACAAAATGATTCAATACAATATGGTGCAATACTTTATTGCCAGAAACGTCTGAAATTTTTTCTGTGTCACATGATCTTTAGAACAAAACTCTTGGTGTCAGTAGGTTAAAATCCTCTACTTCTAACCAATGTTTTTTACAGTTTAAACTACAGTTAGTGCTAACCTACTGGTGGTGGCAATAGACTGGAGCTCATGGCACTGCTGATTCTTCCTTTAGGTAAATTTGTTTTTGTCTCCAAGTTTCATTTGGAAAAATGCTGGCAGCTCCTCTAGTTAAGATATCTAAAACAAACTCAGTATAAATAAATAAATGGATAGATTAATAAAACCTGCGAAGGGTCATTTAATATAAAAATATATCCAAACAAACGTTTCAGTTCAGTAATGGCAGCAGGAACGAAGCTGCTTCTGTAACGTTCAGTTTGTCCGTCTGTAAGCGACGGGTATCTTCCTTCTGAATGGAAGAAGCTGTCTGCTGTAACTGCCTGGTGTTCAGAGATGCCTGTAAAAGATGTGACTCACCAATCATTCATTAGGACAACGTTTACTCGGTAGAAAGATCTCTTCCATTTTAAGGAGACATGACCGAACGATGACACCAGAGGATAAACTGAGTCAGTAAAAGCACAATAAAACATCCTCACAGTTCGGTCATATGACCCGTTCTCCTATTCCCTTCATTCTTCTATCTTGTAATTTGAAATAAATCTAATTACAGGCTGTTTTTCCTCCATATTTTCATGCCGTAGATAAAATCAGCTAGCTTCCTTGCTAGTCTAGTTTAAAAGAAGCAGAGTCATGCAGTGCTAGCTTAGCCAGGGTTAAATAACTTGGTTGTTATCTGACCTTCTGAGTAGCAAACGGGCAACATCCTGTAAGGATACTGAGTGCTCTTTATATTTATATTGTCTCTAAATACACTCACTGAAAACTAAAAAACATGATTTTATCATGTTAGCTTAAAGCTAATCCATATGCATCTGCTAGCACTGCTGCATAGCTTAATGCTAACATTAAGTTACCAGTCTTACATACGGTAGTTGCCCCTGCAGAGGGACAAAATCTCTTCTAGAAATGTGCAAATGAAAAATAATTGTTAGAAAACAGCTTTAAAATGTACTTCAGTGGTGCTGTGATGGTGTCTGCCTCCACTTTTGGTGAGCTGTGGCCCGTACCACCACTGTCCCCCCCCTTTAGCTCCGTCCCAGTCAGCAGGCTCCCAATGTGGGTCAGTGAGGTAAGTTTGTAGAAGTGAAATAAAGATGTTTGCAGGTGGCATGGGGGCCCTCATCCTCTGAAGCAGCATCTCAAACCCTATTTATCTCGATAAAATAGTGTTGGAAGGCATCAGATACCTACTGGGCATGCTCAAGATGTCTTAGATGTACCTCAGCTTTCTGTCTGTGAATTTCTTGGTTCCTGAGTCTTTAACGGGACGTTTTGGTGGTGGATAATTTAGAAAGATGTCATCCCAGTTATGTAAGGGTAATTTTACCGTGGTGATGTCAGCGCCGAGTTTTCCTCTCTGCTTTGTTGACCGTTTGTTTGATGAGTCGTTGCATCTTTTCATTTCATAAAACATTTTTTCCAGCATCTATAATTCAGCATCTCGCGGTCCACCTGCTTTTGTTTCTAAACTCTCATCATCATCGTCATCCTCATTGATCGGTGTGATCTCCTGCTGTTGGTGTCAGAGAAATGAGTTGGGTGGGAAGGGGAAGAGGGAGGAGTCCCGTGGGGGAAAGACGCAGCGGGATAAAAGGGGAGGGGGAAAAAAAAGTCCTGCCGATGAAGATAAATGATGAATGAGTCACATCTGTCCCCCTCCTCTGCTTGATGGAGTCTCCGGAGACCCGTCTGTGCCCTGCATACGAACCGGACTGCTTCCTGTCCAACTCTTCATATAAAACTTTTCTTTTGTTCCCGTCAAATAATAACATTAAAAAATTAGTAAAAAAAACCCATTTTAAACCCTGAACGTGTTTTTTTTTCTGCTCATCTGCTCAGCGGAGGTGCTAAAGGGTTAAACAGCTTTTTAAAACACGAACTGAATACAGCGGCTTTATTTAGTCATTCATTTATCTGTTGGCTTCTTTAAAACCAAAGGTTGTATCATTCAGCCAGTTTCAGATATTTCAGACAATCCGCAGTTATGAACTTTATTATCTGAGCCCTGAAAGCTTCTGCACCTCACAGCCATTAGATATAAAAACGGGTTAATATTAGTAAAAAGCAAACCTTCCAGTTTGCTACACACAGCTTTTAAGATCTTCCACTCGGTATCTTTAGGGGGGATTGCACAACATTTATACTAAAACATTTCTCAGAAGAAAAAAGGAGAGCTTTGATGCACAAATGCAGACATAAAAAGGGGTTTTGAGTGGCAGCGAGGTTGGATTGCAGCGTATTTCAAGCTCTGGTGCTCCTCCAGCTGCAGCCAGAGGTTCACACAGATGTGTTTTATACATGTAGGGATGATAATGACGCTAAAGCTGCATCTTTACACAATCCTGAAGATGGACAGCTGACCGATAATATCTTGTTTCATTCATCCCATCTATTCCAAGACATGACATGAGTGATTGAAACATGAAGGGAAAGAATATTGAAATGTTCTGTTCGTGAGCATCCTCTTCTGCGCAGAAATCGTTTAAAAGCTGTGATTCCTTCCACCTGCTGCAGATGAGAGTTGGGGAGACGCTTGGGTGAACAGAGATAGAAGTTGTAGTTGAAATCTCATTGTAGCCTCAAAAAGAAGACGTGTTTCTAATGTTAACCCCTTAAAGGGACTATACCTGATTTCACGTCCAGCTAGCTTAGTTAGCGATAGCGGCTATTTTTTTTAGCTTTTGTGTGACGCTTTTTCTTTGTTAAGGGGTTTAACTTTCATAATTTGACACCGGATCACTAGGGGAACACTATTACTGGCTGATCGGAGTGTGGACGTTCCAAAAATTAACTAGGCAGAGAGAGCGTTACGCCAATGCTAAAAAAACTAGCCGCTTTCGCTAACTAAAATGCCCTGAACTCGTACATATGCACAATCAGTGAGTCATTAATTGTATTGAAATTACCACTTTTACTACAAACTATACCAAGTAGAAAACCATTTTTCTTAGAAAGATTAAAATAATATCAGGTATAGTTCCTTTAATGAGGCCCGTTTTTTTGCCGCCTCTCTAAAATGACAAACCCAAAATAGATGAAGCATATCTTCACAGCTACAAGGGGTGTTTGTATAATCTTGGTCTCAGAAGAAAGCTGAGGCGTGAGACATTGCTACAGAAGTGTCCCCTGGAGCACTGAAAATGTTAATGGTTATTTCCTCCTTTAAACACATTAGTCTCAGCGAAAGCCAGAAGATAGCAGCCCGGTTCATCCAGGAAGGAGTAAAGTATGAGGAGGAACTGTGCCACAGTAGAAGCTTCGAAGGTTTCCAGGTGTTTAACCCTTTCATGCATAGTGTCAGTGGACACCTGACAGCTGTTTTCCAGTATATTCATGGGTGAGGATGACAAATTTGTAATTTTGCCACTTCAGGCGACATCAGTGAGTCATGCAATACACTGTCACGTACTGTAGAATTAATATTTGTATATGTACATTCATACATTGTAATAACCAGACTTTCTTTTGTGATGCACAGAAAAAGAAAATGATAGACATATTTATATGAAAGCATATTTAATAGAACATGTGGCACTGTTTCTTAATGGAGGTGCCATGAGGGTCCAGAAAGAAGTGAAGCCCAACAATCTATGTAGAGAAGATACTTCACTAAAACCTCATTCAACTGGACCATGCAAGAGCGGAAGTAAGATCTGATCTTATTCTACAGACAGACATCTTTACATCAGTCTCTGCTTTCATTTCAAATCAAACTTAATTTATAAAGAGCTTTTCATGCATGAGTAGCACAAAATGCCCATAATGTTCTCAGGTTTCTTGCTTGGAGGTTTAACGGTTTCATTTGGGTGGAGATGCTTGGTACAGTCTTTCAGCTGAGTTTCTCTCGGTCATTTACATGCTTACATGCTTGCATTGTGCTAAGCTCTTCTGAACAAGAGGCTGCAGTCCCTACAGCAGCAGGGGGCTTTGTTTTTGTGTTTGATCCATATGAAGCAGCATCCACAGCTGTCTGACAGTCTGATCAGCTGAGGCTGGAGTGTCATGGCATCGAAAGCAAAGCAAGAGGTGAACCGCTACGTGGATGTTCGATCATAATCGGACTTTCTTTCATTCCCTTTTTTATTAATCCCTGTTTTATTTCCTGCCTTCAGCTTCCCCTGCTGTGTTTTTTCATTTCATTCCTTCTCCCAGGTTGCTGCAGACAAGCTCGTCCATTGGTTCTGGTTTCTTTGTGCTCCTTGTGGTTTTTGAGCCGTCGCTGGACGTTGCATGTTGCCTGAATGGTCTCTCAGGATAACCTCCAGCAGCTAATAAACGTAAAGACTTTTAATGTTTAGAACATAGTCTGCGTAGAATGGATGGATGTAGCTGTAAGGTGTCAGAGGAGAAGCTCACGAGCCGGCTGTAAAACATCTGGCATATCAGCTACAGTACTGTGCAGAACGCTGGTTTCTGTTTAAATGGATGGAAAATGTGCAGCAGGTGACGGAGAGTCTTACAGCATCCTGTGTGTGTGTGCGTGTGTGTGGAATCACTCTTCAATTCTGCACTCTTTCACAAACTTCTAGCTTTCAGCTGGATACATGAAAGAGTGTAATGAGATAAAAATCCTTTGATCTCCAGGGAGAAGTTGAAAGAAAAAAGGCTGATTTGACGACCTGAAAGCAAAATTTTTTCTCAAAGTATTACAGCCCAGCATGTGACTACACTGTTGATCTAGCCCAGTCATACAGATATAACAGTAACTCCTGACGCTGATGCTGCTGTCCAGCAGGTTTTAGATGTTCCCTGCTGCAACACAACTGCCTCTGCATGAGACAGTGGAGGATGAAAACAGCCAAAATCATAGATAATGTAGAAATAAAAAAAAATGGCTCAATACACTGAACTAATAAATTTGTCAATGAATAATGTAAAATTATAAGGATTTTTTCAAAATAACTGATTCCCATCTGATTCCCATAATTTGACTTTCTATAAATACACTAATTTATTTTCTTTGTAATTTAAATTTTGAGTTGTATTTCTATTTTTAACAAGTGCTTTAAAAAACAAAAAAATCTAAAAACTTTTGTTCCTTTATTTTGTATCAATTTATATTAGTATTCTGTAAATGCCACATTTTTCATTTACATTTTCTTATTTGGCATCTATTCTGTATTTTATTATTCAACAGTTTGTGTCTGTATATAGACACTTATTTATAATAATTATTTCCTGATTTTTCCAATCTTCTATTTTCTTCCTACATTTATGTGTATTTATTTCTGTGCTTCCTTCAACACTTCTGCCTAATCATGTAAATGATAAGGGGGGTGGTTTTGGGGGCTCTAAATGCAGTGATGGCTTAAAAAAACTATTGGATCACTTTATAAATTAATGGAAAAAAAACAATTTTTTTTATATTTTATTGGCACATTTAGTTTATTAAACCATATTTTCTGTATTTTTTATCTTGTCCATTTTGCTCCTCTCCACTTGATAACTTACTAAACTCTTTAAACTATTTATCGGTCAACATTATTTCCTGGAATCTCAGCCGGTTGTGTAAATGTCCCTGATGGTTGTAAGGGACCCTGGCTTCGTGCCTCTGTAACTCACTTATTTCAACACATAATCTAATATCACAACTTGGATATTGTTTTCCTCAAAAGCATGTTACTAAAGACCGTGTTAAACCTACATTTCACATTTGGATTGTTTTTCACCCCAAATCTCAGTCAGAACATGAATATTTTTGTTCACCTTAATGGAAATATAAAAGTCACGGCGACGGAGGTCGACTCTGCATCACCAACGCCCCGATAATTGCATTAAAAGCAGCCATGGATGAGGAAGCGATTACATTTGGCTTTAATTGCTGTTCCCAGGAAAGCACCCCCGCCCCCATCCCATCCTATTTTAGTGCAGCAAAGTCATGAAGCTGCAGATTCCTCTTTAAAACGGGTTGAAACTCTCGCCCCTGTTTCAGTTCCCTCCTTGTCTTGCATTTCTGTGCAGTCATTTTCAAACGTTTTCATCTCTGCCCCTCTGCTTTTTTCATCTTCTCCTCCTCCCCTCCTCCTCCTCCTCATCCTTTGGTCCTTTTTTCTTTGGGGTTTCACAAATATTGATAAGCCGATGACTTGAATTCTGCATGTTTTAAATCAAAGAGAAGCTTCTGAGCCACCTTTCATCCTGTCGCACGCAACACGTTAAGAATTGGACAAATGTAGAAAATCTAAATGCTGTTCACAAACACTGAGAGGGACCTGCTCACTCATAGCCGTTTTATCTTCATGAAACGCAATGTTTTACGTTTAAAATTGGGTCATTTTGATCTCCTATCAGAGTGAGGGGAAAATATGGAGAATGTTATATACCAGTGGTGTCAAACCTGTTACCTGGGGGCCAAAACTGGCCCACCAGAGGATCCAATCCGACCCTTTGAGTAGGGCTTTGCAATATATAAAATGAATTCAAGCTCCTTATGATCTCAAAAACAATGACATAGACATGGAAACTAGGGATGGGTGTTTGATTGTTTTGTTTTAAATTGTCCTCATCGATCATCAGGAGAATTAGAGCTGAATTGTCGATTAATAATTAATGTTTTATATTAAAATTCTATATTCTATATTCAAATGGAGTGAAAGTAGAAAAAAAGTGTTTCTCCTCTATATCTGTAGAGTTAAATAATTACAAGATGAACGACTCTTGTGAAAGTAAAACGTTGGAATCGTTTGTCATGTTCTAACGTACATAGTGCTCCTCACCTGCCTCACTTTCTCAAAGACTTATTGCCCCAACGGTTGCCGCCGTGGGTTAAAAAGACTCAACAACACTGACAAAAGCACGTTATCATTAGTGTGTATGTGTGTGAGTTTGTATTGTGTGCTGCGTATTTCTTCTTGTCAGAAACTGAACCAGGGTCACCAGCTGATTCCACAGATGCACGGCATGCAGACGACTTGTTGGAAGCATCATTCCAGCCTTTGCTATCCAATAAGTTCACTGCACATACAGTGAAATCTGGAGCTGTGTGTTTATATAGTTTCAGCTACTTTCATTCACGTTAAACGCTGGCTTTCAGTCACAGTTAAGCCGAGCTAAAACCTGTTTGGGAAGCTTTATAAGCTTTACTGGGATAAAAAGCTGGTGCAGAGTCAAGGCCAGTTTGTCCGTTATCCTTTGGCCATACTGAGGTTCACGAGGCTTCCTGCTTTATAGCAACAGCAGAACTTCGAGAAAAAATGATAGTTTTCATTTTTCAGATCTCAGGGCTGCAGTGTTATTTTGTGTTGGCTCTACTTGTCCCTTCCCGGTCGCTGTAGTTTTAAGATAGCAGACCGTCATGGTGGTTACCCGTCATATCTAATGAATACATCTAAAAGAGGTAATAATGAACCAATGATAACATGTATAAATGAACATACGATTTTGGCCAGTAGACAACAGAAAATGTTACAATGTCCCTTTAAAGTAAAAAACACACACTGATTATCAGCTATTATCGTCCAGAGGCTGAATAGCCTGAGATAGTTTCCATTTGATGATCGTCCAGTAATTTGGTCTTGATCAGTCGTCACCTCTTATCACAGCAGCTTCTCTCTACTCTGTTTTCAAATGTGCTGGTCTGATGAGTTCCTACCACCCCGGAATCTCCTGGTAAACCTTCTCATTTCGGGTCCCTCCATGCAGCTTCCTCTGATGCTCAATATATAATAAATCCATTTGATCAAGTAAACAAAGGGACAGTTCAAATTTACGGCCCTGAGTGCTAAAAATGCACTTTCATTAAGGATCGAAAGCACATGTGCATTAAAATATTTGCCTGAAATGAAACTACATATTTAATAAAATAATGAAAAATACTTTTCAATGACCATAGCAAAGATAAAGTTGTGCAAAATGCTAAAAAATAGACATTTTTCTGATGGATACGATGGAAACCATAGTTCATCTGTAGAAAGGAACAAACATCCCAGTCTAGGTCACTGGGTCTCGTTCTGCAGCGTCTCATTGTACCGGATTGTGGGATAATCACACGGTGGCTGTTTTACATCGTGCAGGTCTTATCCCCACCCTTCAGTCAGCTCTCACTGTTTCGCTGCATCTTCATCCTTCTCCTCCTCATCTCTGCCTCTCTTCTTCCTTCACACTTCACTTCAACCTACTTTCTTATAATAAGTGGCCCTGCACGTTTTAATGTTTCAGAAGCACTTAAATCTGAAGCAAGCAAACATTTACCTTCTCCACGATCTCTTCAAGGTTGAATATTGGTGTGGACATATAACTGAACAATGGAGGTTTGTTTAAAGGCTCAAATTTGGCTGAAACCATTAAAACCAGCTTTTTCTGAGGAAGTTCCTTCAATAAAATAAACACTAACAAAGTAGCAGTCAAGCAAGGACTCTCTCTCTAATCTTTGTCTCCCCCCCAATCCAACCAAAGCACGAATATTCATTGCCACAAATATGAGAATGGTTTAAAAGCTTGATCCACATATTCATTGCATAAAGAAGTAACTTGTTATCTTTCTAGCTGAATTCACTGTGCAGGCACTTTAACCCAGAGGTCAGGAGAAGGTTTTAAAACTAACCACGACACGTCTAACCCGACAATCATCCAGCTTTAACTCTGATGGAGCTGCACCTTCCTTAATTTGTCACAGCTGGATTTTTCCTTCAACCTTTCAGAAGGAAAATACTTGAGTCAAAGTTTTGTATGACATTTGTGATGCCTGATTGACCTGCTGTATTTATGCCATTTACGGCATTATGTCAACATGAGTCAGACTTTTGTGTAAAAGGGTCAAATGATCAAAGGCCTGTCACACTTTATTGGCCTTCAAAGGATCTGAAGGAGCAAATTATTGCAGCTATACGGTGCCAGTTCAATCTAATGTGAACAAGGAAGCCCGCCATGATAAGTAGAGGTATGTGCAGTACTGGAGGCCGTGGCTTTAACCCTTTCATGCATAGACATAGATTTAGCCACCACTGGGGACATCAGTAAGTCATGCAATACGTTGTCACCTACCGTAGAATAAATATTTTTATATATGTGCATTCATACATCGTTAGAGTCAAACTTTCTTTTGTGATAAACTGGAAAAGAAAAATGATAAACTTTTTTTTAATTTTATGATTAAGAAATCATATTTCCTGAAACGGTGGGACGGTTCAGGTCAGATATTTTGGTGCCATTCTTACTTTTTCCCTGTGGACACGTAAAAAAAGGCTATCGATCCACCCTGTACCGCCCCGGTGGTGAGAAGCGGGGCTGATGTGAGCTGTTCTGACCAGCTGACTAGTCATCTGGCTGTGCTCAACCCTGATCCCGACTCCAGCTCTCCATTAAATCATGGCTAATGGGCCATTATTACAAAGGTGAATAGTAGATCTACAGTAAATATTAGAGTCCAGAGTAGCAGGATCAAGGTCATTGAGCTTGGAAGTATTTCATATGCTTCCTTACACTTTGGCCCACAGCGTTATTATCAGATGCCATCAAGTTGACGTTCAGGATTTCTGCTCGTCCTACGTTATGATGGGAAGGAGCATCGCACTGGTGATCTGGAGACGCCACAAGGCGTGTGATGATGCATCCTCATGATGGTGTACTGAGACGTACGCTGAGTGGAGGGTTCGGTTCACGTGTTTTACTATTCCTGGGTTTCATTTCCTGTACTGTCGTCTGGATTCTGCTCTTCAGAAACCTCTCCAAATATAAGCTGCTTTACAACCACAAACAGTAACTTACCTGAAACTTGGGTAGCCGTATTACAAAGGGATTACAACTTTCCTGTCTTTCCGTTGCACCTTGAAGACCGCCATGTTTACAGAAGAGATTCTTCTCAAAAGCTTCTCATAATAAAAGATAAAGAGAGGAGGTCATTTTAAATGTTCCTAGAGTATCTCCGTTTTGCTTCTATTAATAATTTAAATGATAATAAAATGGAAAAACAGAAATTCTATTTTAAACTAAGTCTTTATTCCAACATTTGCCATTTCACTGGGAGAAAAGGAGGCAGATTCCACCAGCGTGACGGGAGCAAAGTTTCCTCTGGATCTGTAAGGTGTCAGCACCTTAAGTGAAGTCTTAACCCTCGGTTATAATGAAACTAGTCCCTGCATGATGACAACAGATGCAGGTTTGCGGGGACTAAGAGCACAGAGTCGGCTTTAGCTGTGAAGGAAGCAGAACGGGGGAAAAAACGAAATGCAGTTTAAAAGGAAGAAGTGAGGCAAGTGTTGTGGAGGTGACTGAGAGAGGCTGAGGAGGAGGAGAGAGGCAGAAAGATCAGGACCCGTATTTATCAAGGCTGTCAGAAAAAGGCGGCCCATCATGGATCACTGACCGCAGCCTCCGGACAATTCAGTTTAATATGATCTGCAGCCAACAGAACAGGTCCTGCAAAAGCTTTCAAACTCTGGAAACTTTGACTAAAAGCCACCAGAGAGAGAGAAGCAAAGAGACAGAAATGGAAAAAGGAGGCAGTTAATGCAGCAAACCTGCAGTTCTTTGGAGAACAAATAGGCTGGAAATGTATTTTCCACGCAGGTTCTGAGGAAGGCATTCATACGAAGGCATTAGGAGGAGAGTAAACAGACATGTAGCTGCCTGTGAGGTCGTCATTGGTCAAAATGCAATCAGGCTTCCCTCTGAATGGGATGAAAATGCGATAAAGCCGGTTAGTGGAATAAATGGCCGGATTATGTAGCATCTTCAGACTGAAAAGGTTCATCCGATTCCTGATGGGCAGAGCGTGGTCTTGCAGCTGAAGCAGACGTTTGAGGCGACTGCAGCTCACAGAGCATGCGAGGATGCTGAGCTCCTAAAGGGTCATTACATCTGGACTCTTTGTTTTCCTTTGGCCCGTCATTTTAATTCTTTTGTTCTCGAAAAACTTGGAATGAAAATAGATTTTTGATGCACTAAAAAAAGAGTTCGGGTTTGCTGTGCAGACAGAGAAGAACTGTCTTTCTGTCTTGTCAGTGATACAAGGGTCGATTCAGACACTCATTTATTTGCTGCTTTTAAAAAGGCCACCTCAGCTTTATGTATTTACAGCCACAAACACAACAAAGGGTTTCCTCCGAGTCCGTCTGGCTTTTTCTGGGGAATAGATTCATTTGCTTTCAGATTCTCATACAATTGATGATTTGATGCTGGCGAGCCAAAAGATGATGGAATATCCCGGTTTGTGAAACTGGTGCCGAACTTCATGAAACACTCATTTTATCAGCTTTCCTCTTCTGAAACTGATTAAAATATTACGACTTTCTTCTCCTAAAATTGTTGCTTCATTCTTGTAAAATTACAACCTAATTCTCATAACATTACTGTCATGGTCTTTGGGTTTCTGGTTTAGGGGTTAATTTTGTTTAGAGTCAGGTTTTCATTGTCTGTCCCATCTGGTTTCCTGTTTTTGTTTTGTAGTTTTTTTGAGTACAGCGGTTCCTCGTTAATTTTGAACGCAGGATTTGCGTTCTAAAAATAACCTGCAAAAGGCAAAATCTGCAAAGTAGATATCTTAGTTTTTTTGCAATTTATTTTAGATGTTTTAATGCTGTAAAACCCCTTATTACACACTTTATACACTTTTCTCAGACAGGCATTAACATTTTCACACTTTCTTGTTTAAAACCTAAATAGAAAAATAAGTGCAGTGTTATAGAATGAAACAAAATATCAAAACCCTTTTTCAGGCCCAAACAGCTGAGAAATAAAAATTGACGTTTCCCTGGAAATAATGATGGATTTTAGAACTAACAAATCTAATTTTAACAATAAACCAATGAGGTTGGAGAAATTATTAATAGTGGCTGAAGAGGACTTATTTCCCAGTTCCTCGTCCTTCAATGCAGCGATCAAAGATTTATGTAAATCTGTCTCAACGTATTCATTCTGTACAGGAGACATTGGATGGATGAGACTGATTGTTATAGTGAGGGATCGCTGCATTTTATTTGGTTTTATTTGTTGTTTATGAGCTCGCCTGGTTTAAGTTCCTCACTCACTCACCTGTTCCTTGTTCGTTGTCCTGGTGGGTTTAGTTTCTCTTTGCCAGATTGTTGTTCCTCTTGGTTTTCCTTGCCAAGTCCGTTTAGTTTTCCACCGTGTTTGCTGAAGTTATTGTCCTTAAACCTTAAATAACGCACCTTCCTGCCTCTGCAGCCTGCTGTTGGGTCCACATACTCTACGCGTCATGACAATTACAGCTTTTTTCATGTAAAATTAACGGTTTATTCTTGTAAAATTATGTAAAATTACAACTATTTTTCTGTTAATATTGCAACTTTGTTCTTGAGGTCTTTAAAATAATATTTTTCTTAATGTGGCCCTATTAGTCCACTGCCAAATGATATAGTAAATAGTTTTAAATGTTTTTGTGGATCTTATTGAGATCCACAAAAACATTTGTGACTTGTGAGTCCTTGGGCCCACCATTGAAAATGATCTAGATTTGCCTCTGAGACGTCTGTTTACAGCCCTCAGACATGCATCAGGTCATTTATTACTTTCATTATGTACAAAACTTTATTTAATATCCTATTCAAGAACGCAGTCGTCTGAAAATCCTTTCAGACTGTAAAAGTTTTACCTTCACTTTTTGAATTGAAGCTGGATCTCAGGAAACGTCTCATCTGAGTGGGAGTCACGACGCTCACAGCGTGACCTTGTATGAAAACAAAATGGCATCTCACATCTGTTCACACTTTGTTTTACATAAAAAACGATAAACATGGCTTCCTGCAAACAACACTGGCGCATCCCAGCCATTAAAAATGAACTGATAGAGTTGTGAAAGTTTTTTCCAGCATCTTGTGATGTTTTATTTCTATTGTGAAGTGCTTTGTGCATCTTTGTCCATGTTCTGCTACAGATGAGGGGGAAGGTGGTTAGAAAAATGTACACAGCTGAGTATATGAAGTGACTCGTGCATTAATAAAAGATGCACATGCCTCCTTGGATGAATATATACGCAGGGTTGCAGCAGTCCACGTGTACTGGTGCATGTGTGTGTGCTTGTATGCATGAATTCTTGTGTTGGTGGGGTGGAGGACGAAGCAGACACACACCAGGTATGTGTGTCCAGGGTCGAGGGCTTTGAGGCTTTGCGATGGAGAAAGCAAAGAATCGACTGCAGACCAGACTTCTTCAAGCAGCCATCCATCCCTGATGCAGCCGACCCAGATGGAGGGCAGCCAGCAGAAAGCCGAAGAGAGAATCACACTGAAGGGTGAAGGTTGAGGGAGATGCAACTGTCTGTCTGCTTGAGCCGTTCACAAGAGAATCAACCCACACACTATTAGATACGCCGTATATTGCTGCTTATATGACAGCGGTTTAATAACTTGCGACCTCTCTATTAGAAAAACATGAAAAGCTTTGCTGCTTCACCTTTCTTTCATATTTTATAGATTGAAAATCCTACAGAAAACCGTCGGTCTGGTTCGATTTATGTCGCTGTCCTTCCCCGGCTTCTATGTGCACCTTTCTGACTCGTGGACATCCTCTCTTTGAAGCAGAACAGTATGTTTCCTGTCAACCCTCATCGGGTCATAGACACGTTTGCTTGATTAGTGCTGATTGTTCCTGTTCCAGCTACCTGTGTAAAGCCAGCGCATGAAACGTGGGGTTTCCGGTTAACAGACCAATCCTGCTGAAGGAAGAGTTCTTTGAGTTCAGCCACTATCACGCCAGTCCCTGACACTTCAACAAAACATAACTTATTCATGTCTTGTAATTATTTATTTATTTACTTATTTTTGGAGCGATGACTGTCAGCCAGGAGACCAAAGTCGGCCTAAACGCTTTTTAAAAGCAATTTTAGTCTGAAATGTTGCTGATTCTGCTTTCTCATTGTTTAATCTTTATGCCCCCCCGTACTCAGACTGGTCAGTTCCAGTGGCCTGATTGGGCAATGCCCATCGGTTTTAATTGGACAGATGTACACACTCCTGAGTTAGCAGCACTTTAAAATAACTTTCCAGAAATTTTTAAAACTCCTACAAGATGAACTTTGTATCATTTGGAGGCAGATACTGATTTTAATTCATGAGAATTTTGAGGTAAAATATCTGAAAATATCAGCTTGCCTGTTGGGGCTGGGCGATGCTCCAAATTTTGGTATCAATTCAATGTATATAATAAATCCACCAATACAATACCGATATTTTGCTTAATTTCTTTTTCATTTAATGATTTTGATTTAATTATTGATCATAATTGTGATAACAATAAAACAGTTTAGCTTAAAAAAAAGCTGGTTCTCATTCATATTGTTTGGCTTTTTGCCCCCAAACCCCCCTGCAAAGAAAATACTGACCTCATCACACTGGATTCGAATGATATACCAGCCCCGGTATCGATACAATCGATATTTGAATCAATGTGGCCAAAACTACTGCCTCTAAACCCTTGTTCTGGTTTTACTGGACAGACAATTACATCCAATATTCAGCTGCATCTCTCCTTCATGTATTTAGCACTTTAGAATCAACCCTTCTGGCCAAAGTGCTTTACACATACAAACTATATTTAAAAAAATTAAACATTTATATGCAACACAACTTTGCATGCAGAGAAATGCTTCTAAAAAAAAAGTGCCCAAAATCTTTTAACAGTTTAATCATCCCAAATGGTAAATTCAAAATTTTTCTACTTATTTCCTCTTCCATCATAATACTGGAGCTGAACAGGTATGTAGGTTCATTTTTTATGCCCTAGATTCTCTTAAAAAAGAAGCACTGCTGAATTTCCTCAATAAAGTGTTTATTAACATCTGATCCATCCTCCATCTACTATCCTGTCTCTTCTATGGGATCTCCCCGGTCAGTAAAAGTCATTCTGACGTTGCCTCTCGTATTTTCTCTGGGTCAGGTCTCGGACTCTTTGTCTTTCTTTCCCTCTCTACCTTCGATGATGTCTTTTTGTGTTTCTCTGCGGCAGTGCGATGCAGGTTAGAGATGGCCAGTGAGGTCATGTCCGGATGCTGGTGTGTGATGCAAAAAGTAAAACTTTGCTGTAAAGTGATGCAGCTTTCGGGAAGAGAAAATAGCTTTAGAGATGAAACCGCAGCTCCAGGAATCTAAGTATAAATGTCCCTGTGCTGTCAACACCACTCGCATAAGATGAAATAACTCAATTTGTATCCATAGAATATAAGCACCAAGTTTGTCTGACTCTATAATTACGTGTATTTCCTGGAATCTCTGATAGATTCTCCATCTCATCTTTCTCCTAATCGGACAATAATGGTCTGAAAAAACATTTTCCTTCACTGGAAAAGGAAAAAACAACAACCCAGGGACTAAAGCTGGTTCTCCATTTTTTTTTTTGTAGCTATTGTAACATGTCAGTAATAGAGAACCTTTAGCTCCAAACTACAGGCGTATAAGGTCGGTTAGGTGTCTATAAAACTACAAAGCAATAAAAAGATGCAACACGATGCGTATATGAGAGGAGTCCGAATGAGAAATATCTCCTGAAACTAAGTTAGGCAGCAGTCGCACACTTTTACACCCCTAATGTTCATGTTTACACACACACACACGCTTTTGTAAACACACACATATGTAAATGCATTAATAAGGGGGCACAGCCACAGGTTCCCTCCTAATCACCCAGTCCTCTGAAATGTAAATGTAGATGAAAACGAACACACCATCAACGCAGCCTCAGGTTAACGCAGAGCATGATCCTACACACACACACACGCACACACACACACACACACACACACACACACACACACACACACACACATCGTTTTCTCCTACGAGTTCAGTAATCTGATTTATCTGAATGTTTAGATGCTTGTGCTGTGTTTTACTCACAGATGTTCTTTGCCAGCATGCATGCAGTCTGTGCAGAGTGGAAGATCCTCACATGTGCATATTTCATTTCTCCTTCTTTATTCAGGTTGGTCACTTTCTTCATGTTTTGTAAAGGAAATAGTTCAAATATTTTTAGTGAATAGTCATTTTATTGTTATTGATCAGAATGTTTTTTCAAAGTCCAAAACTATCCAATCATCATTCACATTTCTGGAAACCACAAATACATATATGTCTTCTTAATTTCATATAGGATGCAGTCCATAGAAAACTGATGAAGGACCCAAAAGCTGAACTGTGACACGAGAGACGGGCAGGTGAATTACCTAATGAAGTTGTGTAACTTATATCTCCTGTTTTCTAAGTTTAACGTCATATACAGGTGCAGATCAGATTAGTTCTGCAAGTCTGAAAATACGGCAGTTTAACCAGGACAAAACATTTAATCCCACATTTTCCCACTTGGGCCAATCGGAGTTCTTTTAGTCCATAACCAACTGTGGAGGGAAGAGGGAGGGGATCTGGTCCTGAAAGTGGATGGTTGTTACGCTCCGTAATAATCTAAGGTTTACCTAAAATAAACAGTAGGCTGTGATCAGAAGAGTGAGGGAATTTCGTATAATGTTAGAATAAGCAGGCAACATAAATACATGTCAGATTTTACTCTGAAGGATCATCATTTATCTCTCTCAGAGGTGGAACTGATGGTGCAAGACGTCAAAACACTCTATGCTGGACGTCACTGTCGGTCACTTTCTGTTTCTGGGACATTTTTCCATAAACTGGTCACCAATCTGTTACCACCTGTTAATATTTGTCACCAAGCAACTTAAGGAAAATGTGGAGATGCTGTTCGATGCGAACAAGTTCTGCGAAGCGTTCTTCAAAACTATTATTTCTCATGTGACCTCTGACCTCATTTTCATTTTGTTTTTTTTTTTGCATGGCGCTGAAGTCAACTTTGGTATTTGTCCACACGACACGTCGACAGCTTTTGTTCAAATCTCTTTTGTATTACTACCGATGTCTCCTTTCATCACTTTCTGATGATTATTTTTCTGATTTGTTTTTTGTTGTGCCCTTTGAGAACTAATCTTTTATTTTCAGCCTCTCAACCAACTTTTTTCCTTCTGAATGTAGCGGTTGGTTCACAGTTTGGTTCGGGAGCTGACACCGTGCCACTGTGCAGCCTCTGTGAAAGCGCTATGTGATCATACCAGACTTATTTCATGTGTAAAAATATAACTAAGGCCAGCGGAGTCAGAGCTCCCTAAGGGTGAGTTGTTTTATCGATAAATAAAACATAGCAAAATTAGCTTCTTGTAGAGAGGCATGTTTTTCCAGATTTGTCCACTTTTATCTTCATTCCTGGATCACCATGGCTGAGTCTGCAAAGAGGACATGATGAGTGGAAGGACAGAGAAAGAGATAACACAAGACATAGACTGACTTTTACTGGCTGGACAGATGTCAGAAAAGAGACAAGGGGCGAGACCAAAAGTGAGAATATCTGCCAAGTTTTAGTTGTGTTGTTTTAATATTAACACTGTGGTAGGGGGAAAGTGGCTCCATGCTGTTACTGTGCGTGCAGACCAAGAGCGACTAAAGCTGGAAAATCGTTTTTGTTGCTAAAAAAAACAACTGCTACAAAAAACTGTTCACTCAAGTCGCTGTGGCGTCACGTTCAATTTTGCATAAAAGGACTTCTTGCAGTGATGCTTTCCATGATTTGTCTCTAGTGCTTTGACAAGTTGTAGCCTCCTGTGTGATTCATCAGAAAACCCTCTCCTACTGAAACACAACGGTCTGGACAGAACTGGACATATTAAAATACACTACAAAACAAAACCATGTCAAGTAGTAGCCTAGATGAGTGCTACATGATCTGCATCTGCAGATCTTCACTCATTAGTCCCTCACTCTCAAACCAACTGACAAGACGAGGGACAAAATGGAAAACCGGCTTTGTATTATTATTAGGCATATTTTAACATGGTTAAACTGGTGGTATGGTGAGCAAATTGATACTATTCCCTATCAAAACAAACTTAAATATAATATGAATATAAATAAATATATTTAGATAAATATTTAAATATAAATATATCATCTGATCATCATCATTTATTATGGATGACCAGGATATTGTTGTTGTTGGGGCTGCATTCCTGCGTTCAGTTTCTGGGGACTCCGAAAGTGAACAATGTCTACATTTCGATTGGTTGTCAGTGTTTTACAGCCGAAACGCGTCATAGCTAATTTGCATAAAGTTAAACTATTTTCAACTTTGTTTAGTTGCTCTAGTTGCTCAACTTTTGTAGCTCATCGCTTTTGTCGCTCCTGTCCATTAAAAGTGGATGACCTCCGGCCATTTTAAAGCTTTAGTCGCTCTTGGTCTGAACGCACAGTTAGTGTTTGTATTTAATGTTATCCTCCAAAGACTGCGTGGAAATAATTTCCCATGAATCAGAGAGACCTGTGTGGAGTCAACAACATCCACACAGTTAAACTTTTTTATTTTTTTTTTTTAACAATCTCACTTCTTTCTCTGAACTGTGTTTCATAGAAAAAGCAGCTGCTTTTATGGACAGGACTCACCTGGATCCCAACATATTTACCAAAGAAACCAAAGCAAACGTCTTTGACTGGGTCGACGGGCCGAAACATGAAATCTTGTTTGAGTTTTCATGTCTCTAAATCCAGTCGGCCTGCATCTCCACAGATCTTTGTGCACACAGACAGATGATGTGTGTGTATTTGTCCCCCCTGTGTGCTGTGTGTCAGGGGAGCGAGGCGCTAACGGTGATAAGTTACAGCAGCGGCTTCAGGTGCTGGAGTCAATAAAAGCTCATTAACTCAACAAGAGGGTCAGTGGTTCCGTCCACCACAATATTGCTCCCACTTTGTCTTCTTCACAAGGCAGAGGCGTGCGTGTGTGTGTGTGTGTGTGTGTGTGTGTGTTTGAGAGGGTGGCTGCTTTTTCTCTGCACATGCATGTGCAAGCCACTGGATCGATGGGAATGCACGGTTTATTTCCTCCGACTCTACAAACAGGGGAGGAGATGGAGAGTAGGGCTAGAAATAGGACGACCAATAATAACAGCTCTATGAAAGAATTTATAATCATAATAAATGCTGACGGATGATTTTAAACGTTCACTCCTCACTTCACAGCCGGTTTGGTTTCTGTTTCATCTTATTTTAATCAATCCAGAAAAATGGTGGAGGAGTCTGTTTGGTTTCAGAGCAGATATCCTGACAATGCGAGAGCAGAGAAGAGCTGTGCTCGTATCGTGCTGTCACATGTAGTCGTTGTTGAATTTTTCACAATTAATTGTGTGTTTAAATGCCACAAATTAATAAAATTTTGTTCCGTGCACAGAATGAAACCACGGTTACACAAAATCCTCATTTTATTGCTTCCATTGCTTTGTTTTTGTTCTAAGTTGCAGAAGAAAAGTCTGAAAATATGGTGGAGGAAGATTTATTTCCTCCAAACAGATAGTCATCTTCAGCCAATTTCTTTGGTCATAGAAGAAATAGATTAAGGTGTCATCAGTTGTCTTTATATGGAGGATTTTTAATCTGATTGACTGTCCTATCAGAATAAAATGTAGTTTAAATGGCTCACCTGATCCGATTAGAATAATGTTATTCTGATGGAGACAGGTGCTTTTCATGATCGGATTAGCAGGAAAAAATGAGCAAACCTTTGCTCCTTCTGATGGGCTTTGTAGTGGATGGTGGTTCTGCACATGATGAGTTTCAGGGAACACTTGGAAAAATGGCAGCAGCTGAACAGAAGCATCTTTATGGTTTAAGAAAATAAATTACATGTCAAAAGTGTTACATTCATACATTTAAACGTCATGAAAAGGACTTCCTGGTTTTCCCTCATGTTGGTGGACACAGGGCTTTGTACTTGGGGCCGATCTAAAGGGAAACTTCGTCTTTTTCATACGTAGCTCGGCTGCTACAATGCAGGTAAATGTTCAGTCATGTAAAAGAATGAAAATATAAAACCAACCAAAACCATAATGAGATTACACACTCCTCTGGACTTGAGAAAATCTGCACCAGATACAACATTTATATGTTGTCAGAAAGCTACAAAGCGGCCGATCAGAAAGGCTCTCTCTGAGGCCTGTGATTGGTTGAAATGGTGCCGCATTTATAGCTGTGTTGAATGAGTATGTTGGCAGAACTGAGCTCAGATGCATGTTTGTAGGCCCAACGTCCAAAGGTCCAATCCCAAACCACCGCCTACACACTTACCCAGTGTTATGCCAGTTCATACTTAAAAAACTACTGTAGCTCAACGTTCAGTTCACGCCTATGAAATCGAACTCAGCTATGTTCATGGTTATTTTTTTTTTGCAAAATGAACGAAGTTCATATATGTAAAAATGAACTACTTCACGTTCTTTTGTTATGTTTTGTAAATACTCAATAAAACCAGCCATCATAAATCACTTCCACTCTAAAACTTATCGAAATTCTTTAAAGGGGCTATACCCGATATCACATCCAGCTTGCTTAGTTAGCGATAGCGGCTAGTTTTTTTTTTAGTTTTGGCGTGACGCCCTTTCTCGGCTAATGGGTTCAACTTTCGTAGCTTAATTCCAGATCCTTAGGGGAACGCTATTACTGGCTGATCGGAATCTGGATGTTCCAAAAGTTAACCCGGCAGAGAAAGAGCATCACGCCAAAACTAAAAAACTAGCCGCTATCGCTAACTAAGCTAGCCGGACGTGATATCGGGTATAGCTCCTCTAACCAATAAAGACTTGTAGACTATACAATCATTAAATCCCGGAAAAAAATTATGTTGAGATAGAGAATAGGTTTTCAGGTTCCTGTTGATTGTGTGAAATCTGATTTGTTCAGTTCAGCGTTCACCAAAAATATGAACGCCGTTCAGTGAACACAACACTGCACATTCCCTGCTGCATTACATGCTAACCATCTGTTTACACGTTCTTGTGGAGGCTTCGCCACATTAAGGACTGACTCAAACCATGTCATGTGGAGGGCGAGTGGACTGTTCAGCCCTCTAATCACGAGTCTGCATCAATGCACTCTGCTGCTGGTGCAACGGCTAAACGGAGGACACGATGCTCATGACAGATGTGTCACGTTTATCACTCTGAAAGAAAATTATAAAGGTACAATGAATACATAAGTACATGAGTACATAATTAACTTTTGTTTGTTCAGATCTGATTTTTGTTCAGCAAAAATATCCGTCCTGTCTCAGAACATACAGGGAGGAGAAGCGATGATGGAACGTTTCACACAGCGACTGTCCTCTCTGTGCCGCGTCCTGGCTTGTGTCCTCTTCGTCTTACATTTCCAGCTGTGAGGACGTGCCCTGCTGTGATGTATGATCAGAGTCTGTAACAAAAAGGTTGATAAATTATCTAAACTCTTGATCCATCCGTCATTTCCCTGCATTTAATGGGCCAGTTTGTTCAGTCACACATTTAAGTTCTTTTGTTGTAGAACTTTGACATACAGTATAAATCACTCAAGCATTTAACACATAACATTCATTCTTATTCATTCAGTCCTATTTATAAACAAGGATAACACAGTTTTTTTTTTTACCTGTTTATTTGCTTTATTTCTTTCCGTGATTGCGTGTCTCACATCATTGCACCTGTAACGCAGGAAACACATTTTAGATCAGAAGCCACTGGTGCAACTGGGTTCTACACGAAAATAATCTCAGTTTATTTTTATGACTTTTTCCAGGTGGTGTTAGTTGTACAGAATTGACGTCTGAAGTGAATGAGTCGTCCCTGCTGCACCCTAACAATGGAAACTCTGCTCTTTTCAAAGATTTAGCTCTTTTGACCCGACTCCCTTAGAGTCGACTCTTTCTCCATTTAGTTTCGCTTACAGCTTCTGTTTTATTCAGACTAATACATGACCAATTATGAGTGATTAGTTTGTTGCAAAGATGTTTTCTGTTAATTTTTATCATAAGATTCTTTGTGTTTTCATTCATGTGCGATATTTTATTAGAAAATAAAGTTATGTTGAAAATTTTAATCAAAACTTTAAGCCAACAACTGAACACAGAAACACGGTGAGCAGATCCAGTAAATGAAGACCAGAGTCTGATCATTATGACATTTTAAATTAGCTCATTTGTAATATAAATCTGGCTTCCAGCTCTGTGCATTCTTTGCTGTACCACTGCTTTACACATATACCTTTTACATGGCGCTATCTTTCGAGTCTTTCCTCGTATGCAATTGCAAACATGGTATGTCCCACATAATTAAGTTCCATGTTGTCTAAATGTTGATTTCCCCTAGACAGAAAACCTAAAACCCGCGGTTGTGCTACTTTTGGCCTTGTTTCCTGGATATCTGGCACATGTCAATCAAAAGGACACATCCCTAATTGTGAGGAATTTTAGGATTAAATAACATCTAAACAAGTGAGTTAGAATTGTTTTTCCTCCCCCCACAGTTGTCATGAAGGTAAGCCTGAGCTTTTAAAGCTAAACTGTTTTTTTGAACCAGGCTGTAAACATGTTTCATTCTGCTGTAAAGTTGGCCTTTTTAACATGGGAGTTTATGGGGAATTGCTCCTAGTGGAGGAGGGAGGAACTGCAGTTTTTGGTACATCCAAATAGGCTTCATGTTTCTAAGCCGGAGGTTTCTTGGTTATTACATCATTTACTGTATGAAGCACTTTCTAACCTTCTCTGCTTACTGATGTCAACTTGGGCTCATTACAGACGATAGGCTACATCTGATAACTGTTTATCTACAATAAATCAACATGCTGGTTCCCTCATAAACAGCACAGTCTTGAGAGTAGCCCCTGACCCGGCCACCTCCCTGCAGGGGGACAGAGCGGTCCGCTGCAATGCCTGCAGCAGGTGGATGAAAGAGCAACTGCAAACATCAGTAAACGAACTGATCCAACCAAAAAGGAATCTGATATCTGTGCACACACCATCTGCATTCCCCAACCTGCAAGCCAGGATGTCGGCCACCGGTTG
Organism: Craterocephalus eyresii; assembly: GCA_037177035.1. Lineage (NCBI taxonomy): Eukaryota > Metazoa > Chordata > Actinopteri > Atheriniformes > Atherinidae > Craterocephalus > Craterocephalus eyresii. The sequence continues at coordinate 5,244,196 of JBBBVT010000010.1, forward strand.
GTGCATTATTCAGCCTAAAAGCTTGTTAAGCAGAGCTCACAACTGAGTCGTATGAAAGATTATGTAAAGCAATAAAGCAGCGGTGGGAAGACGGCATGGGAGGGAGAGAGGGACAGCTGAGAGGGAATTACAGCGGTGAGGAGGACAAGAGACGAGGGACTATAAGAAACCAAGTCGTGGTAAAGTAATTACTTCAGAAGAAGATGAGAGACTGATCCTGGATTAATTAAGTTCTCCCTCAGGAACAAGGTGACATCAACATGAAAGGAACTAAAGCAGCAGAACACAAAGCATCCCGGCACAGAGCGGAGGAGTGATAGGCCGGCGCGTCCGTGTAGGACAATGTTGTCCAGGAATGACCCAATCGGCTGATAACTCCTCAGATTGGTCATAATCTGGATAAACTCAGAGGTTTGTTTGAGAGAATCATGATAAATGGATCCCAGAACTCCGGTCTGTGCTCTGTGGTAAGCTTCTCTGGCCAGATAAACCGAAGTCCGGCTTCTGGGAAGGATCCATCCCTCCATCGGTCCAGGTCTTGTCATGTGAGAAACCTCAGCCTTTTTTCCCTGTTCCCCTTCCCCAACAATAATTTCATGACAGCCACGTTTCCATCGAGACCATTTCTGATGAAGCTTCAGCCAGCAGATAGATCAACAAGTCCTGACGCTCTCGTCTTCCACTTGTCAAACTGTTTAAGCACAAACTGCTCCATGCCTAGTTTTCACCTTGATCCTGCTAAAATACCATGGCTTCATATCTTTTTACAGCTGAACAATCGTAGCAGAGGGTTTAAAATAATTCCACTGCTACATGCTCTGTTTGTGTAAACACGATGTTGGCTCAATATTTGACTCAGGAGGCTTTTTATGTTTGAATGATTCAAATGTCAGCATTTACTGGTTTAACAAACACAAACATTCCTCTGAAAATGGTCGGGTATTTGGAAAAAGAGAGAAATTTCTTTTTAAAAGAACTTCAGAAAGCTAGAGAATGTCTGGAAATCGTTTTCAGAGACGCTGCTGCTTGAGAGGAGAACATATGTGGAGATCAAGACTTTAATTACCGGACATGCGGTCACTGGACATTCATATTAGAAGTATCATCCATCCATCCATTTTCTGAACCGCTTAATCCAAGTGGGTCGCGGGTGTGCTGGAGCCTATCCCAGCTGTCAA
>JBBBVT010000010.1:5320679-5333002 GCA_037177035.1 Craterocephalus eyresii
GTAGGCACCTTCCTACACATGGTTTGGGAATGCCCAGGGGTTGAGTATTTTTGGAGAATGGTGCAGAGTGAGCTGTCACTGCTAATATCCACTCCTATCCCTTTATCCCCCTCCGTCTTTATTTTAAATTATCTTTCTCAATTCAATCTTCAGAAAACTCCAAAAATGCGTATTTTTGGCCGGACTAACAGCAGCAAAAAAGATGGTTGCAACAAGATGTTTCTATTTATTTATTATTTTTATATTGTTATTTTTTGACTTATTACCATTTATAATAATTATTGCTTTGTTTGTATACTTTTCTTTTTTTTGATGTGCTGTTGAATGTCAATGACTCTCTTTCATATTCTAATAAAAATTTGATCACAAAAAAAAAAGTGCAGGACAATAGCTCCAGGGGACCAGAATTGGCCAAAAAGTTGATCATTTTTCTCATTACATCATACATTCATCATATACTCATTACGTTGTATGTCATGTTGTTGATGAAGTGACGTGGGCTTAATGCCTCCTGCTTCCCATCCTTCGTTTCCGCAGGTCTTGGGATGAATTCCACGACTGCGCTAATGTAGCCATGGCCGGCTGTCCGGAGGAGGCAGCGGCCATCTGGGAGTCTCTCCGGCAGGAATCCAAGAAGATGCAGTTCTCTGGGAATCTTTATGACATGTGCTCCAACCGCAACAGCCATCCAGCAGGCTCCGTTTCCACCCATGGGTCCACGAACAAAGAGGAGATCAACCAGGAGTCTCTAAGAGGGCGCACCGATCATCTGGCAGGCTGCCACCACCTTTTCCTTCTGCTGTCTTCTCTGCTGCTGCTGTTGCCTTGGATATAACCACCCTGCAGAAATGGGACTAGTGTAAATAGTTATAAACTTTGTGTATTTATTTTTCACGAGTCCATATGTTCTACAGCTTCTCCCTCTGCTCTGCCAGAGGTCGAATATTTCTATCTGCATGCTCAGAGGCCCGACAGTCCTTTTGATATCATATCTCTAATCTACTTCGCTGTTTCATACATATTCTCTGCCTTTTAATTAGTTTCTCTGTTAAACTCATGCGACTTTCATACAGGGACACGTAACTTTGGGAAAAACCAAACTAAAAATACACATAGTTTAAGAGATGGTCACAGGAGGCCTCTGTCTTTTGTCTGTATCCCATGTCCTGGTAAAACTTATGAGCTTGCATGTGACGATGCATCAGGAGTCCATCTTCATGACTATAAGACAAAGTAAAATGGTGAAACCACCAAAGTTCCACCTAAAGGTTTCACATCGTGAAATTCTTCTTTACTAACTGACTGTGTGCTTGTTTTACATCTGTAGTTGGATGACTTGCACGTTTTTTCTTTACTTGCTGGTCTCTGAGCACTGTAAATGTTAAAATAGTCATTTTTTCAACCAAAGCTTTAAAAAAATTGGCAAATGAAAACATGAACAAAAGCACATGGTCATCATGTAAAAAGATAGTAAAAATGCTCAAGCTGATTGTCTGGTTTAGAGCTGATGCTGCAGTGTGAGACAGGCAACTCAAATGGACCAAAAACAATGTGTAAACAGATTAGAAGTTAGACATTTTTCTTATATTTGTGTTTGACTTTGAAACACACCCATCTCCTCCTCAAGATCTGATGTGTTTTTTAAATCAAATGTAAACAATGTTTAACTTTTGCTTCTACTGTGACAGCTTATACAGTAAATGTGCAAACTAACAGCTGCTGGGATACGCTCCAGATTCCCATGAGCCTCCACTGCAAGAAGTGGAGGCTCATGCAAAGATGGTACAGTTGTACCGTGGATCCATGGCCAAAACCCTAACAACCATGGGTAGCATTGGAGACTGGCTTGTTTTTAAGAGCTGGGTTTAAGACCAAAGAAGGCCCTAAAAATGTGATGTTTCATGCCCCCAGGCCTTTGGTTTTCATGTATTCAGCTTATTGTATTTAGTTGCACCCAATTGACTGGCTGACTCCCGGACAGGCCCCCATTAAAGTTACAAGGGAAAAGGAGTTGCAACAATAATTTTCATCCTTTCATGTTGCAACAATATGTGACTATAAACCTGACGCTAACCCATGTCAAGTTTTGGGTCTTAACATCAGCTTCAACTTGAAGCTTTCTGGTCCTAAATGATCTTTGAATAAGGTTACATGACCTATTAAGATTGTTTTGCAAATGAAGTCTGATGCTTAGTTATTCTATGTGACTTAGTTATAATTTGCAGTGAGACAAAAAAACACCTATGAGTTAATAAGCTTCTGAAAATTAAACCCTGATTATCCAACATTTGATGATTTCATTATTATTATGGCACAGCTGTTTTGACAGGACCAGTAAAAATCAACCCAGTTTTGCCACATTTACATCACGAAGCATTTGTTTTAAGTTTCCAGTGTGTAGCCTTTGGGGGGAATCCTATGCCAACTTTACTGCATCTAAAATAAGAATAGTTAAGAATCATTTTTCCACTGTATAACAAGCAGTTTACATTCATAGATGGAGCCCAACACCTCTCTACTCTGCTGTGCAAATATTTTACTGCAGTTACACAGATAAATTGACACAAAAAAATGTTTTTTCCTGCTCACTGGGTGGAAGTGGTAGCTGGACTGATTTCAGTTGCTTACTATTTGCCATTTATTCCACTGGATGCCACTGGATCACACATACTGGACCTGTAAATGCAACTGTTTTTTTTCCTAAACCTAACCAAGCAACTTTATTTCACTATCACAGCGAACATAAGCTTGATTTTTCATTCTGAAATGTATATGGTGCTGCCTCATCTGAGGTTCTAGATGAGCCAAGATATATTCCTTTGAAACCCTGAGTTGTTTTTTCATACTATTTATTTAATTGTGAATTCTCATGAGACTGAAAGGTTTCATTGTGACAGACCATCTCATTCTTTAATATTTTGGGGTTTTTCATTAGAGTGTATGTCCCCATATGGTTACCACAGAGTTAGCTGGCTGTTTCCCCATTTTAAAAAGTTTTATGAGATATCGCAGTGAAGGTAGGCCTATTGACAAATGGTGTATATGGGATCTCATGTGAGGTTTTTGTTTTGTAGTTAAACTTCAGTTTGGAGAACCTGGATTACTTTCTTAAATTTCATTCCATAATTGTAATAAATTCATACTCATCCATGAACATGTGCGATATAACCATGAATTAAGGTTAAAAGTTTGGCCACAAATGAATGATGTCTTCGGATGGGCTCCATATAATTCATTTATCAATGTTTGATTAATATTTTCAGTTTAGATCTTTGCTATTAGTTTGCTGATCCCTTGTGTGTCGATGTAGATTGACTTATTGTTACATCCCAGTTTGCTTGTGGTTAGATCAACTACTTCTATTATAGCTATTATAGCCACTAGCAGCCCCAACCGCTGGTAAAACTCAGATCAAAGCTATATTTGCAAAGCAGCTCTCAGTGAATGTTGTGAAATCACTCTTTGGACCATGCAGTGTAACTTAAATGAAGACAACAGTTCCTATTTTTTATTTCTGTACTATTCTGACATGTATTTCCATTTTCCAAGAATACACTGGCTTTCTGAAGCATCATAAGCTCTCAACTGACATTAAAATGAAATCATTTTGTTCCCAAGTTGTTTTTATTTGGTGCCTGTTCAGGTATGAACCCCTCTGAGGTTCTGCTTGGCATCCTGCATTGTAGCCATGCAGTATGGGACTGATATCTTCTCCAGTCAGAATCACAACTCAGTCGCATGCCAAGTGGATTTCATGCTTCAAGAGCGATGTGGCTCTGCAGACCTGCTGAAGCTGCTTGTTATTCTAAGTGGCTGCAGGTAACACTTGTTTCTGTCTGGCCCAGGATCAGAGATACTATTAGATTAGAAAAAGGCAGAGAGATGAGCACACTAGGAGAGCAAACACCGTTCCGCCTAGTTGGGGATTGAAGCCAATTGTTTTGCAGAGAGTGGTATTTACTTATTTAGAGAGCTTTAGGTTTAGATTTTCTTCTTAGCAAAGGATAAATCAAAGACAGGGTTCATTTAAAGCGTCATTCTTAGATGTAAAGAAGCAACTCTTAAAGGATTGGAACTAAACAAAGCCTGAGATGAACAGATTGAGCTAGTGGTGAGTTAGACATATCATGGGGGAACTTAATTTGTCAGTTGTCTTTATAATCTTTTTCTTTTTGCGACACTCAGATACTCTAGAAAAATAGTATCTTACATTTTGACCCTGATATGAAATGCTTAAAAAGCCAGCGCCTATAAGCAACTGATAGAAAACAAGAGGCAAATTTAAGTCTAAAGCAGAGAAAACTTTTTTCCCCACATAGGGGACTTCACCCAGAGATATGCTTGGATGGTTTAAAGATGCTGCTGCAGTTTTGAACTTTAATTAAACTGACAGAATTAGCAATTAGAAGCCTCAATGGCTCGTTCGCAAGGAGCAGCAATTTGAGAAACATCTCCAAGGAGCTCAGATACCATGTTGTAACTGGAGGCAAAATTCGAGAAAAATCACAAATGTGAGGTTGTACGAGAAGCTCCAACCGGACGTGTTGGTGTAGATTTGAGCATATAGTATAGTGAGCTTAATAATCATAAACCAGCATTGTTTTATGGGAATATGACGAGCCCTAATGAGATTTCCCTGCATGGAGGTGTTGTGAAACTTAAAGAAAACTCATGAAATCCTTGTTATGAGAGGTTACTTAGTTTGGACAAATTCGATTTCAGAGTGCTTTCCAATACCACTATAAGATTATTGACCAGAGCAGGGTGGGGAGTTATTCTCCTGCACTGCACATGAGACTAAACAACACCTCACAAATGGCTTGGATTAGACATGAGAAAGAGACAGAACAACCTAGTGTCCCATCAGACGGACACCAATGGTCACAACTTTAGAAAGATTAGAAGATTAGAAAGACGAAAGATTATTAGTTTTCTGCAGCACTTCTTGTTTGCTTTTTCTCATCAATGGAGAAAAATTGTGTTTTCAGTCAAATGCGCAGTACTGTGTAAAAGTCTTGTGCCACGTTTCATCAAGTTTTTTTTTTTTAGCTGCCAGGGAGATAGATTTTTCTTGTTACTCTTTAGAAAATGGTCTGCTAAAATATTTCTGTGGACTTTGGCATTTAAACTATCAACTGACCCGAGAATCATTAGAACATAAAAAGGCTCCTCAAGGAATGGACCAGTGTTGTGTCAACAAAAGACAACTTAGCAAAGAAACCAAATTTAATAATATTTTGATACTTTGTTATCAGTTCTTGCATATACATGTATGAAAAGCAGGAAAAATAGCTTAGTTTGAAAGAAAATAGTATTTTAGTTGCAACAAGGTGAGAACTATACACTATCTCCAGCAGATGATCGAGGTGTAGAAGTGATTATCTGAAGAGAGAGGAACAAATCCAGCAAAGATCTGAACCAGAACTTGAGAGTTGCATTTGGACCTTCAGTTGGCCAAAGCTTCATCAGAAATAGTCTCCATGGAAATGTGGCTTTCAAGAAGCCATTCTTAAAGTGACACCGTGTAACTTTTGACCCAAACATCAACCTAATGTGAGAATTAATGGATGATTTTTGGGGTCTTTAACAGTGTTTTGACTCATGCCTGCGCTCTGAGGGGGCAGTCCTCTACAGAAACCAGACATTGTGACTTTGCAGGAGCGGATCCATCTCTTTTGTGATCATGTGACCTGCACTTTGCTTTACAGCTACCCCTCTATAAACACAGAGGGCTCTGCTTTGTGCTGCTTCTCTGTCCTCTTCCATCAAAAATTTGTCACGGCTGAAGAAGTAAGAAGGTGAGCATGGTGTCTGAGGAGACCAGAAAGAGAGCGATTGTTTTATTTTGTGATATTGTAATAAGGTCTGTGGGAAGTAACATGTTTAGCGTTCCCAGTGGACAAAAGTGACAGAGTATACCTTTAAGGTGAAGGGGAAACGTGGAGAAAGGGCCGAGGTATGCCCCACGTCACAAGAACTGGACTGAAAATCAGTGGCAGCAGTTCTGATGGGGGTGAATCCTGCCCTGAACCCGGATGATGACATCACTAAAACAGTAGGATCATCTGAACAGAAAACGGAACAAATGGGCAGCAAAATCAAAAGGAAAGATCTGGAAAGTCCTTAAAAAAGTAGAACTACTTCTGAAGACTATACCCAAATAATGACAAAAATCTTGTTGTGTATTGAGTTGGAGAAAAAAGCTGCTCAGACTATTTAGTCCCGTTAAAATTGGTTAGAATTGAACAAACTGTTTTGGCTTCATATACTGCTGTTCCATATGTTTGCTATAAATCATTGCACCCATTTCTTGTTTTCTTGCCAATAGAAAGAAATGGGGGTGTGGCCCAAGACTTTTGCACATCACTGTAACCCCTACTTGTCCAACCCTGATGTGATCTTCCCACTGCAGACAGCACTGATAACAGAGCTGAGCGGACATTAGAAACAGGCAGCTGTGGGAACATTATTAAAGCACTTCAACTATAATATATTAAACTGATAAGTTATTGGCTTCAGCTCATCACTATGAAGTTAAGATTTATTTGACATCATTTCTAGACTGGAGGATATGAACTCCATGATGTTTGAATTAGTCCTGATGAGCCGAAATTTCTCAAAGTAATTCTTTTACCAAGTAGCTAATATTTGGAGGACTGAGGCTTTGATGTTTCATACGAGTTCTGCAGCCCAAATATTTAAGTCTGAAGAATTCCCAAATAAATTTGCTTGCTGTAACGGCTTCATGCAGACCTGTCTGTTGCTTTCCATGTGCTGGAGAATATTGTCTTTTTAACTTGGCAGTAGCTTTGACATGTTCAACTTTGCAAAGTTAGCCAAATTTAATAAATTTTCTAATGTAAAAAAAACAAACAGTTTTCTTTCACCTAATGAAACATTTCTTGGAGCTCTTTCTGTCTCATAGAGGAATGGAGTTGTTCTGAGATTCACATCCCTGAATAAGCAGGGAGCCTCATCAGCTGCTCTGGACATGGTGGAAACAAACACTGTGTCCTCTGTTGGATCATTTCTATGCTCTGTAAGGTGCATGTGCAAACAGAAAACTGCATAAAGTCAGAACAGGAATTTTTGGTTAGGTTTAGGCAACAAAGATCACTGGCGCAGCCTTTCAAAACCAGTGTAAGCTCAACATCTACCCAAGTTTCTGCAGAAAGAATGTAGAACAGTCAAAACCATGATATATTTTTCTTGTAAAATAATTTTTGTCTTAGTTATTTTCACCTACTTTTGTTTTTCAGAACATGAACTTAGGACTTTTCTCTAAATCCCACAGTGCAAAGTTGGTCTGGCTCTGTTCTGACTCTGCCTGGTTTCCCATTTATTTGAAAGGGGCAGTGATTGTTAATTGACAAAAATTACTTACCCATAACAAAAAGAGTTTTTCCTGCAACCATGGGGTCATGGTCAAGGATGTGGAAACACCAGCACAAAAAAAAGATGGCATCTTCCACAGATGCAAAGAGTTTCAGGCTCTACTACAAAAACAAAATAAAAATAATCCTTAGAATGAAGCAGCTTCAGCTCTATACCTTTATTAGGTCATGGTACAATATTTGAACATAGTTTCTGGAAAGTGAAACAGGACAAAATTAGAGGTTTAAGCACAGATAGTTCAGGCTGGGTCTCTAAAATGAACATTGTGGTACAGTTTGGCTCCCTGATTGAGGGACGTCCGGGTTTCAAATGGCCTAGTCTTAATCTTGAGTCTGCACACTGAGGCTCTTCAGCCCTTCCTCCCTGGTCCAGAGATTCATTTACATTCATTGCCAATGATGCTGGTGTACACACATGCTTGTTAGTAGCAAGAAATTAAAAAACAAATCAATGTTACACTGAAAGTCATTTTGCAGAACAAACAAAATAGGCTGAAAAACTTAAAGATTATAAGCAAAACTAAATTTTAGAAGTTCTGCAAGAATCTGAACTTTACAACATACTTTAAAGAAGTGGAAAGCTCCAAACACAAAACTGCTCCAGGTTCTGTTGCAACAGAAGAGATTTTTTAACAGATGATGGATGAAAGAATCATTAATCATAATAACAGGGCATCTGTGGGATTAAGTCAAACTAGAATCTTCACGAGTCGATGAATGTCGATACTTAGCCGATAGCTTTGTTGTGTAGATGCATGAATGCTGGTGGTTCACAGCTTCAGTCCTTTCTTTTGTTATTACACATAAAAAGCAATAAAATGATAATAGTTTTCTTCATTTTGTTGTAAATATCTCATTTATTAGTCAATGTCATAGATGTTTTGGTTAAGAAAACACAAGTATGCCTGTTCATAGGGGCAACCAAAGCTTAACCCTAATTGGCCCATACGAGGCATTACGCCCATTGTGATAGGAGGATGTTTTTTATCCTCCTTGTTTGCTCAACACAGCACAAACATCAGATGTTTTCTGTTTTAATGAGGGGCAGAAAATTCCAGTTAAACTTGTTTAAATGTGTCAGCGTCTGCGCTGCATGGATTTAAGGATTTCACCAATTAAAAACTGGTCCTGAGTCTTATCTGGCTATAAGAACTCAAAATTTCTGAGGTGAAATTGCTCTCATGTATTCAATTTCTTTGGCTTATTTTGCTTTAGGACAACAGTTCCCCCCCATTTAGAGAAAAACAGCCACTTCTGCTCACTCTGGAGTCATTTAGTAAAGCGCAGCGCCGAGGCTGACAGGCCTCTCTGAGCTAATCTTCTTAACAATGCTCTGTCGTTTGCAAAGCCTCAGAATTGGTTACAGGAGTTAATGAGAGCAGAGCTCCACAACATTTTTCTCTTCAGACTCGAATGACTTGTTAACTCTAATCAAACTACTTTACACTGATATATGTGTTTTAGAGGGGTTTTGAAGATGAATATTAAGAGCTGGACATTTCCAAACACATATACAAATTTTATCCTGTAACCCTGCACCTAGAGTTATATTAAATACAACTAATTTATCCAAATTAATGAATCACAGATGGAGGGGCAGGTGTTTTACGTGATCTATGAACTTCAAGTTGTTATATTACTGGGCAAATGTGGTTTGGAAATGAGCTGGAATTATCGAAATCCTGTAACTTTAAATGTGGGAGGTCGTTTCCAAGACAATTTGCCACAGGTTAATGTAGAACAGCTTCGGCAGATTTATTTGCTCTCTACTTCAGCAAATGTCTGCAAGCGCACATGTATTTTCCTGCTCAGTTCAGACCTGAAGCCTCCAGTTTAAATTGCTGATAAGGCAAAAAGGAAAATCACAAGAGGCTGAAAACTTTGCAAAGTCTGCAGACAATGTGTTTCAGGTGGAAAATAACTTGTCTTATCGTGAATTCATTTCCATTATAGAAAAAGAGAAGGATTTGTTTACTGAACACACAGGAAAAGAGTTTGAACTTCTGAATGCAGAAAAATGCTGTTTTACAAACAGCATTTACACAAGTTATAATGATCACATCACTGTGTATATTGTACATTCTACACTTCCATCGATATTAATGTGTATATAGTAGTTTCATAACATCATATATGCCTTGCAAGTGTTACTTTTAAAGCTTTAAACTGTTCTGTTTTACTTCTTAAACATTATTATTCCATTCCCCATGATGTCATGCTGTGTAATCCGCTGATTTCATCTTATGGCAGTTTTTTCTGATTGCCTTATAAATCTATTTTTTTGTAGAAAACAAGTTTCCTTGTTAATATATGTATAAAAGAGGGTAGAGAAATCTAAATTACTTTAAACAAATCTAAACTTAAATTAAATAAAAATGTCTTCATCAGCTATAGAGGCTGAAGTTTGACTTGTTTTTAGTTTATTTAAGCAGAACCCACCAAGTCATATTTCCTTCCATTTTTTAATGTAGTAGCTACTTCAACAAGATTTAAGCTTTTTTGTGTTTTATAGAACATTTTGAGAGTCTACTAGTTAACATATAGGCCTAGATGCCATTAAGCCACAATTTATTTTTTATATTTAACAAACCAAAACAATCATAAATCTGAGTCTGTTATGTAGAAAATGATCCAATAATCCAGTTTACATTATGCTTCTTATTTACCTACTTGCACACAAACAGTGGCAGAGCTGGAGTTCACGTTCTACCTGCTGGCTCAGCAACATCTGGAACAACTTGCGGGTGCAAGTGCACTCTACTAAACCTAGTAATACTAGTAAGACTAGTAATGCTTCACAAAGACTGCTGCATAAACTAGTACATAATGATTATTTACTGAAAACCACCATATCATATAATGATTCATTTTTATTTTCAGGAAATAATTCACATTTCCACCTGCACTCTGAAATATGTTTATAAACTGGCCATTTTTCCTTTTTTTTTTATCAGATTGCAACTCCAGGCTAGACAGACTTGCATACACGGTATCATGGGACAAGGAATAATATGGACAGAGTGTAGTTTCCATTCTACAAGATGTTATTATTGTTATAACCTCAAAAATAAATAAATATCCATACCTTGGTGGTAATCCATGTAATATCATTTTGATCTCAGCTTGTATTTTCTATCATTTCTAACACCACTTTTGTTTCCTTCTGGTTGTGAAACTGTAAACAAAAACAATGTACGTATAGGATTTTATGGACATGAATGTTTTTGGTCATTTCTGTTGTATAAATCCATCATAGCAGCGCTAATAAACAGGCAGAATTGTCCAAAAGTAAAATAGATTAAAATCCAGTCATGTGGGTTTCACTGTCAGATGCTCTGTTACATTTCTGTGTAAAAAGCAATGGACTTTTTTAACTTTACACAAATTTGTTGTTTATTTCACAAATGGTCACATTTCTTGTTGATAAATGTGCTTCAATTTCATTATGAATGAATCTGCTGTTCTCCAAAGTTCCCCGAACAAAATGTCACATCCTCTCCCATCGTGTGTGTGCGTGTGAGCTTGTGTGTTTGTGGTAGCATGCAGAGCCAATCCGCTCTGTAGATTAGCAGGACTAAAAAAACTGTGAATGTATACGATCCCTGACACATCCAAACTTGGAAGTGAGTTATTGTGTGGATTAAAAACATGCCTCTTCTTATTTAGTCCGGCCGAACGGAGATCTGAACGTCTGGGATTGTGGATAAATGGTGAACTATTCCAGGGATAAAAGCAAGAATCTCCATGTTCAAAGCTCTGTTTGCACTCTGATCACGTAGCCGTGTTTTACTGTGGACGATTATTTAAAAAAAAAAATACATATATTGTATGTCGTTGCAGCCAAGAGAGTCTTCAAACCATGCAGAGGCAGCATTTTCTGCCTCCACAGAAAGAACTGCTGGTTTTGTCCTTGGTTGTCTTTAGTTAAGTCTCCTTGTTTCCAGCTTTCTCCTTCCTTTCTTTGGGCTGTGCATCCCACTAGTCTGCTCCTCGTACAGGAATATGTCTGTACTCTCCTCCATAAATTATCCATGTGTAGTAGGTTTTGCTACCTTTGTAGAAAATCATTAAACTGGTGCTGACTGACAAATCCAGCGTGTCCATTTTACTTTTCCATGTTAAAATATTTCTGGGTGTAAGAAAAAAAAAAAGAGTTACATCTCATTTTTTAAGCAAAAGCAGGAAACTATGAAGCAGGGTATGCGTGTATGTGGAAGAGCTTTATGAGAAGATATAATGAGCTGTACTGTCAACTTATTCAACACAAGGTCAAATATGGACATTCATTATTGATGGAAATGTTGGGAAAGAAAATATTTGAAAAACTACACATTTGTCAAGCAAGGACAAATGCGGCGCTAAAAGCGGATTTAAATTCCAGCTGTAGCGCATTTTTGTGCAGTGAATATTTCTTCAAAGCTTCCAGGAATTTCAAGGACAAATTTATATAATTTCAGTGCTAAGGCAACATGTTGGACATAATAATGAGGATTGAATCATTAATCTTTAGTTTGAAACAAAAGAAAACCCTTAGATGAACGGATAAGGTACGCGTGATCAGTCTTAGAATTTGGCTCCATTGTTCTTCCCATCGCTGCTTCAGCTCATTGATGTTTGCAGCTTTGCTTCCTGCAGCTCTATGAAGGTCCCACCCAGGGTCGGACTGGGGAAAAAAATAGGCCCTGGCATTTTTCCTCTGGACTGGCCCACTATTGGCCCGATGAGTCACCCCCACCCCCCCACCCCCCACGTACACACAGTACGTGTGTGTGTGTGTGTGTATATGTACTGTGTGTATGTTTGTGTGTGTGTTTCATGTAAGTTACCTTACAGCAGACAGTCACGGGGACGGCCATGCACATGTTAGGCAATGAGAAAACGCAACTCATAAGGCTGCTCTTTTCTGTCATCATGTCAACAATTGTGTTT
>JBBBVT010000010.1:5333102-5344210 GCA_037177035.1 Craterocephalus eyresii
CTGGCCCAAAAGCACGTCTGACACACGGCGGCCCACCGGGCAAATGCCCAAAATCACAGATTGCCAGTCCGAGCCTGGTCCCACCACATGTTCCAGTCAGGCTGAGGTCTGACCTGGAGCCGGGCAGCTGGACACACATTTATCTATGGTGTCCAGGCCCTGATGCTGCAGAACGAGCCCAGATCATCATCCCTCCACCACCGTGCTGTTCAGCCTTTTTGGAGCTCCTCTGAGCTTTGCACACTCTTATCTAGGGCTGAACTTGCTGGGTTGCTCATTCCTAGAAGACATATTTTCAAAATGCAAATTATTTTTCTCAGGGTAAAGTCCCAAATTGTCCAAAAAAGCTTTCCCAGAAAGTGTGCAATCACAATTCCTTCTCTGAGATGGTTGCTGATGTCTCTCCTCTGGACATCATGGAGGAAACACATGACAGCTGCAAAGCAGCAAAAAGACAGAAACTCACACTGAAGATGATCAGTTAATGAAATGTATGGAATAAGCAACTCCTGGCTTGCTACTCTTTATCTTTATGTAAATACCTTGGCTTTCTACAAGCTTGGATTTTAGAAAATGAGTGCTAAATAAGTGATTATGTAGTTAATGCATTATTAACCATTGAATAATAAGATAATATCTTTGCTTTGTTCACATTTTACAAATTTATTCTGCAGTTTATCTCTTTATATATCATGCAGTATTAAAACAGCTTCAGTATGAACACTTTATGCTGCGATTTTTACGGTACAAAATGTTGTCCCTCTGACATGAAAATCCCTTTACTTGCTACCATCTTCTGTTAGCTTTTTGTCCAGGGTAAACATGCAAATGACATTACTTAAAAGAAGCTGAATGTGAGGTTAAGTTAGGGAGAATTCCCCAAATCTTTCATTTCTTAAAGATTTTGTGTCTTAATGTTGGATACTATAAAGCAGCTTACTTTGTACGAGTTCAGATAAGAGCAGCATCAGACGGCTCAGCGTATCTGCTGCTCCAAGTGGCTGCAAGAGTCGGAATATCTTTTTAAACTTTAGCAACCTCAAATCCTTTGAGGCAACATCAATAAGCAGCACAACATTTTCATGTGACATTTCATTTTAAGAAGAAAAAGTGAGGAAGTTAGAGAAGATCTTGCAATGCTGAGTGCAGCTTTTTCCTGATAAATTTCTACAGTGTGGGGGTCATGTGGGATTTCACTTTTGAATGGTGATCCTTCATTTGTTGTCCCCTGGAAAGTCAAAAGGATCCAAATCAGAACACAGAGAGGTAAAATGGACTCTATCATCAGGCCTGCACCTCTAAATCCTGTAAATTACAACTCACAACTGCACATATTCATATTCATACCTGTTCATTTGCCCAATCACACTGTCTATATATGTGTATTCAAATGGGTGCAACTCTCTCTGTGCTCACTGTAAACCATTTACAGCTGCCGCAACACAGAATTTCTCCAGTGCAGTTGATTAAAGGTCTACTCTAATCTTATCTAATCTACAAAATGCTGTCAAACAGAAAGCAGAATCCAGACAAAAATGAAAAATATGGTGCAACACTGAGGCGGATGACATGTAGAGAAGTACGCTGAAATCAGACGGAAGTGGAGGGCTGTGAATGTAGAGACAACAAAGTGAATGAGAAGATGCAAGCAAACCCTAAGAAGGCAGAGTTCTTACCTTGCAAGGCTTTTCTTTTTTATTATCTGGAGAATCTATTTTAGTAGGTTTGTGGGCAATAAAAGCTAAAAGCGTTCCCAGCACTTTTTAGATTCCAAACATCGACTGGCTTCTCTTGTCATTGATCTGACTGGATAAAGTGTGAGACGGTGACAAACAGATACTTCAACAAGGACCTGCTAACAAGCTTTTCTGGGGACGCTGCCCTTTTCCGAACAGCTCCTGTGCAGCAGTCCTCAATTCTACCATCAATCCACTCTTTGTAGTGCTGAAATTTAGCCAAGGTAGGCGATGTGAAGCGTATCCCACCTTCCTACCAGTCCATATCACCAGGGTATCCCTGAGCCAACTGGAAGAAATGAGCCTTTTACTTCATTTGTGTTTATTTCAAACAACTAGAATCCTGGTTTTTGAGTTAAAGTGAAGTCAGAACAGAGAGACAGATGGACAACATGTAGACTTTCGGACTGTTGAAATCTTCCTCAGAGGTTCTGCTCCATGTTACATGACAGCATCTCCCAGTTGCTGCACATCCATGATGACAACAGTGATGGAACAGCAAAGTGTTCAGTGAGAGGCTTGTCCCGGTCCGATGTAGGACTGACAGGTACAGAAGATCATTCCTTCCAGCAGCCATCACACTGAAAAAACAAAGCCCTAAATCAATACTATTGTAAAAAATGAATAAATAAATAAAAAAGAGGAAAGGGAAAACCCAACTACAGTACTGAATTTCCCTCTGGGATTAATGAAGTTTTTTTCATTTCATTTCTTTTCATTTCATTTCACTGTAAGTGTAACACTGGACTGAGATGTGGTGGCTGTGGAGAATGCTGAAGTTCAGTGAAACACTGTCCTGTCAACAATTTTTAGATAATTTTTTTTTTTGGTTGATAAAATAACGTTTTGTCCATATTTCAGATCTTTCTAATTGCATAAACTTCATTCATGACTTTTGCCCTTCCCATAATGCAACAGGTGCGCCAGTTGTTCCGCTTGAGCTGACTATGTAAAGAACTTTTTCACTAAACATGTCAGAGCAGCACTAACTCTACAAAACATTTGCGAAAATGTGTTCAAAGACCTCAGAAGAGAAGCAAGAGATGAAAACATTTGTATGGCTCTCCAGAAATACCTGAACGTGGTAAGAAATGAATGTTTGTGGCCTTAATTCCTTAATGAATCGTTGCTGCAGTTTTCCATACCAGAATATTAAAGAATGTTAATGACCTAAGGTGTACCCTGGACTCTCAGGAACTTTCTGCCCTTATTCTACTAGATCTTAGTTTTTCCTTTGATCTAGCATCTCTGCTACTGTTCTGAGATTTTCAGTTCCTATCTCACGGATCGCAGATTTTTCACATGTATGGATACATGCTCCTCAAAGATTACAAAAATTTTGTGTCCTTGTATGAAAATAAATTTGAAATGTTGATTTGAAATTTGGTATGATATGTGGAAATCACATAGATGGTGTTTGTATCTGAAAGTCATGGACACTATCCACCTGCAGACAGGTGAGAAGACAGATAGGAACAGAAATTTTTACAGTCACAGTTTATGGCTTGACCGTATTATTTATGACATTAACTGGACATCCATCCATCCTGCTATTCAGAAAAATGTGAAAAATCAAATGAAAAAGATGTAATGAATCATTTAGTAGCTCACATTTCCTATAGTAGAAAGTATTTCTTGAACAATAAAACTACCTCAGTTTTCACTTGGGCAGTTTCCCATGCATGTAAACTACAGATCAGGTGTAAACATTTAAAAAACACATAATTTATTCAACATATCAGTGTCATTTGGCAGTCATTCAAAACTTTATTCTAATTTATCAGCCTCAGGAGCATCTGCTGTGAACAAAAAATCTGAGTACACTGATAAAGTCAGAGGGTAAGAAGAGGGTACATCTTTGTTGCATTCTGTTGAGTGAAGATGTAAAGACCTTTGAGCTCAGCTTACAAAAGAGAAAATAAAATATATAAAAGAAGAATCTTGCTTTTTAACTCCAAGACCCCGCTGAGCAAACCAGGTGCAGATGTAAGTTTTAAAAAAAGATGAATGGAAGATGTTGATGACAAACCATGAACATCAGTGTGAACCTGAAGCATCTCTCCATCAAAACTTCAATTCCTGCATCATCCGAGGTAAAAAAAAAAAAAGAAAAAAGACACCTGCGGCCTTATTTATAAATCTGTGCATAGCAAAGATCACAATAGGTGGCATCCGTAGGAGAAACAGGAAATGCGGCGCAGAAAGACTTCCAGATTTATAAAAGAGCATGTTTATGTCCTTATATATCTGCTTCCATATATAAATCTGTATCAACTGGCATTAAGTTGCGCATGGAATCACCGGGGGATGCAGGTCATTTATTCTTTTTTTTCAAAAAGCTAAAATTAATAATGAACGAGCAGAGATGGCAGTCTGCTTACTTAGTGTAAATCGTTTTTCTTTACAGTTCCTGGGTGTCAACTTGGTCGGGGCTGCAGCAGTGCTTGGAGAGGGTGAACTCCATAAGCACATCACTCTGGTTCATGAACCATTCATCATTGTGAACCAATTCATGTTGGAGATCCTGGAAAACAGGTTCAAGCAAGCTACATTTTGAAAATACACAATTAAAAAAAGTCCAACTCCTTTCTTCTGATAGACATATCACCACCCAGTCATTAAGAATGGGCCGATTAGAATGATTTGATGGTTTTTGTCTGTTCCATGGGTGAGTAAAATATTTTATTTTTGTGTTAGAGCATTTAATTCATCGGCTGCAATCTGGGTGTGAAGAGGATTTAAGGCAATATAGTAAAAAAAAATGCTCATGGAAAATATTTTCCCACCCAGCCTTAAAGTCTGGCTGGTGTCTAAAAATCTCGCTCCAGACTCATGCACCGAATCATCCAGCAGTGCCAGACAAGGGTTCTCAAATCACATGGTTTGTCCATTCAGAGACACCGTAGTAAAATTGGGAGCTCTACTCTGGCAGCTGCCATTATGTGGAGCCATGGCAAGAAAAACGGCTCATTGTAAGTGCATAAACAGTTCATTAAGTAAACAGATCAGAGAAAGACAGTTTCTAATGAGACCCTGCTGCACCTTTAACTTATTGGTGATTTGACTCATCCCAACTTGTTCCCGCCTTTCCACAAAAATAGATTTTGTGTGTTTATGAGGTGCTGAAAACATCAATACATGTCTAGTTTTTGTCCTAACGCCTATATTTTACATATAGCCTATTGTCTTGTTTTCAGCAGAAAAGGAGTCATTGGAGGAAAGTGTTAGCTGAAGAAACAAGAATGGGCTCATTGATCCGAACTTTGGTTTTTCAGGCACTAAATTGTCACTTGAAGGCTTCAAGTTGGATTTTCTCCCCACAGTGACCTCTCAGGACTCCCCTGGGAGTCCAGCGGCTCGCCCATCTTCATTGTTACTGAGGTTATCTTGCTGCACCACTGCATACCGCTTATTAATTGCACCATTTGGATGACTGCATGCTTTTATTCTGCAACATTTTGGAAACAAGTACCATGCTCATTTGTACACGGTAGTCGTGAGGAGTACATTCTCATTTTCATTTTCATCCCAGAAACTATAACAACAATATATCAGCGCAGCCGTTGTCTGTCTTCTTTTGAGTGGAGCAATTTAAAAACATACAATGACCCTGAAATCTCTGACGGGAGCTTTGTGGCGGTCAATATATTTCCCAGCACCTCCTCCATATCTGATCTCTATTCATTGGGAACAACCTAAAGATACTGGAGTGGAAAACAAAACAGTGCTCTCCTTTCTGCACCAAATGTCAGAGTAATTTCTTAGTTTTAGAAATATTTTAGTCCAGATGAAACTGACCACATAGAGCAGGAGATTCAGACAAAAGTCTAGCCCCCCCTCCCACACACACATCACGACATAGTGTAAGTGTGAATGAGTCTCAGGTGCGAGCATGTCCTGTATGTGATGCAGGAGCTGCTCCTAGTTATTTGGATGTTTGCTTTTTTTCAGGATGAATATTTCATTACCACCGGATGCCTCAATAAACTCAGGCAGCATTTTTACTGAGTGAAGACGAGGTCCCACAGCTCCCCAGATTTACACCGTAGGTGAAGCAGCATGTGTAAACACGCGCTCGAATAGTCCAGAAAGGTCATACGGAAATGTCCTGCAGACCCAGACAGAGCATCTCCTCTCAGCTACAGCGTGGAGGTGGTACTGCAATGTTTCCCATTCAGCAGTCTTCGCTTCAAAGGTCACTTTCCTGCCACGAGGTTCTTCTGTGTTTCCAAGGAGCGGTAAATCTGCTGCTCCACTGGCCTCAATTATAGAAAAGCTTTTTCCCAAATTGTACTGCGGGTAGAAATCTGTGTCAAAACGAGTTATTTATTCATTTTGACCTCAAGGTGCAAATGTTTCCAACTCAGCTGCAGCTCGTTCAAAATTAACAGTCGAATGTTCGCTCGCATGCAACCGAACAACAAAAAGCTGTCGAGGAATGGCAGCGCGCTGTCGCTGCAGTTATCTGCAGAGGTGTTAAAAGTTTAGACGCTCTCAATCGCACTCAATCCTGTAATTATTTTATGACTTCACAGTGTGCTTCAGTTCTTAAAAAAAGTCATGAGATGTGTTAAAAGGAAATGCTCATCGGGAGGACTTTGCTCCTCTGGAGGGTAAATGCATTAACTTTGCTTAAAGTCAGTTCATGTCATCATTAAAAGTTTTGGAGATTGAAGCTAGTTAGCATTCTCTGTGTAATTTAGCTTTTTTATTATATCAATAAAACAACATACATTTTTCATTCTCTGCTCAGATTGCATTGAGCTGCGCTGCTGTATCAATATTTTTATTTACATTTTATAACCTATTCTGGCTTCATACATTTTACATTTCATTGAATTATTTCTATTGTATTAATGCACTGATGTGGATCCACTGTTACAGAACTTTTTTTCTCTTTGTATTATGAAGAAGCCTTAATAATAATCTAGTCCAGTCTAAAGGTTTGTTTATGCTCCCTTATGTACGTAAATAGGTATGTTCGTTTCAAACATTGTCACGTGTTGCCGCCCTCGTACTTTCATGTCTTTTACGTTGCCATGGCTGTTTAACTCAATTCCACCACTAGTGGGCAGTGCTGAGTTCAGAGTTCACATGTTCTGACATTATTGCACCACTTTAAAGCTTTTTGCAACCTTCCAATAATAATGATAAACTACAGCCTTTCTTGAAAAGTTCGAGACATCTCCACAGTTGTTGTCCCCAGCGTTGTCTTCTTCTTGGTCTTATTCATTAGTTTGGTCCTTTCACTGGTCACATGCCTGCTGTTTAACTAAACACTAAACACAGTTTCCAGTGGTATTGCTCTGTTATTGCTGCATCAAGCAACAGATCTTCAAGCCCCCAGAAAACAGACCAAATAACACACATGAACAGACGAAGACGGATGAAAGTGTCCGTCTCCGTGGGTCTAACGGGTCTTGATTCTGATGTTCATGTATGCAGACGACTCAGTTCTGAGAATAATTGTTCAAATACTTGCTTGTGTGCTACGCCTGTTCCTAGGGATGAGTGATAATGCAAATTTTAATAGGAGTATTAATGATTTCTGGGGTCACTACAGTGTTGGAGTGTCGGCACTCCTAGGCAGCTGCCCTCTTCAGAAACCAGACATTGTAACTTTGCATGGGTGCATCCGTCTCTCGTGGGATCAAGTGACCTGCAGTTTTTCTCCAAAGCTATAAAACACAGTGGGCTGTGATTCATGCTACTTCTTCCTTGAAAGTTAGTCAAATCTGAACCGAGTAAGAAGGTGAACACAGTGTCTGAGGAGTCCAGAAAGAGACAGACTTTTTAATTTGTTGTGTGACTTGTGGGGAGTTACAGTTATTGCCCCCTAGTGGCCAAAAGTTACACGGTCTCCCTTTTAATTACTGAGCAGTGTGTCAGAGTAGGACTGAGTTTTCAATGAGAACTCGCTTTTCTTTCGTTGGGCAAAGCTTTGAGTCGGCATTGACCTTGCGACAACTGCCACCTGCAGTAACCTGGTCTTCATGTGGCTAGTGGAGTTTGCAGTTTATATTTTTATTACATCATTATAATAGAGAAAATTTACGGGAAACAATAAATACAGGAAGAAAGCAGGACAGAGGGATATACTACAGTAATTTCCAGCTAAATCGGTAGACTTGATAACTATCTACAAGATACATCAGAGCAACATCATGTGACCCCTCTGAGGAAGGCTAAAGGTGGAGCTGAAACATATCAAAGTAAAAAAAAAATTTTTTCCCTTGTTTCTCAGAGAAATAAAAAAGAAAAGATTTTATAACCTGAATAGACAACTTGAACTTGATCAGATGGATTTTTTTCTCTTCAAAACATTTTGCCTTTCATTCAGAAGGCTTTTTCTGGAGCTTGCCGGTGCGTGCTTGCTAGGTTAAGGCCCTGCTAACAGCAGCTTTCATCTTTTTACTCAGCCTGTGGAGCAGCCTTGATGTTTTCAGGGTTTCTTGTTTGATGATTATTCCTCCAAGTCACACAGATGTATTACTAACATCCATATTTTCAAAGATAATATTTATTCCTCAAATTACCAAATTGTGCCTCTGTTTGTTGTGGATTGTTGTTTACTGACATTTATTAAAATTAATTCCTTCAGTCAGGCAATACTTTGACAACAGACTGTAATGATTTTTGTTTAAGTTTAAAATTAGAGAACATTTGCCAACACTTGATAATTTTCTAAATGTATGATGCTGCATGCAGTTTTAAAGGGATTCTGGTGTTTTTGTGATACTGTTTTGTCTATTTGAGTGTGAAGGCCTGATTAATGTGGTATTTATCCATTTATCCATGAAGGTTAGCTCTTCTGAATTACAACAGTACAAATATGAGCAAACTCACAATGATTACATTTTCTATTCATTAAAGAAACAAATAAATTGAGAGACCAAGAATAAACCGAAACGAAAATCCCCAAAACATTCTATCTTTAATTCCACACACATGGAAACAGACAGCAAGTAACAACTGAAGAGGTAAAGCAAAGGCCAAATTCCAAGAAAAGATCAAAAATTAAAAACATGGAATAAAACCTGAGAATCCAAGAGCGAAAAAGGAAAACAAGAAGAAGAGTGTCTGACATCGAGCAGGAGGGAAGCAGGGCATCGGCTACATGCTGGACCTCACTCACTCATTCAAAATGAATGGAATAACCAGGTGATGCATGAGAGGAAAGCTTAAGAGATCCACCAAATCCAAATCCAAAATGTTGGCATGTGTCTGGGGATGTGATTAAAGGGTCTCAAGGTAAATTATCCATTTATATTTCAATGGTGCAAACAACAAACATCTGTAATAAATAAAGAGTCAGCAGTTCAGTGTGAAGTGGAAGCTGTACTGACACAGAACAAGCAAAACTCCTCCCAAACGAGCTGCAGGCTGAATACGAACCGCCTCCCCCTGATTGTGTAAACTGAGAAGCACAATAATTACCTAGATGATAAGTCTGAGCCTGCCTCTATCCTTATGTCTTATATTTAAGGATGCAATGCATATCATAGAGTTAAATTAAAACTATTTAATTACACAAAGGTCTATTAAGGTTCATGGCATATAATTACCCACCGTAGTGTTCGAAGAGTTTGCAGACTGTGTGTCATTTGTAAACTGATAAAGTTTTGTTGTCCATTAAATGATCTCACAATGTTTTGAGATCACACCAGGAAACTCAAACATATGGAAAATGAGGATTTACAAGATGCAATCAGTTCAATTCAGTTTTATTCATACAGCACCAATTTACAACAAAATCATTGCAGGAAGAAATTTTGGAAAACATGGAGACATTAAAGAATGGTTTATATTTGATCAATATCATGACAGAAAAAAGTGACATTTAAATAAAGAAACAATGATATCTGCAGCACATTGTTGTGTATGTAAAATATCTTTTATATTCCATTGATTGATCAAGTAACAGCTTTTGTCTTATTAAGAGGGATAATTGGAATTGAAAAAGAAAACAGGTCTCTTAACATGAACTGTTTGTTCTGTTTTTAGTAAATGAAAAATGTTCTGGGGAAGGAATATGTACAGGCAACAAGAGGCAGCCTAAAATAAATGTGTACTTTCCAATCCGGAGGTCTGTCCCTCACCTCTCAGCAGAGACCCCAAAATAAGACTGCACATTAAACTCTGCCAAAGAATTTCATGAGGAAATTATTGAAATATCTGAAATAACAAAAAGAAATTAAAAAGAAATTTCTGATAGCTGAATCTGAAGGTGGCACAGAGCTGTGAAGTAAAAAAAGAAACAGGAAAGAGAAATCCTTGGTTTAATTTAAGCCACAAAAAAGTAGAACTATGTGTAAGTGACATCAACTAAACACAGCTGTATCATGTTATGTAGTCTGGGAGTAGCCTGAAGACTAACCTGGCCCTCAGTTTCATTTCTAATATCTCCTACCAACTCCCATAAAACAAAGGGCCAGTTATAATTTTGATTGGCTGGTAATAAGCATCCATATTGACTGGTAACTGAAAAGTTTGTGTCGAGATCTGTACACAAGGTGTCATATAACTGGTTTATTTACCAAATTTTTAAAAATGCTTGCAAAACCAATTAAAAAACTAATCAGATTAAGTAAGATATTTAGCTTTCTAAACAACATGAAGTGCACTGTAAAAAAATGGTAATACAACAGTTTATTCCTATATTTCTTTAATACAGAGAAATATTGGTCATCTTACTGAAAAACATGCATATTTCCATGTCGAATATAAAATAACATAAATCATCTAACTGAAAACACATGACATTTTCATTTTTTTATAGAAGAAAATATATCATTACATTTCAAATTTGTCATAATTTCAACATAATGTGATTTTAAATTAGCTTGACCGCTAAATTCAAGGTTGAACCTGGTAAAACTCTGTTATTTTATGTTCAATTAATTTAGACAGTAATTTTGTTTTACTAAACTCAGTGAACATGTACACAGCACAGCATGTGCAAAAAACATTAAAAACGTGCTTTGCACCTGATTTAGCCAAGCTAATTTCCATCTGCAGTCCCTGAACAGATGAGTTAAAACAAAGTGGCAACCTCCCGCTTGAAAAAGTGATGCCTATGTGTAAATGCAAAAAATTGCAGTTCCCTCTTTATCCGCTAGGTGCTGCTGCAAAACAGAGCAATTTCCCATTGGGTCCCATGTAAAAAACGCCAACTTTACAGCAGAATTAAACATGTTTACAGCCTGGTTCAAAAAACCATTTTAGGATTAAAATGTCATGTTTACAGTCTACATGACAACTGTGGGGGGAGTGAAAAAAATTCTAGCGCCTCCGGTTAGATGTTATTTAATCCTAAAGTTCCTCATTAATTGTGGGCGTGTCCTTTTGATTGACAGGTGCCAGATATCCGGG
>JBBBVT010000010.1:5385791-5397433 GCA_037177035.1 Craterocephalus eyresii
CCCCCCCCCCCCCCCCCCCCCCCCCCCCCCCCCC
Source organism: Craterocephalus eyresii (assembly GCA_037177035.1). NCBI lineage: Eukaryota > Metazoa > Chordata > Actinopteri > Atheriniformes > Atherinidae > Craterocephalus > Craterocephalus eyresii. Next base: position 5,385,826 of record JBBBVT010000010.1, read on the forward strand.
CCCCCCCCCCCCCCCCCCCCCCCCCCCCCCCCCCCAACAAAAATCCCCCGTCACACATTTCTGATTCAAAGTGCTGTGAATTTGTTGTTGTACTTGTGTTAAGATGTCACGCTGCCACGTAATCTCACTTCTGAAGGACAGCGCGGCGGCGTGTTTCCACTCGCCATTGTTGCTCTGTTTGTACTCTAAACTTCTCCTGAACTGTCAGAAGATTGTGAAGCTGTTAGAGTTGAAGCTTAAATGTGTTTTATGAGACTATAAAAAGGCACAAACTTTCAGCCCCTCACTGTCCCCTCCCTCGTATACTGTAGGATAAGACACGTTCATGATGTGGCCCACAGACCTCAAAGATATCAGCCACCGATCAAACTTAACAGTTATGATCTCTCACCAAATGAGGTACTTTTCAACAACCAAACTATTACTTACATAGAGATAGTTGACCATTTAACAACAAACTGTATTCTTTTCTTCTGATTTATACTAATTTTCTTTATGAGAAAATGTGGATTTTGCTCAGAAGTGTGAATTCAGATGCATCTGAATGAATGAAAAATACTTTATTAATCCCAGAGGAAAATTCATTAATTCAATAATTTAATGCACAAAATAGAGCAAAATATTGCACGGACTAGTTACATCGATCACAAAATGTCCATTGCTCTGTGTGAGATGGCATTTCTCCACCAATTCTCCTCGAAGTCGAGCCACTCGCTAAGATGTTTATGTGGATTCGTTTTTCATTGATTCTCCTAATATAACGAGAATTCAGTTCAGTTCAACTTTATTTGTATAGCGCCAATATATGTACAAGCCAACTAATAACAAAAGCCTATAAGAAACAAAGTCAGCTGTTAAAAAAAAACATTTTTATTTTCAGTTCAACATTAAATAACTGGAGCCTGTTCATGTGTAAATTATTGTCCCGTTTGGACTAAAATTTGCCATCAATTTTTATATTTCAGAATAATGTCACTAAAAAAACACTCGGCATTAGAATTGAACAGTCGCTACGGTAACCTTCACTCCTAATATATCATTGGTTTAAAATGTGAGTGCATCCATATTTCATCTTCACCGCAGGTTAGACTGAACTTAAAGGTATAACTTTGGGCCCAAACAGAAACCAGACAATGTAACTTGGTTGCAGCGGATCCGGCACTCGTGGGATCATGTGACCTGCATCGATTCACTTTTCAACGTTTATTCAGAACAGCAGGAAGTCCTGACGAGCTGCAGAACATTGCAGGAAGCATCTGTGTCCAAATGCGGCTAGTTGAAGCTAATTGGCTATAGACCAAAGCTAACATGTTGAAGTTTCACTGTATCCCTTTAAAGTGTATGAGTATCTATGAAAACACTAAGTTGAAGCTCATCTTCTCCCCGGAAGACAGCTCCCTCTCTGCTGTGCTTCGGCCCCATCTCTGCAGAGGAGTGATCAGCTGGCACCAGTTAGGCCAGGATTAGTCCCCGAGTAATGGTTAGTGGGTGAGAATCTGATATATTAACATTGCACCAGTTAGGGTTTATGCTGGTGAGCAGTGGGAAAAGCAGTGGGAGCATTAAAGCTAGTATATCCCTCATCTGCAAAGTCCCATTATTTCTTTTTCTCAAAGAAAAATGATGTTTTCATGTTTTCTGTTAGTTGTGGCCACTCCCGCGGTCTCTCCTGCTGCTCTTCCTGTCTTATTTTTCATAGTTAAAAGCATCAGAGGGTGCGTGAGCAGATTAAATGAGGCCAACATGCTGAGCTGGCCGCTTTAAAAACGCCAACCATGACTGGTGTGTCCGCCACATCTGGTGGATTCCTGCGTCAGGAGCCCCACCGCGAGCCAGGGGAATCCAGATTTACACGTCCTGGAAATGCGACAAAAAAGTCTTTTGGATTTGAGTCACCGAGTTCTGCTTCGAGTTAAACGTTCCTACTTGGTTGCATTCAGGAAAAGTGAATCGGGGAAATCCTCATCATCGGTCAGTACCTTAGAAATCCCTTTATTCTGGTCATTTAGCGTATTACCGGCGCGTCTTTGCGCTATTTGGTAACACGGCTGATTTTTCTTCTAATCTTCACACGTCTGGTTCAAAACATGGAGAGCTTTGGTTGCCCCCCTCCCCCCCGTTAGGCATCCTGTAAGCGATGAGTCACATCCTGCCCGTGGTTCTTAATCCACAACATTATTCCTGACTTGAGAAGATTTCCTCTCGCACTTATTTCTAGACGGACTCGAAGGCTTCTAGCAGAGAATAAACGGCTGGAATCGGATCTGAAACGGCAGCGGTGAAAATATTAGTGTTCATCTTTTCATGTTTCCAGTTGAACCGTAAACACTTCCCATCAACTGTTGCTCAATTCAGAGCTGTGTTGATTAGAAATAAACAACACTAATGGCACAAAGGTGCGTTTCTGAACTCTGTTTCCCAGAAGTTGCACAACTTTTTGTTCTGTTTTTCTTTGGCAAAGCATTTCATGTACAGAGCTCAACTGAATTTTCTTGTCTTTTCGACATTTTCATTGAACTTTTTCCTCCGTTTTGGTGTATTTTGTATTTCTGAATCAGACCTTACCAGTCTGATCTCTCTCTTTGCTGCTTAAGGGTTTTGCTGTGACTTTCCCCCAGAGTTTAGTTTCCTGAAGTCATGAACTTAATCGAGCCATGTCAGCTGACCTCAGTTTTTCCTTTTCTTTGCGTTTCTTCACGTGTTCCAGGATGCTTTGTCATCTCTAAGATGCAACTCTTTCCTGGTTCTTTTATCCTTTTGTCTGCTTTGGTTACTGCTGTTTTCCCTTACATTTCAGGTGTCGGGAGTTTCTTTTTTTTGTTTTTTTTCTAAAACACCTCAAACAAAAAGTCCGACTGTCACGAGTACACACGACTATTCGGTCTACATCCCATAGATTTTGGTTCTCAGAACGCATCAAAGCTGACTCGGTATTCGTACTGAGGAGGTGGCTGTGGTCGTTTTGAGCGAAGGATCTCTTCAAGGTGTTATACTTCCTGCGGTCGGCGTGCAGAATCCCGTCCTGCATTGGGTTCAGCACCATAATCAAATCACTTTATTTGCAGAATGTCAGCACATGTTTTTTATGTATTCCCTGTTTTTATGTCTGTGAGTTTATATAAATGCTGTGTTTTTAAATGAAGTAGCCATATCAACACTGTTAGCTGAAAACAGTTTGTATATTGCCATTGTGTAAATGAATGATAACACTATGATTCCTCTATCATTAACTCTTTTTATTTTTTAAAGAAATATTTTTAAACGGTGACCTTTGTGTGCCAATAAAGCACTCGAACCTGACTCGCATTTGGAAAGTTTCTCAGTTAATGAGTCCACAGGTTATTTTCTGTTCTCTTCTTCTTCCTATGTGATGTTTTCCTGGTTATTTTATCATTTCAAGTTTACGAGATGGCAAACAAGAAAAAGGAGCCCAAAAAGAGAAAACACAGGACTCAAAAAAAAGGTAGGGATTGTACATTTTTGTGTGAAATTGGCTGAAAATATTGATTACGTCATGAATGTTGGATATTTACGTAGTATCATCCTTCATGTAGAACTATTTGTTGAAAGAAAACCTAACAATGTGGGTGTACAAGCACAGAAAATGTCAACGTCTCAATGACTTTGCCATCTTGGTCTGATGAAGACTGTTTACACTGAAGCACATTGGAGCAGAAGCACTAAGCCAACTCATGTTTGTAAGAATTTTTTATTTGGGGGGGGGGGGGTTCCAATGATTGTAAGTTAAAAAACTCATAGTAAATAATTCTTTAAAAACTTCCTGTTTCCCAGCCGTGATCCGGATATCTCTCAAAATCTGATCACTTGCTCCCTGTTCCATTCCTGTGATTCCCTGAAAAGTTTCTTAACTCAAAAAGTTATGGACAGATTTTATGTTGCTAATGGACAAACCAATGCTACCAGTAGTGCAATAATTACTTTTAACATTGAACTGTTGCACCTGTGCATTCAAAGGTTTAGAGAAGGTTGACTTCAGTTTATCTGCCAAGGATAATTTTAGGTACATTCTGATTTCATCCAAAAAGTCAGAAGTCCCTGTTTTTTGTGAGTGGCTGTTCATTTCAGGCTTGGGATCCTCTACCAGAGGCCTGGGAGCTTAAGGGTCCTGCATAATATCTTAGCTCTTCCTGTGACTGATCTCTTCTGGATGGAGATGTCTGATGTTTCTCCAGTGTGGGGGCCTGGGCCACTTTACCCCAGTGCTCTGATGACAGACCTTTCAGGTTTTCTCCAGTACTTCCATGAGCCCATGCTATTTCTCCAGTTTCTTGTGTTCTTTTTCCCTGATATTGCCATAGTTGGATAAGAGGGAAATCAAATAAATGTGCAGCATCTTATTGAACATGTGCCAGCATGATTAAACATTCAGTTCATACAGAGAAAATGTTCTAGCAATTCTAATAAGCTGAAATGTGTGTAACTTATATAGATAATAAAGTTTATTATGTCTGTTTTACATTTGCAATGGATCCAAGTCAGTTAGTATCTTTGTAACAGAAGTAAAGTAACAAATTGCCAAACAATTAATGCACTGATCGAAGTAAATTACATTGTAAAAAGCAGTAAATTTATAAAGTAAAAAAAATTAGAAAGATGAAGAACCACTGATTAAGAGCACTTTAAATGATAACAAGAAAGTCTGACAGTTTGGGAAGAAAAAATAAAAGAACCAAGGCTCTTGCGGATAAATGTTTAGATTCTTGCTGCCTTTCATTGTAAAAAAGAAAAATCAGTGCAAAGAGAATTATCAGAAATATGAATGTGTAAAATATAGTTTTAGATAATAAAACTGGATATAAATATATTTTAGAGGGAATGTATTCAATTTTGCTCGAAGTAAAGAAATAAAGTGTTTGAAAGCCCTAAGCTCTTTATAATACCTCTTGATGGTAAACAGCGGCCTCTGCTGGCAGAAACGCAACATTGCCCTCGAACCTGGGCTGGGTTGCCAGATTTGACATGAGGCTTCTCTTACCAACCTGTGATGCCTTTGAACAAGAAAGAGCAAAGTTGTCTAAAAGACAGTATAACTACATGATTTATAATTAAATATCCATGAAAATAACTGAAAAATACAGTTGGTTCGTCAGTGCTGAGAATGAAAGGAAGAGGCAATCCCGTCTGCGGATTGACGACGACTAGTTAGACAAACCTGGCACCCCTCAGAAACCAGACGTCAGTGATCTGCGGCTCTACCGTTTAGTGACTTCGTTGCTAGCTTTTGTTCGCTGGACGTTAAACTAAACACATAACAGCTATAAACACATCATTGTAGGGACAGCAGGCAATATTACTGAGGAGATAAATACAAACTCTGGTCGCCGCTGAGCTCGGTAAGTAAATGCAACGCACGAACCACAAAATTGAGACCAGTAAGCTAACGAGCTAACGATGTGCATGAAAAACTATGGAGCTGAAAATCTATTAGCATGGCTGTTTGTTTACAAGACCAAACACTAAAGGCGAAATTAAGCTTTCAAGGCATTTATAGTATACACAATAATTGCTCTTCCCCCCCGATATTAGTGTCCTCAACCACATGTCTGCTGATTCTGACTGACATATGGTGGTAAAGTCGTGTTTTGCTGCTACAGTCCTTGCTACAAAACTGTTTTGTTTCTATATTGGCTTAGTTCAATGATTAATTAACCTTATTTTGGTTCAGTGCTCAGTCTAGGCAATTACAGATACATTGCATTAGAAAATGATAAGCTGTTATTTAACGTTAGGCCGATTTAACTGGACTTAAAATCCTGCAAACACTCTTCAGCCTTCATATTAAATTGTAAACCATGTGCAGAAGTGTGTGCATTAGTGTTAGGTTTAATCAGTTAGTTTACTGCAATCCCTACATTGCACAAGGTAAAAGTTCATTTGACTTGTTAAACGCAGTAAAGAAGCATTAGTGTACACTCCCCTCCTGTGTGGCAGATTAAACTAAACAAAGCAGCTGCAGTTAAACTACACTTTCTAGTGTTAACTACACCAATTGATCTCTTTGTTCTGATTGGACTGAAGTTTTTGTCTGCCTGTAATCTTTGTTGAGAGATCTGATGGCTCTGTGGCTCGGTGTGATGTTGACACAAGTGGTACCAGGCTGTCTTTTTCCAGCCCAACGCTAACCAGAGGGACTATTTTTACAGCCCCGGGTCTGAACCAGAAGTCTTCAGATCTCTATTGTTTTCGCTCCCAGGCAAAGATCCGGCTCCAAGCCGGATCTCCTCTCTGATCCTTCTCTTTTCAAAGTAGACAAACCAGGGGCTTTTAATTACATCATCTACACCCATACCTACAGTATGTGGGCACACCTCTGTAGTAATTATCTACTGTATGATTAAGACTAAGAAGAGAGAGAGACGTGCACACACATTTCCTTTGCTTTGAATGTAAGGAAAGGGCTTTGGTGAAACGTCTGATTAACATGAGCATAATTACTTTTTGATATGTACTTTCATGTGTATGAAATATAAATAAATGGGAAAGAGAGGCAGAGGAATTCCTTTGTGTGCACGGCTAATTTACAGTACTAGTCGGCTGATAAAGGTTTGTTGGCTGCCGCCACAGATTATTTAGAGAGCAGAGTAGCGGACAACCGTGAGTGTTTGCTATGACTTACCACCTCAGCTGGGTTTCCATCTATTGGGAAACAAATCAGACTTTATTTGACATTCTTTCAAAAGTCCACAAAACCAGAATGTGAATTATAAAGTTGTGAATAAACTAAGCTAAGCTAAGTAATGTTGGATATAGCCAACCTTGGTGGTTGTAATTAATAGGTAGAGGTAGCTGTCTTTACTTGAATTAAACCCTGAGTTAGAAGTGGTCCTAACATGTAGCATACCAGAATGATGATGATGGGGAGAGACTCAGCTAAAAGACTCTACCAACCATTTTCATCTAAATGAAACACAATTCCAACCTCAAGAAATGAACAAAATCAGTCCACGATCACTTTAGAGCTTCTACTAGTCTGCCCACTTGAAGCAAACCACATAAAGAAGGTGTCATATGGAAGCAGAGAGGATGTCTGTTTTATCACTGTGACATGGTCTCCTCTGGCTCTGCGTTAGTTGAATCATGAAGGTCCTATTAATAGAGAAAGACAACGGCATCCGTGCATTAAGACATCTATAACACTTCATAGGTTCTTACCTTTGTTTTAGCCTCTACTTTATTCATAAGTTATTACGTTACTAAGATAAATTGGACTACTTTTGGTTATTTTTACTCTATATATTAGGATGTTAATCTGATAATGATGTACTATTCATTTCGATTCTGATTCTTGGGGTGACTTTGATTTTTTATTGATTCTCGATTCACAAAAACACCGTTTTAGTAACAGAGAGTGCCAATTCCAGGGATTAAGCATTCCTTTATAAGCTAAAAGGAGGTTTTTCTAGCATAATCAGGTGATTCAAAAGTTGAAAATAAATAAAAACAACATTTTGATAAAGACGTGACATTTATTTTTGCTTACCTTACAAACGTTATAATTTCATTTACCATGTAATATTAGCTTTGAAAGTAGTGTGTGAAACATTTTTTGAGTCTTAAAATATCGATTCTTGGAAATTTTGGATTAATTCTTTCATTTCAGCTACATTTTCAGCTGTTTCAAACACATATGAATAAATCTTAAAACCTGACTTGCATGTGATAAGCAGTTTTTATGGGAAATATGGTTCCTGATTCAAAATTTTCACATGGTATGGGGTTACCATGCAAACTAAAGCAAACTAAATGTCACAAAAAATGGCAATATCAGATAATCACAAGAATCACAATTTAAATTGAATTGGCACCACAAAAATTAGCTAAAGAATTGAATTTGAAGGAGAGCATGTGGTCCCAGCCCCATCAGATGCATAGATTTTACCACCTGTGTGGCAGTTTTTCTGACACCTGTACAATCATATAACTGAGATAACTGAAGTCATCCAACTTAAAATTACAAATAGTCTTGATTCTTTGACTTCACTTCTTAACTACTTTGTCTTGACTCCAGCTTTAACCATATCATGAGTAAATAGAAGTAGTTACAATTGTAGGGCTTTACACAATGGCATATTGGCATATTTTTCCATATAAATAAAAAGAAAAACCACATGAACTAGGCTCTTGTTACTATGGCCTCTTTTGAAGAAAGGAGGCATCACTGGGAGGACCTGGAGCTGTAAATTATTCTCAAGTGATTCGCTAATTACAAGCCTGCCTTAGCATCACAAAACGTAAACGTGACTTGTTTACACCCCGACTCAGACATGTAATTCAAGTTTAGTTAGTTTTTGCTTTTTTATTCATTCACCTCCAACCAGCTGGATCATCTTCTGTCAGACATGAACACATTGAATATAACAGATTGGGTGTTGGACATTCCAGGGCGGGTGTGTTTGTTTTTACAGACATACTGACGGTTGAGTAGCGGCTGCAGAGACGTTTACATCCTGGACTCTTTGCACTGAGCTCCGAGCCAATGGCAGGCACGGGGGACGTCACCATCTTTGGTACAATTATTGTCAGTGAAGTCCTCAGGGTATTACCTTTATGATGATTATTATGCATTAACTCCACAACACTATAAACGTGAACACACCTTATAAGTCCTTAGATTATTCTAATAGATAGCAAAGTAACTAATAGATAAAATCCCTGAATCTTATACAAGTTGCAAATGAAAAAATATTTATTTTCAGTGTTGCATAAGATAACCATTGATGTAATTTAACACATTTACAGTGCATTTACTAAGCCAGGTTGTCAATCTGCAGGAGGTGAAACATAGTGTAATTTCTTATTCGGCGTTTCATTTCCAGGCTTTTCTTCTGTCCCATACCGATTCTGATACATGGTCTTGGTATTTGCTGATATCGAGTACTGATCCAGTACCCATGTTATTTTAAGAGGTCTTTGAAATTTGTAATTCAGAAATATTTTATTTTTCATTCTGTGGCCTAGCTTAGGTCTAACATGGATTAATACACAAAAACAATGATTGCCGCAGAGCTTCTCAAATTGTTGAGTAGATGAACTCAAATTAAGAATTTCTATCTTTGAAAAAATACTTGAAATTGGACATTTTCCAGGATGGACAGAGGCTGTTCATCCATCCAGGGCAATAAATTCTAAAACTGTGTTATTGCAGTGGCTTTTCTGGCTTTCTTTTTATAAATTTGTCATGTTTTTTTTAAAAGCATTTGCCCGTGTTTGTTGGTTGCTTTTTTTGTTGCGCTTTTCCTTAAATTTTTTAAAATCCCACCTGTGACAGAAACTGAGCAATGTTCTTTGAAATACCTTAACTCTTCAACCATTTAAAAAATGATCATGTTTCTATGGTATCGGATGATGTTTGGACAGAAATTACCGGTCCCCATCCCCTTAGTTGTGGCAGGATCGCCATGAATTTCTGATGCTTCTATCTGTATCGGCACAATTCTGTAACCAAAGAAAGCCAGCAAGGATGACTAAATTAGTTTTTTTGGAGGGAACAGGTCTTCCTCTGTAAAATATTCCTGCTCTGGTGTCTCTTCAAGGCATGCAGGATAAAAACAAAAGTGTAAAACCTTATATATGTTCTTATTCTGTGTACGATTTGCATTGATCTGCTGATATGTTTCAGGCATAATCCTTTAAGGAAAGTGATGATATTGAAGGATTTCATGATATCGTGATTAATTGTGAAATCGAGTAATTGATACGTCCCTAGGCCGGGCTCTGAGCTTGTTATTTTAACCCTTTTTTGTAAAAAAAAGTCCTCAGTGTAAAGGTATTTACCCCATATTTACCCCAGCTTGCGCTTCTGGACTGAGAAATGCCCCCCCCCGTTTCACTGTTACTGTTTAAATGGTCAATCAGGTCTTTGTTGAACCTCTAGTCTTATATGAATGAAGAGTAATGAAGGTCACCATGAAAAACCTCCATTGTTTTCACATCATTTAATGAATAAAAAATTTTTCATGGCCAAAGACCTCTTTGACCCCAGAAAAAGTACGAGGCGGTTTGGTTTTTACTTCGTCCCCGGGCTCTGCAGGAAGGGAGGTCACTTTGTGTAACCAAGTCCCAACCCTGAGTTCCTGTTTGTCTGATGGCTGCTCAGTCCAAGCCTCAGGCCAGAGGGAACCATTCAGCCCAGGTCGGAGCAGCCAGGTGTGTATGTGTGTGTTCAGGGCTCATATATCACAGTTTCGGGTCAGCCGGGCTGGTAGGTGTCTCTGTGAATGGGCTGCATGTGGCTTCCTGGTAAGCAGATGTTAGAGGGGGATTCAGAGCAGCTTAATGTTTCTAATGAGTCTGTGTTGGTCTAAAAAGCAGCTTACGGGCATCGGCTGTAACGTTGAGGCGGTTCCCCAGGTCTGTGGGAGCCGTGTCATCTCAGCAGCTCAGATTAGGTTTTGCTCGTCCACGTGCTCTTTCTAGTAACAAAGGTGTTTCCTTAAGGGCAGAGAAAACTTCTCACGAGCAGCTGATCAAGAGGGAGTGGTTCATAATACCTCACTCTGCATCCGTGCACAGCGGAAACGCTCCTATGTCAGCTCTATGACATCAGATGGTTATTAAAGCAAAGACTATGTTTATGTTTTTATTTTATAAAAACATGAAGGGCTTTTTACAAGGAGATAGATAAACCTAAGATCCAGGAGAGGCTGGGTATATTAGGCCTGCAGAAGCGTCTCATCCATGTCGTCTCTACTAGAAGATAAAAGAGATAAACTGCAGTGAAGTGAAGTTGTGTCAGTCAGTGGGACATCCCTCATCCCTTCATTTTCACCAACAGGTTTTCATCTGTCCTCATCCCACCCTAGTGATTTCTCTTCTGAGAATATCAGTTAAAGTCCCGCCACCGTCCATCCTAGCTGAATGTTGGTGGCTTAATACTTCAAAGTCGACAGCATTGTATTATGTGTTGGACAAAAAGAGTAATAGATAAAGACTTACTTTTTATTTCTGTGTGATGAAAACCTTTCAAGCTTTAAGCCAAATGTTCCTGTATGTAGGTGGGACATACAGAAGCTAAGCTGTGTGTGTTGGAAAGTCAGTGTCCAATCTAGGGCCGGCACAACGCATCAACGTAATCGATTATGTAAATACATCAGCGCAAATTTTGCCCGTCGAGAAACATTAGAAACGTTGGAAACATTTTATTATCTAACAATATTTAGATTATTTGAAAATTAATTGTTAATTTCATATATTCAAAGATATTTTGTACTGCATCTTTTTGTTGAAAATAATCGATAGACTAATCAATTTATCAAAAAAATAATCGCTAGATTAATCGAATAATCGTTAGGGACAGCTGTAGTCCAATAACATTATTGAATGTGTATCACATGAGGGGAAATATCCAATCGTAGAGCTTCTCTTGCGTCATGTGGTTTGTCAAAGATCATTAGTTGTCACGATTAGGGATGCAAATTATCGAGTAATTCATTAATCGATAGTTGTTTCATCTTATCGATCGATGATCGGTTAATTGATAACCGGCAATTTTTCTGAGAAGCTGAATTTCATTTTGAATTCATTCGTTCCTTTCTATGAAAATGCCATCTTTCCTATGAAAGAGAAAATGCAAATAATATCCCTTAAC
>JBBBVT010000010.1:5437709-5451004 GCA_037177035.1 Craterocephalus eyresii
TTTTTGGTTTATGCCCTAGTAACTATATATATATATATATATATATATATATATCACATACTAGATTAAGACTTAAAATATCCCCTTGGGATATATAATTTAGGATGTTGTTTATTTTGACTTTGTTCATTTCACAGTGTTAGAGCCGAGCTGCTTTCCAGTCTTCCAGCTGTTTCTTGCATTTGCATTAGCAAGCAAGGGGAGAAAGCATAAAATGTTAAAAAGATAACAGCCTGCCACATTGTTAAAGGGATACTGTCAAACTTTTGGCCACTAGGGGTGCTAAATCTGTGAGTTCCCACAGATCACGTGACGCTGTTGCATTGCTGCTGACCACTTTGACCAGCTGACCACCATAAACTATAGTTCGTGGTACGGATTGAAGCTGTAACTTTGGTATAATGCATGTCAGTAATTATTGTTATGAAAACGCCAGTATTAGCCTGCAGCTTAAGGGACAAAACAGTGATACAGCTTCATACTGAACGGCTAATGAAAACCCGAAAACTAAACCAGTCTTTCCTGTGGATAACTCTCCTGCTTTCTCCGTCTGGCCTCCTCAGACACTGTTTTCGCCTTCTTACTTCGTTCAGCCATGACACACGTTCTGTTAGAGAGGAGATAAAGCAGCACAAAGCAGAGCCCTACGTGTTAATAGCTGAGGAGCGTAAAGCAAAGGCTGCAGGTCACATGATCCCATGAGAGACGGATCCGCTCCTGCAGAGTTAAAATGTCTGGTTTCTGAGGAGCATCATCACACACATCAGACTGATATTCTGACCAAACGTCACACGGATCCCGTTCAGGAGTTATTTCTAAAAGTAAACAAAGTTTCTTCTTCTCCTCCTCAGGGATAATGCCCGGCCGCTACAACCAGGAAGTGGGTCAGACTATCCCGGTCTTCGCCTTCCTGGGAGCCATGGTGGTCCTGTCTTTTTTTGTTGTTCAGCTCACTAAGGCCAAGAGCAAACCCAAGCGCAGAAAACCCCGCATCAAGCGGCCCACCTACCTCCAGCAGCAGCAGCAGCAGACGACCACGACCGGGAAAAACCCCACCGTGTGATGGGTCGGACCTGCCGGACTGGAGGGAAGGGGGTCGCAGCACGGAGGCAGACATGGGACTGCTTCAAACATCCACAGACTCTGGACGTCTCCTGGAAACTTTTTTCGTGCCTCTTTGTGTCGGTTCAAGGCCGCCGTCGGTGTCTGTGTGTGTTTGTGGACCAATGAACAGTATTAAACAAACCCACAACCCAGGCCTGGAGGAGTCCATGCAGACAATTCCCTCCTTTTTTTCTGACCAAACTATTTCTTTATGAACGAAATGTCTTACTTTTATATTTATTATTGAAGTTGTTTGTCCCCGAAGACTCCAGAGAAACGTGAGAGGTGTCGCTGCGAGACGTCACGCAGGAATCTGCTGCATGTAGACGACGGAGCCGTCTGTCTGCGCTTTCCTAACTCATGCCCATATCTGTTTAAAATCAGTCTTTTCATTGTTTTTATATTTTATATAATGAACAAACTCTTTCCAGGCCTGCTGTTGAAATTCTCATGGTCAGCAAAGAAGCGCTGGCAGACTTGTTCGGATATATCGCATCAATTAAAAAAGCATCATCAAAGTCACTTTCCTCGTTTTTTGTTGAACGCTTCATTGTTTGGCCTTTTGGGTTTACTTTTTACTGCAAAGTTGATGCAGCAATGTGAAAATGATTTCATCTTCCAAAGATTTTTACTAAGAAGTGGATCTTTTAAAGCTCGAGTTCAGCGTCCAGCTGTCACTTTTTATTTTCAAACCAGGAAGTGACGATGTTTGGATGAGAAAATAACACTGGTCAGAAATATTCATGAACAGGAGCGACTTTATAAGAAAAAGTCTGAATTAGCATCGTTTATCTTTTTAAAAAGCTTAAACTTTTACAAGATGATGCCTGAAGGCTGACCTCTCATACTCTGGAAAACCGTGTCACCTTGCAAGAAGTGCTGACAAATAAAAAGGGAGGAGAAAAATTTTGCTTTAGTAGCATTGGGTTACAATAAAGTGTCTTTTCTGTAGTGGTTCAATTAGATAAAACATGCTGAATGCGCATCCTGGCGTGTTTAAAGGAGAACTTTTCAGCCCTTTCAGCCCTTTTTCCATGCCGTATGGTAGTGACGTAATCGCTGTTGCAGGCAGGTTGCAGGTCAGCACCAAAGGCTTGAAAGGACCCCGGAATAACGACAACAAAGGAAGTACATGCTGTATACAGGTCACGGAGGGATCGGATTAGCATTTGCTAACAACACATTGGTAAAAAGAAGGCGTTTTGTGGCAGTTAATGCCCTATTTAGTGGGCGAGCACGGATTGCCCAATCGCTCCGGTTATATGGATTTACGCTGATCACGTGTTCACATAAATATTTTCTGATGGAGTTCGAGTTGCGCCACAACTGTCTGGGTGAGTAAATGATCATATAACATGCTGCAACATAGGTACAGGTTGAAAAGTACCAAAGTTCTCCTTTAACACCTTCCATGACTTAGTCCATTTAAAGCAACGTGGAGTTGCTTCAGCCACATAGAAATCACAATGAATCAAGACTTAACCGGGGCGGAGCTGTTGTCCGTCAAACTCCCCAGTAGCCAATCAGCTGAACCGGCCAGCCAAGCGGTTTCACTCCATTTTAAACGCGGAATCAGCCGGGTTGACGGCATGTTCGGGGAGACCGCCACCTTTAACCACATGGGGGAAATCTGTCCAACTTGATAATAAAATGTTGAAGTGTGGCCAATTCCTCAAGCAACGTCTGCCCGTTATGATTCTGTTCAGCAATTTATGTCCCAGTCCTACCCAGTTATACTGGGCTGAGCTCCAGCAGACACTGGTGCACTCTGCAGACCACAGCCTGAAACAAATGCATGCAAAATCAATGTTTTAGCACTTACTGTATATTTTCAACTATGCTCTGATACAGTAAATCCATGCTTCCTATTGTTTGGTAAAGCCTCTTTTTACCAGCAAGCTCTTTCCTCCACTTAAACACACACACACCCAGCTCCAAACCACATCATCCTACCTCAACAAGCTTTGTCCCCCAGATGCCCACCCATCCACCGCGGGACTCTGATCTTTAATGTGCTGAATGGTGCTTATTGTATGAATAAAATGTGTTATAATTAAAAAGGCAGCAGAAGTATTTACCTGTATTCAGTTATCTCTGCAGATGAAAAAAGTTGTGCGGAGGAGTTTTGGCCACTGACAGCCACCATACTTTCACAACTTTGAATTTGAAGTAACTGCTCTACCCATCTTCACTACTAGATGTCAGTACTTCTTACACCCTGGAATAAAACCTGTGCTGGACATCCAGAGGAAAATGCTAAGCAGCCGTAACGACTTACATCTCTGGATATATCTGAGTTTTTATTTTCAGCAGGAGAGTTTATCGCCCTAATGTACAACAGGACTTCACAGCAGATAACTTTCGTATTTCAGGGCTGGACGGGTATCTGGAAACAATCTAAGAGAGTTAAAGCAAAGCCAGTGAGCATCAACCCCTCCCCTCTCTAAAACCTGCAAACCATCCTGCCTGTGTTTGAAAAATCACCTGCTGAATTGTAGCAGGATGAAGGAGATCATTTTTGTGGAAAAAGTGAGACTATCTGAGATTTCAGGACGACACAAAACAAAGAAAGAGAGTCCCAAGAAGAATTTAAAAAAGATTTTAGCTATAAAACTGCAAGGAAGGCCTGAAAATAGCATCCCAGTGTGAATGAGGACTCAATGCTAAGCAGCTAACCACCTGCTTAGCTCATTGCTGCAGTGTTAGCATCATAAAGAACAAAACCCTCCAGAAAATAGCAAGAGCTTGAATAAAAACAGGAGGCCTGGCTTGTGCCGTGGGGTAATTCATCCTCTCGCTACAGCTTACTTTAATGTGTTTGGTCTGTTTTCTTGGCAAAATGTTGAGAAGAAATAATTACATTCCTCTCTAGCGAGTAATTACAAATTGGACGGATTAATTCCATCTCACTCGTGGCTTTTTAGCATCGGCTGGAGGCTGAATTCAGTGATGCAGGTTGATTTCATCAGAGGTGAAGTGCCTCAGTGTGCTCGGGGTTTGAGCTTTGGCTCTTTATCTGAGCCTAATTGGCCAGATCAGCCTGTGAATCTGTCACCTGTCCTCTTGGATGATGGCCCCACTTGAGAGCTAATCTCCCTCGGTACCTTGGGAAACTGGGAAAGGACCCTGGAGCCAGCTAGCTGTGCTAACAAGATTTGGGAAAGCCGGTGGTGAGCGGAGGTCACATGCCCTCTTTCCCTCCATGGTTCCCAGATGGAAGGACTTCCTGTTTGCCCACTCAGGTCATCTGGAAGAAACACGGCGGCAAATTTTTTCCTTCTTCTCCTAAGTCCTCCCCCAGCCTTTGTCCCACGAGGCCGTCCCCACATGGGCACCGCTGCTTCCCCTCCTGCTCACATGTCTCCTTGAGGGCCAGGGACCGACTGCGTGGCCGGCCGGTTTGAGCTTAGAAAACCGCTCTGAATGTGTGAAAACTTTATGAAAGAGAGTCATGTAATCTCTTACGCTTCTAAGGTTTTATGCATCAAAGTGTGATAGGAAAAAATGTGTCCTTAAAGATTTAGAGATTATGTGCTTTCGTCCTCAGATGAACACCTCATGATGTTTTACATAATGCCTCCGTTTATCCAACAAAAACCAGGAAAGCAGAGATTTGGTCATTTTGCTGCTCCGCAGCATCCAGGTGTGTGTTAAACTACATCAAATTTTAGTGTGACGCGAAGTGCTTTTTCATGTCAGAAAATATTGCTGGATCACACATCACACTCAGTCAGAGGGAACGATATCATGGGCATCCAACAACGAGGGCCATTCAGAGGTCAGGGCTGCTCTCTGCCTGCAGGACAAGGCCCACGGCCACGCAGGCGACGACGATCACCAAGGCAAGAACCCCAGAACAGCAAGGTGGACGATCTCCATGAGGAAAACACCGGGGAAAATTGGATTAAAATACTATCAAACAATGCACATAAAAGAGTTTGTATAGACCAAGCACTGGGGCAGAGTAGATTTTTTTAAACAGAACAGAAGAAAACTAAATAAATAAGAAGTAATTAAACTGAATGAAAAAATAAGAACAAATCTCTTAATAATAAATAATAAATAACAGAATATACCAAAAGTTAGGAGCTCAGCTAAAATGGTGGGTTTAAAGCTTCTTTTATTAATGCATAGGAGGAAAGACATCAGTAAGTCTATGAGGACACAGCTTACTCCATCGCTGAGAGAAACAGCTGCCAAGCTTCCCAGAAAGACCCGACCTGGCAACGCTCGGAGAATCAGCCATCATAAAACCCAACCTCCTGCACCTCTGGGCCTCGCTAGCGTGGAGCATTTCACTGGTCTGACAGTAAAATTAGAAAAGGACTTGTTTGTAAAACTTTATCTGTAAGAATAAGACAGCACAGCTTAGGTTGGTACAGTAAATCTGCATCTGAACAAACCAAAACACTCTGGAACAGTGTTCTTTGGACAGACCAGACCAAAGGGGACATGTTTGGTTAGAATATGCAGCCTCATACCAGCCGTCAAGCACAGTGGTGGAGGGATGAAGGCCTGGACACCGTGCTGTCCTCGGACCATGGCATGTCCTCCGGATGCCAGCGTTTTCTGCAGAAATGGCTCATGCAACCGGCCAAATCCCGCGACTCTTGATCAGTTTCTGGCAGACGATCACTTTATGGCACAACAGCACCTTTAAATATCAGGATTTTTTATTTCAGAATTTAAAAATAAACTTTTTTGGTTGAAAAAACGAATATCTGAATTTTTATTTCACAATTTTGAAATCAATTTTCTGTTAAAAAGATGATTTTTCAAATAAATGCAGAAATATTTAAAAACATTTTTTTGCCCTTTTTTAATATTCTTTTTATTCATCTTTTTAACTTGTCTTGTTAGGTATTATAGTAGCAAAATGTTGGCTACTGTGTTGTTTTTCCCAAAATGAAACGAAAAAAATCTAGCAAAATGATTTTTGTACAAAAAAAAATTCTCCACAAAACTCTGCTGCATCAAAGGATCATGAGAGTCACAATTTAAATCGAATTGGTACCCAAAAAATCGTAAAGGAATCAAATAAGAGGACAGCATATTGTCTCAGCCTTAGTCTGAAATGCGGCTGTGGGACTTTAAGGAAGCTCCAATCATCAAAGAACTGAAGCATTGCTGGAAAGAAGACGGGACCAAAACTCCTCTAACACCATGTGAGAGACCGATAACATCATCCAGCAAACCGTTACGATGCCTCTATGCTGCGGCATGGAGGTGGAGAGTTTAACACAAACTTACTTTTGGGACAGTTTTAGCCCAGTGTACAATAAACATCAGGAGTTGTATTCATCTAATCTAAAAACAAATTTCTTTTTACTATGTCCTGATTTTTTAACCTCAGAATTAGATTTACTTTCGTGTGAAATTAAGGGAACTTTGGTTTAAAATGCAGATGGCTCAGGGGTTAGACTGAACTGAGACAAAACATAAGAAGTGTGTTAAAACAAAGAGCCTGTAGAAGCAGCAAAAGCAGAACTAACACAGCTTCGCTGCTCAGAAAGAAAGAGCAAATCTTTGGTCAAAACTAATATAAAAGCCAAGATCACTGCAGACAATCTTCTGGCAAAATCCCATTTCCCCAATTTTCACGATTGCATCTGTGTGAGTTTAGTGTTAGGTGTCCAAGCCCCGGACGTAAAAGGAGTTCACAGACACCCAGTAAAGCAGATTACTGTGGCTTTGCTCATTCCCAAAGAGAATTTGCGGGATTCATTTCCTTCCCTCTGTTTCCCTTTGAATGGGGTTATGCATGCAAATCAACAAAATGATGTCTTGTTTCAGTCTGCCTCCTTCCTTTTCCCTCAGAGAGCTGCTTTTAACCTGCAGCCTGCAGTCTCCCCCGTCACTGAACCACAGGAAATTGATTTGTGACGTTTTTTCCTTTCCATCTATGAAATTAAAAGTCAGAAAGTCATTTCACAAGAGAAATAAAGTAACATAGGCGAATGTAATATGGTATTATACATATAGCTACACGTGCAAACGTCCACACACATATGCTCATATTTGTACATGCAAATTTAGCTTGATGTTATGCTTTGATAAATGATGCTGTAGTGACATTTTAAACCTAAATGTCGTTTTTTATATATATTTAAAGCCATTAAGATTTTTAACATAAAAGGTGTTTCTCAAGGTTTAGTTCTGGGCCCAGTTGTTTTTATTTCCTCTTTATCTCTAAAGACATGACTTTGGTGTTTTAACTTGATCATTTTCTGACACTCTGTTGAGGTGATGTAATTCTGAATGAGCTAATGAAAAAGAAAGTTAATATTAATAAGCCCTAATCTCCATAATTTTTCTGTCAGATTTTTATTTTATTTATCGTTTTTTAAATTAAAAAGGTAGGCTATATTTGAAATGTCTCTGTCTCGCTCTCGCTCTGCTTTTTCTTTTTTTCCCCCAACAAAAACAGTTATTTATGACCTAAATGTGCTGCTTGGTTATTATTATGATAAACTAATGGATGATTTACTGAATCTGAGTCACATTTTTTAATTCATCGCAGGATTTGCGCTTAAAGAGACGCAAATAACAAGTTTCAGTCTAAAACCGTAAAGTTAATAAACGGACTACATGTGAAAACAGCAGCAAACCACCCCCACCCCGCACACACCCCCCACACACACACCACCCTCTTCCTCCCCCCTCCCTCCACCCGGCGCACTTTGCGCAGCGCGCGGCCGGCTGCGGGCTCTCGGACGCACGCAGCAGTGCGTGGTTCCCCGCCGCTCAAAGCATGGAGGAGTTGGCCAGAGAGAGCATCAGTCTGCTGGCTTCATCCTCGGCCAAGCCGCCGCTGGACGTCGGGCCCCGGCTGGGCTCGATGGGGGCCATTTTCATCATGCTGAAGTCTGCTCTGGGCGCCGGGCTCCTCAACTTTCCCTGGGCCTTCGTGAGAGCTGGGGGCATCCGCAACGCGGTCACCGTGGAGCTGGTGAGCAGCCTCTTCCTCACACACTGCTCCTCTGCGGATAGAGCTCCGGCTTGCGTTAGAGAGATCAGTTTTTCCTTGATAAGGTGAGCGAGCCTCTTCTCCTCTGCGTGGCTGAGATGTGTTCCAGCTGACAGGAGAGCCAGCCAGACTTCAGCTGCTGCTTATCAGCCCGACTTCTTCCAGTCTGTCCGTCTGGGACCACATGACTACAGCTGAGAACATTTCAGAATATTTAGTCGCTTGAATCTGTTTGAGACATTTTCCACCAAGTTTTCTGCTTTTTTCATCCTCAGCTGTTGGCTTTAGTTAAGCTCCCTTCTTCTCTCTACCCTCTTTGTCTTTCCGGATGAAGATGCAGAACACCCATTTTACACTCTTCTCTTTTCACATTTTATGCAGAATTTCTTTCTGGAGGCAAAATGAGGCCAAGAGATTCTTTAAATTGCTTATATGTCCACTGTTACAGTTAGCCTCATAACTAACCGGGCTGATTGGAAACAAATGAGTAACAGGACTGAGTTTATTCAGAGAATCATAGAAAAGTTTGTAAAAATGTTGCTTCTTTTAGCTCAGTGGAAAACTGAGGTTCAGGAAGGACAGATCAGACTGGTGTAGAAGTGAAACAGCTTTTCAAAATGTTTCACCCTAGATACTCGGCCTCAGAGGCTGATTATATGTGTTTTAATAATCTTTTATTATAAGCTTCAAAATCAGTTTGGTATAATAGAAAGAAAGAGAGGGGGGCATAACTTTCCAGAAATGCCGGCATCTTCTCATGGACCAGAGCTCTGAGTGGAAACTGTCCCGTGTGCTGACCAGAGTCTGAAATCCTGATGGATATCTCAGTTGCTGCTTCCTTCAGGCTGAGGAGGAGAAAGAGGAAGCATTCAGCTGCAGTTCCCAGGATTTGTCACGGTTTGGATACACATTAGTGCACATGTGGGTACAACCAGCACTGCTCTGTTATTGCTGACTAATAACCAGTAAACAGATTTTTTTAAACAAGCAGCAGAAACCTTCAGATGTGTACTGGTCTGTACTGGTTGACAAGAGGTGATGCAACAGAGCGTCAAAACCAGACATCGACCGATATGGATTTTTTTGGGCCGATGCCACTTTTTTATACATCTGCCTCAGCTGATAATTGATACGGGATGCCGATTTGCTTCTGCTCCCTTAATTTACATAATAAGGATGACAATGATAACGAATAGGCATTTTCATGGTTAATTAAATTAAATTAATTAATTTAATTTTAAAATAAATTAAATTAAATTAAATTAAATTAGATTAGATTAAAATAAAATCCTAGCAACCATGTCACATTTCTTCCTCAGTGTGAACTTCACCATGTTTACATGGCCACTGAAATGCTGCTGTGTGATTGGCTATTAGATATTTAGACATCACTCCTGCAGTGGGACAGAGTCCAGTTGTTGTGCGTACCGAAGAAAGTAAGCTCTCCCAGTGAAGGATGAGGTGGTGGAGATCTTCAGCTTTTGCTTTTTATGCATGAAATCAACCCACAGAGTCAACTGATGAGGAAACGGTTGAGATTAAAACTTTCCTGGAATAAAAACCGTCTAATCTAATCATACGTCTGTAAACACCTGACTGGACATAAATGAGCTTTTCCCTTTTTACTTTGGATCTTGACTGAAAGGAAGTAGCTTTATTTGACCCGTTCTTCCCCTCAGATCTCGCTGGTGTTCCTGATCAGCGGCCTGATCATCCTGGGCTACTCCTCGTCCATCTGTGGCCAGTGCACCTACCAGGCGGTGGTGAAGGAGCTGTGCGGGCCCGCCATCGGCCAACTGTGCGAGGTCTGCTTCGTCTTCAACCTCTTCATGATCTCTGTGGCCTTCCTGGTCATCGTGGACGACCAGCTGGAAAAATGTGAGTTACAGTGAGGTTCATCTCTGGTTTATATTTCCGTGTCATTGTCAAAGCTGGACAATAGAAGATGGAAAAACGCTGGAAGCATCCAGACCCAGTGGAGCATCTTCTGATGCTGCTTCCAGCAGGATGATGCTCCATGTCACACAGATCAGATCCATGAGTTCACTGGACTCCAACTGCCTACACATCTTATCCAGTATTCCAGCTTTGGGATGTGGTGGACCGGGAGATTCTCATCATGGATGCAGCATCTGTGTGATGCTGTCATGTCGATATGGAGCAGAACCTCTGAAGAAGGTTTCCATCACCTTTTTGGATCTATGACACCAAGAATGAGGGCAGGTCTGAGTGAAGGGGTCCAAACCGGTGCCATGAAGGTGCACCTGATTATCTTGAGGAATCCCTGCAGGACTCGTGTGTTTCTGAGGCGCTTCAACCCTTTACATCGATCAGACACATCATCATCATCCGTCACAGCTGGCAGCTCTGTGCACCAAAAAAAATTTTTTTTCCTTTCACTGAGCACATTCTCCTGTTGCATCTCTACTCTGCTTTTGTGCAGCCTTTTCATGATGAGTGTTTATAAAATGAATAAAAACAGATTTAGTCTGAATTAAGGTCCCAACATGGCCCAAAACATTTAATCGGTAACAAACTTTACCCGACCAAACAGTTTATTTTATGTCAGGTTAAATCTCTTTAACTGGAATAAATCCTTCACCTGCTGGTGTAAACTGGAAACTGTGGCGGTGTATTCACCCGCCACATGGCAGCCACTATGGAATATCTTCATATTTCTGAGTTTCTCAACCTACAACAATTTGTCTAAATGTCCAATGAACATGTTTTTAACTTGATGATGATGCAGAAACTCCTGCACGGTGTGTGTGCCGCACGCTGCTGGTCATTGACTGGAAGTGCTGAGGATCGGCTCCATGATTTCTCCCTGCCAGGATTTGTCTCCCCCTTGTGGCCTCACCAGACACATTGAGGACCAAGAGCCATGTTTGTCCTCAGCTACAATGTTATCAATTTAAAAAGTCAAGAAGAAAAGCTTTTAAAGGCACCAGTTTGTTTTCTATGGGGGCTTCAGCAGCTTTGCCCCTTAAGCTAAGCTGGTCCTGCAAACTGATCCTGTAACATGATGATGGTTTCATGTGATTTGCTTTCTTTAAACAGTGTGTGAGTCGCTGTATGAGGTGCTGACCGGTTTGCCGAAGTCGGAGATGCCGTACCACTTCTACACGGACCAGCGCCTGCCCCTGCTGCTGCTCTGCGTGTTCCTCATCCTGCCCATGTCCATCCCCAAAGAGATCAGCATCCAGAAGTTCATCAGGTTCGGGGCTTCGCCTTTATTTCTCTTCGTGTTTGACTTTCGCACTTCTGGCTGCAGTTAATGTGCATCTGCAGCAAACTCACGCATCTTTAGTAAAATTTGCACCATCTTGAGGTAGGGCTGTCCCGATCCGATACCAGTATCGGGTATCAGTGCCGATACCAACAAAAAAACACACGAAAAGTATCAGCCTGCATTAAAATATGCCAATACTGTTGCCGATACCAGATGATCAACTTTTTCTATCCAGCCGTTTTAGCTCAGCACCCTTTTCGAAATCTCCCTAGTATATTTTCTACAGGTTGTTTTTTCTTACAACAGAAATGTGAAATATGCCGTGTGTTACACAAAGTCTTTAAATTTATTTTAAATTAACTCATCGGTTGATAATTAATGACTCAAATTTTTTCGCACCTTCTGTTGTGGAGTTTATCAGTTACACATTAAGGTTTTGAAGTTTGGCACAATATTTTGCTCATGACAAAATGTATTTATCGGTATCGGGTATCGGCCAATACTCAACCCCCTCTATCAGTATCGAAAGTGAAAAAGTGGTATCTGGACAGCCCTACCTTGAGGATCTGTGGACTCAAAGGCCCTGATTTACAAATATTCCAAATTAAAAAAGCGCTAAATGACTTGCCAAGCAAATATTTAGCGCTTGTCGTGTTTCCATGATTTGTTGGTGAGCAGATGATTGTGCAATCCTTAACAGGCGCAAACTAATGAGGATTTAGAATGTGCAAATGATTCGCTTTGTCGAAGGAAAGGAAGAAAGTCGCAAATGAAATGAAAATATAAGTTAAAGAGGCAGATAGAAGTATGTCAAAGATATGTAAATATGAGCAGAAGGACTGGAATATCAGAGGATTTTTGGCCAAAAATATATAAATGCATTCGGAACAATAAGAAGAAAATAAGACGAGGTTAGGAAGAGATGGCAATATGTTAGGGCACAAAAAAGATAAAAAAAATAAAAAAAATAAAATTAGAAAAAGCTATAAAACAGACGGGGTCGACAGAAAAAATTTCCTGACCAATATTATAGCAGCAGGTGCAGCTGTTTCTGTGAGGATTGGATGATACCGTATGACACGCCCGGTTGTCCAACAAGGCAGCATGCACAGACTGAAACATGGTAACGGCATCCCAGCTGCGGCAGACATCATGAATATAAACAAGTCTCCTTTTTTAACAGCATTTGTCTAAACAACAGTTGTCATTTTAATCATTCACAAAAATGATCCGTTTTTATGTAAAGATTTAGTTGCAGAAGACTTTGTTCAGTCAGTGTATGAAACAATGGGGAAGTATTCTGAATCTGCTGCTCCTCTGCAGTCTTGCAGCATCTCATCGCTCTCATCCAGCTGCAGCCGTCCGTTTGCGCCGCCTTTCAGAAGCCGGGTTTATGGGCGCAAAAACAACCAGTTGCACATTTAATGAATCTAACTGTGCCTGAAATCTGATTTATTTGCATCTACTCCTTCCTGTATTTGGCAGAAACGCCCAGAATGCTGATTTATTCAAGGCAAAGGTGCAAAATGAATTGTGGCTCCATGGTAACGGTTTGCAGCAGGATGACAAATCGTCTGCGGCATGTTTTTTGCGCCTGTTTTAAAGGAGTAAACCTATGAAAGATGAAGGCGTAAGTGTGAAGGGAAAGGTGTGGCAGATTGTTCTGGAAGGGCTTTCCAATGTCCTGTAAAGCTTGTGTGTGTGTGAGCGGGGGTGGGGGGGGGCTGGTTTCCAGTATGAAGGTCATCATGTTGTGTTTCTGCTGAACTGATTCAACTTTATGCTAATCCTCCTGCTTGAAGTTTCTGCTGACTTTGTAATGCACCTCGTCCTGAAAGCCGTCATTTTTTTGTTCACGCTGACGATGATGACCTTGATCCCCGCTCTGCATGTGCATTATTTCCCCTCTGAAACACGGGGGGGGGAGCGGCGAACGCAAAGGGGACCGACTGTCTGAACTTTCGCTATAGCTCCATAAGCCCACAACATGTG
>JBBBVT010000010.1:5501733-5521117 GCA_037177035.1 Craterocephalus eyresii
GCGTTCCCCTAGTGATCTGGAGTCAAGTTACGAAAGTTAAACCCCTTAGCCGAGAAAAAGCGTCATACAAAAGCTAACAAAAATACCCGCTATTGCTAACTAAGCTAGCCGGACGTGAAATCGTGTATAGTCCCTTTAACTGAACACTGTAAATTCACTGTGTGTGAATGGCTGTCTGCCTCTCTGTAGCCCTGCGATGGACTGGCGACCTGTCCAGGGTGAATCCTGCCCCTCGCCTGATAATTCCAGCCCACCCCCGACCCTGAATTGGATTACATGGGACAGAAAAGGAATTAATGAACGAATGTATATAATTATTGTTGTGATGTCATTAGTACAACAACCATAACAACTATAAACAAGTTCCAGTCAGTCCAGGAGCAGCATATTCCGCCATAGCCTCAGATCAGTCCATGTGCAATTATGAAAATCAAGACGATAAAATCCATTAAAAACATCCTCTGACGACCCTCCTCAGCATGAGGCCTACACTATGAAGTGGAATGAGCATACTTAGGGAATCTGATATCCTGATAAGCAGAACTATGAAGCTGGTTATCAACTCCAGAGCAGATTAGCTTTTCAGCAAAATATATCAGTGTTGTAGGATGGAAAACCCTCAGTTAACCCTGACGTTACCTAGTTAAGAGAAAATCCAGTTCTGTACTGCGGGCCTCAGCTCCATTAGTCAGACCGTTTATATGATGTTAGGGGAAAAAAATTCATTTTTATGTCAGTCTGAGTAAAACTGGACTTTAGAAACATTCACTAGTCTGACTGAGATGATTCTACACTGAATTTTTCAAACTTGGACCAAAAACATCCAGATATCTCTCCATCTATGACCCAACAAGTAACACCAGACAACACCAGCAAGGAAGGGATAACGTGCATCACCCTTTTGTGAATTACATGAAGCATGTTCGAAACACACACACACACACACACGCACACACACACACACACACACACACACACACACACACAAACATAACTAACTATGCATACAACATGGGACCAGTTTGCTACCAGCACAGCTGTTTGCAAATTACTTTTGGTTTGTGGAGAAACAGGTCAACCGGAAAAGTCCCAGTACTGAGAAGCTGGACGTGTGGATATCATCAGTTATCGCCTCGAAGTCTGACGTATTTCAATTAGTCACCCAATTCTCCTTCCATGCTGGGAACTGGCGAATATGTCTGTGGATGGGCCATTCACAGGATTGGCTAAAATGAAAGTTAAGTCTGAACCCTGCTCCTCAGAAAGCATTAGTAAAGACTGAGTGTGTGGAAAGACGAGGAGACATCGATTTCCACTTTCATTCCCCGTTCTCGCCATCAGTGACTCAGATATGAAAACCAGTCGGCTCACAGTGAGCTCTGCAAGGTTTCTCTCCCCGAGGTGACAGATGAGAAGCTCCGTTTGAACAGTGTCTGTGTGGCTCACAGGGTAGCCATCTTTTACCAAACACTGCAGGAAAAGTCAAGAAACTAGATGCCTGGCCAGGTGGGAAGGTAACTCACACATCCATAGGCTTCCAGGATGAATGACGGGAGCTTAAGGGGACACGGTGCACTCACAGCTGGACTGAAATAGAAGCTGGTATGTGTTCCTGGTCCATCAGCACAGACTCGTATCGCTGCTTGCTATTTTCTTTACAGCACAAAAAAACACTGACATTGTTCGGTGAAACAGCATTACACTTTCGTTGGGGTGGACTTTAACCCTTTAAGCATAAGTTTGAAAAATATAGTCTGAGTTTTGTTTGACGAGACACATGACACACAGCTTTTTCCTTTCACAGTCAGAACACCCTCAGTTTGGAAGAACAGAAATAAACCCTGATGGGGAAGCCAAGCTACATGCCACCCATTCAAGAACCAAGAGGAAGCTAACGATTTCCATCTGAGATAAAGCAAAGCTCAAAGGTTTGTGATGCTCAAACGTGATATTGTAGATTTTTTTATATCGGACAGCTACACAGGGACCTTGTAAATGATGCATGCTACCTCTGTTTGGTAAACGGACATTTCTTCAATGAGAAAATAGTAGAGTAAACATCTGAGCTGTTTATATCAACCTTTCACAGACGGGGGTCACGGGATAGTTGTAGAAAAATATATGCATGGAAAAGCATGACAATTTGTATAGCACACT
This sequence comes from Craterocephalus eyresii, assembly GCA_037177035.1. Lineage (NCBI taxonomy): Eukaryota > Metazoa > Chordata > Actinopteri > Atheriniformes > Atherinidae > Craterocephalus > Craterocephalus eyresii. The sequence continues at coordinate 5,503,891 of JBBBVT010000010.1, forward strand.
TTCTTTTGAAGGCATTTCAAAGAGGTTTGCGTAAAGTCATTAAATGCATTACAGATAGTGAGAAGAAAGCTCTTAAAAGTAGTAAAGGCAGCAACAAAAAGCAAAAATCCCAATAAAATCATAATAGATTTTTTTTTTATCACAAACTGAGTTGATTAAAAGCAAGATAGATTCAAAATTACCGAAAGAAAGTCCGGAGAAAAAAGAGGAATCCAGCAATCAAGGATGATGTCATACAGCTCAGCGATGGAGAGGGAATGTCCCCTGCATGTCTCCTCTCATGCAGAGAACCAAAACCACTTGAACATTCATTGGAATAGTTGTCAATATAACTTTGGAAACTTGATTCTCAGATCAGAAGGTTAGGCTACTAATGGAATAATTATTTTGCTGAATTAATTGACTGACAAACGCTGAGATCGTTGCAACACCTGCAAGTTTCCCTGTTCAACCCCTACATTCAGTTTGCAGGCATAATCAGAGCTGTACTTATATTTCGGGACATTTTTAAGTAAAAGTAAAAGATCTGCTCTGATCTTCAGGGTCTATGGCGCCTGCCAGACCGGAGAGGACTCATGCAGGTCAACTTCCAAAATAGTTCATCTGTAATTAACAGCAGCAGAAATAGTTTCATGTTGCTTGTCCGTGTTTTGTTCAGGTATGACCTGCATCAGATTCCGTGCTACAATCATCTTATCACGGAGGTTTGGGCTTTTCACAGAGGAAACACATTTTCTCTGCAGCCCTGGAGAGAAATAAATAAACCTAGTTTGCAGACAAAAAACATGAAAGACAGCAGGAGAGTCTGAAAGTGAGACCTGCAGGAACACAGATTGGCCTCTTTGAGGGCGGTGTTCAGGTAACAGGATTTCTAGTGTGTTATCAGAGCAATGGTGCCAACATGAAGATCTATTTCCATCTAGCCAAGCATCACTCAGTGTGTGGCTGTCCTATTACTCATTTAGTAAACAATTCATGATTCACTTTGACACACTGTGATAACATTTCCTTGGGCAGACACCTGCTCAGCGTCAATACAGAGATCTATGCAAGACACACCTGTACAAAGCTTTAGATTTCATATTATTTCTGCCATATCCTGCAGATTTCTGTTTTCTTCCTCATTATTCTGAGAGCAAACCTGCCAACAGAAAGTTTGGGAACCTTTGAGAATTTTTTTATTTAAAGTCAATTTCTGGCTCTATTTGTTGTCATTGAGAAAGTCCCTTTAATGGTGCTTCCTTTTTCTTTCCCTTTGTGTTAAGTAAAAGCTTTGAATGTGGAAAGCTTCATAAAAAATGCAGCAGAAAAGCAAAAAACAAATAAAGAAAGTCAACATATTGAAAAGAAGCTATGAGGCATATTTCCAGTCCTTAGCTGGATGATGAGGCAGGAAAGTGAAAATATCCACATTCTCACGGAGACAAACCATCTCATCGGAATAAAATAAAGTCCATTTACAGTATTTGCGTGTTATAAAAAGTCAGAAAAGCTGCATCTGTCCTAAAAAGCCAGGTCTGCTCTGATTGGTCAGCTCACCTGGCCTGAGCTGGCACTGCCTCGCAGTTCTGCATTAGCTGTGCTGAAATTAAAAATGTCACATTTATAAGTGATAAATGTCCCAGTGTGCAGTCTGAATCAGAACATTTATCATTGTCTTTCAGGAAACAATCGTTTCTAAAATAGCATGAACAAAAATGACAAATGTTGCTTGTTATTCATGCACCAGACACTGCAGTATGAGATCAATAACGCAGAGGATAATATATTAGAAATCATTTTAATCTCTCTGGAACTGCACAGTTTTTTTTGTATATGAATAAATATTTGAGTTTCACAAAATGTGATTGACGATAGAATGTTACAGCTAGCTTCTAGTTAGCTTAGCTTAGCACTGAATTTGGAAGAAGTTACAGGCACCACATACAGGTGCAGCTAGCGGGTGAGTCTGCCAGACATTTCTGACTCTCCTCTTTAGTTAAACTAGATTTTCATTAATCTTAATAGTATTTAAATAAGCAGCTGTGAGCCGTAGCTTCCAGAGCTCAACACAATTTCCACCGATGCTGTTAATCACATTTTAAACTGAGGAATAGAAAGGTGTTGTGTTTTTTCACAGGCATCCTTTACTTACTTAATATCTCTACTTTACATAGTGGGTACTAAACAGCTGCTTGGAGGGACTCCTGCATGCTAGGTTAGAATTTAAGGAATCTAAGTTTTGGTATTTGCACCACTTAGACTTCACTTGAGATGGTGAAAAAATGAAAGACCTACAGTAAGTAAACTGTGTCTCAGGATTCAAATGTTAGCTTAATCTTTAAGTTAAATAGTTTTAAGCTGACAATAGAAATACTGTTAACAGCATATAACCTTTGACTTATTTTTTTTCTATTTTGGAAATTAGCTCACCTTTCAGTCCCACGTCAGCTGTTATTTAGCCCCTTAAAGGGACTATACGCGATTTCACGTCCGGCTAGTTTTGGCGTGACGCTCTTTCTCTGCCGGGTTAATTTTCGGAACGTCCAGACTCCGATCAGCCAGTAATAGCATTCCCATAGTGATCTAGTATTAAGTTACGAAAGTTAAACCCCTTATAAAGCGTTACACAAAAGCTAAAAAAACTAGCCGCTATCGCTAACTAAGCTAGCCGGCCGTGAAATCGGGTATAGTCCCTTTAAAGGTGAAAAAGAATGATTGAGTGGGGTATTAATCCTTGTTCTTTGATGTGATATGTACCCCCAAAAAATTGGTTAGGTCTGTAATGGTTCAGAACCTTCTTGAAAGGCTGTCCAAAGTGCTCTATATGTGTGTTTGGTGAACAACACATCGTTTGCCATTTTGGCGTCATTTCTGAGCTTATCTGGCAACCTCATTATGAAATGCGTCTAAAACGTTGACATCATCCGTCGTCGCTGTGAACTGCACTCTGTGATTGGCTGGCGGCCATTGCCTTCACTACTTTCACTGCTAATATTATTAGCCCTGGCGTATTCGGTGATCCATCCTTATAGTATGTTCGAGCCAGAATTGGAACAGGTGGAATGGAAGAAGTTCATTGCTGGCGCTGCCAGGGAAAGCACGGCGGGGCTTCGCCATTTTTTCCGCCTTCAAGCAGAGAAGAGGTGCGAACACATTTCGAAGGGAGCGTGTGTGAAAGGGGGTGAGTGGTGTGTGTCTGTGCTGGGGGGGGGGTTGATCATTGTAATGTGACGTAACTTTACAGTCAAACATGCATTGGTCGATTTTCTGGAAGCAATTCAAAAAAAGGGGAAATACCGGAAACACAGATGATGACATTGAATGGCACTTTCTGTGTATTCTCAACAGCAGGGAGACTCTGAACCATCATCGAAAAATGAAAACTATGATTTTGATTCTCTATCACCTTTAAAAACACATATCATCCCAAGTTTCTGGCACCCAAAGCAGCTCTCATGGCCATAAATGGCTTGGTTATATCTGTAAGCATTTTTACACGTTCAGTGACTGAATTTGGGTATTTCAACTCACAACTGCATGACAGCAGTGCCTCAGAGCAAGTTGTCCAATGAACAAAGGGTTGGCGGCCCAATTGCGCCCGCCAAAGTAAAGTTTTGGTGTGTCCTTGGGTAAGACTCTTTACCCGCCCTTCGTTCTGTGTCGGCATCGCTGGTGTTCGGTGTTCGGTGGTGGTCTGAGAGGCTGTGGGACCCCTGGCTGCCGGTCGGCCCCAGGTCTATCACCTCCCAGTATGAATGAGTGGATGGATAATGGACTCAGTGTAAGCGCTTTGATTGCCGCTAGCAGTATAGCGCATTATAAATCTAATCTGTCATTATCATTATTGCTACAGTCTACTCAGTCTTTTATGCAATACAATACAGGGAAGCAAGTGTTGGCATTAGAAAGGTACTGCAATTCTTTCATGTTTAGCCGTGTTGCTTGCAACAAGTCTAAACAGCCACAGCTCGGTTTGCTTTCATGAAGCAGTGAATGAAAAACACATACCGGCATGTTGCACGTCATTACTATCTCATATTTTCTGTGCGCCTGCAGGCCATGTAATGCCAAGGGGTGAGACTCCTGCTGTGAAGAAATAACACAGCTATAACATGCCAACTTATGTTGTGTGATATTACTTCGTGACACCCTGCTGGAGCCATTTGGTGAGTCGTGTTAACGTTGTAAAACATTGCACCAAAGGCTCAAAATAGCAGGCAGAAAAGGGCCCAAAGTGGGATGTGTTCATATGCACTGCTGTGAGATCTGATTGGCCGTCCCCACGGACCAGGACTCAGTGCCTGAGTGCAGGAATTTCATACAAGAGCAAGACAGAAAGAAAACATATAAACTGAAATAAACAGACAAATGTATTACTGCTTCTGTTTTTCTGGCTTCAGTTAACACATCTAGGCAGCAAAAATGAACCTGAAAAGTCTTTACTGTTGTCTGAATTTGTAAAACTCCTTCCTGACTGTGTTCACTCAGCTGTGAAAGGATATCCTTGATGGAATGGCGAGTGTAAACAAGTCAGCCTCAGGTTGAAGTAACAAGGTCTCCGGAGGGCTTTAAAGTCGCAGGTGATTACAGAAAAATCCTTTAGCAAAAACTGTTTCAATTATTCCTGCAAAAATTGAGGTCACCTGAGCCGTTTGTCGGAAGCATATTAGCTCCCAGTCAAAGTTAAAGGTTGTTTCTAAGAAGGTATCAGATCCACCCCCCTCTCTCCCGTGGCAATACACAGTGTTTAGTTATTCTTGGCTTTTTCCTGCTGTAGTGGCCCGCTCCTTCAAAGACAGCTGAGTCTGCTGGGGCTCCATTAGTCTCTACATGTGCCGTGCTGGAAGACATGGAGGCAGAGCAGAGGAAAGGACAGGCGGAGTCAGGGAGGAAGGTGGTGCCACATGAGAAAAAAATGGATGAGGGCATAATGGAGCTGCCTCAAAGGCAAAGAAGAGAGAAGGATGAGATTTTAGACATTTTTGGGCATATCTGCTTTCAACCTCTCCCTCCTCTTCATCAACCCTGCTTGCCTCCTCGCCCCTCCTAGCCCCTCATTAAACACCCAGCATCTTTCATTTTCTCCTTCTGCTCTGCTTTCCTCTCCTATCTTCCTCTGGATGCCCCTGTGGTGTTCCCAACTTCACCAGTGTTATACGTCAAACTCACAAACTGGCAACTTTCTAGCAGAAAATAGTTTAATTAACAGTTTTTGTGTCTAAATGATGACTTCCAGTTCAAAGTCTGCAAGTTTATCTGAGAGTTCAATAAAATTTTTATCCCCTGTGTTCTACTCTCTTCTAGAAACTGCAGAATATCTCATTCTAATATATTTCTAATATATTTCCTTATTAGCATTCTTTATTTCCTTTGCAGTATAACAGCTTTTATCATTTTTGCTGCTTTTTGTTCACTTGTTTGTTATTTAAATAGCATATAGGATCTCGATCCTTCGAAGAATGGCCAACACACAGCTAACATGATGTAAAATTTACATATCTACACTTCTTCCTCCACTTTTCTTTTTTTATTTATTTACTTACCATTCTCATAAACACCCACTACAACTCTGCTTGTTCTTGGAGCCACAGCTTGTCATAAACATCTATTCTAATTATCATCATTATCATTTTTATTTAGAAAATTTAGAGCTTCCTGCTCACTTCTTTTACTTTCGCTATTCCTAACTGGACATTAGCTTCAACTACAGCTTTCTGTTCAGTGGAAAGTTTGACAGGAAGTGGCTTCGTCATAATTTCTGGGTCAAAATAGGAACAAGGTAGTGACAGTAGGTTTCTTAGTGATAAATAATGGTGTTATCATGGATCATGCATTGCAGATTTACAGTATTGTTTCTGAAAACCACATTTTGTGTATGGATTGCAAACCTCCTGGACAGAATATTGATGCCAGGAAAACATGAAAAAATGTTTACAGAATAGGGGATACTGTAGCTCTCGTGGGCACTGAGGCAAAGTAAGTTTATTTGTACAGCAAAGTTCCTGTTCTTGTGCTATAAATAAAACATTTAAAGTATTGCAGATAGTTGAAAGAAAGCATTTAACAGTAGCAAAATGTAGCAAAAAGTAGCAAAAATCACAATAAAATCATTTAAACAAATTAATCAATTGAGAAAAAAAAAAAACACAAATTGACTTGATTAGAAGGAATGAAAGTTCAAGGTACTGTCCCGATTTCATGCATAGATGCATGAAAACAGATTAAGAAGGATGAAACCCCCGGTACACACGTATATTGTGTTATATCTGGTCTATCCTCCTTTCAGAGAGGCAGGGACTTTTGCTCATTAAAGCTATGTTCATTTCGGGCAAAAGAAGCCAAAATCTGAATTTTTTGTCCATTTTACCCTTTGTTACACTTTCGTTTTTTTTATGAAAGCCTGAAGAGCACAAATCACAAATCAGACTCAGCTAAATCATGTAAACGCACCGTGTTATGAAGTCTGATGTGGGCCATAGACTGCACATTGGAGTCTAATGGTGGTGGTATTTAAATTATTGAGGGAACACAACCACGTCCCAGTAAAAAACAGAACTGAGCAGTAAGACCTGGAGCATGAATGAAGCCTCACACTGTATTCCTCACCTTCAACATTCATGTTTATGAGGGTAAAAGAAATTTCCAATAGAAGCTGAGTGTTTAAGATATCAAAATTGAAACCATTTAAGTCATTTATGATGGTATTTTGAGATAATTCCGTTTTCTCAAGTTCAAGAAAGTTATTACCAAACAAACTAGGACCACAATCACAGGCTGGTGTGAGTGGATCCTAATGTGAACTCAGACATTGGACAGATTACTGTATCTGCTGATAAAGAGCCCCAACCCCTAAAGTTTGAGGTATCCTTGGTGATTATGAAAGAGTTAGGACTTGTGGATGTATGGCACTCTATCACCTCAGAGAATGAGAATTTGCATTGATGTGTCAGGTAACTCCAGAATGGACTTTTTGGCATTTTAAAAGAAGACCTGTACAGGGTAAGAAACAGAAAATAAAACTTATCACAATATGAGATCAAAGCCTGGTCACACTCAAATTAGGATCAGATGAACTCCTCAGTTCAATACTGGAGACTGCAGGGGACTAAATGTCTCATTACTGGCTAATCCCCCACTTCAGGAATAGATGCAGAGGGGTTTGATTGGCTCTTTGACTCTAAATGATGATGGCCCCATCTACCCCTCTGTGAGGGACCACGGATGTGATGAGAGGGAAAATGAGACTTTTATCCGCCAGGCTAAAAAATAAAAATAAAGGAACAAGAAAATAAACACAAAAAAATCATGGAAAATCAAGAAAAATACCAAAAAACTGGAGACAAAAACACTTAAACCGCTGCAAGAAGCCAAACAGGAACTGAGTGAGTTGCTCATCTATAAGGCAGAGGGAGTTCATGCTGCCCACTCCATGTCAATTATGTAAAACTCAATCAAATACAGTAGTACTGGTAATCAGACACCCTATTTCTAATCAATACCGTCTCATCCAGAAGAAACCATTATGCTTTTACTGCATTAAATTGAAAAAAAAAGTACAAAAAACACCTGGGCAATAAGATGGAGAAGATTCCTGAATTTCTGCAACCCCTGGATAAGGAAAAGACCTGTTTAAATGAACTAATCCCCTGCATCATAAACAGGAGACCCGCCTTGTTTTTGATGCAAAGTCACAGTATCAGTCTTTACACAAATATAGATCCAGTGGATGGAAAGATCTTTAAAAGAATCCCTAAAAAAATCGTATAACTATATATTTACAAATATTGGTTGAATCAGACGTAAGCGGATTAATTAATGGTTAAAATATTAGAAGAATATTAAATTTTCAGTCAATGACTGCAGATCCAAAGATGAACAAGATGAGGAGATCCGGTCAGCTTTGCTCTCTAAATAAAACCCCTGGTGGAAGCCAACAGATAGAATCCACAGACACGTGGAATAATGGATGAATTCAACATGTAATGGGGTTATCTGTGGATGATGTACTAACAACGAAGCTAATCATATGCTGCAAAATTAATGAGAGAAAATCTGAGGCAATGATTTTATCTGGAACTTGGCTTCCACAATTAAATGATGTAGCGTTCTGCAGACTCACAGCATGCCTCTAAATGTCTAACAGCTAGCTTTACAAAGCTAACTCAAGCAACAACATATCAGAGAGGATAACAGATTTGACAAGATGAAAGACTCTTCTGCTCTGTGCTCGGAAGAATAGACAGTGAGAGTGAATACACTGGAAGTCTCCTGTACGTATATATTACAGTCTTTACCTGCAGGGCTTCTTGTATCTTCTTTCACCTTGTTAGATAAGCTTACGTCCCAATTTGTGTGGTAAGCAAAAGACTAAGAGAAAGAGCTACTATCACAAACTGAAGGAAGGGGGGCAGCTCAGCCCCCGGCTGTATCTGAGGATTTACATTTTCCACGAGACAGGCTGGGTTCAAACAGAACACAACTCAATACAAGGGGATTAGTCTTATCTTCATTAGGGTTTTATTATTAAAGTGAACAACTTTAGAATAAAGTCCAAGTATATGTGGATTAGACAGTGCACATGGGCTATAGTCAGAAAGAATACTGGTAGGACCCTCTTCACACTAGCTGGTTAAAATAGACTTCCTACCATCGCTGTGGGACAGTAGATTTAAAGAGAGGCAAGCTAACAGCCATAGCACAATCAACTAACACTTTAATGATAATGGCTTAAAACCAGCAATTAAAAAATCAATTTAGACTACCGCAAATAGATATTTATTTTCTGCTTCTGAGTAAGGAACTATATCCAGAGTTATTTAGAATGGGAAAAATTAAAAAGGAGCCAGTGGACATTGAACAATATTCTATTATGCAATGAAAAAAACATCTAGAAGGATCTTAAAAAAGCTTCCGTGCATGGAAAAATGAAATGTATATGCATGCATTGCTTGATGTACTGTACACAGATCCAGATTCCTCTGTCGATATTTAGATAGTGTGTTTACATGCAGGGGGACAGCAGGGTCATCTGGCTTTCAGCTGAACTCAAGTGGAGCTTTCTCCGACACTTGACTTGCCATCATAATTTCATTTGCATAATTAGCCTGGTGCATATAAGTGTAATGGATGCTGTATCACGAAGAATAATGTTGTGGGAGAAGCAAAAAGTGGAGAAAAGACGCCCTAAAGATGTTTAGAAAAAACAAAAATCTTTCTTCTTTCAATTTATTTGTTTATAGTGTTTTTTAAGCCCCATTTGGTTTTCAGTTAAGAATCTATAACAAGTTACAGTAGGCTCCATTTTTTGTGCAAACGTTTCATTAACAGGCATTAATATATGCCGGTAAGGAGGGCAGGATCAGCCAGTGAGTCTCTGCACAATGCACTTTGTGTCTGCACATGGAGCAGCAGTAACCTGAGCGTCTCTGCCTGCAGATGCTGCATTGCTGCTGTGTGAGGACAGATCCCCTTGTGAGTGCTTTAGATGAGGCGACCTGCAGCAGCACCCCCTGCTGAGAAGATGCAAACGATGCACGAACGATGCACGTTTGCATCAGTCTCCAAAAGTCTCCAATAACACCAGATAAATTCGCTAGATTTGTTGGTTTTAATTGAAAAAAGTGGCAAGTATAGTAAAAAAGCGTTATAGAGGTATGAGGTATATGAGCTCAATGTTATCCCTCTTTTGGATGAAATGTGGGATGATGGGAAAGTTTTTGTGTGTCTTCTGAGAATACATCAGAAAATTATAAAAAAAAGTCCAAGCATGTTTCACATAGTGTTACTGCTTTCTAGGAAAATCCCAAATATAAACTGGAGGAAAGAAGCCCAGCGGATCCACAAACGGAGACCATGGAGTACATGACAGCCAGTAAATATGGACATTTTCTTCAAAGATGGATTTTCAACACCAGAGAATGAAAAAAATTTAGCAAAAAAAAAAAAAGAAAAGAAAAAAGACTTATTGATGTAGTTTCAGATCCTCAAAGAGCTTCTGCATGCAGCATGAATCAATACAATCTATCCAAAGTTAAAGTTTAAATGTCTATATTATTTACCTTATTCTCTAAACGTCCAATCAGTTCAGCCAGGCGGTTGATTTGAGCCTCCAGACCCTCTTTCCTCACCTCCACAGCACCTGAAACACACACACAAGCACAGATTCAGAATAATCCAACACTTCTACACATTAACTTGCAAGACATATTGCTGGTCCATGATCAGATCTGTTGCAGGAGGATCTCATTTATTCAAATATATCTTATACATACTGAAATCTCATTTCCCCCAAGTCACTGGTTGTTGCAATATTTATGTCCAGAGAATACAAAGCTCATCCACCAATATGCTTCAGTCCATTTTCTCTTCAGCTTTCATGCCATGTGAGTGCGATCCTTCACATCATCCACAATCATGAGGCAGCTTTAGGGTTGTGGTAACTCTGCCGCATGTGTTGATGTTTACTGCATGGAATTATACCACCTGTGCTAACCTCATCGAACAGTTCTGTTGCTATTGTTCTATCATGAATATTTCATGTAAAAGAGGACTTTCAGACAGGATGATAAATAGGCAATTGTATGTGTTTAATGAAGGAGGCTAGCCTGTTCAAAGACAGTGAGGAATTAAACGGACGTGGAGCCAGATCCTTTGAGGCCTCCTGTTTAATTGGCTTTAGTTGCAGTGTGATTTTAAGATGTCCAACTACACAGGGTTCCTTCTAATAAGCTTTTATTTTTCAAGATATTTAACTTTGGCACAAAATATTTGCCTTTTGATGAGGAGGAGCTCCAGCATGATGAGAATACCCATCATTTCCTTGGATTCCTTTTATCATAAAAAGTAAAATCTTTATAAAATGAAAATTCATGGAAAAGGGCAGACTATTTCAACCAAAAAACGCCTCTGGCTAGCTTCCTCATTTAAAATATGTAAACTTTTTTCCGTCCCCGCCACTCAGAAATGGTATCATCCAAATTCAAACAATGCCCAACCCCATCCATAATCCTCAAAAGAAACAGGTTTGTTATTCCTGACTACTATGAAAAACTAAGAATGGGCTGCCTCATAGCTTGAATGAAAAATGTCATATTTAAAGCGAAGTTCTAATGAAAATGAATATCTACAAACAAGTGGGAAGTTTTCTAAAATGCAACAGCAACTTAAATCCACTATTTGTATGAAGCCTTATTAAGCATACACATCATAGAGGCTCTTACCCTTCTGACTGATCTCATGGTGGAGTTTACTGTAGCACAAAGGATGGTCCTAACAACTTTTATACCCAATCCTGACACCCTCACCAGTCACTGAGTAATCTGTTGACTGTGGAGTATTTCACAGCATGGTCACTTTTTTCATCAAAAACTTCAGCTTTTCTTTGCTGGCATTGTATTGATCAGGGTATGGGATTAGGAAACTAGGAATTCATAATGTTTACAAAGTTTAACCCTTTAATACAATAGTTCATTAATAATAAAGCACTGAGAAGTTTACTTTACTAAAAATTGTGATAATAACTGACTTAAAAAGAGAACAAGAGTTAAATCTCAAAAGAGGGATTTGAGTTCTATCTAATAACCTATTGATGAGTGGTGTAGTAATTACAGGCTGTGGATCTGTTTCTGTGTAGGATTGCGGTTTGGTTTACCAGTCCGAGCATGATTTTGTATACCGAAGTATACATGTATGATTTATTCTGGGAGAAGTTTTCAGTGTGCTCTAGTGCCTGTCCTGCAGAATGCCCAGTGCAGAGCTGATCTTTCTTACTGCAACACTTGCATGTTTATGACGACATACAGAGAATTTCTAACTTATTTTTCTAATGTCTGGTGTTAAAATAATTGACTGGGAGCCTTTACAGTACATATTAATCCGCTCCTCTAGTTCATGTTGTTTGCCTCTGCAATTTAAACTTTTATCAACTTGCGGACTTCTCTCCTCCATTCTACTTTTCCTCCTTCCTTTCCTCCTTGCTCTCCCCTGAGCACCCGGCCTCCTTTCATCCTCTGATGACCCCCAAACAGAAAATTGGAGTGTAGGCTGCCCACTCTTCATTAAAAGCTTTAACAGCGAGTCAATTAGACCTTCCTCGCTGCGCCCCAAACACACACACACACACACTCATCAGCCAAACTTTAGTCAGTAACCATGGAGACAGCTACAGATAAAAGCCCAGTGGTCATTTTCATGGACCTAAGGAAATAAGTGGTCCCATCAAGTGTGTGAGGCATCATAGCCTTCGGTTAAGTGTGAGGAGCGAGGGAGTCGTGTTGATTAAACCAGATTTGAGTTATTCAAAGTTTTTCTGCTTTAAATTTCTATTCCACATTCGTATGTGTGAGTCAGGTCATGGAAAATGCATTATGCTGTTTCTAAAATTGAGAAGACAAAGTTGAAATGTTAGTTAGTTCCTTTAATGTTCTATTGGACATTAGTTCCTCTATGAAATCGAGGAAAACTCCCTGCTCCTTTCCTTCTAATGGAAGTAATAAGTGAAGTCATAAAACTAACTTTTTGACTGAAACTCAGAGGTCTCATTCTGACATTGCAGTGTTATTAGAAATACTTGCCAACACGTTTTAAATTAACAATAAACTTTCTTTTACACATGCAAACTAGAACTTTTGGAAAACCTAACCAAACCACTGATGCCTGTCAACTTCTATCGTCTGATTCAGATTTTGTTCAGACGTTAAAAAAAGCATCCAACAGTTTTCCGTCTACATCTCTTGCATAACCTGCCAGAGCACGTTTAACTTTGTTCCTTCTGCTTAATCAGGAAAAACAGCATCAAAGATGTGGAGTTATGCGAGCATCGTGTGTGTGTGTGTGTGTGTGTGTGTGTGTGTGTGTGTGTGTGTGTGTGTGTGTGTGTGTGTGTGTGTGTGTGTTGGGGGAGGGGGGGGATTCACTGTACAGAGCCGGTGTGATTGTTCAGATTAAAGCTTGTTACATAATCTACTAGAACTTTGTTCCGATCCTGTTTTGGTCCCGTTACTCATTCTCTACAAGAAGCTCTGTCTGCATAGTGGTGGGGGTGGTGGGCTTACTGTTTAGATGTGTCTGTGATTTTCTGTCCAATGATCAATTGACTGAGTTATTTCATATTTGCCAAATTTTGTCCGTGGCAGGGCGGGATGTGAACCAGCGATGGTTTTATCTGGCCTGTGAGGGGCTTTCACTCCGCAGACTCAATGCTGACAGTGCTCTCGTGTTGAAAACCAGAATTTTCTGTGAGACAAAGCAACCCCCAACAGACGACAAAAACAAGAGCAGATTTACATAAACTGTATTGTGAATTAACCAGTCAGCTGGGAGGGATATCATTGTTCTGCCCACACATTCCTTGTCAGCTGTAGAGTGTGGGCGGTGAAGTATTAATCCTTTTTCTTCTCTTGTTGAAACTGGAGTTCCTATAGAACAATGGTTCCCAAACTGTGGGTCGGTCCCACATGTGGGTCGCAAGATCATTTCAGGGGGTCGCCAGACAATTGTGAAAAATATATAACCTAACCTATATTCATCAAATAGATTTGGAATTTTATCATGACGCTCAAAATGAAACCATTAACAGAGAGATAAATCTCAATATAAAACCTTAATTCTGTAACACATTAATGAATAAATCTAAATTAATAAAATCGAGCCTTATACTGATAGGATCCTGCTGGATGACCAATCTGATAAATAATTGTCATACCAGAAGGGAGGGTGACAAACCTATATGGGGGGTCGTGGCTCAAACGTTGGGGAACCAGCGCTGTAGAAGATGGCAGGTTGTGACACCAAACACGTGGATGTCTATGGGCGAAACTATAGTTAGGAAAGAAACGCTGAGCTTTATCCAAAACTTTTACTGAAATTCCCACTGATGTCACACAGGTTTATTTTATTGCTTCTATTTTTACTGTATTTTTGTGTGTTTAAAAACTTTTTGGGAGCAGTTTTTATAGAAGTACATTTTGTCATTATAGTATACTGTGAGCTTTCTGCATTACTGAAATGTTCTTGTGTGGAAAATTTCAGCGTAAAATGGTTTTGGGTGGAAATTAAATGTAGCATGCTTCATTTTGTAGTGAGGGAAAACCCAAAAATCGTGATCTCACTGTCAAAGCATGCGAAAATGGAGCCTCCTTACAGAATGGTTACAGTGAAAACTAAAGGAAATTAAGCCCAATATTTCAAAATTCCCACCAACAGAGTACAATATATATTGGAGGTGTCTGTAAGTTAGAAATTTTTGGATCAATTTCTTAGCTTATAATTGCTACCAGTGATTATTTCTTTGATAAATATTAATTAAAATGAGGAAAAATTAATGAGAAATGGCCAAAATTTGTACTGGCACTGAACATATTTATTTTGATTCCAAGTGAAAAAGAATGTTTGATCAAGTAAGGTGGGATATTTGCAGTGGATACATCCTGATTCACATAGAGTTATCTGTTTGTGATTAGCACAGTGTGGCGTTTACAGCTTATTATAGGTTTATTCTAATTTTATAGCTAAACTCTCGATTTATTCATTTGTCTGTTTAACTTCACTGAAATCCTGATTTTATAACTACTATGTTGTTTAATTAAACCGCTAATAAGTAAAAACAAAAAAAATCTGCACAGTGAATTGAGCTATAATTGAACAAAAAAAAGGAGGCCACATAATTTATCTCCCAAATGCAGAAAAGCTTGGTACAAAATGTAAAAATTTCATGTAATGTCTCATCATCTTATATAAATATGTGAACATTTAACATTTCAGGCTGTAAAGAGAATTCACCAAAAAGTAGGAAACTAAACTTTTTACAGCCTTGGAATGTTCACACCTCTTTTCTGAACACTTTGAGGTAGTTTAATGAAAAGTTTACCTAGAAAATATGTGTCTGACTCTTATGTATTGTATTTACTGAATACTTTAATTTAATTTTATATGAAAAAAAAATCATGTAGGCAGAGACTTCCTTTTCTGTGGCATAGAAGGGGATTAAAACACTTTGTAAGCCATGCATATAATTAAAACTGTGAAAAAGTGTGTTTAGGTCTATGTAAAAATCTTCAACATTGGGTAAAACACATGCGTTTGTCTCCTATACCTAGTGCCTCGTCAATTTACAGCCAGGGTTAATTTGACGTACTCTGTCACATGCTAGCAACTGGATTTCAACAAACTGTCCGTTTCGTGTGCACACTGTGGCTGATTCAAAAAGAAAAGAACAGAGCAAGAGTTCATGTAAGAGTCAACATGAGACTGACTTTTACTGGCTGAAGAGCGCTCAGAGCCCAGGCAGGATGCAAGATGGATGCTGATTTAACGGTTGCTAGAGGCACCTTGCTGAGAAAATCTGCCATAATTCAGTAATGCCTCTCTAACTAAGTCCTGGTGTTAATATAAAGAGAGACTGAGTGATGATGTGTCTTTATTATTTTCTCTCGTTCTTTTTGCAAATATATGTCTTATAACGGTATAGGGTCATTGACATTTCCTAATTCTACATCACATTTGCTGCTATAAAGCTTCTATCACATAAGCTTTGCCAAGAATACTGATAGCAACTCCCCACCATCACAGGGCTGGGCTTTAGGACTTGTTGCTGACACCAGGCTGGATGCTCTATTTCCTCTAACAAAGATCTGGAGTACTGATGGTCTGACCACGTTTCCACTGTGTGATGGTCCATGACGTCTACGAGCCTGACAACTCAATGCCACGAGGCATCAAGGTTAACATGCAGCTACTTTGCTGCACAGGAATGTTTGAAATGGCACCTGTGAATGTAAGTGTGCATTTCCTACCCTGACCAAGGTTTTCCAGTAATAACTAGTCATCTAGTTCTATCAGCTGTTGATCAATGATGGTGCAGCACTGCCTGAGGAATCACAGACAACGGAGCTAAAACTTAGACTCACTTGTCCTTTACACATTAAAATTCCTCGAGATACTTGAAAAGTTAGATTTTCTGCAAAGCAGAAGGAGAAAAATGCAAATTCTTTCCAATATTTCTTTGAGGAACATTGCTTTCAAACAGTTCAATGTTTTTCGCATATTTTCTGAGAAACTCAGGATCATCTGTCCATTTGTGTTCCTCAAGCACTTCTGTGCGTCTATACAAAATCATAATTACTACTACAAATCTGCTGGCATCACTCATTTGAAAGATTATTTACAGGTTTATTCATTTATTTATTTCCTCATTGCTGCTCTAAGTCACTGAAGCCTGAAATGCAGTGAAGAGAAATGTGAGATAACAAAAGTTATTTAGTCAGAAATTACATGAAAAATGGTGCAAAATAAGGAATTTATTAAAAAAGCTATTTCCTGTGAATTGTGGGTTTTACAGCAAAGTTTTGTAACAAATTGAACAAACTTTCCTTCAGTGTCTAAATTAACTTGAACACACAAGCATGAATCAACAAAGACCTGAAATGAATAATTCATTTCACTATAAAAACCATCACTGCATAGAAGGACACACAGCAGACGGACATTACAACAACCCTATAGCTCAACTTAAAACTGCCTATTTTTAGCTTCTCATTCTCTTTATACCGATTACAACATGCACATAGCTTGGGGTCAGGACGGTGGGGACATGCAAATCCTAAATGGTCCCTGCTACTTTCCATCTCACCAACTCCTGAGATGCGACTCTCTCTGGAGTTTCTCAGCAACGTGTTGCTGCTTTAAGTCATGCTTTTTTTTTTCAATCAATTTCACTGTTTTTATTGGCTTTGCCCTTCCCTTTCTTGCTAACACCAGCTAATTGTGATGGAAAGTCCGTCTCTTTTCAAATATTTTGGCTCTTTTGACTTGGCTCCATTAAAAGATTTGACTCTTTCAGCTCCCAAATAGTTCATTTGAGTTTGACTCAGAGTTTCTGTTTTAATCCAACTTAGAAAGTTGTTTGTTTGTTGGTAAGCAATTATTTATTTATTCTTTTAACATGAGAGCTTTTATGTATGTTTGTGTACTTTTTCATTAGGAAAAAGTTGTTTCATATTTTTATCAAACCTTTAAACTGAACACAGAACCACACCAAGCAGATGCAGTAAATTAAGGCCAGTCTGACACTTTAAAGGTACAGTGTGTAACTAATTTGGCTTTATATTAATAAAAATCAAACATTGTTTTCATAAATATGTATTTTCCGAAAGTCTATTCACAATCGCATCAAAATAAAAACATTCTCATTGCTTAGAATTAGTTATTTAAAAATACATATGAGTTATTGTACCTAATACAAGGCTAC
>JBBBVT010000010.1:5533993-5546049 GCA_037177035.1 Craterocephalus eyresii
AACATAAATATAATAAAGAAATAAAGATATGAAATAAATATTTATGTAACATTTAAAAACATGCTTAAAGTTATTATTACAAATTCAAATTTCAAAAATAAAAAAAAATTTTCATACATATCATAGAAAAATGTCAAAAAAAGAATTAAAGGTTGTTCATTAAGTTTTCTAAAAGGATAGTACATTGTATATAAACATTATAACAATTTATTCACTAAATTATTTGACAGGGACTTTGTATTTGTATTTTTTGTAGTTAACAAAAAAGCTGATGCCAAGCAAACAGAGTTTATTAATGACGCTAATTGACAACTTCTGTCCCTGGTTGGGCCCAGAACAAAATAAAACAATACAGGATTTGTACATATTTATGCTAAAACAAAGGGAAACATTGGGATTTTTCATTATTTCTAGGTTACTATGTTCATATTTTACTTTTCCGGACCACTTGAGATCTAATTCTCCTGATCTTAAATGAGTTTGACACATCCTGGATATAGAGTGTGAAGGGTGCAAGTGCCACTGCCTAAGGCCACAGTCATGCAATTAATGGAGAAAGTAGATTTCAGCTTCAGTTTTCCACACACTGCACAACAAGAAAAAAGCACTAAGTTTCCAATCTGATATTCTGGATCAATACAAAGAAGCAGATTTTTGTCTAAACCTAACCAAATTATTCCCAAAATGGTCCCAAGTGTCCTGTTTGCAACTTAGAATAAAATCTCCAGAAAATCTAATAGTGTGATGGTGTGTCACCACTCCAAGGACAAGGACTGACACACCATTGCCTTCTGACAATATCACAGTATTTATTTGCCCTGATCTGATCAGATCAGAGCATTTAAAGATCCAGGTTGCTGGGCTACCTGCCTCATGCATCTGCAAAGGCGCCTGTATCTCTATATGCCCCGCACCATGTCTGCGTTGCATCCACTTGAGATGTCCTGGCACTAAAATCCGATCAGATCACTTACATTTAACAGATCTTATTCCAGAAACTAATCTTAGCTGCCTGCAGTCTCACCAAAGCCACATATCCGCCCATAATTGACTACACATGTACTCCAGAGAGCGGAGTCACTCGGTCATGTCAGCTTTTCCGTCAGAAGTCACAGTGCAGTGATTCAGGGAGACAATTAAGGTTCCTGTGCAGTCAGCCATTCTCCTCTTCGCTCTAATCAAAGACAAACTGCCCCATGAGACGCCGAATCACACAGGCCATACTGACTTCCATCATCACAGTCAGTGCCTTCTGCACACATGCAAACACACAAACTCACAGGCTTCACCTCAAGTGGGAATACTGGAGTTGATTCAGCTGTATTTCAACAGCTTCCAGTGGAGGCACGACACAGACACGTCTATGTAACCCAGCGAACTGCGCTCCCACCTCTGTTTGATGCTTTAACCAACATCGCATTAATAACCACAGTCCTGAGATTCAGTCATCAAAGACGGAAACATGTCTGAACACACGGGAATAAAAGAAATCTTGGCAGTGTCCTTTAAAGGATTACAAGTCCATTATGAGTCCATAATGCACACTTAGTGATTAAGTAAAGAAACGCTGGGGGATTCTGGAAGAATGACTGAACGTGATGTGATGAGTATGGCTTTTCTGCAGAGATGTGCAGGATTACAGCCGTGCGTAACAAAACACTGCTAAGTGCTTTGTTAAAAGGCTTAAAAAGGTGCAATCCAGGGCTATTTACAATTCACAATACCTGTGTGATACGCTAAAAATGATGTACTGTTTGCAGCTCAGATGAGTTCGTTTTCAAAAATAGGAAAAACCCGAACAAGAGTGTGCTGGGAAATGATGAACCGGGCTGGAGATCATGTCTGAGGAGTGGAACTAAACTAAACTAAACTGCAGGGTGGTAACCTGTTAGCTCCTCCTGAAACTCAGGCCTCAGGTCTTCTGACATGTGGAGGCGGCAGCGTATGAATTAATTAATGATTTGCACAGAAGGGTCAGTTTATATCAGCTAAGATCTTATCATGTTCACATAATAGTTGAATGGTTCATCATGTTCAATATATGAGCCCATCCTGAAGACCGTTTTAACTCTGCCCAAAGCAAGTTGAGGGATTTGAACAGCAACATGTTAACAAATTAACAAAATATAAAAATAAAAAAAAACATTAAAAGGAAAACTTTGTTCAAAAGAAAAGTTCAGTCAGACAAGCAGTAAATATCATGCAAGCGAAAGCCCACCATGCAGCTATCAGCTGCTCCAGAAAGCAGGTTATGTGGAAACTCTGAGCAAGGTAAGTCTTATTCTGAGTCTGTTTCCATGGTAACTGACTCTAAAAGGGCACCTCCTCCCATCTCCTTCCACCTGAAGCAGCTGTCAGACATGAGTTGTTCGTACTAACATGGTTCCAGAGATGGAGAAGCTGAGTTTAAACACAATGATTTCAGTGTTGTTTCCTGATTAATACTCATGAGACGGGGCAGGATTCTCTTGCTGTACCTGTCCAACATGACACGACGCCGTATGACATCAAAGCAGGATTTGCTGCGATACTTTTTAAAAATGTATCTTATAAATGGGATCTTTCTTTATAACACAGGCAACACAGAATATTTAAAAAAAGTTGACGCCATGTCGGGTCCTGAGAAAATAAAAGCTCACTGGATGCCTGTTCATCCTCTTGGATGAAGGAAATTAGTCTTAGTCTAAATCTAAAAATAATCTGGATATTAGATGAGAGGAAGTACTGAATAAGGTAAAACAGCATTTATGGGGATTAAAACTTAAATTAAAATTTCTAATAAATGGACAATTATTGTCTACTAGCTGTAATACGTTACCTCAATAAAATGTATTAATATTTAATTTCCTGTTGCCTACATGTGTTTGTCCCAACGCACATGATCCAGTTTAACTATAGGTAAACATCCAGTCAGAGGAGCAGCGGATTCAAACTGCCACACTGACTACGGATGCATGTTTTCCCATGATGCTCCTCTCTACCCCTCTTTACCAAATACCCTTTCCTACTGCCCGCATACTTCAATAAGCACCTCCCGCTCCACTCGGGTAAATTAACTGGCTTTGAGTCAGCGGTTGCCATGGTGAATCCAGGTATCTGGGCTCCACTGATGATGGCTTTTTACTGTGGATCCCAACTCTGGGTAAACAGACCAACCAGCTCAAAACAGCTGAACTGGAGCTGAAAACTCAGAGTTGCTCAGCTTCAGTTTCTGAGCAGACTCAGAGCTAGTTCCACCTCCTTTCAGGAACCGGCCCAAGATGATCCCTATCTGCAAAGTATATCTGACACCAGCAGCTAACCCTTCTCTGGATACTGGGACCTGCCGGTTTAAACTGCAGAGAAACAGGGATGAGAGGACTTCCTCAGAAAATCAGACTAATGTTAGATTTATGTGCAGAGTTTATCTTGCACTTTGATACAACGTGGATGCATACTTACTACTAAAGGGTCCGCACTGTGAAGAAGGGCTGGGTTTCACTCCTAATTTCCCGAATCGATTCGATTCACAAGAGCTTTGATTCGATTTCGATTCATTTCGATTCATTTTCAGAGATTCATGTCATGTCAATCAATATTTCTTGAATATGGGACATTCGCACACATAAATTTCTATGAAACGCTGAAGCAACCTTTCAACAGTGTGTATTTTATATACATTTAATATTCATGTTTTTATTCAAAAATGTCCAGCACTGGCATGTCGCATATATAACTGTAACATTTATTTGTGAAAATAACCAATGTTACATGTTAAACAGAATATAGTGTTAACTAAAACACAACACTACTTTAAAAAAGAATGACCAAATAAAAACTAAGCTTTCTTTCTTTAAAAAAGATTTTAAAAAAATCGATTTTGGTATTTTATCAATCGATTATTGATTTTTTATTCTAAAATCGGTTTAAATCGATTAATCGATTTTTTAAACCCAGCCCGACAGTAAAGGGTTAAAATCTAAGAAAAAGCTGAGAAAAATCTGAGTTAAAGAAGCAACTGATCAGCGGATACTAGTTGGGTTTGTTGCAGTCATGGTGACAGACAATAAAACTTGAAAGAGATGATACCCACAGATACTGTATTATATTCCTTTAACAGGCAGATTCAGGCTGTGTGAGCCGCTCTGTGAACACAATACTCCAACATCTCAGCTTGGTCCTCTGCAGTGTACTGATAACAATGGGAAGATTTAATCTGTGTGGTTTCAGGTTGAAACATTTCCACGGTGTAACTCGTTTGACCTGATGTGTGATCTTCAGAGAAACTTTTATGAATTTATGATTATTATGAATTTTTATCCTAATTTGTCTGTGTATTTTGTCCGTCTGGTGTTCACTTTGTGTTTTTCTGGTTAACTATAACTTTGCATTAAAATGCAACTCATGGACCATGTTGAATTTGGAAAACTCTTTTTCCCAGGTGATATTCCTCCTAAAACATCCAGAGCATCCAAAGTGCAGAGCACCAATAAAAAAAAATCAAAAGTGCACATTCTGTACGCTCCGCCGTTCATCAGATGGTTAATCTTATTCTCTCTGTGTCCTGTGTGTGCATTTCATACTCTCTTCCTCTGCCCGGCATGTCCCACGGGCCTCACTACAAAACCTGGGATAGAAAAACTGTAATCTATAATTCACACAGATCACTGACCTGCGAGGACAGGATGCAGCGTCTCTCACCGCCGGCTCCATGAGCACAGCCCTATGATTAGCTACAGCGTGCATGGTTATATCTGGAAGTGTGTGAATACGTGTTTCTATTGCAACAAATTTGCTGCATGCACGTGTAAATGTGTGCAAAACACATTGTAGTTTACTGTGCCGATTCAAACCAAACCTTTCCAGGACCCAGCAAACCTTTAAGGCCGAATAATTTTGTTGTATTTAGTGTGAATTAAATAAAATCTGAAACATTTACAGGGTAGAAGACGGGTTCTTTTAAGCTTGTTTTTGTGCACATCCAGAGTGTGTAATTGTTCCAGATCCACCTACACACGAGCATTAAGGAAAAGCATAGCCTCCCCATGCAGCACAGCAACCCACACACACACTCATACACACACAGTCTTTTGTGATAAGATGAAGGTGGCTGATTACAGGAGATTGCAGAAAGTGGTAATCAGTGATTACAGGGGTTGGACTCGTTAGGGGAAATTATTCCATCTTCGGTGTGTCTCTGAAGGAGGAGAAGCTCTGTGCAGCGGGAGCACTGACAGTGATGCAAGCCTCCAGCTCCACCAGCACGCTCCTCCTGCAAAGAATTTCACCTGCAAACACAGACAGATGTGTCTTCTGGACTGAGCTCGGCAAAGTCATGAGCATGTAAACAGGCCTCGTGTTGTTATGCTGTCATAAAGAAAAAAGCCCCACATGGATCGAAACACAGAGGGACAGAGGAAAGGCCAGGAAAAAAGGAAAAAACAAATGTCAGTCAGTGAAACAAAGTCTTTCATTTCTTTCTGCGTCTGGAGCAGTGGCTGCTGAAAATCACTGCGGCTGGAAGCGGCCGGGTCGCAGCTAAACTCTGCTCCTCAGGACCAACATCTGTGACATTGGAAACTGAGGCTTTTTATTTATGGATCAAGTTTTGCTTTAACACTAAAATAAGTTTAAATATAAAACATGAAACTCTCAACATCAGTGGAGTTGATGCCCTTTTTACACTTTATACACTTTTTAAATTAATTTGAGAATTAATCTGTCTTCCACCACCTGCAAGATCCTGAAGCCTAAAATGGAGATGTTCCAGCTTTTGCAACAAGGTGATGTGGCTTATCTAAAGTTTAAAGAAAACATATCAAATATTTAAACCCGCTGGGATCCGCTGGTTAATAATTAATGTCATCTTTGTTTAAACTACGTTCAAACAAAATCTAAAAAAGCAATACTGTATGTGTCGTTAAAGGAATACACCTGCTCTGATGATGATCATAAAAGACACCTAAGAGCATGATGTCCTAGATTCCTCTTGTCACAGTGTGACTGCCTACAGTGCTAGCAGCATGTTCTGATGTGAAAAAATGTAACAACCAAGCCAAATGTTGAACAAAAAAGAAAATCTGCAGCATGCAAATAATAACAAACAGCACAAATAAATCCTCTTCACTGTCTTCAGACCAGTTTTAATTCCTAATTTGATAATAGTAACGTACTTAAGAACAACAAAAAAATCCCAGTCTTCAGAGTTTGCACACAGTTCAGTTTTCTATCCGTCTGGCTTGTGGAGTTCTATACTGTAGCTTAGGTTTTGTTGTGCTTCTAGTACTGTGCACCATTTCAAATACCCTGTTAGCACCATCGACTGTAAAATAAATGGACGAACCTTAAAACCAGGTGACCCGCAGGTTTCTGATGAGCTGGAAAGAAGCTCAGTGGGAAGTTCCCCCTACGCCATCTTGGTACTGTCACGTGTCTCTAAACTCCTGGAAAACTCATAAATGCCCGACGAGGAGGCGCTGAGAGAGGGGCTGTGAGCATGGGGAGGGATGATTGACACCCATCAAACTGTTCTATGAGCTAACAAAGCTCACAAGGAGCTAACGGGAGCTAACCAGCTACGAGGAAGGCGGGCTAAAGATAAGAGCAGGCTAAAAACTTCGTAATTATGAAGAATTTTAGGATTAAATAACATTTAAATTAATGAGTTAGAATTTTTCTCCCTCCCCCCACAGTTGTCATGAAGGTAAACCTGACCTTTTGAAGCTAAAACATTTTTTGAACCAGGCTGTAAACATGTTTCATTCTGCTGTAAAGTTGGTATTTTTAACATGGGAGTCTTTGGGGAATTGCTCTTTTTTGCAGCAGCACCTAGTGGAAGAGGGGGGAACTGCAATTTTTGGCACTTGAGCAGAGGCTTCACATTTCTAAGCCAGAGGTTGTCACTTGGTTAGCACGATTGTTACCATGGGAACATGAGAAAACAAAGTTAGCTACCAGCTCCATCTCGGCTTGCTTTAAGCTATCAAATATGTAGATATTCTGTAGGAAACAGCTTCTGTTCTGATGTTCATACAGTTGTGCTCACAAGTTTACATACCATGGAGCTGTTAGTTTAATCATGGTTAGTGGTTGAGTAAAGCCATTTATTATCAAACTATTGTGTGTTTGGTCTTTTCAAAATCATAGTGACAACACAAACTGCCATAATGTCCCTAATCATACGTCTGCAAACCATTTACTGCCTCCTTTAGCATCATTGATAAAGTCTTCTTTGGTGTTTTTGGATAAGGCACTGTATTTTCTGAGATGGTAAAGCTTCCTGTTCTCTGTGAAACGTTTCCAGTTCCTTGAGTTTTGTGGGATGTCTTGCATGTTTGAGATCTCCCCAAAGCGTCTCGGCGATATTAAAGACGCAAATATGGAACTTTTGCAGATTTTCTCAATGAGGCGCCTCCCTTCCACAGCTAATCTTGCATCCATCTTGCATACTGAGAGCCCTTGATTGTCCAGCTAAGTGGACAGAAAAACTGTTTCAAATTATTCTCCATTAAAATAGCTTCTCATATTTATTCTTTTCTTTGCAAGAAAAAGCAAATCACTCATTGATTTAAGCTGCAGATGAATAAAAATGGGAGTTGACCCAGCATCTTTGCTGCACTGAAGTTTCAGTTATCTGCATCAAACAAGCAGCAACAAAAAGGACTAGAAAAACATACCATGTGAATTATATGTGTGTCATATACAATGTGAGGAACAATGTAGTCATAAAAGGCTTATAATCACAAAAAAAGTCATAGACACCTTTCCTCTGCTAGGGAATAAAGATATTTTTATGCTCTGATCTTGTTCCATACTCATTCTTATTTTTAACTATAATCAACTACCATAAATCATTTCACAAACTTCATTAAAAACAATACAACACATTTAAAAAGCCTTTCTGAACTGCACCACTGCTGGTCCACCAGGATTAAACAGCAGTCTTTCCACTCTCCTGTATGTCAGGATGAAGAGGAAGGCGCTGAAAGCTGACCATCCCTCAGACAGACAGCTGGCAGAGGGGCTGAAAGTGCTGCTATCGATCCTCTGATCGTTTCATATAACCTTCAGCTTAGCGTGAAGAAAGCTTAATGAGTCTTGAAAGAGACAAATCGAGTAAAAGCTCTCTCAATTGACCTACAGTCAGGTTTCCGAAGGAAGAGGCAGCAAAAGCAGGGCAGAATCAGCCGATACAGCTACGTAACCCAGAGTCTTTATGGAGAAAATGTAAAAAACACAATGCTAAAAACACAATTTAAAAATCAAAAATGAGATTGAACTAAGAAAAAAAACGTCAAGCAATCCCAAGAGACAGGGATGGAGGAGGCGTGCGCTGCTCGTGTTTCCCATCATGTTCGCTGTGAGCAGTTTGCTGTTCCTGCACTTCCTTTCAACTGCTCTTCAAACAGCTCCGGGACGTAAAATGGGCGCGTATCCGCCTACAAAGGTGCACTCCCCGAAGGCTTCCCGCGCTGATTATTTTTGGAATTTTTATTACTTTCTATCAGTTTGATCTTCATTGCCATGGCAACTAATAAAAGTTGTTTGTGCTGCACCAAGTCTGAGCCGTCTCCCATAAGAAATTTTCTTTTCTTTATCCAATTTCGCACCTTGCTGTATCTCTACAAGTCTTTAAGGGGAGGCAACATGGTCTCACAACAGTAGGTTTCTATTTGCTGATTGAAGCAAGGTCTGATGTGCCAGGAAGCGCGAGTACAGCTCTTCAGCTGGTCTGCTACCTTCGAAAAACCCCACCACCACCACGCCACAGCCTCACACTGTCAACCAATTAAAATGGTGATCTAGCAACCGTAGTCAATATGTCTCTAAGCAACACCGTTTTAGCGGTATGCAAATGATATCAGAGCAGCAGACTTTTAACAAAGAGATGTGTTTCACCTCTCACAGCCCTGGTCTACGTCAGGTAGCTGCTCTGCTATTGGCAGCCACAATTTCATCTATACGGATTATTTGGTTACATGTGCTGAACATAAAGGAGAAAGTGTGAGACAACATAAACGTAATAGAGATA
Organism: Craterocephalus eyresii; assembly: GCA_037177035.1. Taxonomy (NCBI): domain Eukaryota; kingdom Metazoa; phylum Chordata; class Actinopteri; order Atheriniformes; family Atherinidae; genus Craterocephalus; species Craterocephalus eyresii. Next base: position 5,543,004 of record JBBBVT010000010.1, read on the forward strand.
TATAAAAGAGACAAACTGGCATGTACTGTATGGAACATGCAGTATTTGTAAAAGCGCATGAGGAATCCAGACAGGAAGATGCTTTAAAAGTTTGCAGTTATTAGGTTTAGGCAGTAAAAGCTGGACCATCTTAAGTTTATTTTTGGTTATTTTATTTTTTTGATAGGCCTATTAAGCTTATACAGGTTCCAATCGGAAAATTAGAATATGCTGGAAAAGTTGTTTTTTTCAAGCAATTCAACATAGGTGAAAACAATACATTTTTTGTACTAAGTACAGATGCAATATTTTTTTTTCCATAGGCCTGACATTTTGTATTTAAAATCCTTTTTTTTCCTGATTTCAAGCAATATTCTAATTTTCAGAGTTTTTTAATTTAATGTTTTCTGAAGCTGTAAATCCTGATCAGCAAAACCTGAACCAATAAATAATAAGCTGAAATATATTGATTTGCACAGTATGTCTATATGTGTACATTAAGTTACAGAATTGCAGCACTTTCAGGATATTCTTATATTCCCAGTAGTACCTGTAGATACAGTTCTGTCAGCAGTCACTTTATTCCAGAGATATACCACATAGAAACTCTCTCAACATGCAAAAGACTAGAACACCTGATTGGGTTAAAGCACTCTGCATACACACAGAGCCTGTTTTTTTTGTTTGTAACTCCTCTCTGTACCCTTCACTTTTTACTTTTGACATCTTAACATCCTCTTCAGATGAAGACCAGCTGTAATACTTGCAAACCACAGAGAAGTTTAACCGAGTGTGTGAAGGAGTCGTTGCCTGAGCACTTATGGTGGATGAGGACGGCTGGCCACCCAGTAAATGTCCTCTTCGGACCTGAATCTGGACCCGCACAAAAACTAATGCACACACACACAGAACAATCAGCATCTATGTTCAGCCGGGGCTCTGTGGGCTCCATCTGTACAAAAACAGCAGCTATTTTGTTTATATGGAGGCGAGAAAACTCTGCCAAGCCAGTCCTTATCCATACGTGTGTGGTGGTGAAAGGTTTTAAACACTGTAAACCTGCACACAGTGCGTATCATATTTGATACAGGTTATAAGATAATGCATCACTTTATGGCTAAAAAATGTGCTCTACTCCCTGTTATGTAATTCTGCCCCCTGTTGGATACCTGTTGCACTACAATAAGTATAATGTATCATATGGTAATAAACAGTACATATGCGCACAATATTTTAGTTTTTGACTTTAAAAAAAATTTAAAACGTGTTTAAAGAAAAATAAGAGTATAAGGCTGTGTAATGAGGTGAATAATAATGAACTGGATGCAGGTGTTTATGGCAGAACATTTGAAAATGAAAAAGTTAGAAATGAGCTGACACACATTTAAATGTAATCAGAATTCAGTAAATAATTCATCTATTGAAACATCTTGGAATCAGTTCATTTGGTTTTTGCGAGTGCAAAGAACCAACAGAGAGGAAGAATAGAAACATCTTTTCTCTATCTAGTTCTCATAATTAATTTATGAAAGCTTCTCTTATTTTAGCCCTTCCACCCCGCAGTGCCTAGCTAACTAGCTTACTCCCACACAGTGAGGTGCAGCCATGTAGCTATCATTTTGTGGTGTTATAGCTAATGCAAAAGAAAAAGACAAATCTGCGCTCATGACAAAAACACTTTATCATGTTACTTGCATGCTATCAGGCTAACGTTAACGGTTCTTTCTGCCTTTATTGGATTTACAGATGTTTAAAACTCAGAAGTGTCATTTATCTTCCTCTCATAAATCGATAATCGTATAGAAGCGAAATGGCGACAAACATTTGAATTTCCACCTTTTAACAAAGACATGAAAGGCACATTTGTGCCTGCTACTTGAGATTGAAAGAAGCTATAAAAAGCCAAGGATGAGACAAACATTTGGTTAATTAGGGAGATTGATGTGAAGGAAGCGGCGGTGGAAGTGAGGAGGTGTTAACAGGAGGCAACGTGTCTCAGTTTGTTTCTAAACAGAAGGCGAGTCCAAAAAACAGGCTTCAGAAACATACAGACTCTTCAGAAAGCTCGCCAGCTTCATCAGCCCACAGAGATGGGAACGGAGGAATGGAGGCCGAGGGCGGGGAGGGATAGAGGGAAGGAAAGAGATGGGGGGCAGAAAAAAGAAGGGTTGACAAGAGACAAGAGGGAGGTTCTGTAAATTGTGTCGAGCTGTGCGTGTTTTACTCTCTCCTTCCCTGAAGTCCGTATTAAATCCCTAAGTGGATTTCACTCTTTCTTCTCTCTGCTCTCCCTTCCCCCAATTATCCACGCATCCCTCCATTCCACCATGCCTCTCTTGCGCCCGCTCACTCTTTCACACTTCTAAGGACCCTGCATTATTCATGTTTTGGGTGTTACTTCATCAGCCCCACAACACACACTCTGCCAGTTAACCCTTCCTGTCTAATCCGCGATTCTTTCATGTCCGTGTCAGTCAGCCCGTCACATCGCTGGGAGATCCGTCAGCCACATGTCAGCCTCTTCTCCGTACCCAACAGCAGCACTGACAGGGAACAAGCAGGAATCGGATCAAGCCGTTCTCATTACCAAGGTGTCAAGTGCTGCTGTAACGCCCAAGCCTGCGCCATCTCCGAGGGACGCACATGGTGTCCTTTCCTGACCAAGCTCTGGTGCATTTTGCGTATCAAAACTTGGGACCAGAGGCAAACTTTAGCCTCATTAAACAGGAAAGAGAAGTGCTGGAAGAAGATGTGGGATATTGCCTCATGTTTTGGGGTTGTGTGTTCACATAAGCTATATTTATGTTATTGCTGAGGTTACAGCAAAGTCACGTTCCTGACAGTGCTGCACACATCTAAGGTCAATGATCCAAACTGAAAATACAGATTAAACACCAATGCAGTAACAATTCGCAGGATGAAGAACATGTGGAATTATTTCTCTTTATTATTTTTCATGAAGTGGCATGCATCAATACAGTTATCATACATTTAACCAACGTGGATTTGCTTTAATTGGACCATGATGTACTGGCTATTGTTGGAATTTGATACTGTTTAAATACAA
>JBBBVT010000010.1:5558877-5575215 GCA_037177035.1 Craterocephalus eyresii
ACTTAGTTACTCCTAAACCTTAGTAATCAGTAAAGTAATTAGATTACTTTTTAATGAACTAATCAGTAATCACTAATTAGATTACTTTTTCAAGTAATCTGTGGCATCACTGTTCTCCACCTATAGTAGCCAGTAGGCTGAAAATGCATGGAAAGCGCTACCCCTTGTCTGCCGGAACACTCAAAAAGGTTTTCCCGAGTGTTAATCAGCATGAGGGTGAGTAGAAAATTATGGAACATCATTCTGAGGGTGAAGTATTCCTTTAAGCTGGAGATGCACTGCACAACTATTTACCAGAAATGTAAAATTACTGATGAGCTGACACTAAGGTAATCCAGTGAGACACATTAATACACATTTAGCTTGTTACTTAGCAAATGAAAGGGGGGGGGGGTTAGTGAGTGTGAGAGAGAAAGGGGAAGTTTGTGTTTCCTAAATTGTTCTGTAATCATCTCGATGGCTTATGTTTTTAACTTTCAAAAACAGTTTTAACGTCTGGAGCACTTTGTGTGACTCGTTTAGGAAAATTGTTTTATGAATAAAATTAGATTGGATTTGTATCCAAACCGAACACAGCTGAAACTCCAAGCATTCATACATTTTCACATTAGGGCTCGTGCTGATTTCTTTGCTTCAATCCAACCACACAACACGTCATATGAGCCCGGGCACACAGCAGTGTGTAGGTGTTAACATTAAGACCGGAGTGTGCCTCTGGGATCAGAGCTGAGCATAATACCAGCAGTTTACCTCAATTTAAACCTTTTTGGGAGAAAATTTGGCCTTAAAAAAAACCCGTGGTCACAAGATGCACCACACTGTAAATTTCACTCCAATCTTTAATCAGCCCCGGAATTTAAATCACATTTTAACACTCAAAAAAGTCACTTTGTTACTTTGAGGGAAAAAAAACATCCATTCTCACGTCTCCAGGAGGTGAAACTACGTGCTTCAGCTTCGATATTTCACTCTGAACTGACCAGCCAGTCCAGGAAAAAAAACAAAAAAAAAAGTATATCGGCAGAGTTTGTGTGTGTGTGTGAGTGTGTGAGTGGTCAAGGGAAGAAAAGAGAGTGCGAGCGATACAGCCGGCTGATTGATTAAACAATGTCTGCTCATTAGAGAGAAACTAGCTGCAGGTTGTGTGTCAGGGACAAGTGTGTGCTTTTCTGGGAGTGTGTTTGTGTGATGGTGCTGAATGGCCCACAGCTGAAAGGCAGATTAAGACAGAGCTGACGGATAAAGATATACACACATCACACACACACACACACACACACACACACACACTTGTAGGAGCCTTGAACACAGGAGCATGGCTGCGGACCAGCCGACGCTAAATATAGCACACTGGAAAAACTAGGATAACACATTACTGCTCTCCAGCTGCCGCATACACACACACACACGCACGCACACACACACACACACACACACACCCACACACACACACACATTATCTGAAACAGCGGGCTTAGGAGTCAATGGCTCCATATGAGAGAAACTTGACAAACCATTATTTTGCAGCACACCTTGATCCCTACACACACACACACACACACACAAAGACAGTACAGAATATACTGAGCATGCTACCACTGATCAGGTGGAATAAAGTTTGTCGGTTGAGTGTCTGATTCAGTGGTTGTGTGTGTGCGCGCGCGCATGTGTGTGTGTGTGTGTGTGTGTGGTAGTGTTAAGCATGAATCCCACATACACACTCATTCAGTGTGAACAGCTGGTGAGGATCTGGACTTTAACAGAACCAGTTTAATGCTGTGTGTGTTCTCCTTCAGCCAGAAGCGTTTTACATGTCTGCTATATCGAGCTGTGCATTTGAGCTGATGTGGACGAGCACGGTGCCCAGCAGCTCTGCACACTCTCACAGGAAATAATTGCTTTATTTCAGCCTGCTGCTGTTCCCAGAAATCCGGCTTCTGCTGCTTTGCTGCTGTAACGTTCCACGTCCCAAGAGCCATCCTCTGCAGCCAAGCATCGGACAGCCAGGGTCCCTACCGCCCAGCTCTATACGCACCCGACCCCTACGGCCCCTCCCATGCGTGGTGGGTCCAAAGGAGGGGGGCCCCATGTTTCCTCTTCGGGCTGAGCCCGACCAGGCCCCATGGGCTAAAGCCCGGCCACCAGGTGCTCGCCCCTGTGCCCCTGTGCCCCACCCCCAGGCCTGGGACCAGGAGGGGGCCCCGGTGACCCGTGTCCGGGCAAGGGAAACCGTGCTCCATGTATGTCATTCATCATAGGGGTCTCCGGGCCACACTTTGTCTGGTCCCTCCCCTAGACACCTGTTTGCCACGGGTGACCGTACCAGGAGCATAAAGTCCCCGACAACATAACCGCTAGAATCAATGGGACACTCACACCCCTCCACCACGATAAGGTGGCGGCCCAGGGAGGCCGGAACCTTAATCCCCAAACCAACCACAGCTGGCAGAAAAGACAAAAAGTGAAAAGTCCTTTGAAAAGGTTGTGTTAGAAGAAGCTCAAACTTCTTATCTACAGGAAAATCTTTGGAGTAATTTTCTGCTTCCTTTTAAATCATCTATGAACATGAAGCATTGCATTGTGAGAAAGGAGGGAAACTGAGGCGTGTAACATTTTCATAACATTACTTATTCTGTGAAGAGTAGTGAGCTAAAACCTTCCAGAACGGATGTATGAATGATGCAATTACACATGTAGCAGGAGGCCAGGTTAGACACTGAAAGCAAAGGTTGAAATACTTTCAGGCTTACAGAACCCAAAAGGACTGGAAGAGCAGGTCCATGATTCCTGCAAGCAGCTAGACTGGAAACCAGCACTGCTCCCAGTAGACCACAACACACTCAATAAAAGCCCATATAATTTATTAAAGTTCATGTTTTTTTTCATTTTCATGTTTCTTATTTTGGGTTTCTGAGAGGAACCGTGTGGACTTTGCATGTGTGGGATCTCTCCAGGCTTCCTCCCACAGACCAAAGACCTGCATGTCTGTCTGCTTTGTGTCTGTAAATTCTGCTGGAGTGAGAGAAAGTTTGTCTCTCTGTGTTGCTAACATCTCCAGCCCCCTCACAACCCTGCATTCCAACAATCTGTTACAGATAATGAGATAAATTATCCCATTGTCATGGGAAAACAGTGTTTAAAAAAAACACATTTCTCAGCTGTCGTAAAAAATAAAAAGAAATGTTCAAATGTTAAAGCCAGTTCACGCATAATCAGTACCTTTAGTATATTTTACAGTCAAGTCATAGATTCTTTAAAAAAAATAGGTTTTAACATTTATTTAAACTTTTGGTCTCATATCTCTACTTTTACCTTGAACAAGCTACTATTGTTTTCTTTTTCTTCCACCCCTGAAAGTCTTTGTCTGATATCAAACAAAAAATTTTCTCAAAAATCTCATTCTAGGATTAAAAAAGAAAAGTACAGCATGAGGCAAAATAAAGTATAATTAGTTGCAGACGAGGTGTTAAACCATCATTTTCATTCCTACCTTTTTAGTGAAGTCCATGGCTTTGAGGATGGACAGGTTGAGTGTTTCCAATGATGCTAGAACTCCTTCATAGTCTCCCATGTGCTTGGCAAAGTAATCTGTTTTACACACATAAAACATACACCAGGATTTACACGCCAGCTTGTCAAAGAATGACAAAGATTATTCCAAAGCAGCAGAATTAATAAACGTCAAGGAAAAAATAATTGCATTTCAACTGAGAAGCACTTTTTAATATTAGATAAGAGCGGGAATAAGGGCAGTGGTAGGAGTGTGTTAGAGAGTGTGTGCCGTGTACTTACCACACAGTTCCTTAGTGTCTACATTACTATCACAGCAAGCAGAGGAGCGACAGGAGGAAAGAAATGATGGAGAAGAGCAGGGTCAGAAATAAAGGTGAGGTTTTAATCATGCAATTTTACACACATATATAGAGAAAGAGATATACACACACACAAAGTAGTGTCAGAGTTTAGCAGGCTTGGAATGATTTAACAAGACTCGCTGACAGGAGTCTGAACCAATCTGGTGCCATCCTTCATGCTTAGTTCACTGGGCCGGGGCTCATTTGGCAGAAAATTCTTCACTGCTGTGATCCAGACTTTCTGGTGTCTGATGTGTCGGAGTGGAAGGGAAATAAGTAGGGTGGAGAAAACAGAAAGAGGATGATCCAGCCAAGAGATGGATGAGACCTAAATGATGATGAGAGAGCTTTGGGCAAAAGGAGGAGGCAGGCAGGAGCGCTCCATATGTCCATCTCTTCACTGTGAAAATAAAGGACTGACATTGTTTCTTAACAACAAAGATCTAGATTACCAGTTTTCAGGCCATATCTATTCAACTAGCAGCCTAGTTGGGTGCAAGACAGAAAAATGCGCTATAGGCTTATGCCTTTAAAGCCGTGTGAGTCGTGAGAACCTCAATGCAAAGGTCTCAGGACAAAAGTAAAGGTCTCACGACAGGGTTTAAAACAGATTTTAAAGAGCGTACATTGTACATTTAATGCTTTGTATGTCTTTGTATTTTGATACCTGGTACTTCATTCTTATTGTCAACATTAAATCTTCGGCACTGATGTTCCTCGCAGTGTCCTTTCATGTTCAGTTTTTTATTCTTCTATTTGACAAAGTTCTATATAAATAACGGAGGTGAGTTGAGCTGTAGACTCATAATGTGGACATGTTGGTGGATCAAAGCTTAGGGCGCATTAGTGGACTGAACCGATAAAGTAAGACTAATTTCTAAACATTTTTAGCATTTGTTGTTGTAAAGGCCAGAAAATTGAAGCATGCTTACGTGGGTTAAGGCCACCTGCTGCATTAAAACATGCCACCGGTGTAGCAGTCTGTTCTGTTCTCTCAGTGACTCAGACAAGTTGGTGGGAGACAAACTCTGAGCGATTCAGTAATACTGGTGAGTTATACTGTTAAGGATATAATGTAACGGTTAAGAATATAACATAAATATACAGTAACAGTGATAGACTGTTTCAATGTGCCAACTGGCCATATGCGAACACTAAATACTAGTGAAACTCAACAGTGGGTATGATGTCAGTAGAAAGCAGTTTGTGGACCGAAGCTGAGGTACGCTTAGCTGCCCAGGGAATAGGGAAATCACTCGCATGATTGAAAAAAATTTCGTGCTGAAATCTTTAGTTTGAAGGAATCTATTCTAATTCATATGGATAGCAGTAGGCCTACCCATTTATTTTGGTCTAAATACTTTTAAAATTTTTTTAGTTCTCTACTGAGAATTAGTACTATTCTAGATAAAGTAATGGTTCAGCTTATAAGAGATTGAATCTCAACTAATGAAGCGTTTGGATATGATATATCAGTACATCAGTGTCAAGTAATGATATCTACCTTCTAACTCTTTCATGCCATTCAGAAGTATTAATCTACATTAGAATCAGTTGGTCATGGCTTTTTTCACGTTAGAAGGGCCTAGTTCAGTTTAATCCTCATCTTGAGTTTAAAACTGCAAACTGGGTTACAGATGGTGTCTAAAACCACATGGTTACCAAACAGAAGGGAAGTAAAGATGCATGGGATGTTAGAACTGCAAACTCCTCGGATCTTGACCTGCAGATTCTCTCAGTAAGCTTTGAGTGATCCTACATTTTATTATATGACAATGTGCAAAAATATGATTCAGCCTTGCAGATGCATTTGCACTTGTGTTTCGTCAAAAAAAAATCTTTGTTTGTGGTTAAATTAAGCAGCAGTGGTTGGCAAAATATAGAATAGTCCTGCTCTATTGCTCAAGATCACTTTGTGGAGGAAACTACAGACAGACTAATGTGTAAGAAAGATCTGAGGCCTAGCGTGGGTTGGAGATGGGAATGTCAGATGGCAGATGGAGTGAGGATGAGGAGAGTAGGATGGCAGGCAGAGTGATGGCTGGATGAAAACTTGAAGGGCATGCCAGAAAAAGAGCCCGACGATGGCCTGGAAGTGTGAGAAAACTTAAATGAGAGGGGAGAAAAGCAGAGACAGGCAGACAGATGAACGACCGGTAGCAGGACAGTGCTCAGTCTCTGCCTCCTTCGCCTTTTTTCTCTATCCATCAACTTCCTGCTCCAAGGAAGAAACGCTTACATCCTCATTTTTGCTTTTACTCTGCTCAATCAATAACCTTATCTGCTGTCAAATGACTGTTCTGAGGCCTGGCACGCAGCTGCCAAGTCTACTTTACTTTATGAGCTTATGAACTTTTTCCCTGCACCCACTGCAGTGGGGGTTTATAACGTGAGACCGTCTCCAAGAAACAAGATGACCAACATCGAAGACAGGCACGGTTCACTTACTGCACTGATTTAAAAAGGTGAAAAAACCGAGACAAATAGCTGAGCGGGGTGCAGGATTTATACGCTGAACCTGATTCAGTTCCACGACAACGATGAAAAGGTCAGCTTTTGTTCCGCTTGGTTTCCTTATATTCAAGGACCTGCAGGATTCAGAGGTTGCGTAAATCAAAGGAGCCTGGCTTTTGATTATTCAGACCCCACTGTCAGCACACTCCTCTTGATTGCAGGGTAGATGAGTTGATTAGCTGATTATAAAAGGGTCAATAAATTGATTTAATGATTGTCAGTCAAAACAAACTGTCCAACGGAGCAGCAGTCCCACAGGGTGGATGAATAATGAAAAGAGGAAGGTGAAAGACATAAATATAGGTAACGATGATGAATGTGCCATTTTTTGCCATTTTGTCTTTTCATCTCTGGTTTTAACATGGATCTTGAAAAGTGGAACGATTGCACCATAATGAGTCACGGTGATGCTTATTTTATCAAGGTGGGAAAAGAAAGAAGCAAAAGTCCAAATTACCATCAGCTTACTCTCCAAATGATAAAACTCATGACTCCACAGTTAGAAAACTAATTAAAACGAATGTTTTATTAGAATGATAGCCAGGATTTAGATTTTTCTTTCTAAAGCGAACGTGACAGCACGACTCTGGTTTACAAAGTTGCGGCAGATCTGGTGGAAAAAAATCTAAGTTTTAAGGTGCTGATTGATCCAGCCAAAGTCCAGACCTCCACCTGATCGAATGGCTGCGGTGGGACCTTCAAAGAGCCGTGCAGAAATGCTGCAAACCTCAGTGAAGTGAAGGAAGATTGTAAAAAAAAAAAGGGCCGAAATTCCTCCACAAACATGTGAGAGAGTGATAAATCATACAGGAAATTGTTACTTTTAGTAATTGTTGCCAAACGTGGTTGTACATAGGCTGGAATTACTTTTTCCATTAAAGCTCCCCATTTTACTCAATTTAAACGAGTACATGGAGCATGCAAACAGGAAACAGTGGATAAAGCAAATTAGTTAGAGTTGTTTATCATTTCTGTGGATACTTTGCTAATAATAATAATAATAATAATAATGAAAATGAGGACTAAATGGGTGGATTTTGAATAAAATACAGCCTGAAGTGATAAAGACATTCAGTTCAGACTGCAGGTGGCTGCAGATTTAGCTAAGCATGAAATAACAGCACATCATTTAGCAAAGCAATGATATAAAAGCAGGATCGCTGTCATTAATGAGGACTGTGGGGAAGACACAGCTTATTATTTTCCCAAACTCAAATTTAACCATCAGAAACAAGAATACAACATTGATATCAATGAAACTTTATTAGTTATTTAAACGTTAAGTTAATTAAAATGAGCTCCAATTGTAAAATGACCGACAGACTCAATAAAGCATGTGGGTCTGAAATGTTCCTTTCTACCCAATCAGTCTATTTATAATTTCTCATAATAAATTAATTTCTGCAAGCCCATTGAACATGTTAAAAGACCATGTGACACCGTAGCATTGCTGCTACTAGATGCTTCTCCCAGCACTGACTGAACAACGTGGGTTCAGAGAAGTTAATGGGGATATTTTCGTTCCATCTCTGCTTCATTCGGTAATGCTGTCGGCCATATTTCATTCTGACTTGATCAAATGCTTCATCTCTCAGTGCGGTCGATCAGTTTGCTTGCTTTTGAGCTCCTATTTATAATTCAGCTGCTTGTTTGGGATTCGTTTTCATAGATCTGTTAGCTCCCGGCCCCCTACCCCATTGCATTTTTCAGTGTTGGGGTTGCTGGAAATGGTCTCAGAGGGTGAAGAGCTTGGGGCAAAAGGTGAGCTGAGCTGTGAAATTCCCTTAATGCATAGTATAGCTCACACAATTTCCCGAGCATGCACACACAAATATACCTCGATGCACACAAAATCTCAAAGCGCAGCAGAGAAACATCCGCATGCATCAATCATTTCCTTTCAACTGATTAAAAAAATCAGATTAAATTTCAGCGAGTGCACAAACATGCACAAACACACATCTGTAAATGTCCTGTGTGCAGGTTAAAGCCATGCAGCCACTGAGGAATGTTGCATCCTGCAGGCAGACACACACACACACGCAAGAAGGCTGCAGCAGTGCTGACCTGGTGTTATCAGAGTCGATGGTGTGAAACAGCTTCTCCAGCTCCTCCTCGTTCAGCGTGCCGTCGGAGAAGAAAGCCTGGAACTCATCCAGAGACAGCTTCCCATCATCTGCAGAGAGACACAAACCCATCGCTAAGTCATTGGGAGAACCAAGCTTCGTCTGGTACGGTGTCGAAATGAAATGTCAGCGATAAATTAAGCCCTGATAAGTATTTCACTTCATTTCGGTGGCTTTATTTGCACCAGTTTTATGCATCTCCCTAAAGTGACAGTGAAAAATAACTTGTTGGGAAGAAACTTTCTTTTAAATTCACTTATGTCTCATTTTAGATGCAAGATTGTGTCAAAATGTCAGCAAATGTAAAACCAAATCAGTTTTTATGGGATTCCTTTTTACAAACTACCATATGACATTAATGTAACATGAGGTCCAGATGTAGTTTGCACAACTTAATTGGTTACGGGACTTCATGTCTGTAAAAATAAGATTATGTGCAAAAAGTAGAGAAACGACTGATTGCCAAAGAAAAGAGAAATCCCAGCCAGAGCGTTTGCTGCAGCAGTGAACAACGTGGCTTTCCCCTGCTTCCTTTTAACTTAGAATCTCTCTCCTACACATATATAGGCAGGGTTTTACTGGGATTCTTTATACAGCAGTCCTATGTGGGCAGTTTTCATTGCATAACATGTTACAGAGTATTTACACAGAGCTGATGGAATACTTGTCTCAATTAGGATTCACTTTTACTGCTGCAGAGAACAATGATGGTAAAAAAATGTGCATTTTTTGCAGAAATCTATCATTTGGATGTGTCATACATTAGTTTAGGACAAAATGTCAGAGTAGGAAGAGTTGTCCATAGATTTGTCTGTCAACAATTCAGGTTGTGCAAGAACACACATTGTTTTAAGACAATACTACATAACTTTGCAACCCTATGTACATTCCTCAAGCCATCTTTGCCCTGCAGCAACCAGAGCCTCAATACCACACTTCTAAGGAGATGCATTGGCTATCGTTATCAGCCGATATCGGCAATATCTCTGATACCAAGTAAAGCACTTATTTCAGTCCCTATTTTTATAATATCCCCTTAGAGTAGAGTCTCTTAGCTGTCCTGATATAACCCATGAAAACGAGTCATTTCAAAATCAAACAACATGCAATGGTAACGTTGATTTGGATCTCTGCCAGAAACTCCCTTGAACATTCTCCGCTATAATTAAATCCATATTTAATCCAGTGAGGTTAAACGTCAACTTCTGAGAAACATGGTATGCCAAACTTGATATTTCCTTGAATATTTTCTGTTATTGTCAAGCAGCAACCTCCAGATAGGAAGAGTGAAGCCAAAGCAGACGTGCCAAAAACTGCAGTTCCCTCTTCCTCCACTAGGTGCTGCTGCAAAACAGAGCAATTCCCCATTGACTCCCATATTAAAAAGGTTAACTTTTCAACAACATTTTAGCTTTAAAGCTCAGGTTTACCTTCAAGACTAATAAATCACTATCGATCAGCATTTTACTTATTTTTCTAGAAATGCAAGAGGTCATTATCAGAGGAAGAGAGGAGAAGAAAGAGAGATAAGGCATGAATCAATGACAGACTGATTTTTTCAGGATGCAGAGAGCTTAGAGAAGAGACCAGATCCAAAACTGATATTGAATTAACCTTCCCTAGGGGTCACCAAAGTTCAGTGGGGTTGATTTAAAAAATGGACCTTTTTCCCTTTTTCTCATAACTTATCTCCGTGATTAACACATGGAAACTTGTACAATTTCTTTTGTCCAACAGATAAACATCTCTAAATTGAATCCCCTCCTCCCTTCTGCTGACAATTTTTTCCTTTCTAATCTTTTTGCTGCTGGAAGGGTGAGTGCCTCAGCTCCAGTCAAACCTCTTATCAAACCTTTAACTAAATACATTCATAAGCAGCCACGGACCTGCTATTAAAAATCTCATTTGAGTCCAAATGGGTTTAATACCTCCTTGCTTTGCTGTACCATGTATTCATCTTTGCAATCATGCACACACACACACACACTGCTACAAACTGCCACTGAAATCAATCCAGGATGCATTTCAGTCTGTCACACACCTTCAGCCCAGTCTCTATCTGTGTTAGACTCTCAGCACAAAATGCTGTTTATGTTACACAACTTCAAGACCATTTGGGACAGTGCTGATAGGCAGCCTGCGTGGGAATATCACTGGTTTTTACCTGTTTCACCTGTTTTACCTGTTTCATGGCTGAAATTATCAGACTGCCAAGACTGGAAAAGAAAGTTTTTTTATTTACAATAATAGCTTATGTTTAGTATTATAGTTACCATCAGCGGATGATGTAGAACCAGTTTTCATTTCCTGCAAAATCGGCTTGAAACATGAAACCAGAGAGCCCAAACCTTTCCAGAAAACCCAGTCTGCTCAGATGGATCAATTCCACAACATATCACTGGATATAAAATCTGCTCAGAGCCATGAGTGCAGAATTGATGCTTTTATCATGCTCTTCAAGAATACACAAACTTAAGGTTAACAATGCACAAAGTTGGATTTAACCAGGACAGACAGAATAACTGAATTTGATTTTATGTACACTTTAAATCACTGGAGGTTGCTTTGCTAAAAAACAGCAATATTCCATCTTTTATTTAGTTTTATAGACGACAAGAAGATGGTCTCATGTGGGGTCATTACAGTCCCTTTTATGCTACTTCTGATCATTCTGTAGGAACTCCACATTATTCTTTAAAAGACGACACCCTACATCCAAAGTCTGCACCACTAATTATCTGACTAAACATCTTAAAAGCGAGCAGTCTGAGTCGCTAAAACACACACACACTTGTTTTGCTTTTAAACATGCTTCTATTTCCAGACATTAGTGTAAAGAATCTTTACAAAAGTCCTCATGAGGCGTAGCTCTGCAGCAGTAAGTGGTTATTTATGGAATTCTGTCCATCCTGTATCTGTCTGCTATACCGTAAACCAGCTTTTCTCTCCACATGATGCAGAGCAAGGTATCAAATATTAATTTCCCCGCCCTCTGAGTGCGTTTGTCCTTGAGTGCAGCTGGCTTGACGCAGCAGACTGAGCTGTGGGACCGCTGCAGAGCACTGGGAGACCACAGGGGCAGGAGGACTGCAGCCTTCCAAAGACTTTCATTCAAAAGCACTGCTCCCTGCTGCTGCTACCAAGTCTGACTTATAGATTCCCCCTGCTGTTTCCTGGCTTTGCTGGGTCAGAGAAACACATGAATATCTCATTTCAACATTAAGAACATATCCTTTTCTTTAAATAATTTCTTTGGTCCTTGCCATCTGGCTGTCCAAAATTGTTCTCTCTGGCACCTCTATGACCAACCCTCATGAGAGAAGGCTTCCCATGATTATTTAAAACAGACCTCTAGGATCTCTTTTTGGCCTTTTGCCGCTGTAGAAGCAGCATTTTAGATGCTGTGCCACGTTGATTTCTGCTGCAGTGATGTCCATCAGCCGCCTTTCTCTTGCCGATGCTTGGCATAACCTTTCCACGACAGAAGGCGCGTTTGTTTGAGGTGGATTTCTGAAATGCAGCTCTTATGTTCTTTTCTTGTGCGTCTGTATGCCTGGGCTTGCCTGTGTATTCAGACTGTGTGGCTGCATCTTTTTCCAACCTGCCCCTCTTTGGTGCAGCAATGAAGCAGCACTAAAAAAACTGGTGTTTAATGCAGCACTGACCCAATTTACTGCATTCAGACACTCAGCCTGGTTAGACCCACTTAGGAATCCTCCACTAACACACCGCCCTCAAGAAAACAGATAGCATGCTAACCCCATTTCCAAACCATGAAACACCCCTAAAATAAATGTCTAACAAAAACTGCTTCCCCCCCCTGACCTATATTCTTGGAGCCGTATTTCCATATTCCCCACTTTCAAACTCGTTTTGTCGTAACAGCTGCTCACACGTGTAACGTTCCACTTCTTTACTCTGTGCTCTTTTGTTATCTTTTAATAAGACAGTCAGACTTCCCAGTCTCTTACTAAACATCATTTCAGCTGTTTCGTCTTTCCCGAGTACTACTGCTGCAACTAGCATTCATCCTGAAAACCCCCCATAAATAATGTACAACTCTGATGTGCACTCCTCTTGCCAACAGAGGAGGTGACGCAACAGCCAACAGCATCCTGTCTCCACTGAATGAGACGTGTCAGATTGGAGGGGTTTGCAGAAATTATCTTTATAATCTTACCAACCAAAGGGGAACTCATTGATACAAAGATAATGACCCACTCTAACATAACATACTCCAAAGATGAGAAGAGATGCAGACTGGGCAAAACTGGATTAAATCTAGAATGTGAAATAAACTATATTGTCCGCTTATTCAAAGCAACCTTGCATGGTGTGAGAAAATCCTTGATTTCATATAGAACTTTCACAAGAGAAAGGCTCCATTCTTCTTCTTCTTTCAAGCTTCATTTTTGCTGAGAAGCTAAAGTACAGGGGATAACAAGTCCTATAACATTCCCATAAAACAGACACCACATTTATTATTCTATTATCCTTTTCTACTACATTAGAGTCAAGAGATTATGCAAAGAAACTCAAGATGATGTTATTGGAGGAAAAGAGGAAAAGAAAGAGGGAAACAGATACCACAGGAGATGAGACACGAGTCAAGATAAGACTGGCTGGAGAGAGCTCACAGTACAGGAATGATGCAAGATGGATGCTGGATTAGCCGTCCATAGTGGGCACATCGCTGAGAAAAATTGCAAAAAAGAGTTAAGTAGCGCATCTTTAAATTAATGCATGCAAGATAACGGGACAGTCAATTTCCCTTTGACGCTTAAACATCCTTTCAAACGTGATGAAAGTAGCCAATGAAATCTTAAAAATCACAAACTGTCAGACTATAAATGTTGAGTAACAAAGTACAAATAGGTTGTTGGAAATTTTTGCGATTTAGGCTTTACCAGAGTAAGTATTTTCCAGCCATCTTTTTACTTCTGCTCCCTTAATTTACACACATTTATCTGTACTTCCTGCTAATAACATGAGACACATAGACCCCTTACTCCTCTTTCATTTTGGCTGCTTTTCATTCTAACATGTCATCCTTCAAAGTAAAAAAAACTGTGCACATGCAGCCAGACACACACAGGCTTTCCAGATAAACCGTGCCTTCTGGATTGAGAAAAGTTGATTTTGGTTGCAAGAAGTAAACAGACCATTCTCACACCCTAATGCTTTGTACGTGGTCCACGACAGAAATCACACCCCAGTCCAGCAAGCAGATGGCGTTTAGCTAAAGTTGACTGGGAGAGACTCAAGAAAACAGCAAGCCCTCCCCTGTGGCTTGGTCTTGAGAAATCTCTGAGCACATCACTCCCTTTACTCCATATTATCACCATCAAGCTGTCACTAAAGGCACGAATCGCCCCATTCTGTCATTCCTGCAGGAGGTCTGGAAGAAGGTGCTTTGCTGTTAAATTGCAGCTCTCACCTCCATTCTGAAGCATCCATAGCTTAACCCCAAACTTCACACTGATAAGACTCCATTCCTTTGAAGACTGGGGGTACAGAGAGAAATCCTTGTTGTTGGGGTCTATAGGGGGGGGGGGCTTAAGCCTTTTAATGAGCCGTATATCAGCTGTCACAGAATCAGTTTGGGAAATATCTACAGCTTTGACATTCACTACTACAGGCTTTTCGGCATCCCTCTACACCCTTTTACCTGTCTGCTGTCTGACTTACATCAAGAAAGTGTTTGGTGGAAGCCGGGAAGGCTCCAAATATTATCCAATGCTCTTAAAAAAGGGAGAGATAAGGGACTCCCAACCCTAAGCTCTGCCCGGGGAACTGACCTTAATATAGAATTTACAAATCAGGAGTGGAATTAAATCCTACAGAATATTTAAAAAAAATTGTCAAGGGGTTTGAGAACAAGACTCATTTAATTTAAATGAGAACACAGATTGTACAGGACAAATCTACTACCGACCGCTGAGTGCTGGAGGCGCCCCGGTCGACTTGGAATCATATGATTTGGAGCTGCCCTAATATCTAAGATTTTTAGACTGAGATTCAGTTTTATCATATCAGAGTGTTGGGGATCCCTCCCCCCTCACACCTCTCCTACACTTGTTTTTCTTTTAACAACAGCATTATGGATGCCTGCCTAAGAGTATTATTTTGTAATGCTTCTGCATACATTGACTGAAGAAAAGGAGCCAGCTTGCCTTTGAATTCTTAGTCAAAGTCCAGGCGTGAGCTTTTATGCTTTGAAGAGAACTAATTGCAGAAATAATTTAATTTAATGTCAAGTTCAGATCAAGAGCTTTCTTGACATCTGTATTAATTGTTGAGACATTAGAGAAAAAGGCCTCACACTGACCATAATCATGCTTTGCTTCCAAAGTATATAATTTGCCTGAAAAGTCTTTAGACTGAGCATTAATAGCTTGAGTCCTCATTCAAAGAACCAACAGTTAATCTTTGTAAAATAGTTTTAGAAGGTATCTAGTAAGAAGATCATGTTTTGTTTTTTACCTTTTTTTTAAGCCTTTTATCATGTTAATGTGTTAAACTTGCCATACCGATTGCTTTCACTCACTCACGCATATTTGAGAAGTCCCTGTGCTGGCAAAGAATAATCACCATAAAATAAGATTTTCTCCAATGTTGTAGGTCACATCAGCATATATACAGCTGTTTTCTGTTTCATATTTTCACATTAATACCGCTGGGTTCTTAAGAAAAGTCCCTTCCGGTCCAACTCAGAATCATACGTGTAAGTTAATATTCTGTGTTACCATCCGACAAATAATACTATATAATGTAGCACCTTTATAAACCAGAACAATACAACACCTACACAGTGAACGGCATCCATGGAGGGCCTGAAGCAGCATTGTTGACGTGCTGAAGGTGTTGGAAAGGGTTGGAGAATCTTAAAGACACAGAGGCGATTTTCAAGGCATCATAAACGGTGCAAACAGAATTTCCTTACTAAATACAGCATTTTCAAAACAACTGAAGGAAAAACAAGTATTTGATAGTCCTATAAAAGGATTCTTTGTGACTGATGACATGAAAAATGATATCTAAGAGACACAACTGAGTTTATGCTATTGTTTCTGTGATACGCCCCGCACCCGCGGCTAATCCAGCCTCCATTTTGCATCCTACCTGTAACTCTCTGCACAGTAAAAAACTGTCTTATCATGAATTTTTCTTCTCTCTTGCTGTCTCCTATTCCTCTGATAATGTGCCCGAACATTTCTTTGCTGAATCAGCCAGTGCACGCTCTAAGTGGGTGGTCTGCTTACATCTGCTTACTAGCATATAACACATGCAGAGGGGCGCTGCTGGACCACAACAGCTCTAAAAATACACAACAGATTTAACTGTGGCATCAAACGAGCCTGGTAAGCAGAGTTTCAAGACAGAAAAGTTGAATAACAGGCCTTTAAGAAAGGGCACATTCTTAAAGGAGCTATACCTGATATTACGTCCGGCTGTTTTAGTTAGCAAAAGCGGCTAGTTTTCAACTCTGCTAATGGGGTTAACTTTCGGAAAGTCCAGATTCCGATCAGCCAGTAAGAGCGTTCCCCTAGGGATCCGGAAGTTACGAAGGTTAGCCCCATTGGCTGAGAAAGATCGTCATGCCAAAGCTAAAAACTAGCCGCTTTCGCTAACTAAAACAGCCGGACGTAATATCAGGTATAGCTCCTTTAATGAGTCCTTTCTTAAAACCATGGACCTTCATCTCTTCAAATGAGGACTGGTTTAGGACTCAGCAATGGTACGATGAACACCACAAGCTGCACTAGGCAAGGCAAGGCAAGTTTATTTGTATAGCACATTTCATGTACATGACAATTCAAGGTGCTTAACATGCAAACATTGGA
>JBBBVT010000010.1:5576820-5586912 GCA_037177035.1 Craterocephalus eyresii
AGGTCTGAGTCCATGACGACACCCAGGTTTCTGGCTCTGTTGGTGGTTTCTAACTTAGCCGTCTGAAGCTGAGTGCACACTTTTAATCTTTATTCCAAACAGATTGTTTGTGCAGCCTCACTTTTTACTGAAAATACACAAAAAGCATGAAATACTTTTTTGTTGTCTTTAAGTTGGAATTTTCCTCGCATCATGTAAAGATATTTGGCACTAAGTGCACTTTGCGGCTGTAGGAGACACAAAAATGAGGCAATATCATGAAGCGCAGCAAAGAGTTTGTTCTGTTATGTAAAATTTGTGCCATCTTTTAACATGAAATAGAATTCTTCCATCAATGTGGACAAACCCTTTTACTAGTCAAACCACACAACTGTAACACTTAACCAAAAATCACATCATTTCATTCAAATGCATCACATTAACACACATCTTATAGCATCACGTGCTGCCCAGCATTATGCTGAAAGATTTTTCTTAGGATTGTTGAATCCTTACAGCGATCACCTGAGTTCGGCAGAAAAGCATCTCAATAAAAAGTTTATGAGCCTCTGCAGTCGCCTCATAATCCAGGGTGGCATGTCCAGATGGTAGCACATAGCAGGGCCGTAAGCTGTCAGGCAGGGATCGTTGGGTCACGTTGGGAAAAGGAACACACCGCTAACACCAGGATTTCAAACCATGGTCCTCGCTGTCCAGCAGGCTTTAGATATTTCAACACACCCGATTCTAATAGATGGGTCATTGTGCAGAAGTCGACAACAAGCTGTAATTTTATAGTAACCAAACTTATCCTGAGTAAATGTTATGAGTGAAATAATCCCATTATGCAGACTGGAACCTTGCTTACTTTCCTCGTTTTGCCATCAGAACTACAGCTCTGAGGAGGGTGCATCAACACACTGGCATTTACCTCCCACTTCTCTCATCAACGTTGTTCATTTAGAAAACACCAGAAAAGGTGAGACCCCTCTCTTCAGCCAATCATGCTAAGAGTGTGATCTACATAACATCATACAAATTACAGGTGATGAAAATGGCACCTCATCACTGCAAGGCTCTCTAATATCTGTATATCAATTCAAGAGCAAATCCGACATGATTCACCTTTGTAAACACAACATTAAATGCTCTGAAAGACCGACTGATTCTTGTATTTGCAGCTAAACAGCAGAAAAGTGTCTGTCAGATAAAACTGGATCTGCCTCTGATGGCTCAACCCTTTGTTTACTTTTCTTTCTTTGTGTCTGAATAAGTATTGATTGGGCATTCAAAGCAAAACTATCAAACCAATCAGGCTTGATGTTCTATTCACAAGAACAAATCATTTCCAGATGAGTAATCAGGTGACTCCTCTATTGTTACACTTTGATTATGGGATTTTTGCTGGTTGGCTGGAATATTTTGTTCCACTTATCTTAAAAACCCAAAACAAAAGAAAAAAGCTGTTGGAGCTGTTGTGTATCTGGAAGTTTCTGCTTGGAGGCCAAGCAGGTCGTCGACCACAGGACTCAGGTGTAGAGTAGGTGTAGTGAAAACTAGCAAAGCTGAAGTCCTGATAGTATTACATGTTGTTATATTATCCTCATTTTTCAATTATCTGTCGGGACAGGAAAAAAAACTGGTCAAAGCTTATTAATCTGATATTTAAAGTGGACTTCTGGGCTGAATTTCATGTGTCTAAGTTGTTATGCAGGGCCTGTGTCAGGCTGGGACCACATTCAGTGCCGTCAGTTAGCATCACACGTCACTGCTTTCCTTTCCAAAAGACAAACTGTTGAAGTATAGAAAAGATAAAGTAGATTAAAGGTAGAAGAATGAGACAGACTTTTACGTCCCCCTCTCTGCTTTCATTTATCCTTCCCCACTCATCTATGCACCCATCCATCCATTCCTCCCTCCTCCATTTATCCTCCACCATCCACCTCATTCTTTACATCTCCACTCTGTCTTTCCCCTTTTCATTTCTTTCACTTCTCCTTTTTCCAGGTACAAGATGAGGGGGGCTTAAAGTAGCGCTGTGTATTTTTCTGACCTAAAAAATGTGTTTGTGACTGGTGTTGATGTCACAGAGACTTTTATTAGTCACAGGTTGCCCAGCAGACCTCCAGGCTTGAGAAGCTGCATTTAGATTTAATTTTTCCTTTCCACATGGCCGTCTCAACACTCAATTTTTTTTGGATAACAAAATTTCTACATTTTTCCTTCTTTCCCTAAAATCAGAGGAAAAACTGACCCTTGTCACTGCCAGACACAGACCTTGTGTCCTGCACACCACTGTAACAGAAGGGATGGCGGTAGACCAGACTTCCATGGACCATGTCTTTCTGGTAAGCAAGACTTTGAGAAAACTAAATTTAGCTGGTTCCTGCTGCGTCCACTCAGGTGTCATGTATCCATGCTGATCGGAACCGAAGCCAATAAACACCTGCAGGGCTATTTGACCCTGCACTGAATGCTGATGGCACCCTTTCTTGCCAGAGACAAAAGCCAAGCCTGTTTGGGTTTCCTCCGGTGGGAGTGGGGCTGCAGGAGCTGACTGGCATTTCTGGGGCTTCTCTTTGACTAACGCAGTGGGAGACTACATCTTCTGCTCCATCAGGATCATACAAAAGGCTTGTGGTGGGAGAACAGCGGCGTGAAGACGTCCAGATTTGACAAACAACTCAATCCCAGGTGTGTGTGAGAGGAAAGAAAATGTGATGAAGGCGGAGAAGAGGCGACGGTCAGAGCGGAGGCCCACGGTGCTAACCGATCTCCCTCTGCTCCAGGCACATTACATAGAAGCAATTAGCGCTTCCTTCTCCCTGCTGGGCCCCACTTCCACAGCAGAAAGTCGATGAGGAAGAGGAGAGCATACCTTCACCACACACACACACACACACACACACACATACACTGCACGTCTACACTCCAACTTTGATTTAATTCAGTTTATTTTTATTTTTTTAAAGATTTTTGATCTTGTTTTGCTCCCTGCTCTCTCTTCTCCTCCAGTCTTTCTCTTGCTGTTTATTATTTTTGGGATGCTGAATGACTGGTTGTCATGGGAACAAGATGAGGGGAATTGACCCTCCTTTGAGGCTCAGGATATTCTTATTGCTCTCTCTGCGTGTAAACCAGTGGCACACAAACTACTTGTTCCAGATTCATTTCCCTTCATTCATTTGCCTTCATTTCCTGCTCCCATAACTTCTTGATTTAAAACCGTTGTTTCTTTCGTTTCTGTTCTCTCAAATTTCCTCTGTGACGTCGGTGAGAGGAACAGATTCATTTCTATGAGCTGCTATTTCCCCCTTTGTCTAAATTATCTGCTGATTATTTTTTAAAATAATGCTTAATAGCTGTAAGGGAGAGTCAGTACGTGTGTGTGTGTGTGTGTGTGTGTAGCTGCCACGGATCAGTTTCATCTGATAGATGAGGAGCAGGAGTGATTCTTACTGGGCTGTCAGTTCCTGTTAATCCTCCCTATCCATCACTGCAGCACACCTGACAAACACACACACACACACACACACACACACACACATAATCCGGCATTTCCTCAAGTTTTACCGAGTGCTGTCTTACTTACCGACCAATCAGCTTTTTCCTACTGTTGCAGCATCCTCCAGGTTAGTAAGTATCGGCGATGCAGTTGAAGCATCGCTAGGATCAGGAATTATTGGAGCGTCCCAGCAGGCAGATGTGAGAACGTCACACTCAGCCATGTGGCCGTCCAGACTGGTTATGGATGGTGAAAATCCCTTCCACCTGCTGACATGAGCGCCGCTCACCACCACCGCTCTGTAAAATGGGTCGCTAACCCTCCCCGGACCGCAAACAGACTGGAGGTCCAGCCAGCTGCAAGTCCTCATGTGATCATCTTCATTTGATCTGGATGGTGCCATGCTGTCCATGAAAAACCCCTCAGATTCTTCTTCACAAAAATGGGCTTTACTTACTTACTTACTTACTGAGAGGCAGGAAACAGAATGAATATTTCAAAGTGTAAAATAAGAGGCAGACTTGCTCTTTTGGAGGTCAGCGTTTCTGTGTGGCGCTTTTTTACAAAGGTGGAAAAGTTAACCGGCCCTCAGATAAAGTTTTATTATCTAAAAATACTTTTTTCACGTGAATCCTGATGTATTCTGAGCAATAATAACATGTGTGTCCACCCAATTCTCACAATTATTTGGCCATCTTTTCATGTTTTACCTGAATTAGAGCGAATGAACAGTAAAAGCTCACAGGGAGACGCATCATATCTGCAGTAACAGTCGAACTATACACATTCATTTAAAATCTGCATGCGTTCAAGCCTTTGACTGTATTTGTCTACGTGCCATGCATGAATGCCATGTAAGTTGTCATTTTCTGTCGGATGGCATTCATTTTTACAGGATTGTGTATACCAGCACAAACCATAGCCAGTCAAGATCGGATGTGTTTTCATTCTAAGTGTTTACTTTCATTCTTATCCTTCCTTATAAGTCACAAATGGGCAGAGAGGTAGAAAAGAAGAGCCTCAAACCACAGTGTGCTGCAGGAATCAGCCTTTTCTCCATCACCTCTTCCTCCTTGTAAGAGCTTTTCGCCTAATGAAAAAGTAGTTAGGCCTTTATGGAGCTTCATAGATCTTTGGGTTGGACATCTTTATGTGTATGGATGATGAACGTCAATTTGTTTATGAGCTGCATCTCGAGCTGCATGCATATGGGGAGTTTTTTACCATTTATTTGACTCCTTTCACATGAGTCTGCAGTTTGTTCCAACATGCTTCAACTTTAAAGATCTACGAATAAGATTATCTCAGTGATCAAAGGATATGTCACAAACAAGCTGCTCTCTTAAATGCAAATTTTCTCCTGTTTTTAAAAAAAAACAAAAAACAGTGATGTGAGTCATAATTTGTCTTAATGAGAATAAAAAATCCTCTCAGCATCTCCGTTGAGACCGATGCTTCCCTATGGAAACCCAGTTTGTCAGTGAGGATGAAGAGATGAGCCACACCAGATGATAATCAGTCACTCTTACCCATTTTCTGTCTCAGAAGAGAGTGGAATGATGTGTAATCATCATCAATCTGCTGGATGAACATAATAATGTTATTATTAGAGGAGTGTGGCTGTGCACAATGCCACGCGTGTAACGCTGTGGATAGATGTGTGTGCGTGTAAAGTTCAGCAGCAACGGTGTGTGGGTCTGTCCTAATGATCCCAGGTGATGGCAGATAATAGCAGCATGTGAGCGCCCCGGTGAGCATGATGCATTCAGGTTCCAGCCGCCTCTGCAAATCCCACCATCAGTGGGCCACCAGTGTCAGCCTCTCCTGCTCCGGAGGGACCTCATTTGCACAAATTGTGTTTTATGGTTCTGCTTAATGCCAGATATGCTGCATTATGCTATTTTATCAGGCAGTAATTGACTAGCATTGCCCCTAACAGAGCTTTTTTTAATGCAGCGTGATGGCGTTTAATGGGAGATAATAGAATGTCAATGCACTAAACACGGTCATTTTGCATGTAGAGCTGCTCCGCTTTGCTGTTAATGTTATTGAGCCTCACCCTGATGTCCTGGTGAATTAACAACCATGCTGTGTGTGTGTGTGTGTAATTTTGATCATATTCAGCAAAGATTGCCCTGACATTCTTAGATAGAAGATTCAGCCATGAAGATTAATTAGTTTCATTCTCATATCTAATTAAACAAAAGCTTTGCAGTATTGAGAGAATTTAAAGTCTTTTTCTGTGGTCAGATGGAAAATAAGGTCTCTGAGAGGCATTTCTGTTGGACAGCATTTTGCCGGGCTGGGCTGCATGATGTGCTTAGTTTTGATTTAAAACAAGACTTGGTGCAAACTGAGGTGAGGAAACCAAATAACTGAGTAACACGTAAATGAAGCCAAGCTGTATAGGCAGCTCCATGAAAGCCACCCTAATCTTGATATAACACATGGCTACTTGGCACACTTTTAAAGGAGATATACCTAAAAAAAAAATTTGAAAAGAAGAAAAGAAAAGGAAAGAATCTCCATCCATTTTCTATCCTGTAATCCAGTTCAGGCCTTTTAAAACCATTTTTTCTTGCAGTTCTACAAGCACACTGGAAGGTCAGAGGTCTTCCTGAAACTTTCCACAATGATAAGAGCAACGTGATTTGATAACTTTCATTATTTATTCCTTTAACTGATTTGGTAAATAGTAAACAGGCTGTCCTTGTATAGCACTTTCTAGTCATGTGACCACTCAGCATTTCTTGGTATTTACTGCATCCTTACACTGTTACCTGATCATATAATCCTGTTACCTGCACATTTAATAAACTTTTTTTATCTGTTGTTGGCATTAAATGGAGATTTAATTAATAAAAGCTTCAAAGTGGACTAGCTTCCCAAGTTCCCTGAAAGTGTTTCTGTTTTTCTCAAAGGAAAACAATCGGGACCCTTGTTGAGGCTGTAAACTGATTGCAGTGCAGTCTTTATTTATTCTGAATTTCACTGACGGTCTGTTCGCTCCTTAATTAAGATGGAGTGGTTGATAGATGGTCTGAATCCATCTGCAATACTTTCACAGATCGGTCAGCCTCGTGTTGTTTGCGTGCATGCAACTGTTCACTTTAAATTATAGTGACCTTCGATAAACAACTCATTTTTCAAGCAAGATTTCATAACTTGCTCTGAAAAAAGGAAGAATAAGCCATATATCAAAATCGCTGCTTGTAACCTTTCGGCACATTGCATTAACGTTGACAAAAATAAGCTTCTTTCCATTAAGATATCAGTCATTAATAGACCTGGAAAGTACTTAAACTTCTTCTCTCAAAGTCTATTTAACCTGTAAGAGCTCATCTTTTGCAGCAGCATTACACGGAGGGTTTTTTTCAATGAAAAACAAACCCATACATAAACTTACATGTAACACTGCAGCTTTGCCTCATGTAATATCTGTGCAGCTATAAATGTGTAATTCAGCTCCACACTCAGGGAAACTGCTTTCTCTGAAATGATCCTCATCTATTCTACTTCCTGTCTTTACATCCATTCTATGCATGCACTGCAGCACTGAATACGCAAACTTTGCAGGAAATCTTATAATCCTCCAGCAAAGTTTGTGGGCAAACTGTGTGAACAGACTAGATGGTTACTGGCTGGTAAATGACTTCCTATCCTTTTGTCAATATCAGGGATACAGTCAGTAAAAAACAGCCATGATAGAAACAACACTACCGTATTTTCCAGACGATTATTCACACTTTTTTCAAAGTCTGCCGGTCCTGCGACTTATAGTCAGGAGCAACTTATACATGTATCATTTTTATGGATGCACCGATGCATCTATTATCTCCACTTAAATATTTTTTTTTATTTTTTACATTTACACTGTGTATTTTTTATAAATTTTTTTTGTTGTTGGGCCATGAAAATAGTCTCACTGAGTAAGTTTTTGTTTATTAAGCGAAAACCACTCAAATAATTTTGTTGGGCATGTGTAGTGAAATAGCAGCAGTGAAATCTTTTCTGAAAATTTTTCTTTTAAACTGAATGTTATTGATAGAGCTCAGGAATAAAGGAAGGTTAAATGATGATCTAGATGCTTGTTGTGATGAACGGAAATAATTTTGACCAATCACTCATGATATTGCTTCATATCGTTTCATACCGATGGGTGGATCCTAGATCAAATTGAATCGAAATCATGTCATGACTGAATTTGAGATATTGGTAAACATCAAAACGCTGTATCACTGTATCGATATAATCTCATATCGTGATCAAACCAGTTTTTTCCAGTCATAGCCTTTACCTCTTCGTGGTGCATTTATACCACTGACCGACTTATAATCAGGAAAATACTTTTGCTGAAGTTTTTCTGGCACTGAGGAAGTCTCACAAAAGTCCTGATTTGGTAAATGTGTGAACAGTCGTATCTCCACGATGTGCTGACAAAGGTTTTGTTAAGAAACTTTATGATTTTCTTTTAAATGTCTCCTCTATAAAACATCCCGTCAGCAGCTTCACTGGGACCATAATGAGATTCATCAGTGCAGTCACTGGTGAGGACGAATAAAAAGACCTGTTCAAAAAAGTTGCTTTGGGGTTTTTCTCTCAAGTCCATTTAGATTACTACTACTCTTTAATGAACTTAATCACAGTTTTAACTATTATCTTACATTTTATTGTCTTTTTATTTAAATTACTGGATTATTTTGACCAGTTTGACCAATAAAGACTTCTATTACGTGTTCACTCCACCTCTGGTGGTCACTGAATGTTGGTCTATGGTTCCTTGTTGTTGTGTGATAATATCAAGTTCCTGTTTTTTCTAACATCATTTAAAAACAAGACTCTTGGTCTGATGGGGACATTGATAATTTCAGAAACTAGCTGACTCAGGAGACCGCAGTGTGACTAGTTATAGTGGTGGAGAATGAACTAATAGTGTAGCATTTGCTTCTTTACTCAAAGACAAATGTCAAACCTGCGGCTCTGGCGATGGTTAGACACAGTTCCACTGTTTCAGGGAAACCAGGCAGACAAAAGAGGAATTCTGCTAAATATCTTAAGTCGCCATTACAGATCGATCAAAGGTGTTAAGAAAATCTTGGAACAGCATGGTGTGTAAGAACTTAATGTTGTATATTTGCTCCTTCCAGCAAACCTGTTCTGAGGGAGAAGCTGGAACACGGGGAGCTCTGAGTCGAGTCTATCAAGTGTCTTTCAGTGTTTTAGCTCCGCAGACTGCTTCCCCATTACAGGAGAGAGAGAGAAGGGAAAAGAGGCTAAAAAGTTCAAATGAATAACAAGATAAATGGACTAAAAAAACACATGAGAGAGAGAGTGTAAAATAGAGAACAGGGATTGGGAACGATTTAGAAACCAATGTTTTTTTTCCATGTTAAGGTTTTTCTCCCTCTGTTCTTCTCTGATAGCCTCATTCATTTCTCCTCGCTTCTTCTGAGGCGGCTGTGGCTCAGTGGATAGAGCCGTCGCCTACTAAAACAGGAGGACATGCACAGACTTTAAAGATGAGTCTCATTTTACATTCGCAGGTACTTTTCTCCGTCAGACACTGCGACACCACAAGTCGTTTAAATGTCGTCTCTGTGAAACAGAGACTTCACCTGCTTCCTGCAGCTTTCTGCTAAACATTCTCATCAGACTGTATCTAATTACCTTCTCTGCCACTCAGTCCTTTTGATAAACCCCACAGAAACTGAAGCAGGAGAAACTCCTGTGCTCTGCTACCACTTCACCACCTCCACATCTCCCGTTCAGCCTCAAGCTGACAAGTTCAAATGTTGGGATCTAAGCCTGAAATATGCCGTTAAAACCAAATTTAGAAATATGGATGCTATGCACTACATGAGGTAGAAAATCAAGTATTTAGCGTCTGTTATCATGACATCAGTCCAATATAGTGATGTCCTGATATTAACCATCACTTCACAACAGGGTATTAACACTATTTCAAAATCTATCACTGATGTAATTATAAAACAAAAATTTCTCTCTGGTGACAGAAAACGTATTTTTCATTTCTTGTTAATGTTCTTGCTTCTATGCACAGCCGCCAGAGGCTTTCCCAGCATGCAATGCTTTTGCAAGTAAAAAAAAAAAAAAAAATGGGTTAGTCACTTTGAACGTCCAACCAGCCAAAACGTACGTTATGATAAAAAAGATATCCGCCTAAACAAACTTTCTGGAACTTTTCTGGAATAATTTACAACGATTATGATTAAGTCTTTTATCAAATCAAACTTTATTCATAAAGTGCTTTTCATGCATTTCTATTCTAAATGTGATCTAACCCCCCAAAAGAGCAGGCAGCGCCCCCGGCATGTTGGACCCCCCTGAGGAGAACACTGGAGAAAAAAAGCAAATATCCTAAAATATTAAGATCAAATAAAATAAATCTAAAACAATAACAACAGATAACATGACGTCTCTTATTTATAAGACCCCAAAAATGGAGAGACACCAAGGACCTATGCTTCCCTCGCCCGGACGCGGGTTACCGGGCCCCCCCCTGGAGCCAGACCTGGGGGTGGGGCACGCGGGCGAGCGTCTGGTGGCCGGGCCTTTGCTCGTGGGGCCCGGCCGGGCCTAGCCCGAAG
>JBBBVT010000010.1:5624011-5636574 GCA_037177035.1 Craterocephalus eyresii
TTTAAATTTCATTTTTCTCTAAGATTTGTAGCCACATTGTTTATATTTGATGCAATAAAAAACAGACATTTTTTCAGGCACAATGAATGATCGTGATTAATAATCGTGATCGCAATATTGATCAAAATAATCATGATTAATATTTTGACCATAATCGTGCAGCCCTATACAGTATGTTATCTTTTTCCTTTTAACTCTGCACCTGCTCGGGTGATGCTGCCAAAACTGGAATTTTCTGAGAGATGTGAACATGGATTTAGACTGTGTCTCAGTCAGTACTCATAGTTTTAACAATATGGTTATCAGTGTCATATCCAAAAGCATCCAAAAACTTTCTCACCTTCAATTCAATGCCTTGTCCCAGTATGTCCACCTGTTTTGTGATGCAGCTGTTCAGGATGAAGGTGAGCTTTTCATGGTATCGACATTCCTCACGGGGATAAAAGCTGACTGGCACCTCAATCACAGCACCAGGGGACAAAACATCCGGTTGGAAGTCCATCGTAAGAAATTTTGTGTTTCTGAACTCGCTGTAGATACTGAGAGAAAATTGGAGAGAAGGTGGTTTGTTTGCCTTTTTTAAAAATCTCTTACAAACTTTTGATTTATTATTTCTGAATAAATGTATATACATTTTTAATGAAGTCTTTTCTCATTTTAATATCTTTTATTTTCACTGAGACCTGAAGAAAATAGAATAGCACACACCTGATGTCTCGATTTCCTTTATTACTGATCACTAATTTCTGGGAGGGAGGCTCCATGCCAGGGACGTACACGAAGCATTTGCCAAAGTTGAACTTGTTGAAGGAGAATTCAAGGTTAGGTGCTACAGCCTGGCCCTTAATGGAAAAGGTAAATGTTGGTCCAAGCTTCACCTGATGGGACAGATCAAACAAATAAATACAAGAAACAGCCAAAAGGTGCACTCAGAGATAATTCAATAAGAATTAATTTAAAATGATACTTGTTTAGTCACAAGTAATTTATTAGCTTACAAACCCAATACAGCTATTTTCCTGAGTCAGTCTGTTGTTAACTGTAATTGCACACTCTAAATAATGCTTGGTCACTTAAAATAAAGATCTTGCTTTAAAGGATTTAAGTCAAGTCCAATAATATTACTCTTTACTACATTTTGTTAGATGTTATCAAGGAACTTAACTGTTTTCAATCTGCTTTTTAGTATGTGCCACCGGCGAATGAATTGGAGGAAAGTACTTGTTATCTATTCTACTTTATTTCAGACCGAAGGTCCTTTACAGCGTGTAAAGGTTTCAGTAGATGGTTTTCAGTACATCTCTGGAAACCATCATAAGCTTCTCACCTTCACATTCAGTTTCACATCCTGGAGGGTGCAAATGCTTTGAGGACAAAAGAAGAGTGACGAATGCAGCTGCTTTCCAACCTCAATGGTAGCATTTTGTGGCTTTGTCTCCAAGTGCTGCAGCAGCTCTCTGGGACCCGTTAATTCAAAGTTTACTTCCAGGATGAATCTTGCCAGATTGGATATTAGGAAATTTATTGTGGACTTCTCTGTAATCCCAACCTATGAGTAGCGTACATACAAACAAACACAGGAAGGTTGATGCCACGTTAAAAGTTGATGACTTTGCTTTTGAACTTTTGCATTTGCGGTGTCAAAGTGTTCTGACCTTTTCAAAGTCCAGAATATTTTGGTGGTCAGAGGGTACATCTCTAAGGCCCCCGTTTGGTTCTTCAACTTGAACTAGAGCAGTCATTGCAAAACAATCAGCCTTAATGGTTAGTATAAGTGGCTCTGTCCTCCTCTTGACCTTCAGGTTCAGTCTGAAACTCACTTGTCCTTCAAGGGTCGGTGTAAAGGATACTGACAATGACAGCCTGCAACAGAGAGTTCACAGCTATAGAAATAACCTGTTTCTTTCAACTAAAATATTCTGTACTTTTTGGAAAAGAACTGTCCTAAACCTAAAACTAAAAACATGCATCTTATTACATAAGTATCTCTATTTTGTTACAACTAATGGGTGTTACTAACCTGTCTTTGGGTGCCACTGTGCCAGTTATTGGCTGTAAAATAAGGCTTGATTGCTGCTCTTCAGAAAGAAGGGATGACTGTATAACTGAGAAGTGAACTGGCTCCTCTTCTCCATTCACCAAATCCACTGTCTGCTCCACTTGATGACCTGTTCACAAAAACAGACAGATTTTGTAAAAAAACAGTTTTTATTCTAGTGGAACAGTTTTCCATCAAAGCCACCACATATGAAAAGAACACAGTGTTTCCAACTTTGAGGTGCCAAATATTTATACTTTTCTTGACTTTCTGGATCTTTTTTTTCTTTCTTTCATCATTTATTTATTTATTCATAAACCCAGAAATTATCCCACACATACCCAATGAATTAATCTGGTAACATTAATACAATACAAAGTGCAACAATTACATACCAAGAAGTAGTTCTCCTAAATCCACGAGAGGTCTGTCCAGATAAACCAGTGGTTCTCTAGCAGTGCCCACAAACAGGAAGGGAACAGTCAATGAAAGAGTCTCAATCACAAAGCTCCAGAATGACTCCACTTTGTCCTGTTGTTCAGGCAGATAGTCAAAAGACATCTGTAGACACAAGTAAAACAGAGATTCAGATCAAACTCAAGCAAAACATGAGCTGCATTTACAAATCTGATATGAATTTTTGAAAAGTCATAATAAGAATTTTAAATTAAACATATTTCCATTAACTGAGACAAATATTACAGGGTGGTGATATAAAATACAATGCTCAAAGTTGAATTAAACCTTCAGGAGGAAAAACATATCTTCTATCTTCTGCATGTCTTTTACAGACAGTAAAATGAAATCTGGGAAGACATACTGCAAGGCCAGTCATGTGAATGTTAGTCATTCAGGTCAGAAACAGCAGGTGGGCTGTTGCCAACTCTGGCACAATTCACAAAGTTGCCCATTCTGCCGAATGTGCAAAAGGGGCATCAACCATCTTCATTGAGCAGAAACTTCTTTCACATTTGTAAGTGGGATTTTTCCCCCTGACCTTTAACATTTTAATTGACATATTCTCAGTCACAACTTCCAAATGTGAATCAAAAGGAAAATCCAGCTGGAAACACAGCTAGTGAGACTGATAAGGTGCAGTTTCTTTTCTATTCTTACTTCCACTTTCTTCCCTGGTTGGATGGTGCCACATGGGGTGAGACAGCGAAAAGGACAGCCACTTTCATCTTCACAACTCCATCTGAAGGAGTAGGTCTTACTGGTTGGGTTCAGCACACCAAAACATCTGTTGAATAAACAAGAACAATATAAGTGCTTTCACTAACTTAAATGAAGACCTCCAGGCTTTCCTCTTGTTACCTTGTGGATGGGACTGAGATGCCAACAGCTTTGAACTCCAAAACTCTAGTGTTAGGATCCAGATGACCTCTGAAATGAGGATCGCGACGGTTGCAACTGATGTAGTCGGAGTCTTCCAAGTCAAAGTGGCAATGCGGCAACAAACTGCGGCCACATATGGGGATACATGGAGCATGATCCCCATCCTGCAAGTTGGGGATACTGAAAGAAATGTGTTCACATAAAGCATGAAATAACATTTAGCTGTTTGCTTTTTCTTTTAGTGCCAAAGTATTTGTGTACTGGCAACATTTTGTACATGTAGATCATTAAAATCATTCACTTAATTAATGTTACTCAAACAATTTGCAGCTATGAAAGAAACTGCCTCCAGTTAACAATCAATGTCTAATTAATAGTAACAATTGTTAGATTTACCTGCAGATCAGCCTGCCTTCAAACAGAGCCACTTCCATGGGTGAAAAATGAACGGTGAAGGTCTGCGCGACACCAGGATCTATGGTTCCGATGCTAGGTTCCACAGTGAAAGGAGGCAGCTCAGGGTTCCCCATTAGGAGGCACATGACACTGGCCAGTGCACTGGAAGGACGAGCTTGCTGCAGGGATCCCACTGATGACCTGCTCCCAGGTCGAGGGGTGAAGGTCCCATCTGTTGTGAGTAACCATTTATAAAGCACTCAAATCAAAACTGTTACAACATATCTGATACTGGAACATATCAGTGCTGCTATAATAGGAAATCATGTCTAAGATTTAATCCATTGCAATGGAAATATTTAGCTTATTCTGTATAATACCTCTTTCATCATAATGGGCATTGCTACTGCTTGGATCCATGAAGACTTGCCAGGAAAATTCCACTTTCACACTACCATCATTCACTATCTGCAGTCTATATGTACAAAAGAACACACACGTAAAAACAAACATTGTTTAAATTTTGTCTTTAAAATGTGAAATCCACAGTATAAAATACGGTGGAGCACATGGAGGGATTAAATAATGTGCAGTGTGAGGAGCAGCATTAGGACTTAGCATCATTTTGATGAAAAGTGCCTGAATTATATGTACGCTTTGAATCAATGCTCTATTTTCTGTTAGACAACTAATTATCACTCTCTTGAACCCACAGCTTTACTTACTGGTGGAGCCTGGTTTGGAAAAGCATGGTGTCTTTAAAGTGGATGTTGTTTGTGTTGCAGCTGAACTTCACATAGTCGCAAACTGCATTGACCCGCAATTCCAACTCCCACTCAGAGCCGTCAACCACGGAGCAGCTAGGTTCAGGATCTGTCATTATAACCTGCATGCAAATGTACATGAATGGCTGACAACATACTTATTGACGCATTATCAACCTGTCTATGAAACAACCATGTGATCACATACCCTATCGTTCGAAGGCTGCTGAGATGCATCTACATCAGTATGCTTCAAAAGACTTTGCCACTGCACCATCCTCTGTCGGTCGTCCCAGTCAGCAACTTCTTCTATGGGCTGCTGGAACTCCACTTCACAAACTTTACATTTCATCGTCTGGCTCCTCAGAGTCAGTGGTTGACTGGACTGAAAGGTGACAGTCACTTCCTTAGAACAACCAGCATGAAGGTGCCCCACCTGGAGAAAAAAAAACAACATAATTCTCACTGTCAAATACAGTCAAAAGGCTTATCCTTGGAAAACAAAGAAACAAGATAAAATGGTTTCATGGAGTTTCATGATGTTATTCTGATGTTACCATGTACTTTGGTTCCATCTGTAAGATTTACAACAGTGACAAGCATGAAAGTGGTGCCAAGTTATTGGAAATAACTGGTTAATGTAAAGAAGGTTTTTTTTTGTCTTTGTGAGTAGGAACTAACATTGGAATAAAAAAATAGGTGTATAATAACAAAAAGATACATTTGAAAGAAAAAAGCTCACAAAGACGAAATAAATTACAGATGGAAAGAAACAAATTATTCAAGAAAACTTAAATGAATAGATCCAAAGAAATTAAATAAATGAAACACTACATAAACTACAATATTTAAAGTATTGAGATTGTCACTTGCTTAACACAAATGATAAATGTAGTATCTTTTAATGATGCGTAATTTATCACAAACCTAATGTAGTCACATGTAATTTCTACACTAATTTCTTCCTTAAATATTTCACCTGCGGTGAAAAGACAACGTGGGGTCCGCCGGGAGGCCACTCAAACCTCACCACCTGGTTGCTGCTGTGGTTGGTTATGGTGAAACTCTCTTGGTATGGACAGTCTATATGGCAGTCACCAAAATGCAGGACCTCGTAATTACCTTTGACAGAAAAATAAGCCTCTTATGTCGTGTCAGAGAAGAGCATGAGCTTGTAATTAACCATGTTATTAAATATACAACACATTTTACAATCAGGGAGCAACCAGTCCTCATTAGTAACACACGTTTTACATGCTTCACTGCATTTTCATTCCATCTCTCTTTCTACACACTCTCATAATCTCTTTTCTTCTCATACCTTCTCCTTTATTTTCTTGATCCACCTCCTGCAGTGACCCTCTGATGTTGTCAAGAGTGATTATTTCCTGGTAAGCCTCTCCGGTTACTTGTATGGTGGCATTGCTGTACTGGTTGTTCTTCACTTGGACAGAAATCTTTGCCTTAACACTCAAAGGTTTTTCAGAGCAGAAGACGACCTCAAATTGCCCGAGTTCATTAACGCTTAGTGTGACAGTGGCTCTGTGAACCAAATGATCCTCTGCAGAAATACCCATGAAAGTGACAGAAACATCAGAGCAGAAGACAAAATCCAATGTTTACAACAATGCATAATAAACTCAACATGTAAATTCCATTATCAAATCAATTTGCCAAATGTTGATTAATCTTTATTTAGCCAATTTCATTCTTTTGTTATTCAAAAGTGGACACTTATTTTTAAGTTTATCTGTAAAACTGTTAAAAAGCTGAGAAATAATTGCGAGGTCAGACCAAGCAAACAAAAGCCACTGCCCTCTCTTTCCACCCTCTCTTTCAGCTTACTCTTTCTGTCCTCCTTCTACGTTCATCCTTTCTATAGTTTCTAACCCAAACGGTCGCGGCAGATGGCTGCCCTCCCTGAGCTGGGTTCTCCTGGCGGTTTTCCCTTCCTGTTAAAAAGTTTTTCTCTCCACCGTCGCCTCCATCAGGTCAGAAAGAGATGGATCGAAGACTCTTTTCGATGCAGTCTGCTGGTTTCCTTACACCGGCTATTTGTTATTAATTGGCTAGTATATATGAATGTATGACAATCAGATTGGCTTAAACTGATGCTACTGATTTGTTAAGCGCCTTC
This sequence comes from Craterocephalus eyresii, assembly GCA_037177035.1. Classification (NCBI taxonomy): domain Eukaryota; kingdom Metazoa; phylum Chordata; class Actinopteri; order Atheriniformes; family Atherinidae; genus Craterocephalus; species Craterocephalus eyresii. Next base: position 5,630,685 of record JBBBVT010000010.1, read on the forward strand.
AGATGAAGTTGTTATGAATTGGCCCTATACAAATAAAGTTGAATTGAACTGAATTGAATTGAACCTATCATGCTTCTAAACTCCATTTGTAGCTTGCAGACACAATAGCCTATTATAATGTAGCTGTTCGTAGACATTCATCCTGGTCCATACCACTCAAACTTTATCACCTGATCAATCTCACTACAACAGCCTGGGTATCTCAGGCAACTCCACCATTTCACAATGGCATCCTCAGTGAAAATTGCCGTTTACCTTCAGTGATCTCTCCTTATAAACTTTGCAGATGAATTTCTTTGTGGGATATTAAAAATTTACATCTGTTTAGCTTGTTATACTGAAGTTATACAAGCATACTGTATGATTTAGCCTTTTTCTGTTTGCACTGACATCACTGTTAAAAATGAACAAATCATTTGACCAAAAATTTAGATCAAGAACAGTCTGCATGTCTGTGTGGGACACGGTCTCAAGATTAGTATGAAAAATAAGCTTTTTCTATACTAGAGTCTACACGTGGACACAGGATGATATTGTAGAAAAATGACGTTGATCTGTTATTTGGAACAGAACCAGCCAAAAGTGGAATGATTAATGTATAATTGCATTCAGGTGATGCAGGTTCAAGTATTACCTGAGGCAGTAGGGTCCTTAAGCTGTGTGGTATGGATGGAGCTGCAGGTGTTGCCAGAAGCACCTTTGAGGGCAAAGACTCCATGTTTATCCAATATGTCAATCTGCACCTGCAGAACAAGAAGGATTTCTTCATAAAAATTCTTCCTTGTCAACTTGAACTTGATCTTTATATTCATTTTGTAAATGTCGTCTGTTTAAGTTTTTGTACCTTGTTTATGATAGTGAAAAATTCTCAGAGAAATTTGTCCTCTCTCACCTGAGCTGGAACATTTCCATCATTTTGCAGCACTAGTGGTAGAGTACATCGCCTCCCTACCAAAACCCGTCCAAACATCAGCATTGGGCTTCCTCCACTGCTTCTCAGAGCTGGACGCACCACACATACGCTGGGCAGGGTGCCCTCTCCTATCAAGTCAAACTCCAGCACCTTGTTCTTAAATGTTGGCGTCAGTCTGGACATAACAGCAGAAAAAATCGATTCACGGTATGTTCTTAACTAAACTACTAAACTACAGCAGATGCAGAAAGAAATAGAAAAGCAAGCATAAACACAAGTGTACACTGTCATTTGTTTATTAACCTGTCAAGTCCTTCCATTGTGGCCTCAAACACGGCACTATACTGCTGCATTGTCTGAGGTGTGAAAGTAACTGTGGCAAAAGCATGTGACTGGTTGGGTATGCTTAGCGTTGTTGCAGGCAGATCAAATACCTCCACGATTCGGGATGTCTGTAAAAAATACAATCTCTTAATTTGAAATTTTTCTGGTGCATAAAGACATTATTCTATGTAGTTTTAAAAGTCTCACCTTGGTCCCAACATATTTGATAGTCAGGTTTAGCACACATGGGACCTTGGTCTTGTTGGTGAGTCTGAAGCGGGCCTGAGCAGTTCGCCCAACCAGAACTTTGTTGAAAATAAATTTGTTTTCATCCAGGACAAAAATGCTTTCAGCCCGGTAAAATTGGTCAGAGGAGAGCTGGCTGCTGTCGTGGCACAGATGGTGCTCCTCAAAGATGGAGGCCATGTCTGACACTATGCCTGAGAAACATCAGAGGAAAACAGAGGTAAGGGAATGGCTCCTGGAAAACAACCATTCCTGTGAAGAGACTGAAACACATTCCACCGTATCTTCCTATTTCCATCTCTGATAGATGAACCAGTGGACAAAAGTGTTGGACTTCCCTTGTCCTGCCACCATCATGTTGCTCTAAAACCTGAATATAATTCAGTGTTGACTTTTAGACTTGTACACCCAAGGCACAGCTTGGCATCACAGGATCTCATTGTTCATGTCCTACTTCACAAGAAGATCCTTCAGAGTATCATGGCAAGGGGCTGTGTCCAGATCACATGGGTTGACAACCAGGGGGTCTTGGGGTTTTTTACTATAGACTTCCTCAGTTGGTGCAGTTATCAGCACTCATGGCTCCTCCTACCAGTGGTATGCGGATGACTCTCAGCTCTTCCTTTCATTCTCACCTGACAATACATCCGTCTCCATGCCGATATCAGTCTTGCTGATATCTCTGCATGGATGAAGGAACACCACCTTCAACTGAATCTATCCAGGATTAAGCTTGTTTTCTGTCCAACCAGTCTTTCTGTACCCCCAAGGATCATGGTGCAGCTTAATACTTCGACAGTTGCACATACATCTTCTGCCAGGAATCTGGAGACAACCAACCTACCCTTAAGGTGCATGTTGCCTCGGTTGCTTGGTCTTGGTCAATTTGTTCTCTACAACATCAAGAGGATCAGACCCTACCTGACTTAACACACGTCACAGCTTTTGGTTCAGGCTCTGATCTGCTTCTGGCTTACAAAACAATAACCCAAAAGGCTCCTGTCTACCTCCACTCCATTATCCAGAAAAAAACTCTCTCTCCATAGCTACGCTCTGGCTTTGAAAGATATCAAGTGCTTCGACCACAACAAGCTGCCAAATCAGTAGCTCAATTCTTCCTCTGTTGTTTCCCAGTGGTGGAACGATCTGCAAAACTCTGTCCGATGATGACAGAGTCTGTATCTGCTTTTAAGGGCAAGCTTAAGACTCAGCTGTTTAAGGAACATTTATGGACTTAGCTAAACTTAGCACAGGTTGAGCTGCTTACACTTATGCACAAGATGATGACATTGTGTAATAAACGTGATCTCATAAATAAACAAGAGAATATCGTATAGGGGTGGGGACATAAAACAAAAAGAACAAGAACTGCCCCCTAGCACTTCAAGGCAGCCCAACTGGACTCAGCAGTCTGACTAGCACTTAATTTTAATGTCACCTCTTGTTTGCTTTCTTGCTTGTGTTGTTCTCACTTTCAGTTGTAAGTCGCTTTGAACAAAAGCATCTGCTAAGTGACTGTAGAATAGAGTAGAATAGAATAGAATAGAATATTTATCTAATTCAAAGAATCTTCATGATGTAATGAACCGTAGGTGATAACATCCCCAAATCAAATTCTATGCAATTCTATGACATATTATTTATTTTATTTGTTCACCGTGACAGTCCCTCCGAATTTTATTTGATAGGGCTCACACTTGTTTTCATAATGAATGAAGTCATTGATTCTGATTAAAACCAGGCCAGTGTTTTCAGCAAATATAGAAAAAAAATCCAAAATATACAAAACTGAGCAATTACAGTTACAAGATGATCACAGATCAGTTCTGAATAACACTTCTCTCACCTGGCTTGCACACCTCAGCCAGCAATCTGTATGGCATGCCATCAGGGTGGTCTGATGGTTTGCATCCACTGAGGTCAATTAGCAGAGTCTGGTTCCAGATGCCCAGCTGCTCAGCTGTGCAGTCCACGGTAACGAGCTGCCGAGAGCCTGGGTGCAAGCTTCCAGCACAGGGAAACACTGAGAACACACCGAAGGTGAGGCGATTCTGGATGTGACACATGAACCAGCAGGACAGAGACATGGTCAGAAACCAGGACACATTCAACTTCTAACTGCATATAAAAACTACGAAATGCACCATGTAGGTATCTTTTGTGTTATATTATTTTCTATCTTCTGCAAAAATAAAAAAACTAGCAACAGGTCAAAAAGAAAAGACAGCAATCCTGATAGAGTTACAGTGAGCATCATCAGCTTGACAAATTTGACAGCACATAGCAGACAGTGATGAGGTAGAGTGGACACTAGAAGTGCTGTGATATTTGCAGTTTTGTAATTTGAGTGTAATGTTTTTTCCTTGATGCTACGAATAAAACCAATAAAAACTTAATGCAATAGGGATTTTCTCATGAAAAAAAGATAGGCCATTTGACTTAACCCCATATCCTTGACTGGTTTAAACACAACAGAAGTTGTGTGTATGTAGAGGCTGCCACTGGTGTCTGGTGCAGCAGCGGTCACTCACCTGCTGAGTACTGGGCTCCTTCTGAGCGCTCTCTCTTCTAGACTTGAGACTAGTACAAGTTGCTTTTGCAGAAACGTTCTCCTTGTTTGCTGTCTTACCTGGACCCTTAAGACTAGAATACAAAGACAAAAACTGCAGTTTAATTAACACACTTGGACACAATAATTTTATGCTATAACTTATAAACAGACTCTTTATTTTAAAACAGCTAGAATTAACATTCTTATTCTTTTCAAAAATATCCTTCTTATTCTTATTCAACATTATTATATGTTCAAGAAGGAAAGGATTGCTTTCAAAGATTTTCAATGAAAGATAATTATCAATACAACTTCAATTAGAAGCAGAATTTTGAGAAACAAATGCTAAAAAATCTCAATGAAATCTCAAAGAATGTTATTCTTATGTATTTGTACTTGAACCTTAAGACCTCTAAATCACATAGTAAAAATCTAAGTTACAAAAAATCCAAATGCCAATTGGAAAAATTACAGATAATTTTTGGAGTTGCTGCAGGACTTGATGATGATGATTAAACTGGGAGGAAAAGTCCATTTCTTTAGGTTTGCTTTGTAAACTGAACTCATCTGATACGTTCAATAAACTTCTCCCTCGCATGCATTCAACATATACAACCAGGATATCAATGAGTGTGCTTTGCTCTCCTACCATGGTCTTGCTGCGAGTGCTCGATCTGTGTTCATGCAACTGATGTCGAAACTCAGCTCAAAGAGTCCTGTGTTTTCAATGGTGAAGGTCTGGCTTTTCTTGGAGCCACAGACCAGTGGACCAAAGTTGATGTCACATGCAGGTGTGATCTTGTATCTAAATAGTACCACATACACATTCATCACAATTTGTGGATAAGAAAAATATCGATTAACTCTAAAGATGTGATCCTGTTTCTGTACTACAATGAATGAAATATCAAGGATAAGAGTGACCTGGAGAATAGAGACTGGACTGAAACTTTGATGTTTAAAGTGGCTATGGTTTCTCCATCTTTCCCAATGTTCGGTTCGATCACCTGCAGAAAGTACTCATGTTAGTTTAATTTGAAGCCATCTTCATTTAAAACATGCAATTAGTAAAGAAACAATCAAATATCATCACATTGTATCATCAAATCTACTTTTCAAATACATGTAAACTACAAGATGCTTCAGTGTCATGACAATGTTTCTATAAAATCAGTTTGTGACAGTTCAACAACCCTTTCCATTGTCATGATGTCCAATTAGTTTAAAGAGGCCCTATGTAATTGCAAAATGTTAAAATTACAGCATTTCTACCCCATTAATGCTCCAACAATGCTGTGACGTGTATAATGGGGCTTAACCTAATTACAGGGACTGCTTCTAGAAGCCTGTACAGCCACAACAACAGAGAGCAGTTCAGGTACAAACTGTCAGCTTTCTGTTTCCTTTCATGCCATAATGCGTCAGGTAGCTTTCTGTTTCTCCGTGAGCTACTGAACATTTTAGGATGGAGCCTGCTAGAGACCAAGAAGAGGACTGCATGGAGTACAATCCAAACTCCATCACAGACCCCAAACAAGCAAAAGAAAAGAAGAATTTTCTCAAGCATGAGTCTGACCAATGCAGAGAGAGAGAAAAAAAAGAGTAAACACAGAGAGCAACTTTGGAGAAATAAATGGAGAAAGGATGGTTATAACTTTGCTTCCTTCTTACCTGAAAGGTCAGAGACAACTATGCATATAGTATAGTTGCAATATATGCTATGCAAAGCAAAGTAATTATTGTGCTGTAGGTACAGCTGTAGGTACTGTACATGCAGCATATTCAGCATGTTGTCACGACTCACAGCAAATTTCTTCTTCAGTGACAAGCGTTCGCTCAGTCAAAGATGGAGCGCA
>JBBBVT010000010.1:5640124-5650757 GCA_037177035.1 Craterocephalus eyresii
ATTATCGGACTGTGCAGCTCATCTAACAGCTGCTCTTAAAAACTGATCACTGCATGGAATCAATAGATTGTAATTTTTTATGTTGAAGCCCTGAAAAAACGCAGCGTGGCGGAGTTTATTAACCGGTACCCTACCGCTGCATGTAGAGCCGGAAAAAGCCCAGCGACCCGGCGCGTTTCCCTACGCAGGAGTATAAACACACAGAGGGTATAAACCAGCCTTTAATGTTTATGGGTTCTTTTGTTAGTTTTGTTTTTCATTTGGTTTGATACCTGTGCAACAGAACTTTGCCGAAGTTTAAACTCCTGCTTTCCAGCTCTATCTCAGGCCGAACACCCCAGCATGACAGGTTGATGATCACAGGCTCAGGATTGTCCTTTATGTGGCAAAGGATACAATCCTTTATTTGGCCCTGTTTTGTTGGGTAGGCCCACAATGTCAGCTCCTAGTAGGGTGTAAGAATATTCACAGGTATAAATACAAAAAATCAGCAACTCAGCCAAGATCATGTTTGTGCAATGGCACCTGTTTTTGGTCAGGTTTGAGGGTCATGGTTGGGGGGTCTAGCAGGTATGTGGTGGCCTGGGTGTCATGCTGGAAACTAAACTGGACCTCCGCCTCCAGACCTGAATTGTTATGAATAACCAACTTCTCTGTGTTCTCTGGATACCGACTTTCCTTGTACCTAAACAAACAAACAAATAATACATCAATCTTTCTTTCAAAACTTTTGACTTTTTACAATTTTCAACACAGCATACTTTCCATTGTTAAAAGAAAATACAGACAATGATAAAAATTCACAAAAACACATCACTTTACCAGTGTAGTTGTAAAAAAACAATGTTGTTCACCAAAAACACTTTTCTAACCTGCATTGACATTGAATGTTATGCATAAGTAATGGAATGATAATTAATTAAAAGTTTTACTAAGCTTTCTTGTGAAATTCCCATCTGGAAACAGATGGGAAATAAAAAGTCACATGAAACCCTTCGCCTTCACTTTTCTGCCACTTACCTGTCTCTGGTCTTGCTACAAAGTAAAGGTCCAAACTCAAAGTATTCCAGTTTAATCACATAGGATTTCTGGGGTCCGTCCTTCATTTGTGTCACCTTCTTACTGTGAGCAAAGAGGGTCCTATGAAACAGAGATGGTATTATGGTATGGACTAGGGAGACACATTGCAGTGTACTTTACTCCATTTGTTAGCCCACTGATGATTTTGCTTTATGGAAAGATGTGTTCAACAGTAGTAAAAACTGTTTCTCTATCAAATATCTCCAGTAGTGCTCACTGGTTGGTAAGTGTGAGCATGACTGGTAGTTTGTCTTGCTGTGGTGACCCAGTGATGGAATAGAGTCCTGTCCAGGGTGTATCCTATGCTGCTAAATGCTGGGATAGACTCCAGCCCCTAATGACCCTGCACTGAAATAAGCTATTATAAGCTAGTATGTGTGGATGGATGGTTACTCATTAACCTAATCACACCTAAACACACATCAGGAAACTTCAATTAGCACATCATCACAGTCTTGACTACAGGGGATGTACTGTACAGTAAGAGTGCCAATATCTGGAGGCATCTCCCCCTAAATTAAAGATTTTTTAAAATTACTAACTCATAAAAATAGCCCTTTTCTCCATTTCATGTTTTTCGTAGAAGTTAAATTCCTACTTGAATTTATCAAACCATGCAGACTGACGTGTAGTCTTTGCAGATGGAGGGATAGGTGCAAATCCCTCTGCAGTTGAGCTGGTAGAGTTTCCTGGTCCCTGCTAGCTCAAAGTTGAAGACTTGTTCAAAGTTCCCAGGTGACTCTGAGTAGAACCAGATCTTCAGAACCACCTCACCGTTGGCTGGCACAACCCAGCGAAATGTGGTCAGGCTATACAGGTAGAAGCAGACGAAACTAGGAAGTTGAACAAGTGAAAAAGATACTAAAGAAGTTTGTTTGTAAGGTGACTGTGTGTGCGTGTTTCTTGCCTTTGGCTGCGTTTCACATCTAAGTCTCCTTGGTATTGGTCTTGGTCAGTGTCATCAAAGGTGGAAGATGTGTGTAAGGGTGTGCGGGACCCATTTGTGATCTTTGTTTCTGTCTTGTTGGAGGGTTTTATCCTGCTTTTATGACTGTCTTTGCCCCTTTTCTCCTTGTCTTTTGAGACTGAACTCTCCTTAGTTCTGCTCTTGTTGGGACTCTTAGAGGGCGTCACTAATGATTCCTTTTTGCACAAAAAAACCAAAAAACTAATTGAAACGATTTTTTTTTGTGTTACACACAGACGAAGTTCTGACATGACAACTCTCATAACATGTTACACTATCTATCTATCTATCTATCTATCTATCTAAATCTATTTATATGTATATATATATATATACAAGGGTGCAAGAATACACAAAATTTAAGGTTAGTTCGGTTTAATATAGTGTCATGGTTTGATTTTTTTTTTAAAGAAAAAATGTATTCTAATACTTCTTTAAATTTGTATTTTTCAATTAAATAACTAATATCTGTTTAAATACTTAAGTACAGTTTTTTAATCCAATGCTATAATCTCTGAAAATGGCGGATTTTCAGATATTTTTCTATCATCAATGTAATAAAAACAATTAATGACAAAAAACAGTTGTAATGAGAATTGATATGTCATAACAGTTGTATAGTTAATTACATTTTATTGTATAATTATTAGTATATTGTTAATTAGACATGATTTTTTTATATGTGAAAACACTGGTGAGGGAAATTACCATTACCTTTGAATATGATTCTTGTGTGTCATCATCTAAATCCTTCATTTCCTTATCTTCATCCAGTCCAGAAGGAACAAGGAAGGTGAAACAGGTGTGTGGAGCTGTTGGTTGCTCTCTCGGTGAGGGAAAAGAGACAACAGAAAAGGTGATGGGAGGAGGGATCGGGGGGCCACTAGGTCCCATCCCTAGGTCATCTAACAACTACGGAAGACAAAAGAGTTGACATTGATTAGGATCTGAAAGTCATTTTAAAAATGCAATTCTTTACATCACACAATTAAAAATATCAGTGAAAATGTAAGCCATACCTCATCTAGTGGAGGCAGAGGGCTGTCACCAATCAGCGCTGTGGGACTCCCACAATCTTTCTCTGTTTGATTCAAGACAATGTGGGGGATGATATCTGGTAGAGGCAACTTGTCTGCTGCCCTATGGATGGTTTCAGATGATGCTGCTTTCTCACTGGGCAATGGAGAATGGATCTTGATATTGCCTTTCTTATTCTTCTTTACAGCAGGGGACTGAATACATAAAGAGATGATTGGTGAAAAATAAATTCGGTCTGTTGTGCTCTTACTAATCACACCAATACATATAAATCTACATGATCCAAGTCTTTAAGAACAAATGAATGTTACACTAAAACCTGAGATGAGATTACACAATTCATGGCTTGAGATAAAGTCCAAATAAAGAATATCCTGTCATTTTTAATTTGAGCTTAGCTAAAAAAAGTACCTACATTTCAAGAGGAATCCAATGGAGGATGAAGAAGAACAAGGCTTCTCATTTTTTCCAAGCAGCCTTGAATTGTTTTAAGACAAAAAACAAAAAGAAATCAAAGTCACCTGTTTCTCTGTTGAGGCATCATCAGGCACTGGCAAGGTTTCCTCACTGGGAAAAGGGACCAGCAGGACTCCCTGGGCCCGGTCCCAGTGCTGCAGGATATGCTCCACCTGGGTCTGCTTCTGCTCATATTCATTGAACTCAGACTGTAGTTCATCCACAATGCACTAGAAAAGAGGGAAAAGGTGAATGAGAGAAAAAGAAATCAGATTTAGGTTACATAGTGACTTTTCAATCCTTTCACTGAATTTTCACTCAGTGGTGAGAGACGCGTAGTCTCAGTTTCAATTGTTGCTGTAAATGCCTGAAATATCTCACTGGCTGTTTGTCTACTCTGAACTGCTCCTGAATGACTGAACCGCTCACTCCAAAAATGAGTTTAAAACCTCTTGTTGAGGAAGTCAGTCGTCACTGCTTGCATTGTGGTCATTTAATCTCTACGAATGCAAGACTTACAACAAGGGTCAGCTTGATAATGTATTTAACTACTGACCTCACACTACATTTTTAAACCAGTACACCGGTAGTTGCATAAAACATTTTAAAGGGTCAATAATAGTGCTTTACTGAGTTGTGGGGTTTGACTGTTTTTCTTCAATCACAAATCGGCGGTGTGCGGGGTAGTGAGAGGCATCCCCTTAAATATACAGTACTTACCCAAATATTACAAATGGGCCCTCTTTAATGCATTTGCCTCTGACCAGCAACTAATACTTTCCAACTTCAAAATGAAAATTAATCTTCCTTAAACATTTTTTTTTTGTTATTGTTTTTTGCTGAAGGTTTGATATCTACCTTAATTGTAGAGGACTAAAAAAAGACTGAAAAACTGAAATATGGCACTGCCTGGTAACACACCAGCAAAAGTATCATGCATCACATGGAACCACTGGCTGCAGACCTACTTAGAAAACTGAAGTTTAAAAGTTTACCACATACTGTACCAGACACACCGTTTCAAGAGAGCAGACTTTTTTTTTGTTCTTTATGTTCTATGTATATATTATAATATCATATATAGATATGATCCAAACTGCAGATGGAGATAGATACACACACTTAATATTCTCAAAAACATAATCAGTTGTGACCATACTGCATGTGAATACTTTAGATCACTAGAGTAAAGAAGACAATAGACTTCACCACATTCCTTCCTTAATGTTTCTAAGAAAAAAAAATCAACTTTATAATTCTAACATCAGAAAACAGATATGAGATTTAAAATTCTTCTGTTTTTGTTTAGCAACAAACTTACCTTTTCTCTCTCGTGTTTGTCTGGGGATTGAGGAGATTCTGTAGTTAATGCTTTGGATTCTTCCAACTGGTTCTGTGACTCCTCAACCTTTTTGCCAGGATGCACTGTATAAAAAAGGAGCATGCATGCAAGTCAGCTTGTAAACAGCCCATTTACAGTAACCTTATTCTAATAATTAACTATCTGGCAATCACATCCCCCAGGTAATGAAAATGGCTGAATGAAAATGGCTTGTACCTTCATTTAACTCATTTGGTTCTCTTGCATCCACAAGCAACTCTTTGGAGTTGCTACAGACAGATGTCCTCTGAAGAGTCACTGTTGACTAGAAATTCAATTAAACAAATCAATTAAGACTGTTTTATATGTGTTTATGGAAGTGTTTTTGTTCACAAAGAATTAGCCAAATAAAAATTTACAGTATATACAAACCTGCTTTCCTTCCAGTGAGCTTTCCTTCTTTGATGCTTCTTTAGTATCTTTTTTTCCTCCCTTTTTATTCTTCTTCTTTAAGTCTTCTTCTTTCAGCTTCTTTGCCTCCTCCTCTTGTCTCTTTTGTTCCTGCTCTTTCTCAATTTCCTCAATTACCCTTTAAAAATAAATGCACAAATGTACAAATAATTAGTTGGAAACTGTCTAACAAGGACTTGAATATCTTAAAGAACATTTTTGAATCATTTTCTGCAAACTCTAGATTCAAGGAGGATAAACACCTTTGGAGTAATGTTGATTAGTATTTAAAAGGATGTAAAACCTTAATACAAAGTTTAATATACTTCAGCAAAGTGGTAGTCGGATTATTCTGCTACCAGACAAGAGTTTGTCTTTTCTGTCATCAAGTTTATGCAAAAGCTAGCAAGCATTATTTTAACACAATTAGTATGGAGAAAGAGCTTGGGCTCGAAAACCCTTTCCATCCTGTTGTGGATCAGTATAAAGTTAAATGAATAAATAAAAGATGATCTTCAAATGCCCTCTCGTTGACCCTTTGCGGTGTTAGGGCCTAAAGCAGAAACGACTGTTGGTTGTCAGCATGATAACAAGCTATAAAACTAATAATGAAATTTGATAAAACTCAGAAGACATGTGACTTTTGCAATGGCCAAAGCAGCCATTGTGTAAGTAAACTGCAATAAACCACATATGATATAGTGTTTTTCAAAAAGACATTCAGAAAATTGACCTGTATCTGAAAGTTCACTGTCTCATCATTATGGAACTTCCCAGTTTTCAATTATTCTACGTTTTAGACAACTGCCAAAGGATGTTCATGCAGGTCACTGTTCATACTCAACCTTTTTGTGACAAACACCAAATTAACTGTTTTATCATTTTGGTAAGTCTTTCCATTATACATAACTGACAAAATCATTCATTAATGGTTTTCTTTAACAAGCTTTTGTCCTTCAAACATCCTTGCTGACTCTAAATATGTTGATTTCCTGCATCTATTTGAAATTTCTGGATCAAATCTTCAACATTGACATAAAAGAAATCTGTCCTTCAGCAAAGTGAAACAGCTGGCTTTTTAAATGTGTACTCTTCCAAATACATTTCATACATCAAACTATAAACATCTGAAGTTTAGAGATTTTGAATCAGACATGAAACTAAATTCATAGATTTTATTATCTTCAGATTCAGTTTCACGTCAGATGCATGAGAAAAGGATTTTAACATGAGGCCCAGGATTTCCAGTCAGTACCTGAGTTTGTGCTGTCGGCGGGTCTCTAAGTGCCACTGGATTACATGCAGCTTCTTCTCAGCTGACAGAGCATCATATCCATCGTCATCCATATCCTCCAACCACTTCTCTTCCCTATTAACTGTCTCCCTCTGCAGAGCCTCTGAAGGACACATGGGAATACATGCTGTAATCAATCTAACTGAGAATTTATTATGTGACAGCTTTGGTATGCAATCTAGTCTATGTCTGCAAACTGGTGCATAGTTACCTTCAGCTTCTCTTCGCACCTTTTCCCGTGCCTTTAGGGCTGCATATGAGTCATATAAGTTGACTACATAGATGTGTTTGCGGTTGCTTAGTGCCTTTAGAACAACTTGTAATGTTTTTGATGCGGATTGAGTGTAGAGTGACTCCAGACCTTCAATCACTACTCCACGGTGACAATCACTTAACTGTTACAACAAATATGACAACATAGCAGCAATTACAACAACAAGAGTGAGAGAAATACACACAAAACGTAAAATATCTGGCAGGTTGCAATTAAAACCGTTCTACAGTAATCTGTTTGATTATTCTATGATTTAGCAACAGAACTTGTTTTACCTGAAATCTTTCATCCAGAATATCAACAAGAAGATGTTCGGGTAGGAGACTGCAGAGTGTAGGGAGATTACCCTGAAAAAATATTCATACAACATTAAGAAAATAATGCTGTGAAAAAAAATATCCTGACCCATCCCCCATTTCTTTGTATATTTGCTTTCCTGTAATCCTCCCTGTAGACTCCTTTAAACCTTAAAGTAGAACTCAACACCAAAGTGATTATTAGCTGAAAATCTGTTTATCTCAGCATGGTGTGCAGTATGTCCTTAAAGTAATATATTTTTTAAATGGGGCAAATATTATAAGTTTTTCTTCTTCGTAAAAAATGTTTTGTCCAGTTTTATGTTGCTTGTCCATAGCTATATGAGAAGTAAACTGTCATAAAACTGGACAAGTGGAGGACAAAACAAGTGTCAGCCAGGACTAAAAACTATCTGAAGCAGATGAACAGGATCTGAAAGTTATCAAATAGGAATAAATCCATCAAAGTCATGCAACGGAACAAAAGGCAGAAAATATCCAAATAACTTTGGAAAGTCCTAGAACTATTCCTGAAGACTACTGAAAGAAAAATACATGAAAGTATGTAAAGGTTTAGGTTGTTCAGACCACTGTTCAGATCATATATCTTTAAAGCTTATTAAAACTACTGAAACCAGTCAAGACCTTTTTGAAGCTCAAACTGCTGAATTTACCAGGCTGCAGTTGTGTTGGTTTTCAGTCTCCTGGTTGGCCGCAGAGTAATCCTCCCTGTTGGTGCTCTCATTTTGTCTTGCAGGAGCTGAACTAACTGGAACAGGAACTGCATTGGGATCTGAGGCTTCAAGTGGTGTTGTTGGTCCTGGATCTGTAGCATCTTCACCTGCCTGAGCTGCAAGTATAGATACATTGAATACATTGATAGTTTAGGTCTAAATATTTAAAAACATATAAAACTTATTCCAAACACAGCTGTCTGTTTTAGTGGTCTTTTAATGTTAATAGCTCAAAGCTGTATAATGATGGCATTGCATGTGCATATATTATGTTTACCCATTTCTGCAGCCCTTTTCTGAGCGTACTCTGCAGCTGCAGCATGATATAGTTGTTTTGCTGACAGGCTAACAGGTGAAGAACCATTTCGAAGCACATCTGTAACAACAGCATCAACTCTCAGGCACGCCGCCCCGTAGTGATGCGCCAGCGAAGCTGCTGTGCTGCTCTTATCTAGAAAGAGTGAAGGAATAAAGCAAGCTTATAATTTTACCAACATCTGTTACCTTTTCCCATGAAGTATGTGCTTTGTGCTTTTACCTGTCAGAGGAGCTCCATGCACTATAATAGCAATGCCTCTCCTATTGCGTGCAGCTAGTCCCTCTGGCGAAAGGTCAAACCCCATTTGTCGAGCAATCGCTTTGAAGACAGGAGTCATCTCTAACTCTCCTAGTGTTCCACTGCATGCCTCTTTTGTCAATTCTGAGACAACTAAATACAAAAAACTGCTTTAAAGAGATTGTGGATATGCATTTTCTTTAACAGACAAAAAGGTGTACATTAAAGCAATTTTTCTGGATGTTTTCGCAAACAGTACTTTCTGAAAAGGTTTGAACTTACACATTTCAGCAGGTTTGACACTTTTCATACAAATCCCGATGTGGGTATCATTTTGGTTTGACTTCTTGTCTTCTTCCTGTGTGCCATCTTTTTTAGCTTCACAATTATCCAAGCCTACAAGTAGCTCTGATTGACACAGAAAGATTGAAGCAGACATCATGATGGACATAAAAACAGATTTGCATTGACAGTATAACACACTAGGTAATGATATTGTCCTGAAGCTACCATAATCTCTCTGCTTGGAACAGGTGTCCTTGAAATAGTCCAAAAGCTCTGGAGGAAGACCCTCTCCAGGGACTCGGGGAGGAAGGAGCAGCATATTGTTGTCATCATATCCCTGCATCAGACGAAGGATCTGAGGAAGGTTTTAGTTTAGTTTAGTATGTTTTGGTTATACCATTTGCTCTGTCTTATGTGGAACAGTACCTACAGTATCTGCTAATCTACATCTGAGTACTCCCTGTATGTTTATATAGTACTTGTGGATAAATCTGTGATCCTGTCCTGTATTCTTCGTGTTATTCTTGTGCATTAGTATTCCCTGGGTTAAAACATTTTTATTACTTTGTATTTAATTACTGTTTTACATTACAGCCAGCACTAGCCATTATTCCCATGTATCTTTAATACCAATGTATCTTTGTTTCTTGTAGTTTAATTAGCTTTTGAGCTCTCTAACAAAAATTCTTGTGTGTAATTGGATAAATCATTATTGATGAAAATTATTTTGGAAACAAATGAGCTAAATAGCTAAATCAGGACAAAATGTATGCTAGTGGATAAACTAAATATCTTCATCATGCAGTGTCATATGTCAGACTACTGAGATTGATTCAAATTCAAATATGATTTACTTATTAAGCACCTTTCTGGCCTAGGCAACTTAAATTGCTTTATTAAAAACAATGTATGCATAAATGAGAATTAAAACAGCCTTCACACAACAAATATGACAACAATACAAAAAGACAATCATCTTAATTTCTTTCATCCACAAACTCGCACACACAGACACAGAGATAAGGAAAAAGTTAACCCCCGCCTTTCGCAGTCTTAACAAACATAGACTATTCACTTGTGACTTTCTCTTTAACTTAAAAAAGGTAAAGGTAAAGATATATATACATAAATGAGTGAAATAAACATAAACATCTGGCTTGGCATTGCTGGGAGGAAACAATATCTTGGGGATCTGTCCACCTTGGGGCCCAGCGTACCCAGGACCACAGATGGTATCACCATAGCATCACCCACACCAGGGCAAGCCGGGGTCCCACCACAGCCATACAGATGCAGCACGGACCCCCTGCCACCCAGGCAAGAGCAGTCACCATGGCAACAACCCTGCCACCTGACCAGGCAAAGCCGCTGGTCTGATAAAACCATTGGAGTAAAAAAAAAACTAAACCAATATCCAAAGACACATAAGTCTAAACTGCGTTTAGAGAATCAAGTCCAGTTATCTGCAACTTTGACCTGTAAATATTTCTAAGTAAATAATTTTGCATGCAATTCAGCAATGTTTCCTAAAAATAAGAAAAAGAGTTACCTTTTCTTCTTTGAGGTACTGGGTGTCTAACTCCAGGGAGTAGAACTCGATGGGGAAGGAGCATGGGTTTTTGACTGTGACTTCAGCTTCAGTCTCGATGCAAAGAGGGAGACAAGGTCCAAGGACCAGTACAGGCGAGCAGAACTCCAGCTGTGGTTCTTCACCATGACCCTCGGCTGTAATAAACACCTTCTGAGTGTTGTCAGCCACACGAACCTCCAGCCTCCTGTTATACAATATCTGAGAGAAACAACAACAAACAGTCCTGTCTTTTGGGAAAAGTAAGGAAAGACACCCTTAAAAGCTACAAATACACATTTGTCTTTAAGATCT
>JBBBVT010000010.1:5655664-5665668 GCA_037177035.1 Craterocephalus eyresii
AACCCCTTAGCCAAGAAAAAGCGTCACACAAAAGCTAAAAAAAAAATAGCCGCTATCGCTAACTAAGCTAGCCGGACCTGAAATCGGGTATAGTCCTTTTAACACAAGCACAAAGCTACATTGAAACAAGTGTAAAGTCATAGGAACCAGAACCATGCTGAGCCATCAAACTGAAGTTGCATCTGTGTTATAAAAAAAAAAGTCACACTTCTAGAGGCTTTGTTGTTAAACTGCAATGAGTGTGTAATATCAATCGTTAGTTCATGTTTTGGAATGAAATTTAGTCAGAATAACCATTAGGATACCTACAAATCGTCCAACGCAAATCTGCCTAAACCTGACCAACTAAAATGAGAAACACTTGTATTGTGTATCAGATGATTAAGTGTAAGATTAAATGACTTTGCAGTAGATCTTTACACTTAAGAAATAATGAATTATAATGCATGATTGTTACTACAGACTTCTTATATTATCGTTCATCTGCTCACAATGTAAGCTTGAAAAAGATGTCATAAAAGGATATTAGTAAGTAACCCTTCTCTACCCTTGATTACACAGTTGAAGATGTAAAGTCACTGCAGTCAGATTGATTCCTGGATGCAGAGGGATGTTGGCACTTTTTCAGATTATTGATAACATATTGGAGATGGTCTTGAGGACCAGACACTTCTTACTGTATCTCATATGAAAATGATTGTAATTTCATTACAGGAGGAAGGTGAGATGTCTGGAATGTCACTGGGACAACACTTAACACTAGTGAGTAAACATGTAAGGAACAAGCACTAAATAGCAATTTGAAAGTAATCCTTGTCCTGGCGAACAGGACAACCTAGAAAATCAATATACAGATAAGAAGCAGGGACAGCCCTGCAGAATAAGCTAGTTACTACAGCAGAGATGCAGCTGCACAGTCACAAAACATTAAGAAAATATACTTTGAATATGAAAGCATACAGGCTGAACACAAGTGAAGTCTTTTTACAAATAAAGAATAACTACTTGTTGGAAAATTAGGAAGAAAACTAAACACATAAACTTGTACAAAAGAAATGCCACTAAATTCTGTCCAGTGACTCACAACAGTAGAAACATTTGGAGGGGAATTTCTCTGCGAAAACATGCCTTCTACAGTTTCGGACTGTCTGGAGATCTTTTTCAAGTTTAACTCCATACTAAACTTTTAGAAAAAATAATAATTTTGGACCCCCCTGAGTACTTCAAGACTCAACTGTAAAACCATATTTTTTTCCCCGTATGCCCTAGTTATCGGACACGTCACCTTTGCCACATCAGGGCTGATCACACTCCATTCTGAAGTTTCATTCAATAAATTTTTTATGTTTCTCTGTGTATAAATTACTAAATTCTTTTTTTTAATTTCTTGATTTGGTGAATCACTTGTAAATGCAATTCAAAATGACTATGACATCATGTTCTGAGTTATTTCTGTAATAAACGGAAAGTTTTAGTCTTATATGCTTATTAGTATCTTAAATCAGCACAATTTTAAGTTAAAACTCATGATCATCTTAGAACTCCCTGAATTTATATAAGTTTGTTTTTTAAGCCATTAAAAAAGGTTTTGGAAAGTACAGTTTTCCAAACTTAATCTATGCTCATAATATTTCCTGACCGTGAGTAAGCAGGTAGCCTCTGATGTTGCAGTGATCCCGTCCATAAGCTCCTCTTTGACTCTATCTGCTTCCACAGCTGCTTTGGCCTGTTGCACCACATCACTGAGGCAACCCTCTGCTTCCAAAGAATCACAATGGTAAACCATGAAATGATTAAGGAGACATGCCTTTTCCCAAAACGTTTTAACAAAAGTGGTTAGAAATTTAAACAAGAAAACACAACTGACCTACAGTAAAAGGGGATAAATTCATTTGCCAAAAGTTGTAGGATACATTACAATTAGGGCTGGGCAATATTAACCAATTGTCATATCTCGATCATTTTTTTCTTAATCACGATATACAATATATTTGTCAATAGAAAAGAGACGGTTCAAATTTACGGTCTTGAGTATTAAATGCACTATTATTAAGATCAGAAGAACATGTGCATTAAAATATTTGACTAAAATTAAATTAGACATGTATCAAAATGATAAAAAAAACACTTTACAATTATCAAAACGAAGACACAGTTGTGCAAAATGCTAAAATAAGTGATACTTTTATCTCAAAACAAGTTAAATTGATATAAACGATATTCCCTTTTTCTATTACTTGTGTGACAAAGTCTCGATATATCTGAAAATCTCGATGTATTGCGCAGCCCTAATTACAATGAACAGATACCACTTCACTGCTAGTGGTAACATTTTAGCAAGTATTTTACATATATTTGAGAAATAGGGATACATGGACAAATTATAGATTATATGATTTAGTTTTTAAAAACTGCACTGCAACTTTAAATCCATGTAAATGTACATTTCTGTCAAAACTAAGTGTGATTAGAGCATATCTGTGCATACCCATGTTTCGTGGCAAATTCAAGCTGATCCTTGGGAAAACCCCCACCCCAGTTAGTGCTATCTCCTGCAATGGTAGGAAAGCCAACCGCAGGTGAAAGTGCTTCTCAAACACCGCAGGGATACCAGGGAGGTAGAGAACACGCAGACATTGCTCTGTACCAGCATCGATGTGACCCTGATATGAAGGCACACACAAATACTCATCAAAAAAAATAATGGTGTATTCTCATTGTATTCTTATTTCACTCAGTCATTCCTGGGTGGACGCAAGAGAGTCAACCCTGTGATTCCCATGAATAACTCACCACAGATGGGATTACCATAGGGCACCCAGGTCTGATATTCTGTTCCTCCTTGTGCGTTTCATTGACTTCCTGGTGGAGTGCATGTGGAGGCTGCCCATTGTCTTCCAAGTCCATATTCTGTACCCCTTCTTCTTCCCCATGCTTCTCCTCCTCTCCTTGAGGGTATACAGTGCTGAATTTGAAGCCCACCTTACCAGTGTTCTTCAGGGTTACTTCAACTTCCCTTATACTATAAAAAAGCTGAAACCAAAAGAAAACGAATAACTCAATTCTGGTGTACTTTTCAAACAGCTAGCATGTTCTCAATGAAGATCCTGTGAAACAGCCCTGCAGCATAATGGATAATTGCTCCCCCTGTTGTCTTGTAAAGTGGACACAAAAGAAAAAAAAATCACTTTCCTAAAATAATGCAAGAGTTTTGAACCATAAAAAGACAGAAAACAAAGTGTCTTTTTCACAGTAGGGTCTTATGCAAAGTTAAGGCAATTATTAAAATGATAAAATATTATGGAACATTTCAAAGTGGTTGTTTGTGCACTGACAAAACTGCCTGTTTGAAAACTTCCTAACTTATATGGATAATTCTAATCTTTGACTAAAAGAAACCACCATGAGTAAAACACAGAAAGACAGCAAGAGAAGAAAGACTGCTGAATAGACAGGAAGGCTGGAGGAATGTTCTGCTGAATCACTATTTTACCTAAATCAAAAATCAATGAGTCCTTGTTTTGAATATCAATGATAACTGGTCCCAATGGTTTGCATGTTTAAAGAGAAAGTGGAAGTGAAAAAGAACAAAGTGTGGATATCAAGGCAGTGACATTCAAAATGACTGTGCATACTTTTTCTTTGTCTTATTTTGTGTGTAATTTAAAAGCTTGTATAGTATTTCTGTGTTTATCTATTATATATCGTGAAACCATCTGTTCAGACAAAGGAAAATGTTTCTACAATCCTCAATTTGCCAAAGTTGCCTTAGGCATGTCTGTTATTTCCAAAACTGCACAATCCATCATTCCATCAAATTTCTATCATGTCTTTCCTGCAGTCATCCTTAATTGTATTCAGAAGTCTTTCAACTGCTTCTCAAACTTCCTGGTCAAGCTTCCTGAAACAAATTTAGCACCCCACAGCCAAACTTACTGCTGAACCTTTATGTGAAACATGTGAAAAAAGCAAAATAAAATCCCAAAAAACATAATCTCCATAGTTACAGAAGACTGAAGAGTACTAGTTGTCCTTCAGTCAGAATGTTGTCAGAATGATCCCCTGCTTTTCTACTTTATATAGGCAATTATATAATTGTCTTGGGTAACATCCTAAATACCACATCTTCTCCACAGTGTTTCTCCTTTATAAGTCACCTTGGATTAAAATGTCTTCTAAATATAAATAATAATTATCTAACCGAGTTTTAGCAGGTAGAACTTTGGGAGTAAAAAAATTGAACAAACAAGAGAAACATAGGAAGCAAAATTCACAGTGTTATGTGAATGTACCTGCAGTCCGAAGTCAAGACTGGTGGATTCAAGACTATAACTGATTACTGAAGCTTCCCCTCTCAGTTTGATTTTATACAAAGGCCCTTCTTCCACATGGCACAGTGCAACCACCTCTTTGCTGATATTCTCATGACCAAAGAAGGAGAATGTGATGAGCTGCTGGTCACCAGGTTGTAGAAGGCCATACATCGGCAAAATATCAAATACCTGCATATGGAGAATAAAAACAATGAAACATACATGATATATTCTAATTTCTTCCTATGCCTGCCAGTTGGTCCAGTTATAGTACAATTAAAGGGCAGATAAATCATTACATTCAAATAATTGAAAATACAATATGCAGGTTGAAAAACTGAATCAATTAAAGTCCACGTAGCACACTTGTATTGTATTTTTATCAATATCAGAATTGATACACTTATGTAATATATTTGGCAATTATGTAGCATGAGAGAAAGCAGCAAAGCAAGAACAAGTTTACATCAGAAAAGAATAATGATCATGAGCATTGTCCATCACACAGAAATTCATTTGTGTTATGAAGGGGACCAGTGAGGAATGATCTGCAGCTGTTTACTTTTAGGAGCATTTCTTTACTGCATTAAATTTATTTGTATTTTCCAACACAGAATAAATTACTTGGTTAGTTATCAAGTTATTAAAGATATTTCTGTTAGTGAAACCATAAACACATAGAAGGATAGATTGCACAATTACAACAGAGGTCTTTTCATTGACACAAATATTGCCAAACAAAGTGCACAGGTGTGGAGTATGAATGGTTTTACCTCCACAGTAAAAGCACTTTGGTTGAAATACAGGGTATGACTTCCCCATTAGCTGTTGGTTCCTACCTGAAGTCTCAGGGAAGCCCTGATTTGATTTCAGTTGCAGATTTGCTTACCTCTTCCACAGGCACCAGGCGTGGTGAGCAGCTTTGCTCATTTGCATTTGGCTTATGGCTGGGAGGAAGTGAAAAGGCAGGAGAGAGCACTGAGGAAGGATGTGTCCATTCTTTGGTGTGATTCTCCATATTCATCTGGTCCTTCTCTATTTCTACAATCTTTGTATCTCTGAGAGAGCAGAAGGATCATAAAATATCTGACAAAGTGAACATTTATTTTCTTTCCAACAACGTAAGGTTTGTTTGTTTGTTTTTATTACAATAAATGCCATTTAGGGAAATGATTTTGCAGTCATTCCAATCTTCTATCCAAATCAAAATAGTCACTTTAAATAAAAGTGCCATTTGGAAGCTGAGGAACATATTTATACAGGGAATGCAGCCAAGAGTAGATTACAAGCTTGAATTGTATAGTCAGTGCATCATTGACACATAATGTGACACCCAAGTGAAAAGAGAAAATCTTCAGCACCCAAAACCAAAAGAACTCAGACTCTCATTTTCTCTCTCTTCTCTTCTCTCTCCTTCCCTGTGGGATAACACTGGGTGCATCCATCAAGTTAATTAAACAGAGTGTTCTATAATTAAGAGGAATTTTAATAGGCAAGCAGCAGGAAACAGGTCAGGATAGATTGCAGTGAAGTGCTGAATAAACATGGAAGAGAATGAAAGAGATTTAATGAGTGAAGCCATCTCAAAGCAGGGGGGGAAAAGTTCTATATTAAAACATTAAGAAATGGCTACATTTTTTCTATAGATTATATCTGTGCACTGGAATGTGCACGTGTGAGTGCTTCGAGGTCTGCATAGATACTGTATAAGACTGCACATACAGTTGTCTGGGTGCTGAGGGTGGTGACGGTACTGTTCTAAATGGTAGGAAAGCAACCAGCAGGGGGCACTGCTGTATGGTTGCAGTGATGAATGCTGTTTTAGTGGAAGAACAAAAACAAATGAGTATGCCCAGTGACATACTGTAAAGATGTTACACAACAAATAAATATATTTGGAAAAACACAACATTTTTCTGAATGATGATTTACTAGAGGGTGGTACCATGATTTGGGAGCTGCTGGGGTCAAAAAACAGCTTTTAAAATTGTGGGTTTTCTGATAAGAGGTTGAGACCTGCTGGTGTGGACAGAAGAACAGATGGTGAGACATCACATGATGACTCTGCAAGAGTTGTACTCAAAATAGAAAATAACCCTATCTAACATTCTTATATTTGCCTCCCTTTATTCCACCTTTTCTTCTTGTTATGTGCACTATGAGCTTGATTGTTTTCCTGTATTCACACTAAAATATCTACACAACAGAGACCACTGAACCGCAAACATCTCAACTCCAAGAGTTTGTCAACAAAAAGGCTGTATGATGCTGAAAAATGACATGTGTACTGGTGCAGACAACTGGATGCTGGGGAATTTGTGAATCGGTGTGTGCTTTACATTAGTTTAAAAAGCTGTGAATTTGAATTATTTTCCCCTTGTATTACAGTTTGTTTGTTTTTAATCTATTTAAATCTATATTTTAATTTATATTTTTATTTTCCCACAGAAAATGAAAATGTTTTTTTCATAATTCAAATTTCACTATTTCTTAAAAATTCAGTAAAATGAGTATTTTACATTCTGCATCCTTCTAGATGTTCTATGGATTCTTTTTTTTAATTTTATTGTTGTAACTATGACTTTAACCTCGATTTACAAACTGTCAGAGCTTCAGGAGACCTGCAGCTTTCTGGAAGTTTGCTCTAATAGTGAGGAGCATAGAAACTGAACGCTGCCTCTTCGTGTTTAGTTCTGACTCTAAAATCTGAATGCAGACTTGACTCTGATGACGTGAGGGATCTCCTCCTGAAAATATTTTGACCCTAAACCATTCAGTTCTTTGTAAACTAAGCTGGTTCTTGAAAAACAGGAAGCCAGTGTAAAGATCTGAGGACTGGTTTTATATGACCCGCTTCCCTGGTCTTGGTGGTAGTCAGATCCGCACATGTTCATATTATGTAACGGGTAAAATGAGTGTCTGGTTCAGACATATATATTGGTTCATTTGTTCCCCGTTATTCCTTTATGTAATAACAAAGCTGAACCAATCTAATCTACTGCATGCAAACTAATCAAAATATACTCAAGTATTTTCAGCAATCACTGGTGAAAAATATAAATCACACTGTATTAAAATTGTAATAATAATAATAATATAATAAATTTTATTTGTAATGCACTTTACATTTGTAAAAACAGATCTCAAAGTGCTAAATTGTATTAGTTTCTACACCAAAAGTAAGATGTTAAACAGGAGCATACCCTCTAAAACAAGCCAGTTCTGTTCACCCTCAAGGTTCTGGGGGCAAAAACTTATTGAGCATTTTTTTAAATCAGCCAAATACCTGTATCTACCTCCTAGAGAACATACATGTATCTACAGTATGATAATATTAAGGCGCAGTATTGCACTGCATCCTGCAACCTACTGTATGTTGGACCACCGTTTCTGATAATCGATGTTCTCTGAGATGGGCTAATGAAGTTAGTTATCAACTTTGATTGGACTGCAGCCATTATTCAAACACCAGGACTGAAATTCAGCTCCCAGCTGTCTTTCTCTAGAAAGTTAAATTATGCCATTACAAGTCTGAGCTAACCAAAATCCTTGACAACTGTAGACTTCTTGGATGTGATATTGAAAACTGATGCTTTTTTATTGCACTCAAAGGCCAGATGTTGCTAGATGTTATTGGGTGTTTTGATCAGTGTGAAAAGGTTTAAGTTGCTGTCTCTCTCTCTTAACAGAACCATAAATTTTACCTCAGCCACTTTGAAAACTCAGAAATGAAAGTATTACATTTTGTAATATTTCAATTCTTGCACCCTGACAGTTTCAAACAAGCTTTTCTTGTTTTCCATCTCAAGCTCAAAAGGAAAATACACCTTCATGGATAAGCAGCACAAAGGTCTACAATATATTCCTTAGGTAAAAACAAAAGGCAACCGGCTTACAGTAGAACACAAAAGGAATATGAGACATGAAACTAAATGCTCTTTATTTTTGGAAACATTAAATTCTGAGTTTAACAGTCCAGGAAACAAGATGTTGTTAAATAATGTTTTCTCTGTCATTCTATACTTTGTGCGCCTTAACTTTATGTCACAGAATTCAAAACCTGGTCCTCAAAGGCCACTTTCCTGCAGGTTTTAGATGCTCTAGCACCTAACCTGCACCATTAATTTAAATCAGATTGTTAAAGCAGGACAACAGGACAAAACCTGCAGTAAAATGGCCCTGGAAGACTGGAGATTGAGATATGTTAAGTCTACAGTATAGTAGTAGTATAAATAGTCTACAATCTATTTGCATCCTTTTATGAATAGTGATTTTTTCTGAGGGTTTCTTTATTTCTTTAATTTTCTTATTTTGTGATTTTACTTTTGTTTTTAATTCTTTTTATTGCTTTCTGCACACTGCTGTGACGTTTCTAATGTCTGTATGTAAAGCATCTTGAATTGTCATGTACATGAAATGTGCTATACAAATAAACTTGCCTTGCCTTACAGTATGTTTCTCAATTTTAGTTCTCAAGTACAACTGTCCTGTCATTTCAAATTTTTCCACACTAAAACACAACTGGCTGGAAAGAATGGTTCATAAACACGCTTGCAAAGACCTTTATGAGGAGAACCATTAATCTGACTCAGGTGTGTTGGATTGGGAAAAAATTAAAGAGGGCTGTCGTACTTAAGGGCCAGGACTAAGAAACACTGCCTTGAGTCAACAAACTCAGGATACCTATTTTTCATACCATCAGTTCATTAAACACAACACAGTCTTCTACTCCTTTATGTATTTAGTAAGCTAAAATGCTAAAAAAAAAACGTTGGAGTAAGCTTAAGCTTTTAATTTCCATGTTCCTGGAACAGAGTTGTAGCAGACATTGAAGCATCTACTGATATTCTACAGCCTCTTATCTATGAAACGGATAAATGCATAGAAAAGAGTTTGCTCTACTGAAAATCCCATCTCTAGGGGCTGTGGTGTGATTACTGATAGGGATGTAATTAGCTGAACATAAATAGATAGTGCAGGTTTTGTGTAGGAGAAAGAGACTTTAGAGGAAGCATGTGAATGCCGAGTGAGGTCTCCATTTAATTAGCACGGTGGCCTATGAGAAGGATTGTTAGGAGAGGTCACAATCTAAGACGGAAAGGGTGAAGAAAGAGAAGAGGAGCTTGATAAGGATTAGGCAGGAACCAGAAGCAGAGGAGCATTTCTGATAGAGTGGAGGAAAATAAATAGAGAAAAATAAGCAAAGTAAGACTTAAGAGATGACAAGAAGAAGTAGAGAGACGAAAGGACAAACACCGAAATATGATGATAAATCTTGCAGAGCTACTGCAGTTGTTTAGTTCAAGACTGTGGGCAGACTAATAGTGTATAGTATTCACTGTTCATTCCAGAGGAGCTGAAGGAAAGGCACACTGTAAAGTTTATGAAGTACACAATCAGTAAATGTGTCTTCCCAAGAGAATTTATAATGTCTTTAGCTTTAAACTGAAGGAGTTAAAAGTATAGCTGCCATGCAGAAACCTCCCAGTTGGCAGATTTAATGAATGGCATGGATCCATTCTGTTTGTTTTTCTGAATCTTGTCCATTCAGTATTCCACCCATATATTTATCTATATCTTTATCGATAGATCGATAGATAGATAGATAAATATATGGGTGGGTAGATAGATAGATAGATAGATAGATAGATAGATAGATAGATAGATAGATAGATAGATAGATAGATAGAT
>JBBBVT010000010.1:5677780-5689482 GCA_037177035.1 Craterocephalus eyresii
TGGGTTTCCCTGCTTAGGCTGCTGCCCCCGCGACCCGACCCCGGATAAGCGGAAGAGGACGGTACGGTACGGTACATCTTACTTGTTTAAAAAAAGCCCATGCTTCAAAAGTGCCTGAAAGGTTTTTAGAAGCAATGTAGGAATTGCATTTACAGTACAAGACAGGTTTGTCAATAAATGCACTGTTTGCTTATATTCAGCTATGGACATAGTAATAAACCAGCTTTTACCCCAACCTTCCTACTGAAATTCACTGACCAAGGGTTGCTGGGGGCTGCCAAAAACTGCAATGTGTAGATTGTGTTGGAGCCTCCCAACAGCTTTGGCCACCA
This sequence comes from Craterocephalus eyresii, assembly GCA_037177035.1. NCBI lineage: Eukaryota > Metazoa > Chordata > Actinopteri > Atheriniformes > Atherinidae > Craterocephalus > Craterocephalus eyresii. Next base: position 5,678,113 of record JBBBVT010000010.1, read on the forward strand.
TCGACACAGGAAGCTCCACTGAACTTCCAGGAAGAAGAACTCCTCTGGGCACAGAACTGCCAAAAACCAAGGGTGGATTTTTCTCACTATCCTGAAAAAGTGACAAGGACCAAAATAAGATTGAAACACAATAGATAGAAACACAATTAAACCTGTGGACAAAATAATCAATATGGATGGAGTTACTTTTGGTACAAAACTCATTAAGATGAATCCAACAAAACAAGATATGAACCTCAGACAGGCTCTTATTTTTACATGTAGCCTTTTAATCCATGGTTGCTAGGCCTAAAACTATGACGTACCACGTGATCAATATTCCTGTGAATAAGTGAGGATGCAGCAGAGAGGATAGCCTCTGTGTGAATTGGCACACTGCAGAGGTCAGAAAAAATAGAAATAGGCCTTTCTCCTGCTTCCTTTCACACCTGAACAAATGGCTGAATCAATTCAGCTCTGCGAAGGCCTGGTAACGCGCCATTCATCTGATTTAGGTATGTTGGAGAAGGGATGTATCACCTCTGCTCTAGGTTTTCCTTTCTTCTTGGCCAGTTCATTGTATATGTTACTTAGCTGTGTTCCTGTAATCTCTCTCACAGTGTCTTCTTCACGTTATTTGTTTGCCTCTTAGTTTTAGTTTTTAAAGCTTTGGTTTACTTTTGCATATCCTGTCTGTGCAACGCATTTGTTTTTCTTAATTAAATTGTATTGCTATGTCCTCCTGATTCCTGTGTCTCACACTACAGTTGGGTCCTGCCTACACGTACTGTGACATAAACTTAAAGACCTTGACTTTAGGTTCAGAGTGTGACTGGGTCACTCACCTTCATCACAGCCTGAGATTTAATGCATTTGGAAAAAGTTTGGTGAGGGAGTTCTTTTCTTTGACTCTCTGGTGTCAGGGCTTTTTATCCTGCAGAGCTTTGTAATTTGTCTGTTGTCCCACGCCGTCAACATCACCTAATTTTTTATTCTGTCATGAGTCTGGTCAAATGGTCTTCTTGCCTACTATTTTTTCAGCCAATCCATCTAATACCATTTTTTTATGTCTCTTTTGTTGTTTTCCCTCCTGACTGACTGAATTTCAATTCTTACATAGCGAAGTATCAAACTTTATAGTTTTTATCCCGTTCTGCCACATTTATGCATGATGACCTGTATACAAACACAGTGTGCAGTGAGGGATTTAACCTGATCAAGCAAGCCATAGCAGGCAGGCAGATTGCTGGAGTTGGTCAGCAGCACTTGCTTTTGATAGGTGTGACCAAGAAAACACCTTTGGAAGTCTAGGACTTGAGGTTCCACCACAATCTTCGGCACAACACATCTTTTAGTATTGAAAAAAGGTGCAGAGAAGAGCCCAAGGAAAAAAACAGAGTGAAGAGGGGAAGAGATGACAGGTTTATACATGATTTGAACAGCAAATGTATTGCACTGAACAGAAAATAAAAATAAATTAAAACAGATTATCTATCTGTGAATGTTTGACCTGGCATTAATAGGTAGAGTCATGATTTCCTCTCCGACACCTTCAATATCCACCGCCATTGCCAGCCTGTATCTTCCAACTGTGTTGGAGCAAAGTGTCACCTGTTAACACAAAACAAAGATCCAACACATCGGACAGCCACTGAAGTAAGTAAAATAACCTTGTTACTGTGTAATCTTTCATAGTGTATAACATTCAGGGTAGGAAAAGGCGTGTAGTATGGGAAGTATCCGCTTCAACTGACCCTTCCCCTTCAATTCAGGGAACAGAATATCTAATAGTGTGCATTATCACTGAGGTATCGTGTGTAATCAGTTAGGTGTATAAAACTAATGACAAGGTCTCTGGTCAAAAAATGTACGGCTTTTTGTATTGCTCTATAAAATAATCATAGGAAGGATTAAGTCCATAATTGATATTTGGGCTGCCTTGATACCATTACTTTAGACAAAAAACATATAAAATTATTGCTACAGAACATCTATTTACCATAGATTTGTGATTAGTTTATTATTAAATCTACCTTAATTGTCTCATCAGACATTGCACGCACAGAACCAACAGCCGGGCTGATGGTGAACTCCACAGGCCGTGTGTGAAGGTCTCGAGCAGCATGCCCTAGCCAGTTCTTCCGAGACAAATCAGAAACCTGTTTTTCACTGCTAACACTCGGAGACCCCAGCCCATCTCCCAGGATACGCAGAGCAAAAGTCATAGGCACATAGGATGTGTTGAAGAGAGAACAAATCGATGTAGCTGAGAATCCTGCTCAGAGAGACAGATTTAGAAAATAAAGATGAACAAATAAACAAAAACAAAAGATAAAATATAAAAAATGCAGGCTAGAGGCTTTTTTTAGTGTTGTGATTTTAAATCAGGCAGTTTGCAGTAACTCACCAAAAGCTACGTCTCCAAAATCAAGTTCGTATACATTGAAGTGGAATGTGGGACCAATAACACACCCCCTGAAAGAAAAGATCATGCACAGGACCTGAGAAATAATAACAGGTCAACTGGTTTTAAAATAAGTAGAAAGTTTTAACTTGGCTTAATGATTTATAACATTGGCACAGCCAAAATTGAGGCTCTGTTTACTTATAAACATCTCAATGCTTGTTTCACCTGAAGGTCAAGGTAAGGGATTGAGGCTGCCCTGTGAGAGATAGAAGCAAGTCCTCAGTAAAAGTTCCTAAAATACGACTGTGAAAGTTGACTTCCACAATCTGGCAGGCCCCAGGGGGAACAACACCTTCCTCAGGACTGAAGGAGAAACAGTGGCCGAATGTGGTGTCAGGGCTTGAAAATCTGAAAGGGGCATCAATCAGCCCGGTGTTTGACATCTGCACCTGGACCAAAAGAAAGAGCACCCGATGTAACACTCACCTAACCATGGAATAATACAGTATATGCAGGTTACTCATGTACTTTATGTCTTGTGCAGCAGAACTCTTACATTTTATGGTAATGGGGGACTAACACAACCAACAGTGTTCAATGAGCCTCATATTGTTCAACAGAAAACCTTTGAAGTGTAGCTTCTTACATAAAAAATATCTGAATGTTACCATATAGGAAAATAAGAGAACAACGTAATTAGCTATAATTCAGTCAAAGTAATTACAAAAATCATCCAAAAAAGACCATGTAGGGAGAAAATGGAATATGCAGTTTTTTGTCTATTGCTTCAATTCAATATTCAGATGTTAACTGGTTTTTAATGTTTTTTTCTTGTGTGATGGGCTGCTATGAATTTCAGTGCCAATGATGCCATTGCCATGACTTGGCTGTTCATTTACCCTTTATGTTTCTTACCTCATAAATATCTTCATCCCCTATAAATACATTTTTCATGTCCATTAGGTGATAGTTGAGCTCAACTTGAGGTCCCAGGCCTTCACCCTTGATTGTGAGAGGTAACCTCGACTCACGGCCTAAGGCCAGACACAGACAAAATGTGTACAGCAAAAGTAGATAGAGACATAGAAAAAAATCCTTACATGATAAAAATATCAGAACAAGCTTTAACAAAGAAAACAAAGAAAACACTACAAAATTAGGTATAGTTAATTAAACACGAAAATGCATGTTTGTCTCCATCCCATGTGGTGAAAATATTCTGCTAATTTTGACCAACTACCTAAATAGATAATGACAAATGATCATCAAGCTTCTTCTGTGAAGTTAAAAGGGAATAAACAGTCTTACTGTAATGGATAAAATTAACAGTGACTTTGGGGAAGAAACGATATGAAATTTAAATTTACATCTTAAGTATTCCATATGATGTTTATTTATGAAAGATTTTAATTAAAACTCTAGGCTTCACTCTACTTCAACAAACTTGGAAGATTCTCTCACGATTAGGCACAATCAGGCCAAATCTCATTTAATCTGAATGTCAATGTTGATCTTCGGTTAATATCAGCTGATTGATTCAGAAATAATCCAACATTCTTACTTGGAGACATTCATAGATATGCTTAGCACTGACTTTATGCAGGATAGTTATAAAGGTTGCCCTCATTGTGCTGTTCTGATCACACGTGAGTTTGTACACAAACATAAATGCTCTGTTGCAGCCTCATTCTGCTTTTCTCTTTGTGAACACACTGAATGTCACAAAAGGTCTAACATACTGGCTGTTGGATACTTACCTTGATAGTTAATTTTGTAAGCTTTTTTGCAAAGTCTGGAACCACATTGGCTCATAAAGGTTGTTCAGGTCATCATGTGCCATAGAATCATGGAAATTAATGTAAATCTGGCCTCCGGCTCAAAAGACACAGATGGAAGCCACATGCAAATCCGTCAACAGCCATTTACAGTCATTGAGTTGAGATAATAAAATGGACACTGAGTGAACTGACTGCATAGGGACTGTTGCCATGTGCTCACTCTGACGGAATTATTTTTCTTTTTCTAGACAATATTGAAAGGGCTGAACCGTCAACCTTTAACTGCACCAAAAAGACTAAACAATGTTTTCATAAAATTAAAAACCATGAAAATGAGGTCAGGATTTAATAAGTTCTCCAATGTTTAGAGCAATTCAGTTGGTCCGTTTGTGGTGTTTGACCTAGTTTGATTAAGGATATGATGCATCGAGGGTGAGGGAAATATATAAGAGAGCTACAACTGATAATAGCTGATTTGCTCTGACAACCAGACAGAGTTTGCCCACACTTGTCTGTCTAACCTTTATCTGCACCCGTCCACAGGAGGTAGTCAAGTCTTTGTGAGAAAACCAAAGTTATTGATTTATAGAACAGGAGGGGTGTGCTGTGTGCCTTAAATTGTTAAAACAATTGACTGCATGGTGCCAAAGTACAAAAAAAACTATCAGGTTTTTGTATCAAGAAAGTAACCAAAGTTTACAACTGCTGAAATTTTGTGAACCTTGTTATATTTTTATTAAAGAAAAACTATACCAGCATGCTTTAGTTTAGCAAAAATAACCAAGTAAAAGCATGATTGTGACAATATATATTTGACTTCACTTTACATAAACTTAAATGAGGCTTATGTAGGTTACATGTCATATCTAGATCTTTTGAAATTATTACAGTGCTAAATACATCATTATATTAATGTTTCAACAATCTTATTTCATAACAAAAAAACAAGTTATGGCTGCAGTAATGCAGTAAGTTGAGAGAGTTTGGAATAAAATACTTGACATGCTGATGAACAATGTAAATACTATGAGAGAACCATAAATGACTGAACAAGACTTGTTTTTTGTTTAGCACAAAAATACAGGTATAACCGATTTTGCATTTGATATCTGTATACTGACCTGTGACATCACAGTATATGTTGTATTGGTAAAGTTTAGCCTCCTCAGGCTTAAAAACGATCTGGAACTTTGCTGTGGTGTTTGGCCATATCTCACCCACCTAAACCCCAAACAGATGAGAATGATTACAATGAAATATACATATCCTTCATAAATGCAAAGAACAGACAAAAATAAGGAAGTGAAGCAGAAATCAATGTAACTGTTGGTGAAGTCTTTATATTGGTCCAAGGTTAGACACAACCTCCTATAAAAGTGTGTGGCTTTAAGGACAAGTGTGTAGACTGCTGACCATTGCCCTTAAATGCCCTCGCTAAGTTTGTGCTGCAACTGGGCAAGTGACTGTACATTCTCCCTCCTCCACACTTTCACTCCACCGCCCAACCTCTGTCTCCGTCTTTCATCTGTCTCCTACCGCTTTCTGTCCAGGGAATCTGACCCAACTGAGAATTAATATGAATAAAATGAATATGAATTAAATCAAGGAGCAAGGGATGATATAACCAAACATTGTACCTGGAAAAGCTACTGACTCCTCCCAACAAAGAGAATGCTTGACACTGGCATGAACAAAAGTTCCACATATGCAGACATTTTTATGACCATGAATGTGCTATGGGGAAGACAAAAATTATGCGGAAAGACTCAAATACAAACACACCGCAGGCTCCACAGTTATGGAGCTGAGTGAGAGGTTGTCTTTTGCTGGACTCCACTCCTGCTGGGCTCTGGACAGCAGTGAGGGGTGATGGATCATTGTGGAGTCAGGCTGACATTGAAAAAGCCACTCCCCCTTCTCTTTCTCATCCTCCCCCTGCAGGAAAACTGAGCTCTCCCTGCAGAGAGGTGCACTGGGAGAGCAGGTGAATAGTAAAACAAAGGTTAAATGAGGAGAGCCCATGAGAAAAATTAACAAGGCAAAGAGAAAGAAGGTGATGGACCCCTGAACAATTTCTAAAAACATGCTCTTATCAAAACAAAAAAAACATAACCACAACTCTGAGTCTAATTTGAAATGTATATAGTGTCACATATAGATGAAGAATGTGTTCATTCCAAATTTCTCTTACAAAAAAAAAACATGTGCCTGCATGCATGCGTACCTTAATAAGCTCCGGTCCTCTTCTTGCTGGCTAGGCCAAACTGTCCAAGAGTACTGAAGAGGAATATTAGTCCTATTGGCGAGGGACACTACATAAATATTGGCTAGTGTGACGTAAGTCTTCTTCAGCACCACATAGTCAGGTTCAAGATGGATGTTGAGCTCTTCACTAGATCCATACAAGCTGATATACACATCTTCGCCTGAGAAAAAGAAATAAAGAACAGGAAAACATACGTAAAATGGGTGATGTATGAATCACTCTCTGTAATACGATTTGTTAATATGGGAAATTAGTCAAGATAAAAATCTTTCATCATTGAAAAGATATTAAAGTCAGATATAGTTTTTTTCTGTAATACTAATAACTAAAGTAAATTATATGAATAATACTTTTAAAGCCATTAATTTATAATGGTGGAATAACTGTAGAATTAAATATATTGGGTGAAAATAACTTGATTCAAGGTAGATATGACACAATTAAGTTTCAGGGAGTTTCTGGAGTTTTAAAATAAAAAGCAGTGGAAACTAACTCCACAGTATTTAAATGGATCTTTAGTAGTAATATGGTTACGCCATGGTCTCACTTCAACAGTAAGACAAAAAGCAACAATAACCAAAAGAAGAAATTAGATGCAAAACTAGGTTTTGTGTAAAGCCACTAAGAATGAGGTCTCATGTAAATTTGACAAGTGTTTGTTTACAGTCAAATCAGTGGGACTGGAGTTTCAGCCTGCAAAAACACTCTTATTGTCCTTAGATTGCTCCTGCACTGGTTAGAAGTTCTAAAACAAGGTTAAAATTCAAGCATCAGCAGATCTGAATACATACTGTATATGGGGAAAGCTTTTTAGTTTTTGCACAACAGCAAAACTCTGAATTCTGAACACTGAGTTTGATTTTGGCCTCAGCTTAATACTCTTCTCCATATATTTATTTTGTTTGTAATTCCTTGATATAATATTCCCAAGTAGAGTGAAATCACAGATGCCTCAGTCAATGGACTGACTAGAAATGAAAACTGAGAGTGACATGGAGGAATTTCTTGTTTGGAAGCAGTTGATCAATAAGACCAGTAGGTTTTTCATTTTATTGTCACTGAGTTTTGAAAGCCAAAACAAAACAACCATGGAGCCTTGCCATTTATTTAGTTTTTTTTGTTTGTTCGTTTGTTTTTTTTGACAATTTTTGTGTCCAATTCAGCCAAATAAACAGAGTACACCATTCAATGTGACAGAAAATCATCCTTATTTACCTTGTGACAAGAGCTGGAATGTTTATGGCTGTTAGACTTTGTATGACAGTTGTTTGTTTGTGTGTGTGTGTGTGGACGGACGGACGGACAGACATTCTAATTTCTGCATTGTTTTGGGAAATAGCAGGGTTAAAGGCATTGATCAATCAACCAAATCCAACAAATTTATCCTTTCCAGCAGGCAAAACTGTTGAATTTTAAAGCATGGCCCATTTTAATAGGTTTCAAGATCAGCCAGATGGGAGATCTTTTAATCCACCTTTGCCAGGGCTTAGGAAGTGACTAATTGGGAAGTAAAATACCTTTGAAGCAAGAAAGCCTCTGAAACTTTATCGATGTGACTAATTCTTTTTAAATGTGTTGGAAAACGGACCACAATTATGATGGAAGAAATAAACAAATTAGAGAATTGCAGGCTGGTGAAATATGCGCAATGACTATGTATGCCTTACAGTGAATTCGAATATTAGATTTCACGGGGAGCTTGCTTCCAGTGGGCCAATTATCAGAGAGATTTCCATCAACTACCTACAGGCGGTGAAATGGGATATGAAAAAAGCCTGGATTAGCGCCAGAAGAAGGCCAGTTTATTTATTTTACTCCACCAGAGAATCTATAAAAATGTAAGATATCATCGCATGGAGTAAAAGTAAGAAAAAAAGACATGAGATGCGGGATGAGTGATAGAAGGAAATGAGAGGGACAAAACGAAGAATTGTGGGATCTGGAATGAAAAGTAATTATCTCACAGCATTCTGATGCTATGACAGCAGCTGACAGGCAGGGAGAGCTGCAGCTTATTGCTCAGCTTTCATCATGGCTGTCCACCATCTCATCCAACCCCCACTCACTTTCATCTCACATAATTTCTCTGTGAATACAGCAATAGAACTTCTCAACTCCCTAAGCTACCTTTGATTACCGCACTGACAGCAGATCTGCTGAATGTGCGTGAAAGCATGTGGATGCACATAGGCTTGAGTTTAAGTGAGTGTTTGTTGATGTGCAGCTGCTTACTATTTGTGTGTATGCTGTTTCTCTAAAAAGGCTGCTGTGCTTAAGTCCCCTCTGTGCTGTAGCCCTGTCAAGGCAGATGCCTCAGTGCTACCTCTGAGCTGTCCAACTTTTGCTTTAAATCAGGAGCAGTGACAGAGGAGGGGGAGATATGTTGCTGGGTGGCAGTTTACCAGAGCGCCAGTCTGTTTTTGAAATGCAACAAGGGTTTTCTAACAAACCATAATAGAAACAAGTGAGCTGTGCAAGTTATTATTCCTTAAAGCTGCATTTCAGTCGGAAATAAGATGTAGTGTGTTCTAGCATTAGGCAGAAGTTGTGACATTTACAGTATGTAGATAAAGACATAAAAATGCACACAGAGGGTGTGTCAACTAGCCTACGTTTAAGTCTCCATACCCAGTCCTCCAAGTAAGGCCTTTTGCTGCATGATGACCTGAAACATACATGAGAGTGAGGGAGACATGGAAATGTGCTAAATTAAAAATGATGTCTTCTTGATAGGTTGTACGTGGTACTGTGGACTCGGGGTGGCCCTCCTATTATTAAAGCTTAATGCTACTCTCTGTGCCACAACAGTCACAGTTACTTCTGCTGCTGCAAAAAAAAAAAAACGAAGAATTCTCTGTACCTGAAAACAATTACCTGGATGTCTGAAGTGGCCATCAAATCATTAACACCTTCCTTGATCTGAAAATAAGTCATTCAAAAGCCTGTTCAGAATACCAGGATTTTTTGTTTACTATCTATAACACTTTCTCAGCAGTAGTTATATACAGGACTTCACTTGCCTCCAGGAAAAAATAGCTGCAAATGCTCCAACCATAATCAACCATGTTTTAGTTAGGAAATTTGAATAATTGTTGGCATGCTTGTTTTCTTTTTTTTTTCCAGGTGGAAAGATTTGTTACTGAATGCAGTATCAGCAGCATAAGCAACAAAAAACAATATTGCAAAAAACTATTATGTAATATCATTAGAATGGTGTCCAGGTGAAACATGATTATTTGAAAATGAAATTGCTTTCAAGCTATCCACCGTGATTGTTACAGTGTAAGATGTTGGCTTGAAAGGACAAAGATTTACAGGGATCTCAAATGAGGTTTATTTCATGGAAAACAGGAGTGAATTGAAATCGAGTGACTCACCACTTCCTCTATACGCAGCTACCATGAACAGAGCCTTAAAGAAATGGTAAATAAAATTAGCTGTACTTCCTTTACTGACTTTAATGGAACAATAATAAAGATAAATCAGAAGCCTTAATGTCAGTAGTCCAGTTCTTATTCACCATTAATGAACAACAAGGAAACTTTTTCACACAGTGACTTTGCTGTAGAACAGTTTAATTAAGACTAAATTTCATGTCAGTAGGACATGACCTTCACATTCATCTTTTTCTCTCTTTCTCTCTCTCGCACACTAATGCACACGCTCACAGATGGGGATAGTACATATTGGAAAAAATCTACATGACATTACAGCCAATAAGAGTGAAATCAAGGATTTTTCTGTGAAACATGGTGCTCATTTATTGCATTTAGTGTATGGGATCAAGTAAATATTTACTCAGTCGAACAGCTAAAATTAGCTTTAAAATAGGTATTGATGTGCCCAGCTTGGGTCAGGAGTGAGACTGATTTATTTAACACATATCCAACTGTCTATTCAGTCATGTTTGCTCATTCTATTTTCAGCCACCAGCGGTTCACTGCCTTGCAGACAAACTGTTCTTTTTACTTCCTAACAAACTAATCACAAGTTCTGATTAAACTTAGTAGAAATTAGTTTTTAAAATTTTAGATTAAAGAGTTTTGTAATTTATTGCTTTTGTCATTAGTTTAGTCTAAGGTACAAACATGAATTATTTTTTAAATCACAATAGACACTCTAGTTCAGATATGTCTAGCTACACTACATCCTGTTTGTGTCAGTTTTATTAAACAGAACTAAACAGTGAAGCTGTAACCATAGGGCCTGCATGGTGGTGTGGAGGTTAACATCATTGCCTGTGGATTAAAGGAGAACTTCGATATTTTTCAACCTGTACCTATGATGTAGCATGCCATATGATCATTTACTCACCCAGACAGTTGTGGCGCAACTCGAACTCCATCGGGAAATATTTATGTGAACACGCGATCAGCGTAAATCCATATAACCGGAGCGATCGGGCAATCGTTGCACGCCCACTAAATAGGGCATTATCTGCCACAAAACGCCTTCTTTTTACCAATGTGTTGTTAGCAAATGCTAATCCGATCCCTCCGTGACCTGTATACAGCATGTACTTCCTTTGTTGTTGTTATTTCGGAGTCCTTTCAAGCCTTTGGCGCTGGCCTGCAACTGCCTGCAACAGCGATTACGTCAGTACCATACGCCATGGAAAAAGGGCGAATTCACTTCGCACTGCAATACGGTTGGCTACAATCTATTTTTACAACTTTTAAAAACACAAACACGGACCATGTTGCTATTATCTTAGCAAATAGCGAACTCTCCTAAAGTACGGAGTGATCTATGAGGGAATTCGCCCTTTTTCCATGGCTTATGGTAGTGACGTAATCGCTGTTGCAGGTAGTTGCAGGCCAGCGCCAAAGGCTTGAAAGGACCCCGGAATAACAACAACAAACAAAGTACATGCTGTATACAGGTCACGGAGGGATCCGACTAGCATTTGCTAACAACACATTGGTAAAACCAAGGCGTTT
>JBBBVT010000010.1:5696513-5717251 GCA_037177035.1 Craterocephalus eyresii
CTGTAATTCTATACTGAGATATAATCATTTGTGTGTGTATATATATCTATATATATATATATATATATATATATCTACATATATATATATATATAGTGTGTGTATATATAGTGTGTCAGGAGAAGTGTAGACATAGAATATATAAACAGAGTCACAACTGATGTCAATCACATATAAAGTCTAAATACATTTAAACTTCAAAGTCAGCACCTGGGCCAGATGACAGTAACTTCTACAGCAGGCTCTTGGCAAACTTTTGACTGTTTTCACTGTTACCATTTTCAGTCATATTTTACTACTACTGTATCTTTTAGCCCAAGCTTTACATTTTAGAACCATTATAATGGATTATTATTGAGTCCACACTGAATCCTCTAAAACCTACAATTCATTTACTCCACAGTTGCACTCTGGTGGTGGTAGTCTACATGTGTAACTAGATTAGCCCTGTGGCAGACTGACAGAAATGTGGCTGCCAATTCACAATAAAGGTGTCTATGACCACCACAAAACAATCGTAAACTAGTGTTCCCAACAGTAGAGGTAAACAACGCATAAAAGTTTTTACTTTATGATTTGCAGTGCTGCTTGTGTGGAGTTGCTCCAGGATGCGGGGCGGGTGCACCTCGATGGTATTACTGAAACGCTCCTCTGTGGACTGCAGCATCTCCTGGGTGAAAACTGATGGGGTCATCTGAAACCAAAAAGCAACACACAGATCTTTATGCACCAACATCTCCTTCTCTGTCTTTCCGTCTTAAACAGTAATGATGTGGCAAAGACCATCACCACGGATGACTGAAATGATCTAAAGATAAGTACAAGAGCTGAATGCAGTCAGGTCAGAGCTTGACAGTTTACTGCTATGACACATATGCAAAGACAGCACCATTAGGGACATATGTACAGTATATGAGCTGATTTTATCTATTCAGGGAAATGTGAGACTTCCCTGTTTTAGTGAGGACCCATAAAGCAGGACTTCATCGTTAATATACACAATGCAACATCTACTGACACCTTCTTATCAGTGTACGAGAGAAAAAGGAACATCTAACTGCACTTAGTCTGTTCCAAGAACAGGTCAAGAAAGATTTTACTTTAAAATCTGATTTAATAATGTAGCGAGGACAATACAGTACATGTGCAATATTTAAAAGCTGCCAGTTATGTCTATATTCACATGTATGTTATTTAGAGACATGAAATCTGTTTGAGTATTTGTCCTATAAGAGGGCACTTGTATATTATTATTCAGTAGATGTAGTCACACTTGATCAAATGAGAAAAGTCCTCTGAATTACTGACAATATTAAAGAGATTTTTACACTTAAAGTATATAATTACTACAGCTATTGTATATACTTTACTTGTGTATGCATTTGAATGTACATTTGCAAGTATCCGAAGTTATGTACAAAATGTTTTTTACAGCTTACAATTATGTATAATACCCATACAAGTACCCTCACAATCAACTGTAGTTTAGTGATCTGAGAGAACTGTAGTTGAAGAAGGAGATGGCACAGACGAAAAATTGCTGAGTTGAGGTCACTGCAACCAAACACTGCTAAGATATTGATTTTTGTTCCCCAGAAGAAGCCAAGGTAATTATGAGGGCAATCTGTCATTTGAAGAAGGTATTTAAAAAGCATGGGACAATGTCCAAAATGAGGAAAACCTGGTTCCAACATCTGCAGAATACTTTATATAAAACTATTCCAGCTGTCACATTGTTTTAACCGTTCACTAAGGTCAATCAGCAGTGGTAAAATAAATGTACATCTCAGACGAAATGCGAAAACAGTGACTAACCTTTCGGTGTTCTTTCTCCTTTACAACAAGCTTATTTCTGCAAAGCAGAGCAGTCTTGTGAACCTGACTGGCTCGCATTCTGAAAACGTTTTGTAGAAAAACTACCTGCAAAGAGAATACACAGAAACAAATTGTGAAAATATAGGAGTAAAAGTTAGGTGAATGATTTATTTTCAACCTGGATAGAAAATCTGTGTAAATGCCATCTTGTCTTAACTTACTTTCTAAGTCTTTCCTTGTAATTATAATCAGCAAGACATAGTATAAAATTAACATTACTGTACAATACAGGAACTATTGTTGGCTGAATTGTCCAGATGATTATCTGTTTCATCCAAATCCACTCAGAGTAGCAATTGTTTAAATTTCAATGTTAAGATTAAGAAATGCTAAATAATTTTCTGAAATAAACTGAGGACAAGTTGAGAATAGGTACATTTACTTTCAAACTGGCAGGGAGAGGGAGTACTGAGATGTTTACATTTAGCCTACTTTTTTCTGTCTTTTTTGCATTTATTCATTTATTTTATTGTAATATTCCTTTAGGAACACCCAAATAAACACATTTTGATATAGTCAGGAGAATGCAGTTCTTGTCCTGGAGGGCTGCAGTCGTGCAAGTTTCAGATTTCCTAACTCAACACACCTGACTCGCACCTGGGTGATTAACGGGCTTGGCCAGAATTTGACGGTTTATTTCCGTTTGCATAGCAAATTACTTTACGCTAGTCATTCACCACATAAACGTAGGTCTACTTCATGTCTTCGGGATTAAAGTTTTAGTTTGTATTAGTTCAATATTCGGTTTCAACCTGCAGCAGAACTAATGAACGGACAGTACAGCGACAACAGGCTACTAAAATACTTCTTGTCGAAGTTTGAAAACGTCCAGTTAAATTGTAACCTAACTCTTCGTTGCTTTCCTCAAAAGCAAACGCGAAATAAAAGGCAACAATAAAATCAATTAAATTCAATTTTTCTTTTGTTTTAAAAAATATATATTGCTCTTAAAGCCTTACCAATGTGTTTTTAAACTTGTCACGAAGCGCTTACAAACTTCCAGATCCATTTCGTTGTGCCTTGTAGTCATGACAACTGCTCCGCGAGACACCAATAAACTGCTTTCTGATTGGCTAATAGCTGCAACGCTTGAAAACGAAAAAAATATAATTAGTGGACCGTTTAAAATGAAGGGTTTAACTCTTTTATGCAAAGTTTTCAAATAAACGCGGCTAGCAAGTGTTTTATTTGTGGATGCCTTGAATTCCAAAGGGAAGTTTACGTTTTATGTACCTCTGTCATGTAGCCCAGGCATAGTGGGGGTGGCTTGGGGGCCTGGGATGCTTTCAAAGAAGCCCTGGATCATTTCTGAGTTTTATAATATGTGTTGAAAAAGCATTGGCATCACTTACAACATTTGAAAAACGTAACAAAAAGGGACACCACACTAAACTTGGTCTGATCCAAACCCGTCTCCACTTGTTTACCAGCCCCATGCGCAAGTTTGTGTGTTTGGCCCATGTGAAACTGTGTGCGGCTCCCGTCGGCTCATTCATTTATGTAAAGAGAAACATACTGTATACAGTAGGATAGTGTTTACAGATCAGATAATCAAATACTGTGACGTTTATCTGGTAGTGGTCACACGTTATGTGCAAAGAAACTGTAGTGAATGATAAATTCAAATTCATATTCAAATAAATTTTATTTATAAAGCACCTTTCAGGCCAGAGCAACTCGTGCTTTACATATTAAAAACTACATAGACAGCAGTGTTAGTCACAGCAGTGTAAAGCCAGATGTAGATGTTCATTATTATATGTATATATGTGTATAGATATACGTGTGTGTATATATATGCACTAAATATTTGCATTAAATGATAAGAATAAGAATTTCAACAAGAATATGAATGAGAATAAGAAATCATGTATGCTATTGAATTATTCTATTCAGTATTTTGGTTTATTTCTTTATTTATATAGTTACTGAAGCTACTTATCAAGCAGATCATGATCAGGTTCTGCTTATAGTTAGCCTAATGGTACATCTTTATAATATAGAGTAGCCTACTATAGCCTACATACTGTAAGACACTGTATCTCCTCAAAACAATTTTATCTTACCAGCACTAATGTTTCTATGACTTTGGATGGAAAATGTGAAACAAAACTTTGACTGGGCCAGACTCTTCACATTTTTTAGTGTTGCAGAGGTACTTAACAGATTATAACGTCACCCTTTTGTTCCTCTTAAGTATCTCAGGACTTACAAATTTAACAGTTTCAAAACTTGAATCAAGAATTTTGACTTGCCCTGTTTTACTGAAAGTAACTGAGCTATTACAAACACTAGATAACCAGTTAATAAACATGATGACTCAAAAGCGAATTATACAACTTAACTTTTATCAGACTATTACATTTGTCAGGTATCAGCATAAATTGCATACTTCACTTCATGCTCTCTTTTACCAAATGACAAAGGCAGGCACTGACTCAAAACATCAACCAGTTATGTGAGTGAGAGTTCAAGAGGGTCCTCTTGAGGCCAAGTGGAACTACAAAGGGGATTTGAATGCCCAGTGAAAACAATGACAAGGCAGAATTTTCCAGTTTGATCCTCAAATAAACAAATCCATTGATCCTTAAACCACTATATGATGCTTTTAATTACTATATCGGGTTTTGGATTGGAGATACTCTTATCCTAATTAATACAGACAGGCTTAAGAACAATCATGAACCACATTAATCAGATTATTGCTGGGTTATTTTTTCATAATTTCAGGTGAATGAAATAGCAAACAACTACAACAGCTGGATAAGCTTTTATCTGAAACTTTATTTTATTTATTTATTTTCAAAAATGAAAGATTTAAATTACAATTGCTGTTTCATTTCGGCGTTGATACTAAAGTTATTTAGGCTATCTCGTGTCACCTTTACATTCGTTTTGTCTGTCCTTTTTGTGTTTTCATTATGTCCCTCATGAGTCAGCACTTGTAGGCTGTGAGAGACAGAAAAACGGGGGGAGGGATGCGACTCATAGGTATACAGGCAAAGTTCTCTGGGATTTTTGTATTTAAGTAAACCCGGTGACTTTATTGTGGAATTTAGACTATTTCTGAATGCTCATGAGCATCTTCGGCTGCTGGTTTCTCATACAGGAACTATTCACTCCCTGAGTTTCCCTCTGTTTTCCGCGCACTTTTAGCCCCTCTCGGTTCCCAGACCTGTCTCTTCCAGTGAACGGATCGGTGAGTTGCCCAGCCTGGTAGAAAATTGGATTTAGCATTCTTCATAGAGACCGGCAGTCTGCGTAAAACCCGCCCCTTCACCCTATGTGGCGTGACGTCAGCGCGTAGAATGACCTAAGCTGCTCCGTCTGCCTCAGCATAACGTCCATCATCCGCTTAGGAACCACCGTGAACTCCGTGCGGGAAGGACCTGTCAAAAACCACATAAACAACGCCGTGTAAGCAGATCACCATCCGATATGGAAACGGCCGCCTCGTCCTCCGTTCAGTGCAGGTAAGACTGATAAACCTGCATTTTGGTAGAGAGGTGTCTCGGGGATGTGAAGAGAGCGTCACAGTTGACGTTTTACTTGGTATAATATGTAGTGCGTAAAGGCAAATTGTGACATTTGCTTAATATAAATTTAAATCTGTTTTAGACGCTAGACAATGAAGATAGGACGGGTTATAATAAGGATTATTAGCAGCCTATGAGGACTTTCCTTCGTCTCTGACGTCAGCTTGTCGTGCTGGTTACAGGTGGTATCTCACAACAAAAATGCTACCTGCCTTTCCCTTTAATTAGATTCCTTGCGTCCTTGGCAACTCACTTAACAGGCTAGTCTTGTGTGTTTCTGAGTCATGACCATTGAGCTTTGCCGTAGGCCGGTCTGGTCAAACGGTCTTGTTTTTCCGGCTGGTTAGAGTAGGTGCGTCTGCCAAAAATATGCTTAAAAACTTGGTTTCCACAGCACCACGGACAGCTCCGCGAGCAGCTAGCTGCTCCTGCGAGAAACCTCACGCGCTCGCTTCCTCCATACGGTGGTTACATAACACAGCACAAGACTATTGTGCATCTAACGCACGTTATGCATATACATATCAGTGGAGATCAATAAAATCCAAAGATTAAGAATAAAAATAATCATGGAGGGAGAAAAAGTAAAAAGTGGAATAAATCTGCTTGATTGAACGGTTAAATTTAGTCCGTTAATGTATAGTTTTACATTCTCCTTCATTCAGTTTTATGGAGGTGTTTATAGTTAACTGCTGCTGATGTTCCTGCTGATGTTTTTATAGGTTTATACATCACTGATTTTATAAAAAGCTGTTCAAAAATTATCTAAATTCCTGGCATTCATTCCCAGCAATGGCACCAATGAGGTGAAAGTGTCTGTGTGGCGTTTGTAGGCAACTCTGTTATTACCACTTGTGGAAATACAGCTGCGTCGAACAAAAAGTTTTTACTTGGAGAGTTGATGGATCAGGACATAATCAAAAGTAATTATCTGCTTTTAAAATGAGGTAGGCCAAACACCATGAGATATTACTCCATTCCATTATTTATTCAAAATAAACAATCTGATTATTCTGGGAGGATCATCGCTAAAGAAGATTGAGAACCACTGATCCAAATGATAATTTTTTTAAAGTCTGATTTCTTCAGATGTTATTTTGCATAGCCCCATGTTCTTCTTAGATAGAAGAAGCTTTCTCCTGCAGCCTTTCCAAACAAGCTATACCCTTTCAGTCTTTGTCTAATTATACCGTCCTGAACTTTTAATATTTAACATGCTAACTGGAGCCCTAACAGAGCATTATTTTGTCTGACCTTAATCTTTATTTACGCAGCAACAATTCAAAGCAAAGTCATCCCACAGCACTTTAAACATATAATAATTATAACCAGTTCATTATGATAAATCACATTGTCATTAGTCCAATTTACAATCACTGTGTCCATACAAGGCATTTGATTAAAAAAAGACTTTTTTTCTGAGGAAACCGATTGTTTGGAAACACACATGGGTGACAGAGCTTTCTCTGTTGCATCTCCGAAGTGGTGGAAGAGTTGCTACTCGACGTTAAAGTTGCCCAGTCTGTTTCTGGTTTTGAGTCCCTGCTTAAGACTTTTAGACATAGTCGAGCTTGACATTTTTACTGCTTGCTTTTGCTTTTCGTTATGGTTTTATACCTGATTTTATTGTTTAATGTGTAGTTTTATTGTTCAGCACATTTGTCAGCTTGGGTTGCAATAAACGTGCAGGCATGGGACAATGGGAAGCTGTGGAAAGTTTTACACATGATTAATCCTTCTCACTGTTTAATGATGGACTCCAAATAGTTTGGAATTGACCTTATAAACCAGTGGTTCCCAAACTGTGGGTCAGGACCCACATGTGGGTTGCGAGATCATATCAGGGGGTAGCCATACAGTTGTGAAAATTATTTAACCTGTATTTATCAAATAAATGTGGGATCTTTATTTTTGCTGTCAAAATTAAACCATAAACCAAGAGGCATTAACCATAAATTTAAGACATCAATTCTTGAACACATTTTTGCACAAATCCACATTAATCTTCCTTATTTATGAAAACAGACCGTTTTCAATCCTTATATTTCGAGGATCCTGCAGGACAACCCGTCTGATATATAGTTAATGATTGTCACTGTGGAAGGGAGACGGACACCATGTCATCTTGGGATTGTGGGTCAAAAAGTTTGGGAACCAGTGTTATAACCCTCACAAATATATGCAAATGAGTAACTGCTTTTCTAAGATATTTTTTATTACAGACACGAGTACATATAACACAAACAACATAAAAACAGACATATCGAGTCGCCTACACTGATAATCAAGATTATTTTTTGATTACATTATACTGTTAAAGCCCTGCAGGAAATTCAGGCAGTCAGCTGCTCAGTGTCCCACAGAAACACAGCAAATGTAAAAACTTAATAGAGAGGATATAAAGACACAAAATAATCTGGTTCAAAGAAATACTGTATACATTTCACACAGGAATGCAATGTATAGCCTACAATATGATAGTGGAATGCAGTATCCCAACATCAAGACGTGTACAATGATATATGGCTTTCATTTGCGAGTTATTGTTTAAAGCTGCATATATTCAGAGAAAAAAAAACACACTATTCAGTTATTTTCACACACTTTTTGTGCATTTTGTCTCATGTGTTCTAGTTTATCAGACCATGTACAGTACGTACCTAAATTTAAGCCCTGGTAACAAACAGGAAATATCTTTAATGATTATTTCCTGTCATGTGAAACCTTACAATCAAATACAGATTTGGAAAGTTATACCATTCATTCAACTGCTCAGAGCAGGTGCCAAAGCACTGACTGAATATTTCCTTATACATTATGAGTTAGTTTGTTTGGGCACAGAGGAAGTGGGAAAGGCAGAACCTGGTTAAATGTAACAGTCATGCTAGATGACAGCTCTAAAATGGGTTTGAAGTCATCAGGCTCTTTCCTTCCTCAGATTGGTGACATGAAGTCTGCAGCCTGAAGTGTCACTCTGTCTTAATAACAAAGCTGCAGGCACTGAGGCAACATTAACAAGGCGATAGCTTTACAGACAGATTTATGACCTGAGTTACACACTTTCAGACATTGTTGTGCAGCACCTTGAGGGAAGTCAAGTCAAATTAACATGACAAAATGGCTCACATCTTTAAAACACTACTGAACTTTGGTGGACTGTCAGTGAGGCACCCCTAATGATGGCTAATTCGACATCCGTCTTTTATGCTGCCACTACTCCGAGATCTCTACAAATGAAAGCCAGTCTCATGTTGATAACTGTTTTACAGTATGTCTTCTTCTGTCACCTAATATCCTCCTGCATTTCTTTTAACTCCTGACACCTAGCATCCTCACACGAGGACATCACATAGGTGGTCTTTCTGTGTAACTGGAACCTGTGAAACACTTAGACTGCAATTTGTTGGTGTTAGAAGAGTTTCTCTTTTATATAAACAAAAATAACAAAAATGAAAAAGTATAATGAAGGCAAATAAATATATATTTAAATAAATATAAAAGAAGACATTTAATAAAAGGAATAAAAGGTACAGTGCTGATCACTGGAACTCTAGATAGACTCTCAATGGTCATTAATGTCTCAGCACGAGGGATCAATGTTGGGGTACAGGTGGTGATGGGGCACCAATACCAGCGGGTCCCGAGCAAATTTGAGATGGGAAAGGAGCACAGGAAGTCGAGGAGGCAGAGCTGAGTGCTGGAGCGCTCCTGTGCATATCAAAAGTTTAAAAAGTGACATGAATAAAGACATAAAAGCAAAGAGACACAATATATTTATTCAGATTTAATAATCATTCATTCACAACTTCTATTTTGACACGCATAAAACCTTTTTATAGATTCAGCCCTAAAACTCTAATATTTGGGTCAAAAGTTTAATTTTGAGGGAAATTAGAGGCTTGTGGTGTGTTCTATTTAACCGGGTACTGGGAAGTCAGAACAGGGGAATGAAATCAAGCCCAAGTTGAAAGCGTTCCAGTTCACAACTCGGAAAAATGATAAGGCAGCTTCCACATTAAAGCTATTTCTCAGGGGCAGTTGTTGTTTTAAACCAGCAAATCAACTATAAAAAATACTGGAAACGGCGCTTCTGAGCAGCAACTGCTGTTTTACAGCAGCCGCAAAAAGGAAACAGACGTTTTTAAACAAAAAAAGTGTCTTTGAGAAGAGTCGCACTACTATTTGCCTGTTTTGGATCTAATTACAGCTGACATCGGCGTCATTGTTCATGAAAAATGTCAATTACATGACAGTGTCTCCGTACATCAATATCCAACAATACTACACATAGAGCTGATTTGATGCAACAAAAACTGTTCAGGAGAGCAAATAAACGTGATCCTCTGACTTCCCATTCGCTAACCTGACTTCAAGAGGCCGTTCCAGTTGAAACTTCCTAGTCGGAAGTCAGAAATTCCGAATTCAAATAGAACGCACCATTAGGACCCCCAGTGGCCCAAAGTTACATTGTATACCTTTAAATATGTTCTTAATTTCAGGTACAGTTATGAAGAGTACAAGGAGACAGCAGACTGGTTGTTGGCCCACACTAAGCAGCGTCCTAAAATAGCAATCATCTGTGGATCAGGTCTGGGCGGTTTGGCTGAACTGCTGGAAGACAAGGATGTGTTCCAGTATAAGGATATTCCACGTTTCCCCACCAGCACTGGTAAGATGTTTCCTGTATACACAGTGGAGCTTTAAAGTTTGTGTATAAATATTGATTTTCTGGATAAGTATGAACACAATAGTTTCACACAAGCTCTTAAACCAGATTGACTTGTGAGGTGTCTTTAAGTTGCATAACCTTGCTTTTAGTTTCAATGAAAGCAAAGTGATATCATGATGCTGAAACCATGTTTCGCCTACAGGATAACAGTATGCTGAATGCAGACTTTTGAGTGTTCAACAAAACACTTGATTTGAACCCGATCAGCTCTATATGATCTCATCATGCACAAAACATTTTCCCAGCAGCTTACAGTATAACATTTCCTATTTAACCAACACGTTTTTAAGAGCTAGGAGTGCGACCCTGCTATGCACACCATTGTTTTAAACTGATCTGCTGATGTTTGACTCATAAACATTATTTAAACTGACCTTTAGTCAATAAGAAGCTACCCATGTTCCTTTTTAACTTCACGATTGAACAGATCCAACTGAACAATTCCCTTGAAAAATAAATGACCAAGGGTAATAATTTGGTCTGTTTGCTTGAAAGACTTGTGTGAAACTCTGATGAAGGATTCTCTTTTATATTTAAAGGCAAAAAATGTTGAAAGTTGTAAACTTTGAAGTAAAATGAACCTCTGCTGCTTTGACAATGCACCTAAGCTTGCTTGCATCTGTTCATATTGTGCATGTGCAGTGCAGGGCCATGCAGGTCAGCTGGTGTTTGGGAGACTACAGGGCTCTGAGTGCGTCTGCATGAAAGGACGTTTCCACTTCTACGAGGGCTACAACATACACATGGTAAATGCTGTGTAAGGAATATTAAATGCTGCTTTTGGAACTTTTTTTAAAACTCAAATTATGATATGATAAATGACAAATAACTGGTCATACTGGATGAAAAACTAACGTAAGTGCTATTGGCTGCGCAAGGCTTTTTAATGCTAAGCTGTGTTACCAGAAAGAAGTGAAATGTGAGCTTGCAAAATGTTTAAGTTCAGCTTTTTAATTTGGTGGATTAACATGCTAATGTTTGTTCTCTAACACTGAATACAAATTACAGATGACAATGACTTTTTTGGTGTTCAATTGGTTACAGTCGTAAACAAATTTATTCCTACCCTTCTATTAAAGAAGGAAAAAAAACAGCAAGCTGAAATTGACAAAAGTAATAATTATAAAAATTTAATGAAAATCATGACATTGTTTTTTAATGTGGTTCAACAGATTTTTTTTTAAATAAGCAAAAAATCATAAGCTAATATTTTGTTGAACCATCCTTTGAGGTGATCAGGTGTTTTCTGTAACTCTCGATCAGACTTCTACACCTGTCCACAGGTATTTTGACCCACTGCTCATCAGCAAAGTTCTCAATGGTCTAGGTCTGGGGTTTTTGTTGTTATTTTTATAATTACTTTCACTTAAATTAAATAAAAAAACAACTTCTTATTTTGTTATATTACAACTTAGCAAATTCATATTTATTATTGCTCCTTTCAGTCTCCAGTTATTTAAATTACTGTTAAGAATTTTACCTTTTCTTTAATGGAAGGGTAGGAATACATTTGTTTGCGACTTTTTGTTGCTTTATTGTAGTTTTTTGTCGCTCATTTAATGTTTAGTTAGATATTTATCTAAAAACATTGTGTTTTACGTTAAAATCTGGCTTTGATTCTATCAGATAACAATGTTAATCAGATATTGCTAGACATCTTATTAAGTGATTAATCCATTTTTACTGTATTTTCTATTGTTATAGTAAATGCACATTACACTTACAGTTTAATTACTCTGTATTTGAACTCTGCAAGCTGCAGGGACAAACACATCCATGTGTTTCAATGATATAATTTGCCTTGTCCCATGTCAACTCATTTCTGCCCTTTTTAGTCCCGGCTGATGCAAATGGCACACAACACAGGTTAACTAAGCCATAGCTGGCAGTTTAAACGTTGTCTATGTCAGTCACATTGAGGAAATATTCACAGGCTCTGCAGGTGTGACCTAATCTCTAAACCCTGGCTGCTTTGAAAAGCTAACTTTGTTATGTTGTCACAGAGAGAGCTTCTTTTGAAGAGTCCTTTTCAAAAAGATACTGACTTTGGGGAAAGAATCCCCAACCAGTGCTGCTAAAGCTAAAGTAAAGCTGCTTCAAAAAGTTTCTGTTCTTAAAATTAATTGGCTCAAACTGGACTTTCTCCTACATGGCTGATGTGTCCTGTCAGAGAAAACTGCCCTTTGATTCCAACATCCTTAGTCTGCACACAAACTGATACCTTAATGACTTTTGATTATCACTTAACAGACCATGAATAACTATTTTAGCTAAGGATTTACTTTGTTAAATGATCAGCTTGTGTGACAATGAGGAGGTCATTTGGTGTGCCATAGTGCCGACACAGAACTGGCCGTTGACCTCTGGTTTTATTATATCATCTGTAATGTAGCATCCCCACCCAGAAAGATCATATGACACCACCGAATCATAAAATCAACCTGGATTTTATGCCAGTCATTGGTTCATGCATTAAGTATGAGCAGGACAGCTGTATTACAACCCGCATGTTTGCTGTAGGACTTTGAACCTTACTTTGTAAAACATCTTAAAACATCTTAAAACATCTTTGGTACATAAACTAAAGTCAAAACATTTTGACTCCTCTCACCCTGATTGAGTTACATTTTCAGCAGACAGGGTGCTTCCCTGGGAAGTTGTTGTTATTATGCCCCTCTGTGTTAAAGAAAATCAAAACGGAGGAAATCTGTTGAGATGAGAATCAATTTCTATGAATAAATCAAGCGCATTAGGTGCGGTATCAGTTTGCTGGTCAATAGCATATATTTCTCACTCACAATATGGTCGTGTCTATTCTAGGCTAATTCTAAGGCTAATGCAAAAGCTCAGCACAGTCACAGAGTTTTATTTTTGCATACATGGATATAGATATTTCTGTAGGCTATACAGGAGTGTGATCTCATGGCACTCTGTGAAATGGAGACAGTTGTATCCAGTGTTAAAGTGGGAAATTCTCACCACATAGTCTGTAGGAGCTTAAAGGTTGAGCTACAGATATGCCTAGCAGCCAAGAGGTCAGAGAGTGTTTCCTGCCCACACGACTTATATTTCTCTTATTTTAAGTTTATTTTTTTTCAGTCACTGTTTACTCCTGCTTTAGTTCACTTTTATTACACATACATGACATGTTTGTTACCCTTTTCCTCCCCCATCTAAGAGTTTACAGCCTGTAAAAAGTATAGTTAACCAAGTTTCTTTACCTGGTTAGTTATTGCTTGCAAAATAATTTCATAGCATTGATTTACGGCATATTGCACCTATAAAATACACCATGAAGGTGTAATCACTGTTAAAGTTCAGGCACCATTGTGAGCATGAAAAAAATTTATGAGATACAAAAAAATAGTTGTTCTGCAACAAATTTCACTTAAATAAAGCATAAATTCCTGCAAACTGATGAAATTAGGTGGGATTGGCTATACTTGATTGTTTATGCAAATGTTATTATAACATTATCATTTCAAACTGTGAACATGTTGAATGTAAATGAAAGGCATTGATAGCATTTTGTAGCATTCTGATGTTAGCATTTAGCCATCACAAGGCTAACATGACTTTGCAAGTAATAATCTCATATTAATGCTGTTTTATAATATTCTGTTTTGTTATTTGTCACCCTATACAAAATAAGTATAAATCAGCCTGAGCCTGGAGGCACCCTGTGAACAAGTATACTGTGATGTTTCATCAGGTCTCAGTGGATTACTTCCTGAAATCTTCATGCAGGCATTTAGCGTCATCTGTGAGCTTTTTGGCAAATAATTTAATAAGGTCAACTCAGCGTTAACATCTCTCCTCCACAGTTTAACCACTGACAGTCCTGTTAATACATAGCTTGCTGTGTTACATTTTATCCCTCAAAAGGCCAGAAATCAAGTTGCATCCCACTGCCCTTCTAATATGCAAAACTCAAATCTAACAGGACAACATTGCAAAGTGACAACAATGACCTTATCAAGATACCAGAGCTCATATTTATGCTCTAACAATACTCTTTAGTTCAATCTCTTGAAAAATGTGAAATTAAAAAAGACAATTTACAAATGTTACCTCATTGAAAGAGAAAAACTTTCATTTATAGGCCAGCAACTGTTCTGTAAAGCTTATCACGGAGCCAAAACTGTCCCAGACACGTACAAAAGCCCTCAATTAAAAAAACAAAACCTACTTTCTGTTACATAAAACATTAGACTCTTGTGGGATCTGTTTCTATGTTACTGACAAATTTTACTGTGAGTAGAATAAAAGCATGACACTTGTCTCTTCTGCACATCATCTTTGCCTCTCCAGGTGACATACCCAGTGCGAGTCTTCTTCCTGCTGGGCGTGAAAACTCTGATTGTGACAAACGCAGCAGGAGGGCTCAATGGTGCTTATAGTGTGGGAGACATCATGCTCATTAAGGACCACATCAACATGCCAGGCTTTGCCGGGCAAAACCCTCTCTGTGGTCACAATGATGAGAGGTAGGACACAATATGTCATGAACATCGGCAGACATTGGCTAACACATGTAGCTTACCATCAGTGAGTATGAATGAGGAGTGGGTGAATAATGGATCTAATGTGAGCGCTTTGAGAGTCGTCAGCAATAAAGCGCAATAAAAATCGGATCCATTATTTTTATTATTACAATGCTGTGAGTCCCATTCATGCATATGATGTTGCTGCAGGTTTGGAGTGCGTTTCCCTTGCATGTCTGATGCGTACGACCGAGAGCTGAGAAAATTGGCCAAGCAGACAGCAGGGGAGCAGGGCTGCGACAACTTCCTGCAGGAGGGCATTTACTGCATGCTGGCTGGACCAACATATGAGACCATTGCAGAGTGCAGAGTCCTGCAGACACTCGGGGCAGATGCTGTAGGTTAGTACAGCCCAGTCACATCCAATCAGTGTAAAAACTGCAGGAACTACCGGTGGCTAAAACAGAGGAGAAAAGCCTCACTAACTTGTTGTTAGACTCACTGTGTTGTGGAGATAAAAGTATATGTCTTATGACACAGAAGCTTCACTGATGAGCACAGTGAAGTTGTTGACCATCTTAAAAGCCTTTGCAAATTGACCGAGGGAGATTTTTACCTCATTCTTTCAAGGATACTTTGTATTTCCTCACACTTAGCTATGAGATCTGTTAATATTTTAACCTTTTAAACCAGGGATGTCAAACATACAGGCCGGGGGCTAAAACCGGCCCGCTAAAGGGTTCGATCTGGCCTGCAGGATGAATTTGGTCTAAGTTACTCCGATCAAAATGTGAAATATTTAATTTTTTAAGTTCTAGATACCTGTAATCAAACAATTTGTGATAGTTTTAGAGTCATTGTAATCTGTTAGTTGTAATACTTTTGTGAATAAATAAAAATAAGTTAGTATGTAAATGAATAAATATAAAAGAAAAATGTAATACAAAATTATATGACATAGGTTGTATCTCAAGTAAGTTGTTGTTGTATAAATAAGACATGTCAAATTTTAAAAATCATCAAATTCAATTGATTGTATGCTCTTTCTGTTTAAAGATTGACCAATTGTATTGTTTTATTCAATATATACAAAATATATTTAACATAATGAAAAATATTTAAATTAATTAAGATGTAAATGTGTAACTTAGGAAAGATTTTATGGAAACTGCTTCCTTTTTTAAAGCAAATTCAGCTTGCTCATAGTGAGGAAATTGCATTTTTTGAATAAAATTCAGGTTGTTCATGGTGTTTTCTAAAAGTTTAGACCATTAAACAAGGTGAGAGTTTCGGCTCACTTTAGATTAGATTTCGCCATATGTGGCCCCCTGAAAAAATGAGTTTGACACCCCTGTTTTAAACCGCTGACACTTCTAAATCCATGAGCTGTAACTTAAAAAGGACACAAAACTTGTAACATTTATCTTCCAATCCATTAATACTAAAACCTTTTTCCCCCAATTAAGTTCAGTTCAACTTTATTGGTATTTTCCAATTGTGCTTTAGAGACAATTAGTTTAAAACATCTGATTGTCATACATTCATTTAAGCAAATTCAATTCAATTCAATCAGTATAAATACTTGATTCTGATTAGCTGCAGGGTGCTCATTAGTTCCTTACATCACACACCTGCTTTGTGGCTTCAGGGAGTCTGCTTGTCCACTGTTAATATGCCGGACAAGCCTTTGTGATTTGTATTGGGCTGCTGCGGACATGTCAAAATTAAAGGGTCTCTGGGGAAAAATTAGGAATATTTTTTTCTAACAATGAATATAGTTTGGTGCCATCTGTCTGCAGACTATAAAATGAGGCTGTTACATCTTGAGCAAGTACACTCCCACTTTAGAGTAAATGAAAATGCACTTGGTCACTGGGCATCAGATTTTAAGCCAGTGAGGAAGTAATTTAAAGTGCTATATCACTGAAAATATCGTAGCATTTTTTCCCACAAGTCATCATGGTTTCGTGAGCAGAATCATTTATCCTCCTTTTTGTGATATAGGTCAACTTTTTAACAACTCCACAACTTAATACTGTACATTGCTTACCTAAAAATATTTCTACCAGTCAAGTTTCAGTCATCAGCAAAGCCTTATCATCCATATATGGATTGAAAGGTGCCATGAAGCGAGATGGAAAGCTGCAGAAGATGATAGCAGCTAACCTGGTGGTGGTGGTAACTAATGCTTTTAACATATAACTATGCTCTGTGTTTCGGTGCACATCAACAATCATCAGGCGTGTTTGCTTTTCAGATTGTTTTACTGGACTGCTGCAGCACAGCCAATGATTCGTTTGTGAAGGTGTTGATATTGATTTGTAGGCAATTATATGGTTGGTTATCCAGCCAGTTTTAAACAAAGTGCCTGATGACATTCAGTGTTTGTCAGCCTTGTGCAATGATGGGTCTGACCTCATCGAGTTGCATTTGTTCAGTAATATCTACCACTCTATTTACTGGACTGGTGGAAAGCGATTCCTTTGCAATGAAATCCTGGTGCACCAACCTCCAGTGCACATTTAATTGTTCCTCATGTTGGGAAAAGGGACACCTGCTAAGGCTTTATCCCATACTTAATTCAGCTACAGTGTCAAAACAATTTTGGGAGCCAAATTTAGCTTGGTTTAATTTTTAGTGTAGTTTATTTTGCACCATTGATAATACTCTCAAAACAATAAGAGCTGGGAGGGGTAGCCCCTGAGAACTTACAGTAGTGGAAAAATTATTAGACATCTCTTGTTTCCTCATTTTCTTTTGCATTTTAAATGCCTTGTAAACTAAGGGTACATTTATCTGGACAAACATAATAATAACAACAACAAAAAAAGCTCATAAGAGTTTAATTTAAGAGCTTATATCTGGCCATTTTCCATGGTTTTCTTTAATAACCTAAATCACTGAAGTTTTTGCATCGATATGATGGAATCCTACGGTCTTTTTACGTATTCAGTATTTTCTTTTCTGTCTGTTTTAATCCCATGATGCACACAGGAGTTATGAACAAGAAACCGAAGAAAACAAGATGGTCTTAAATTTTTCCACGACTATATTTTAAGACTTTCCCTGAGCCATCAGTAATATAGAAATAATAATGCCAGCAACCGATAATATAATATGCACCAAGAATAAATATATGCAAACAAAGAGAAGACAATATAAGCACACAAAAACAAATCAATTTCTATGCACAGCTAAGTGTCAGTCTGTGTGCATCCATCCATGCAGAACCTTGTAAATAAGAAAGTATATCCTCTCTTAGTTCTTAGTTTTTAAAGGATCAAAAGCCTCCTAACCTCCCGGATCAGAAAATTATGTAATTTCAATCTCTAATTAACAGCAGATTAACACATGAAATATGAAACTGTATCGTTTTTTCTGAATCATCATCTGTCCTTCACATCCTATTGAATAAATCAATGAAACAAAACTGAATATCAACCTTTGTCTTCTGTCTAGGTATGAGCACAGTCCCAGAGGTGGTGGTGGCTCGTCACTGTGGCATCCCTGTCTTGGGTTTGTCCCTCATCACCAACAAGGTTGTGACAGATTATGAGAGCAAAGAGAAGGCAAACCACAAGGAAGTGCTGAGGACCACCGAGCACCGGGCCCAAGACCTTCAGAGGCTTATCACTCACCTCATCCCTAAGCTTTAGAAACTGCATCTAAGATCTGTTTTTTATGAAAATGACAAGGTTTCTGTGATTTAGCTCGTGATTGGAAAACCTCTTAGCTGTGAACAAAAGGTAAAAAGTATGCGCACATGTTAATGGGAGATGTCATTTTTAACAATAAGGTACCGCTGTAACTACAGAGCTATAAGATACAAAGCATACAGAGTAAAATGTGTGGAGAATATCATTAACTTAGAGACACTCATAAATGATGAAATTGCTATTTTAGGTCATGGACCCTAAATTGTATCTATCTTAACATAACCCGCTTGAATTTTTTAAAAACTTGAAGCACAAAAGCCATATTTTTCTGTCTTCCTGGTTGAAGATTTCAAGTACCTTTCACTGTCAGACCGACAGGTTGTATATTAAAGCCTGTTTTCACTCCAATGGTGTCATATTCTGCAGTTTCATCAGGAGTCGGAGGTTCAAAAATCAGCACAACGGCCTTCAGCATCAGTTTACATTGTGCTGGGTAAACAGTGAAATAATGGCTTTTTCAGACAAATATCTGCAAAGAAGTTGAATATTTTAAATCAAACCACAATTTTTTCACAATTTTTTATTAACCTAAGCAAGAAATTGTGTTAACTAAAACAAAGAAAAGTTGTCCCAGGTTCTTTTTGGGTGGTCCACTGACTTTTCTCTACCTCCCCTCCAGCTGCCTTACAGAGAGATTTCTTTGTGGAGTCTATTTTTGATGCAACTTGCATGACAGGAACCCAAAATCTACATTGCTGAATCGCAAAGGCAAAAACAAAATTGATTTAAAAAACAACTGAATTTTACACCTATGGAAAGAGAAAGAGAAAAGGATGACATCACCCATGGGTTCCTGAGCTGCTGTTTTGAAATCAAAAGTTCAGCAATTCACTGTCATTGTCTTGATTTTTTAAAAAGTTTTTGGGACACACATATGTACAGTCATGGGGAAAAAAACTATTAGATCATCCTCATTTTCTTGTTCATTTTAAAAAGCCTGGTACATCTAAAGATTCATTTGTTTGGACAAACATAATGATAACAAAAAAAACTTTTGTACGGTACCACAATGATCAAAAGAAAGATTTAGTTTAGTTAATAACACCAGAAGATATCCATAGCATTGCACTTTAGGGCACTTTTTCATGCTTTATGTCAGAGGACTAGTGGTTACATCTGTCTTTTATAATCAGTTTATTTTCAGGTAATATTGGTCAATTGTGATGTCACAGACCACAAACACACTAGCACACTGCAGTTCTCATCTACCTCACTACCGCGAGGTGTCAAATTAGGCTGGACGGCTAAAATGAGGCTAAAATGGGATTCTCTTAAAAAATATTGGAAGTCAAATACTTCTGTAAGTCTGGTTAAGGAAATGTGAGGAATAGGTGTTCATAATGACACTTAATGGACACAACTAAATATTAATGGTGACCTCTAACTTTTGTGTTTTATTTTAATTTTAATCAATAATTAATATTACCTAAAATCATTCCTTTATTCTATTTCTCCACTACATATTGCAGATCAATACCAGTGATAGGAATACAGTGGTGGCTATATATTTCTATCCTGACATTAGTACTGCAGGGTGGTTTTGGGCTTCCCAGCGGTGTCTTTTTCCAGCGGAGAAAATGTTCTGCATAACAGAGCAAATGAAATCTTTGTTATGAATATAAAATTTGAAGATTTTATAGTCAGTTTGTGCTACTAACGCTAATGAACACAAACCTTTCTGATGCAGACTCACCAAAACATTTATTATCACTCTAAGATTTGTCTATCACTGAGCTTTGTTGTCTGTACTGACTGAACTATAAATTATACAGTAGCCTAGTCAATGCATCATGTACATGTTTGGAATGTATTTGAAAGAAGACATTTTCCTAAACCCAGTTATTCCCCTTAGTCCTACTTCTTTATCTCACCTGCAGGCACATAACTCATGATATGGGCACTTTCTCTTCTGGGGCTCAAGTCATATTGGCCATGTTTTCGTTCAGCCCCCTGTTGAATTATGACATGACTCCAACAACTTCAGCCCAATCCCAGTTTCCACCCAGGCATTAACGTTTAGCAGTATCTCAAAATGATGCAGAAGTAAGGTCGCCCTTTCTTTTTAGGTATCATGGAAGTGTTCGCATCTACCGACAATAGGGATATTAGGCAACATTTGGAAGGGTATATAACCACTACTTCTAGATATGTAACAGAGGGGACACACGTGCTTTCTGCATCAGTGAAAAGGGAATGGTCCCGAATGACAAGGTGGTTTCTGACTCCCAAGAGAAAAGGGGCACCTGTAAGGCCAAGGTGGTAAACTAGGATTGGAACTAGGGACTGAGCATTATATCCTGAATTTAAAAAAAAAAAAAAAACCCAAAATACAGTTGAATAAAAGTATAAATTAATTGCCTGCTTACGTAAATGATCACAATATAAGATTTTAGAATCA
>JBBBVT010000010.1:5730608-5742782 GCA_037177035.1 Craterocephalus eyresii
CATTTAGCCTTGATGATATCATAATGGAAAAACCTTTACACAATGCCTTCTTTGTAGCTAGTTTGGCAACTTTCAAAACAAATAAATTGGAAGCTGTCTCAAACTTATGACTTTCAAAACTTTGTGGACCAGATACGGGTAAAATGTGCGTCGATATACAAAAGGAAATAGTGTCTGGGTGTGTTTGTAATGAGCAAAACATTATCCGTCTAAGTTATCATTAGTTGATTTTGATAAAAATATATTGCTTCTTCCAGAAATATCATGCGACTTAACGGGTTTTACTGAGATGAGTTAAAACGAATGAACAATAATATGACAGAAAACACAAATTAACACAGAAAACAAATATTCAATACAATGTCCGGGGAAACAGCTCAATAAATTCTTCTTAGGCACATGGACAGAGATGTCCCCTTAAATCATCTGTCAGTGACAGTTCCCTTACAGGCGCAAAGAAAAGAAGAAGTTCTTCGCTGTTTCTGTCGTTGCTTAGCACTCAAGCTGGATTCTTGAGGAACGATTTAATGAAAATGTCCCAGGTTTGAGTGCTGCGGTGAATTTTGAATAATAAATGACTGGAGAAGTAACAAGGAAACCTTCTAAGAAGGTTGTAGAAAAAGGAAATGATGTTTTCCACCAAACACCTCGGGGGGATACAGTAGGAGAAAATGGCAGATTCCATGTTAGATCTGCTGCATTGAAAGAATGGAGGCAATTAGAAACCAATTACGTGTCGGGAAGACACTCTGCTCGTGTCATATTGAGACAGAATAATGAAACTAGAGGAGGAAAACGAACAAGAGGGAAGGTGTGGAGAGGCTGAGAGATACAAAGGGCGAATGAGAGAAGGTGGTAATGGAGAGGCCCTAAATGAAACGTCAATGAAGAGTTGAGGAGCAGGGTATGAGGACATAAAACAAGAGAGGGATTAATCAGTCTTTGTTGAAGGGGGAGCTGGCAAAGAAGTTTTTAAAGGGTCAGAATGAGGAAGCAGAAACGTCTATTTTCAGAGTCATATATAATGGATAATACCACTGTAGCTCCTCTCTGCAGAGCCCAGAGGAGGAGCAGGAGAAGAAGGGGGGAGGCCATCCATCTTTGATAAGGAGCCCTTCTTTGGACAGGGACAGCTGCTAGATTAAAACATTCATTAAAATGACTTTCTTTCTCTCCCCCATCCCTCTCTCTGCCTGCCGTCACCCGGCGCTCTGATCATGGGCGGATGGGATTGTGTTGAAAGCTGTGTGATTACAGGGATAGTCCAGGCTTTTCTGGCCATCCCCTCTGCAACGATTACTGCACCAGAAGAAAGTCAAACTATTTACGCAGTCTAAAGAGCAACCAGGGGTTCGATCAGGGAAGATTTGTTCGTGGGGTAAAAAATGGAAATCGCTGCGGTGCACTTTTTGCATCTGCGCTGAAAATGAGCTTTCAACTCCATGTCTCTTTGTTTTCATGATTCCTTTCAGGCATGGCGGCGATACGATACAGATCGCAGT
The DNA here is from genome assembly GCA_037177035.1 of Craterocephalus eyresii. Classification (NCBI taxonomy): domain Eukaryota; kingdom Metazoa; phylum Chordata; class Actinopteri; order Atheriniformes; family Atherinidae; genus Craterocephalus; species Craterocephalus eyresii. Next base: position 5,732,111 of record JBBBVT010000010.1, read on the forward strand.
GGCTACATCGAAGCAAATGAACTGAAGGTAAAAAAAAAGTGTTTTTCAGCATCAGAAATAACAGCTTTAATGTCACATTTAATCTTCATCTCATCAGATATCCAAAGCATTTCTTAAAAACTGTAGCAAATATTCATTTATTTATTTTCCCGTTTATACTGTCATACTTATTAATTTTTGTCTTCTTTTTCTCCCTCCTCCCAATGATTTACACACCAACACACACTCACTAACAGAGTACAAACCCTCCACTGTAATTTTCAGATGCTCTGACGTGTTGAATTCCCGTCATATTTCCAGTGTATTCAGTCTGCTTTCATCTGTGTGAACGCTTGCATGTAAATCTGTTCCTCATTTCATGCATGTTATTTCGTTTGCACCAATAAAAAGAAAGGAAGAAAAGAAAGTAGCAATCCTTTCCATTTTTTTGTTTCATGATCAGTAACTGCTGTTCTTACTGGAAACCATTCTGAATTTATGCTCTAGACATAAGCAGATGCTTTTTGTAAAATATGTGTTTTGAAACCACGAGTGAGTCGGAGGTAGATGATGGTAAAACATTAGCAGTAAGGAAGCGTGCCTCTTTTATCTGCACAAAATGCTCTGCAATCATAGTTTTGTTCACTCGAGTCATAGATATATTACCTCACTGTTACTCAGTTACACTGGTCCAACCTTTTATCGCCTTTAAGCGTCTGGCTTTTACAGATGCAGCTTTAAAAATGAATTAAATGGCGCAGCAGATCAAGCAAAGCATTTGTTTAGTTCAATATAAACACAGAAAAGCAATAATAACTGATTTTTCCCTAGAAGTCATACCTGCAGGATCTGACTTCCTTTTACTCTTAGAACTCTCATCGAGAGCATAAATAAACATTGTTGTTGCTTTTCTTTCATAGAGCTTTGAATAAAATGTGCATAATTTACATTCAAATAACTCAGCAGGTTGTTTCTCAAACAAACAAAGAAAGAAAGTTAAATTCTTCAATTAGCTGAAAATAAACTGCGGTATTTTGTTGTTTATCTGACATGCCTGATTTTCAGGATTTGTTATTAATCCAGGAATTATGAATCTGTAAATGCTTTCAAGCTTGTCTGTCTGTCTGTCTGTCTGTCTGTCTGTCTGTCTGTCTAACTATCTATCTATCTATCTACCTTGTTCTTGTTTATTGAGGTGCATTTTTTTCTCAGCACATCATTCGGGCAGAAGTTTTTCTTCTGAGAGCTACCGCGTGATTGGTCAGAAATCTGAAGCGCCTCATGCTACTTATTAGTAAAAAAGCAGAGCTGAAAGTTGACTTTTCTTTTAAATATCCAACATTGTGAAAGTGATAGTTTGAAGGTATGCTGGTTGGGGATAGAAAAGAATCTACACCACATGCTGCATTCAAAGACACCGACATTGCACTGTGAAAAACCCGCCCCACTGTGGACAAGGTTTTCTTACAAAGAGTGAAATAAGCGAGCCAGAACAAATTTTGTCCTTGCCACCTCAAGAACGAGGACAAAGCTCTCAGTCCCAGTGGAGCACGTAATGATCTTTATGTTTGTAACTTCAGACAGTCATGGCCGATGAGCTGAGAACTAGATCTGCTCGGCTGACGGTCGATAGTTGCATCTTTAGACTCAAACAGTTTTGTGAATAGATATACAACCATCCTCAAGGGATTCCTCCCATCATGATAGAAACATGTATTGATTAGTGATGACCCGAGCCACACTAGCATAATGCCCCTGCAGCGTAGCAGAACTGCATCCCATCACTGTGGGGGCAAAGCGATCAGGCCTGGGCCAGTCTGCTTGTGGATGCTACACATGTACATACACAACCATGTGACAAGAACAAGCCTTCTGATCAGATTGCTTTTTCCTCATCTTTATTTTTCTCACTGAAATATCCATTTTCTTTGTAAAAAAAAAAAGGGGGGGGGTTATACACTTTGAGTCTGCCATTAGTACCCCCCCTGTGAACGTGTCAGTGGACTGTCCTGGCAGAGAGCTCCATCACATCCTGCGCCGACAGTCACTAGATGAAGGGATTCACTTCTTTCTGATATGTTACACTGATGCAGATGTATCCATGACCAAATCTGAACCAGTTCACAGATGTTTCCTTCACAGATCTACAAGCAGATGTTCAAACAGGAAACTCCGGCCACTTAGAAAGGGAAGCTCCCTTTAAAATTCACATATAGTGTTATATATTATTTTGTGGTATTGTACAACTCAGCACAGTTTCATGTGTGTAGAAGGTGTTTCAAGCTCCAAAGAGTCTACCTGGACCTTCTCTGGGAACTGGCTTCCCATATAGGGAAAAGATAAAAGCTGAGATGAAATCAAACAAGGTGCAAAACACAACTTTGATCGAGATACTTTGTGTCAATTCAATGCCAAAATCCCGAATTCTTCCGTGACAAGATTTTGATTTAGTTCAGTGTGCAGTAATCTATGTGAGACTTTGTCCCGTGCTGATGTAACATGGTCTCTTCCATCCATGTTAAATCACAAAAAAGCAACGGATATATCTATAACTTATTTTCTACCTGAGCTCATTCAAACTTTAAAATGAAGATCTGTTCATTGAACAAAGAAAAATCTGTAACATATTCTGTTTATTGAGCTTTGAAATGTTCACATACTGTAAAAGAAAACTGAAAATTTCCTTCTGGAAAAATTAAGGAAATAATATAAACCATATTTCTTTTTGGGTATCCAATCAATCAATCAGTTAGGATTAACAAAGCAGTTTAGGCTGACTTTGTGATAGGTACAGACCACACCTATGGATATCCATTGATATTTTGATTGTTAGAACTAATAACATTGAAATAATTTCAAATTTTCTTTCTTGAGCACATCTTACAGATAACTATTGTATCTGCATTTTATCCATAATTTCCTCTTAGATTAATTCTATTGAACTGATGCATGGCTCTAGATCCATGTTATCAAACTTGTAGTACTTATTAGACTTTGCACTTATTCTGTGAGGATGTGGTGATTCTCCATCCAGTGGTCTGCCATGTCTTTATGTCATCTCTGCCCTACCAACAGTACAAGAGGAAACCAAGCAATATGCATTTAATTCCAAACTTAATCCAGTGTTAACTGAGCATGTTTCACATTTTCATACAAGCCAGACAGCATGATTGGATGTTAACTCCTTAGCTGCATCAGGAAATTGGCGTTTTGGAAGCATCAGCATTTGCTGTGTATCTTCTAACCATATTCAGAGGGTCAGAGGAGTGACATAAATTGTTAAATTTTAATCTACTGAATGGGCCCAGGCTGCCTTTTTTACCCGCTGAGTTGAACCGAACAGCAAAACATCAATATTCACAGGGAATTTGCTGTGCTCCACTTTCTGACACGCATGTGAGCATATGTGCGAATCAAGCCAGGGGCGTTAAGTGACTTACTCAGGAGAATAAAGTGGCTGCTCGACAGGAAAGGTTACATGTGGGGTTTTTGTAAGGTGAGGTTCAGGACGCAAAAACCTTCACGGAGAACTCAAACGTTATCCACTTCAACACCTCTTGGAAATTCTGTGTCGTCCCGTAAACGAGTTGCCTCCCTCCAGCTGTAGGTCAGCTACAGTGAATCATGTGCAGCTCCCATTGTTTTGGGAATCATCTTTCTCCCAGCCGACTGGATGCAGACGAGTTACCCAGGTGTAGCTTTTCAGAAGCTTTGGAAAGATGCAGATGAGATTTCAGATGCCAGACGAGTGTCTCGCCACATAATTGTGAGCAGATGTGGAAACATTGATTCTAGTAACTTACGAGTGATGTAATAGATTTGATGTAAGGCTACTTGACCTCTCACTTTTTGATGAGGCCTTACATTTACTGGATGGTACTGGATTCCTTTTTCTTTTTTCAGAAAAAACAACCTTATATGAAAAAAAGTCTTATAAACCAATTCTTCTTTCTTTCATTCCTATTGCCTTTTAATTTAGTTCCTTTCTTTCCTTTGGATTTATGCAGCATGCTTTCTTTAAAACTAACTTTATTCAAGCATTTAAATTATTCTTTCATCTTCTCTGACTTTGTAGTAAAACTTTGTGAAGTCTGATATGGCATTTAAGTCTCAACACTCATAAAAAATGTGAATCCACCTCTGAAAGCCAGCATCTGCTGTTCCAACACTGACTATAGTATACTGTATATGATAATGCAGATCCGTTTCCTTTTTTTCCTCTAATCAGCCTGTGTATACCTCCATCCTCAGGGCTTTCTCTCAGACCTGCTGGAGAAGGCTAACAGACACTACGATGATCAGAAGCTGCAGGAGTACACACACACCATTGTAAGATTGTGCTCTCACACACTGAAACGCACGATGCATGCCGGACAGATTTTATGCTCTGCATATAAAGGAAACAAGCTTCCAATTTAAGTGACTTTAAAGCTGCCAGATTTTTTGTGCTTAGTAATGTCTTGAGGAGAATGATTCGCCTGATCCTTAATCATTAGGGGAAATATGGTAGAAAAGCACAACTTAGGTGCTAATAATGCATCAGAGTATTTAGAAATGGATAAATGAATACAAAAAATAAAACACTGGAGGATCAGTGAGTCCTACAGTGACTCTGGGAGCCTCAAAGAAAGATGCATATAATACATCCGCTGCTCTGCAGATGTCTGGCATGTTGGTGGCTGCAGAGCTGTGCGGCTGGCTAGCCGTGCCCCATCAGCCTGGCATGTCATCTGACCAAAGCCCAGATGCGCCAACATCTGGTTCTTTCTGGAAACCCTGGAGCAGAGATGACCTGATTTTCTGAGGCTGTTTCCTTAGTGCTCAAAGATGGAGCTATTGTTTCTCTTCAGTTGCTTCATCAAATGAAATCAACTGAAGATTGGCCCATTTATCTCCCACAGCTCAGGCACAAGTATTTATCAGACATCGCTGCCTTATCCTTGTTTTCCAGAGGCTTGTTTTAATATTGAAGGCTGCTGTAAAGGGAGAGAATGCACAATGTTAGCCGTTATAAAGCTGAGACGGAAACATATTTACACAAATAGCAACCGGTATGATGACCAAACAAAAACAAGCACAAGGCCCACTCACCAGTCCGTGCATTTCCATCCACAGTCCAGTTACAGTCATTGAAAATGGACCAGACCAGAGCAGCTATCTGTCCCACACAAGCACTAAAAGGAAATCATTTACAAAAGATGTGTGATTTGTTCATTCAGATCAGTTTTCTGTACTGCTTAGTCCAGTTCAGAGTTGTAGGGAAGCCTTTCTCAGCAATTAGCAGGCAGGAGACAAGCTCGCCATTCCATCTCAGGACCAACAGAGAGAGACAAACATCCCCTCCTGGGGAGAATATGCATGTCTGTGGATGGTGGGAGGAAGCCGGAGTACCAGGAGAGAAGCCCACATGCATGGGGAGAACATGCCAGCTCCTGATCGAACCCCTTCCCGGCCAAGCCACGGTGTGAAGCCTCAGTGCTAACCACCATGCAGCCCCCATGTGTCTGATTTAGATGCATCCAATACGTCTTACAGCTTGTTTGTTCTGGGATTCTTGTTGCTGACATTTTATGTGAAGGACCAACAAATTTAACAGAAAGAATCAATTGGCAGCAAATTGTTAGCATGTCAAATGATGAACTTATTTTTTTCTGATTGTCATTCTGCTGTTGTGGTCCATCTTCTTCTTCTTCCGTATCCCAGAACACAACAGAGAATTCTGGGTTTTATTAGAACTAAAACCCAACTGTCTGATCAGACACCGGGAGCTGACCAATGAGAGCGGACTGCTTTTTGGGGCGCGGTCAGCTTCTCTTTTTACTGGATATTGGTTGAATTTCTAAAGGCTAATGACGCTTTTAGCAATCATTTTTTTCCCCCCCAAAAAAGAGAAGGGGGAATAAAGGGAGATAAGATTTCTCAGGATTTTTATCGTAAAACGAATTGATCATAGATTTGTGGACGGGAATATTAACCTTACGTCTAACCCTCCTTTCTTTTCTCCTCTGTCTCTTCCCATTTCTGTCTTGTTTCTTGCTCTGTAGCTCAAGATGTTTGATCTGAATGGAGACGGGAAACTGGGCCTTTCAGAGATGGCAAGGTACTACGCAGTATTATTCACTGCTCTTTACAGTGTAAACATTAAAGCGTATTTCCTCCCAGTATTCATTCATGGCCAGTGGATTTGAATAATTGAACAACGATGATGTCTTCTACTAATGAAGTCAATCTTTTCCACAGACTTCTCCCTGTTCAGGAGAATTTCCTTCTCAAATTCCAGGTACGTACTGTGAGGCTTATGTTTGCAACATGTGCACAATAAATGCCTCGGACTAACATGTTACAATATTTGTTAAATACTTGTTGTTCTTGGCATCTTGTATCCTTATAATAGTCAAATTTCTCTTTAAGGGTGTCAAGTTGACTTCTGAGCAATTCAATTCCATCTTCACATACTATGACAAGGTGAGTGGTATTCTTTTTAAAAAGGGAATTCATATTTTCCACATGTTCCCTAACACAGCTGTCAGTAGCCCCTCCAGTGGATTTCATTTCTCAGTGTGTTTAGCCAGGATGGCTTCATCTTTTCTGGCTGTCCAGAAAAGCCTGGGTGCTCCTTGGATTCCTCTTCACGTATTCTCAGATAAACTTACATAAAACAATGCTCCAGTCACATTTGTGTTTGCAGGAAAACCCCCCGCCCCATAGTTTCAGTCATGAGGACACTGCTGTTAAAAACTAATGAAACTCCAAATTTGACTTTGCTGAAATATCCGTCAGTCGCGAATATGTTTTGAATTTATCATCATCGGTGTTTTGTGTTTTGTGTGGATGTTGTTCTGCTTCTGCAGTGACCGTGTAAAGAAAGGGAGTTTTATTAAAAATGTTGTCATCTGGATGTTTGCTTAAGAGCTGCCCTTTCGTTAAAGTCACGAATATGCAAATGCTTTGTTTTTTCAACGGAAGGTGCTCCTGGTGGACGTAGGGAAATGAGTTTGGCTTGGCACACCTGCCCCTGGGTAAACAGCTGAGGGTGGTGGAGCGGTGGTTTACTTAATGGCCATATTTTCCACATTAGCGGCAGCCTGACTACAGGGAGCGGTATGATACAAGACAAAGAGGAGGGAGCTGTGGATGGATTACGTCTATTAAATTGTTTTTCTTGTTTATGATGTGTTATGAGCTTTGTGAGCCCGAGGGAGTCTGCTATGATCTAGGTGGCTTTAGGAATGCTGACTCAGGTTTTGGTGGCTCTTAGCTCTGCTATCACGCAACAGACGCTGTTCCTTCTTATTCCTTTGTTTGTGTCGCTAAACTGATGTCGGTTCAGCAGCAGGGATTTTGCAAAGTCATTGAATATTTTATTATTGGTTTCAGAAATTTCCATAACGTGTCCTGATTCATTCACTCAGTGCAAAACTACAAAATACAGCCAGTGTTGGGAGAACTACTTTTGTTTAAAATGACTATTTAACTTAAAAAGACACATGATGCAGGTGTGATGTAATAACTTATATGATTACTGTTTACTTTGAATTAACATTTGGCTCTTGTCAATGAATATCTGCTGAAGGAAATGAAAAGCCTGTTGAAGGTCTCTCATGTTTGACAGTAAACATTCTGCACTGATGAGTTTTAACTCTGGAAAATAATCTTTTGACAGGACAGTGATGTTATCTTATATTTTCCATTCAGATTGTTCATTCTAAAGGTGAGAGACAGCTTTTAGTGTGGCATAATGCTGGGACTTGTCGATCTGAAGAAGCTGTTTTAACACAGTTATGCCTCTTCTGAACCACTGTGTCCCTCTCAGGAATCTAAAATGGTTCTGGGTTTTTATTTTCTGGGTCATCAACAGTGATCTGAGTAAATGTATTTCAGTAGGTCGTCTTGTTTGTGTTTCTAACATGTTTTGTGTGTTTAGCTGAGTGAGCAGAACTTGGAAAGTATTGTAGGAAAAAGATAATTTGATGTCGTACTTTTTAACAGTGTCTGCTTTAATGTAAGCCATGTTTCCTCAATCTGACTGAAGTTTTTTTATTTCACTGCCTAACTTCAGCTAAGTATTGAGTCACTTGTAAACAGTCACTGAGAAGTTGATGAAGGTCATAAAATGACTACATAACTTTGCAATGTTTTACAAATTAAAAGTTGTCAATAGTTATTAGGGTTATTTAGATGTACTGTATAACACCTAGCAAGCTCGTTCTTTCTTGCTTGCTGTCTTGCTTTTCTCTACCACTGTGCAATGTGTGTATCGTTGAATTCGTTAAATTGCTTCCCCCCAGGATGGCCTTAACGGTACACACTGGACTTTACAGCCTCGATCCAGGGCTTGATTAACATCCCTTTTTAAATTGAATTTGATGTTGAAGGGATTTCTTTTGATTCAGCTCATATGAACTGTATGAAAAACAAGCATTTAAACCAGTAACAGGAATAAAAGAGTACATCTGTAGAGGAAGTTAGTTCAGTAAGCTCTATAAGTTATTCACAGTTAGACTTAGCATGGAGTTAGAGTGGAACAGCCCAGCACATCACTGGGGATGAGGCCAGTGGGAAGGTTGCGTGCATGATCATGTCTTACGTTTGACTGAAAGCTTGCAATCTCACTGACTTAATTGTGGAGGACAGGGTTGAATGTTCAATCATGGATGAGCCTCTGCAGCCCATTCATGTGGATGCCCTCTGTGAATGGATGGCTTCCATTTATATGTGTAATTAGTTGCATCATTTTGTTATGAGCTCAGGCCCTGCAGTGGAAACGCAGGCAGCTGTTGACACTGGTGCTGAGAGATCACGCGCAGGGCAAAGTTTGGCCAGTCAGCTGAACACTAACATCGCTCACAGGACCACCGCCCCCAAACCGTGCAGGGACTCAAAAATGTCTGAAAAACAAGATGGCACGCAGCTTTGAGAGACTCAATGTTTCCCAGCATCCAACATAACTCTTTCACCCTGAAAAGGAAAACAAAACAGAATTCACACTTTACTCCCAGGATTTAGGACACCTCAATCTGGCTATGTAAGCATCAAAGGAGATCTTCGTCTTTCAAAATTAAAAAATAAATAAATTAGGCTGGCAATACCCACGGCTCTGAAGTCATGTTGAAGCTGAGCCCAGATGAACAGATCGCAGTCCTTCAACGTGCCAAAGGCAAATTTCCAGTAAGATGGGCTTGTCTCAAGGCCCAAAACTTCACAAACACTGAGATGAGGCATAGCGGATTAACTAGAAAAGAGGATCCACACTGACTTTACAGCCGACCCTTCTCTTTGAGTTGTGAATGGAAAGTCTTTTTTCAATCATTTGGCTGATACACTCATGACTGCAGCCATGAAATACTGAATGAAGTTGAGCAGTGAAGCAGGAAGAAACATTCATACACCAGTACATTACAACATTTAAACCAACAAGTCCTCACAAACAGCCATGACTCTTCGGGTGCGTAAGACGACGTCGGTGGGTGTCCGACTGTAAAATGTGACTGTACATTTCCTCATCTCCTCGGCTTGTTTGGGATCATTTTTTCCAGACTGGTGTGACACATTTCATGGTCTGTAACAGTGTTGAGTAGGTGGCAGGTGTTGGGACCTGAGGCTTCATTGCAATGTGGCAAAGTCACCTCTCTTCTTAGAGGTTTGGCTCACTATTTTAAAAAAAGCAACAGAATCACTTTACATTGGAAAGTAAAACTTGTATCATCCATCTTAACAACCATGTTTGTTTTGTTTCATTTTACTTTTGCCCAAGGTTGATTGATTGCTCCTGTTTTTCTTTTCAGACTCTTCTAAATGCTTTCTAATGACAAAACAAACAAAAAATAAACATGTGTGCTTTGTTGACCTTTTCCAGGATGGAAACGGTTACATCGATGAGCAGGAGCTGGAGGCTCTCCTACGAGATCTTTACCAGACAAACAAGAAGGTGAGGAGGGGATAAGCTGACTTTACTGGAGATACTTCACACCCTTTATGTGTGTAGATACATACCATGCCTCTGAACCCAACAGCCCTTTGTGCAAGTTTAGTTGAGACATTTGGGTCATAATCCAATTTCTCTGCTGTCACTTCTGCTCATGATGAGCTTAAAAGTTTTTCAAAGCCAGCGTTCCATTGCCACATGCTATGGTGTATGACTGAACGTGCTGCATGTGTTACGTAAGTGTGACTGCGCTGGTTCCCAGCACTACAAAAGCTCAGATCAAAAGCTTTACTGATACCAGCAACAGATCCAAGCTGATTAACTGTTTGTCATTTTGGTTCCAGGATGTGTTTTAATAGACCCAAGAGACGTCATTCCTTACTTCTGTTCAGATAGCACAGCAAAAAGGAGAGGAAGCATTTTAAATAAAAGCACAGACACATTAAGGAATTCACAGTAATGTTCATTTATATTCATTATTATTGTCCTTGTATAGATACTGCAGAGAGCTGCAGCAGCATTCAGATGCACAAATGAAAGAGATTCACCCTGAATTAAACAACAAGTCCTCATTATGAAAATTATTTACTGCTTATCTTGCTTTTGCCTCTGGGCTTTTGATACTTTCCCAAAGTCCATCTTTATTATAAAAACTGTGGGAGTTATTTAGTTTGTGGTTGTGATGTTTCAGAAGCTGACTCGTGCTTCAAATAACATTAACTACCACAATGTGATGTGGGTGTACAGGTTTTTCCCTCGAGGTTTGTC
>JBBBVT010000010.1:5759445-5773324 GCA_037177035.1 Craterocephalus eyresii
TTTAAATGTATATGTGCAATATGTCATGTTTTTCACTAAATTAAAAAAAAAAAATTATATTTGCTACATTTAAGATTTTTGTTTATTTAAGATTTCATGGTATCTCTCTATTATGTAATATTTGTTTGTCTAATTGCTGTGTTATTTGATTTTTCTGTCTAAGGGCTGTGTTATTTGTTTATTATACAATTGGATCCTTTTGAATTCCAGTGTGGGAATGTGATTGGCTGTAGGGAACAACCACTCCTCACAGTTTAGAAATGTTTGCCTGATGAAGGTCTAGTACTGAAACATTGCAATTGAATTAATTCATGCAAGTTGGGCAGTGTGCGGGTTCCTTCTCCTACGCACCTGTCATGCTATAGATGTGGGAAGTGTCTTCTTTCCTCTATGAATATATGTTTGAAAATATTGACATTTTTTAAATAGGTTGAATGGAAGGTAAAGTACTTAATGGTATTTTGGGCTATATTTTATGGAAACCTGCTGTGCCTCCTCATTTCAGAGTGCCCTAAACATGGTTAGTCGCTGTATGGCAGTGGACCTGGAACCTGATGGGATCCTCTGTATGGCTATCCACCCTGGCTGGGTCCGCACTGACATGGGGGGCTCAGAGGTGAGGGCCCACTCTCTGTCTCAGTCTTTTTGGGATTCTCCCAGCAACACAATGTTGCAGTAAAGTTGCATGAAATTTACTTTGTGTATGGAAATCGGCTTCGGAGTCCTGACTGCTGTAATTAGGGATCATTGTGTTTCACGTCGCTCTCTCTGTTTCTCTCCAGGCTCCGCTGAGTGCTGATGAAAGCATTTCTGCCGTCTTAAATGTGATCGGGGGACTGACTGAAAAGGATCATGGCTCATATCTGAACTTTACAGGGGAGCAGTTGCCATGGTGACCAGGTCATCATCACAGTAATAAGTAGGATGCCCAAGGCTACTCAGCCCCTACTAATTAATTTTGACATTGCAAATTTGAATGTTTCTGCCAGGTGTGAAATTATTTAACCTAAAATTAGATTTAGGTTTTTGATATCAGTGGTTTATTCTCCATAAATCACACATAGGTTAGTGATTGTCTGCAGCTTAAATACAAACAGGAGGCATGTTTGCCTTCTGCTTCTTTAAGCCAAAGTAAATGCTTTAAAAGTGATGTTAATAATCAGCATTTAAGTTATTAATAAAGTGTTAAAAGGTTTCTACCTTTCTTAAAAGGTAATCAACCATTTATTGCTAAAGTTTATGAGTATTTGTTGAGGGAAGAACATGTTGTGTTAAAACATCTTATTCTTTCCTGTAGGTTTCAAAGAAACTTTAGGGTACACCCACATTTATATTTTCATGCTCCAGAGAAAAAAATCAGATGTGTATAATGAAGAAAGATTTTGATCTGCATCCTTTATTTAGAGCTGAACAGTCAAAAGCGCAGATACAAGGATTTCTGATTAGGTGTGAATAAAATGCAGTGATGCTCTGATATTCGGATTGCTTGGATTTTACAGTGTAAACCACAGAATATGATTATAATATAATCTGTTCAGTTTGTCAAAATGTGCTAGTGGCTTTTTACTAAGACAGTTCATTCACTGGTTCCTGTTTCCTGTTTTCAACAGTGTTGCTGTGAAGCACTAATAAAAATTTAAAAAATAAAAGTGTATGAGTTTATTAGGGTGTTAGAATTTATAAAAAAAATAAATTATTTTAGGTCTCAAGCGTGTAGAAGTTGTTTTAAAACTTTTTGTTCTAGATGAATAAAGCAGCAATAGGAGGTCAAGCCATCTCATTAGCATTATAGATTTTTCTTGCATTTGTAAAATGGCTTATACAATTTTTTTTTTCCAACCAAGCAGTTAAAAATCACTTCAAGCCATGCAAAGAAAAATATGCAATTTTGTTTGATTAATGAAAAAATGCACAATTCCTTCCCACTGTTGGGATACTTAAAGTAGAAAAACCATGACTATTAGAGAATCAAAAAATTAATAATTTAATGCAAGATTATATAAAAATGAACTAATGTATAAATAGTCTTTATTTAGTTAAAGAAAATTTCCTAAATTATGTACTCTGAGATGTTTTTCTTATGTGGTGTGCTCTCTTAAGGCTCTTGGACCCATTGGAAGTTCTGCAAACTTAATATTGTTTTACACATTTATAAAGTTTATAATGTTGTGATTTTAATACAAAAAATAGAATCAGAATCAAGTAAATAGCTAAGAGCTTCAGCATACATTCAACTTTTGATTTACTCGATTGAACAAAAATACTTTTTCTGTGTGTCTCCATATAAATGACTCTGTAATTGGACACATTGTTATTTTGAATTTAAAGACGTTTTAGCAATGGGACCAATTCATTCAAAATGAAGTCTCCATTCGGATGCTTTTTCAGGTTTTTAATGCAGATGTCTTGAATTAATTCTTTCTGGGTATTCTAGTAAATTAAAAGCACCCTCGGCTGAGTTGGGGTCAGAGGACTGATTGCAGAAACTCAATTGCTTTTGCATTCAGTTTTTGGGTCATTATTCATCTGTATTGTGATGCACAGTTTTGTGGAATTTTCTGAAAAAGAAATAAACCTCTGTGCACTTCAGAATTCATTCTGACTCCACCCATCAACAGTCAGGGATTAAATAGCAGTGGCCTGACACCATTCTGCAAATTACTCCATCACTGCCTTCCAACCTTGCCTTTTCCTTTTCCTGCTTTGCATCTGCTCATCATCATCTCCAGGGGTTCCCACTCAAAAAAACACATGCTAATTAAACTGCAGCTTTTACATGGACATGTTAAATTCCAAGTTAACTTTGCCACACAGAGAAACCAGAAGGTTGGAACACTTTCCTCATACCTGGAGTAGTGATGAGAGAACTTAGAACTTTTATCTTTTGTGATGGTGGGTTGACCTTCTGCTCGCATTTTTAGGTACGTCTCCTCTTACACATTGCATGCATCATCAGCAGACCATCCAAAAAGAGACAAGTCTGTAACATTGTGAAGGGGAGAATCTTATAAATTATGTGTTGTATGAATGTGTCAGTAGCTTAACTTGCTTCAGTTTTTTATTGTTGGTTTACATTTCCTGATTTGGGCACAGCTTAAAAGAGAGCTGCAGCTGGACAGCCGGAGCAGAGTAGGATTAAGATAGATTTTATTTATTTTTTTGAAAAGGATGAATGAATAACATGATTTTGATAATTAAATAGCCTTTCAACAGGATCAATTAGCAGAAGATTCAGTGCTGCAGCACTTGTAGTGAAACACCAGCTACTGCAATACTTAAACATGCTGCGTGTTATTTTTAAATGTCTCAGTTCTGAGCATTTGGCCAAAAAAACCTGCAGCTGAATCTTTAAGAGGAAGAATGGAAGCGATCAGATTAAGATAAGCTGCCTGAAATGTCACACAAATCCAATCCAACCTGTTTGCCCAGAACGGTGTGCAGGAAGTTGTGTGTGTTGAGGGAGGGAGAAGAAAGAGCGAGTGTTATCTATCATGTGCAAAACAGGAGGAACAGTTGCATGATAAATTGCTAGTTTGAGCTTCTCTCTCAGGCAAGTTTTTTTTTGTCTCTTTGCACCTGAAGAGCTCATAGCTGGGAAGTTTTATAAAGGAAGATGCTTTAACTTCTTTTTTCATCTATTCCAGGTAAATGGTCACCTGTTCTTTCGATTGTTTTTGTCATACAAATAGAAAGAAGCAGCCTGGGACAGACGATGGAACATGTTTCACTTGCTTTCCCCTCTGTTTTAGAAAAGGTAATCAGTACAATTGTTCCGCATTGTTCAAGAACAGAAGTGCCTGTTACGTTGTAACAAACATAATAAAGTCTCGATTGTCCTTACAGCCGTCATGATGGTTTGCATAGAGAGACAGTAGGTCAAGTGTTATTTGACTAAAGCGTATCTGATAGGACATTATCATCTTCACGACCAAGAGGCAGCTGTTATTTCATTTGCTATTTCTCCAGAACATGTCTGGACTCTTTGGTGAGAATACAGGTCTGTTACTTTATCCCTGCTGCTGAAGTAATTAATGGAAGCTGATTTGATGCTCTGGTTGCATCTTCATTTAAAGGTATGTACATCAGTCAAATGGTTTAGAAATGATTTGGGTGCCAGACAACACATATGTTGAGGTTAAGATATTAGCAGGGTATGTATTTTCAGCTTATGCTACTGTATCACAATCTGACCCCGCATTTGTTATGTCTTTGGCTGAATTTTGCCTGATCAGATTAAGATCAGGTGATTGTTTCAGGCAGTCATGAGCGCCTGTTATTCAGCCTCAAAAGGTTCTTTGTTGACTTGTTTGGATGCTTGGTCAAAGTCTGACAGAGTGAGGAGATATCCACTTTTTCCATCATGTACATATTTTCTATCACTTCATGCAACTCTGATCCATCTTGTAAGGATATGTGTGCATCTTTGCTGTGGGAGTGTTAAAACTGGTAACTTTATAAAACAGAAGTGAGGATTTAGAAGTTGTATGCAGTACCTGTTAGAACATAATTGGCTGAAATGAAAAAAATTAAAGCATGAATTTTGTTTTATTTATCCACTTTTTGTGGATAAATAAGTATTATTTTCGTTCCAGAACATGACAGAAACTCCAGTGTTCAATGTGACTGCTTTCAAACTGATTGGCCTAATTCATCTCTGGTCTATTTCATGTTCCATTTTATCTCTTTCACTTGTTGAGTTTGATAGTTGATGTCTGTTTTTGTGGTATTTAAAAACTTTGGGTTGTGTTGCCTTCTTTGCCAGAAAATTCTTGGAAAGAGATTTTATATTTCACCTAGTTTTGTTGGCCCTTTTTTCAATAGCAATGCATTATTTTAAGTAAACATATCAGCTTTTGAAAAGATATCTAGATATTCTGTTTATTAATTTAAAACTATGGCTTAACTACTGATCATTTAAACAGTAACAACTATGCAAGTTGGTTAAAATCTGGAATAAAAGGATTCTTACAGTTAATATTTGTCCAGAAGCTGCTACACAAAGGCTACAATAGTGGTTGAATATAGCAATACTGAGAATCTAAACTAAGAAATATTGTGTAATTATTATTATTGCAGTTGTTTGTTTACTCAATGGTTAGAGCTCAGCTGTGGCTGGTCCATGCGCAGGTCAATGTGACGCTTACGTGATCTAAATTCCTGTATTGCAGAGAATGTAGAGGCTGCATGGAGGCAGGGGATCATGGTGACTTTTGTAGAACATCCAGCCCACATGGGGCTGTTGTCGGCTGGTGGAGAGCTGAAGATGCCTTTCTCAGATGCAGTCAAGTACTGCATACTCGGAGTTTCTGTTCTCCTCCTCCTGCTGGCACTGGGTATCTTGGCCTGGCAAATCTTCAGATGCTTCTCACAGAAATACACATACACTGAACAAGACACAGGTGAGTACAGATCATATTACACTTCGACAGCATAAAGTAATGAGCAAGACTCACACTCTTCATTTCTTCAGACCTGCTGCTGGACTTCCTTATTTTTAACTTGTCTACCCTCGAGCAGTGGTTCTCCAGGCTTTCTGAATACCTTTCAAAGGTTCAGATATTGGCTACTTTCTAGTCCTTCCACCTGACCATTACCAGGTTTTTGTTAGAGTGAACTAATGTTGTTTGCAAATAAACCATTTTAAAGGCTCTGTCATAAATGCCGGTGACAAAGACACATAATTTAATCCCATTTCTATAGCTGCATCTTTGAAAAAGACCAAAGAACACATTTTGAGAATCACCTTGTTGCCTCAATAATCCTGTTTCCTGTTTATCTGCTTCAACACATTGGATTAGGTTAATGGGTCATCGTGCAGAACTTTACAACTAGAGTGTGGATACATGTGATTTGAATCTGTTTTGTTGGACCAAGAATTCTACCCCTAAAACCTAGAACAGAGATTCTGACCTTAAAACATATTATTCAAACTGAACAAGTGGAAGACAAAATAAGTATTGGGCCAAAAAACAGCTATTTACATCAGAGGACGAGGATCTAAATATGAGTTTCTAAAGAAATGGGAACAAATCATGAAAATGCCTGATGCGGGCCCTGAAATCTGAATATAAACCGGTTTATCCATCTACGGTCAAAAGCAAAAGCCCCGTTGTTTTCACCAACAGTACATGCCTTTTACCTGGACCTCAATGTTGTTAGACTGGGAATGGAACAATGGAAAGCCAACATCAAAAGAAGAACTTTGAAAAGTCCTCCGAATAACCTCAATAATCATTCCAGATGGCCAGTTCAAGAAATTACAAAAAAGCTTCTGTCTGAGGTTTCAGGTTATATTGATAAAAATAAAGCTACTCTGAACAAATCTTGACTTTCTAACTTGTTGGAACTGTGCAAAATGTTTGTTTTTACATTTTGTCCTGTATTTACATTCGCAAGGCATTTGATCTGTAGACATGCTCAATTCTAATATTCCATCTGATTTGTGGTGCTGTATTTTAATCCTCTAGTTAACAGTGATCTAATGTACTCAGATGAGAAGCCAACAACAGCAGGAAACTACTCGGCACCTCCAGATACCAAGGTGAGGAGAAATTAAGCCAAAGAGGGACATTTGCAATGAATTATATTGGCTTTTTTCTATTGTAAAAATATATGTTTAGTAAAAATGGAGACAAGGGTTGCCCTTAGTCTCAAGGCGTGTGTGTCTCGAGGAGGTGAAACTGATGTTGCCCAAGTGAATTGGGATATATTTAATGTAAACTGTGTAATTTGACAGCTCATTGGAGCTTAAAAGTGTAGTCTATACTAAAACTTACATGTCCTCAAGGTTGATTGTTGTGATCTGACAAAGTAGGCAGAATTTGGCGTTTATTGCAAGGAAAACTTTAAATACATGTTGGTGTGTTGACATGGATTCATTCCGCAGCACTTGGATCATGTAAGTAAGTAAACCACATTATGGGTGTGGTATGTGTTGATGCAGTACTATCTGTCATGTGGGAAGTATTTGAGTATGCTCGCATAGTTTATTTAGATAGTTTCTTATTTCATACCTTGTGACAAATGTTTGAAATTCCTGTTGTGTTTAAAATGGCAAGTAGAGTTTGACTTTTGAGAACTGTAAAGTTTTGGGTGAGTTAAAGATATTTGCATGGATTAGTCTCTTGGATTAATTCTTTATTCAGTTTAAAAGGTCAAATACTGAATTATTCCATTTTGCTCTTTTTGGAACTTATACAGTAGGAAGTCAACTGTGTTTCTTGAGTGCATTTATTCAGTAAAGGAAAAGCTGGATTTACAAAGCAGCCAACAGTTCTAAACCACTGGTGTGTGCTCTACAGGTGGAGGCTGTCAGTACCGAAGCCCAAAGATTCAGTCGCTGTTTATCTGAAGCTTCATTTCCATCTTCCCAATCCAGTCTGGCAGATGGGGATATGAGAGAGCAGGAAGCGATTAATAAGGTACAAGATGCTTAGAATTACTGCTGTAACTCAGCATCGCTTTCCTCTGTTTTGAATATTTTCTACACAGAAACACATACAGTCATGTGGAAAAGCAAATAAACCCTCTTTTACATTACAAAAACCTGTTTTTCAAAACATCATAATCCTCGCCAACTCTGTTATCTTGTATCTCACGCAAATGAACCCAAAATGCAAAACTATTTTGTTAAAACAACAATAACCAAAATACATCCCATGATTCAGCAACTTATAGTAGCAGTATCTTGAAGTAATGTTTTTTTTGTGTGATATCACTCTCACACAGTTGCGGAACAGTTTCATGCTTTCATCCTCATTTAATTAATATCACCCACTTATTTATGAACAGCTCTATTACAGTCCCATCAAAGCATTTATATCAGGCTGTGGTCTGGACTCTGACAGGACCATGTCAACACTTGATTAGTTTATTTTCCAGTCATTCTGTTGTGATTGGATCATTGTTCTGCTGCATGAAACTGTTTCAGCCAAGCTTTACCTGTCTCTCATGCTGTGTTTAGTTTTTTCCAAACATGCTGCTGTGCATCATAGCCAAAGCTCTCTTCTCTATTTTTTATCTGCCTGACGGACATTGTTCCAGAAGTCTTGAAATTTGCCCCTGACCCCTGACTGGCAACCTGATGACACACATATATTCATGAAGGTTCGGATTAAGCACCCTGCTTAACTTACCTTCTTATTTCCCAGGGAAGGGGCAAGGATGTGTGTAGCATTTCAAACACTGCATCTGAATTTTGTTTCTATTTTTTGGGTTGCTTTAAAGATAGTGACACAGAGTCATAAGGCCTGTGTTGTTTTTTATTTGAGGTTGTGCGTACCTGATTTCAAAACTTGACATGGAAAGATTTATTCTTATTTAATAAGGTCTCTTTTTGTATCAGGTTTATGGCTCTCTACGTTTCTCAGTCTACTACGACCAGTTCCAGTCGCGTCTGGTGGTGACCGTGTTGCAAGTGGAGGGGCTTTTAGTCCACAAGGAGACCACAAGCCTCCAGCCATTTGTTAAGATACGACTCATGTGGGCTGGATCACAGGGAGTTGAGGTGGAAGGCTCAAAGGAAGATGAGGTAATGTCATGTTGTCTCCTGCTTTTTGACCAATCCTCTGATTAGGACAAAACAATTAGGCCTATGTGATATTTATAGTACTATGCCTCATTGGTTTTTAATTTTTTCTTTTTTTTTTATAATGTTATAGATAGGTTAAGGGTTGATCCCAAATATTTGTATTAATAAAGAATACATAATATTGTCAGATGGAGTAGTGTCTGTACTAAAATATTATGGATTATGCCGTCATCTTCTCAGGGTAAAGTGCCGCCTCCTGTTCTGTGGACAGTGCTGCAGGAGTGGCACACTCGCATTGTGAAAGGGAGCTGTAACCCTTTATATGGTGACCAGTTTAGCTGCATTCTGCAAGAGGACAAGAATGCACTTCATAACATCAACCTCAGGATGGAGGTCCTGCAGCACACAAATATGAATCTCACTTTAAGTTAAGATGGACTGTTTGTCATCATTTTACCTGCAGTAACAAAACCATCCCAAGGTTAGACTGTGCCAGTAGGATGTATCTCAGCTGTTGTATGATACGATAAAAAGAATGTAAAATGATGTTTCCTGACACACATACAATGTGTGTGTGTACAGACACTTGGCATATGGTCGAATATTAACTGAGTCAGTAAAAGACAATTCATTTGGCCTGACCTGTATCTATACCCTCGCAGGTAAGAGACTTTGATAAATACTCCAGAGACACGGTGTTAGGAGAGGTGAGGGTTCCTCTGGGACAGCTAAACATCTCCTACCCTCTAGAACTGCAAGAGGATCTGCAGATACCCAAGAAGGTACTGCATCACATTGTGTACACAAACATATGTCATGCGTTCAAAAAGGAATTTTCATCCCCCATATTATTTGGATTCTGTACTTCCTATGGAGGCCAGTTGGACAACACTATTATGGACAAAATAATACTGTTGTTGTCAGTACAGAACTTTCACTAATGGAAAGTGATGCATGTATATTTGTGTGTGTATGTATAAGAGCTAAAGGAATATATGGCTCAACAGCACTATGAGTTTTGGTCAGTCAAAATAAATGGCACAAATAAGTGGCTTACCTCTTTCCCACTCTGCACAGGATCTTGTTGGAGAGTTGCTCCTGTCATTACGGTTTCTTCCTACCTCTCAGAGGCTTGAGGTTGGTTTGCTGAAGGTCAAAATGGTTCTTACTGAGATGTGCTCAGATGCAGGTAATGTACAAATAAAGTCACACAATTCAATGTACTCATCTTACAAAGTTATAACTGATTTTGTTTTTCTATCTGTGTTATACAGCACTGTATGCCAGGATAAGCGTCCAGTGCAATCAGAGCAAGTTGAGGTATCAAAAAACCTCTGCAGTGGCCCACTGCCCCGTGACTGTCTTCAATGAAGTGTTTATGTTCTCCCTGCCAGAGTTTCCTTTGCAGCAGTGTAAAATTTTGGTCTCTGTGTACAAGACTTACAAAACAACTAAATCAAGCAAGCATCTGATTGGCCAGCTGAGTGTGGGAAAAGAGAGGGATTCAGAAGATGAACACTGGACCTTGATGTTGCTCTCAGTCCGCCAGCCGGTTGCCAAGTGGCATGGTATGATGATTTGAGGGACAATACACTCCTTTATGAGTGCTTATTTTGTGTTGGTAGAGATTTGAATTAAACTGAAAGCAGGGTAATTTTCTTTAATTCCTTTCCCCTATAATTCCAGAATAAAGAAGTCTCAACACTTCAGTATAAGTGGAGTGACTGCTTTACATTGTCTTTATGATATCCAGCTTCATTTGCATCTTTCCATCTGTTTTAGCTCCAAACCTTCTCATAAACATTATTTTTGATATAAACATATTATATAGTCACTGTTTATGGTAGTAATGATATTGCTTTAAAGTTCTTTGAAATAAAATCTGTGTTTCCAGTGTTTATAGATATGTTTTATAATTTGCCGTCAAGAATTATAATTAAAACTCTTACAAAAAAAAGAAAACCAAACATTCTAACTAGAACAGAGGACATGAAGCAAAGGGAAACAAACACAAACATAAATGGCTTTGTAAAACAGGAGGTCACACAAGTACTTACAGAACTTGGAATCATATTGAATGAAAATAACAAAAACCTAACCCAATAACGGATTAGACTACAGTAACTTTATTCATCCCAAGGGAACATACAGCTTGAGCTAATCTGTTGGCATCAGTCAGAATTCATATAACTCGCTTCATAACAGACAGCCTATAGGAAACCAACCGAATCTCATCTTTGATCCAGTCTGCAGCAATCCTCAGGTTGGTTGTGTTGGTTTAAACATGCCACCTTGGTACTCAGGGGGCAATAGAGGATTGAGAAAATATCCCCCCCATCATCATTCCAGCAGCCTGAAGTAAGTCATTATTTTTAGTATATATCCCCTTTTAAGATAAAAATCACAACTATGTTCCAGCAGATTCTGATCCTTGCATCTGCATGTGGGACTGAAATGGGACTCAGAGCTGTGCTGAGTAAAAAGTATTTTAAGTGTACTATGAATATACTTATTTTATGCTACAACTGAGGCAGTACACTGAAAGCTTAAGAGTAGTGGAGTACACTTGGCTTGCATAAAATTTTTTAAGACAACAATACAAAAGCTTCTACTTGTACTAAACTGTACTATTTATATCTGCTAAAAAAAGCTTCACATATCTTCATCAAAGTACAAAATTAGTTTTCACCCCACACATGGGCTTGGAGTTGCTATGAAATTATGTTCAAGATCATATTTTTGTAAAATTCAACAGCACAACAGATATGCTAAACAAAAACATAAAAAGTCATAAAACTAGTTTTTGTGCTGTTTGATTCTACAGAAGTAGTTATTTATTCCAAAGAAGTCTGTCAAGTCTGCAAAAAAATGTTTATATCTTTCTTATCAAGGCTATGATGAACTTAATTACGTAGTTTTTCTGTAAAGTGTCTTGCAACCCTAACGCTGGATCACTCTCTGCCATGTCTTCAGGTGGTACATGTATATGACAGCCATGCAGCTGTAGCTGTTTTCTGTCCTGCCATTCGTTTGGCACATGACATGTCTGCCAGGGCACCCACAGCCTGAGGCTCAGATTGAAAGCATGTTACATATCTCCAAACTATTCGTCTGAACAGGATGTACAGCATCAGGACCTGGTGATGTCTGACCCTGTTTCTTTTTTTTTTACTTGTCTTGTCCCGCATCGTACCAAGCAGAATGATGATGTCTGGTTGCTTTGTTGTATTGGACAGATTTTGTTTTGCCAAAAGAAGCTTTATAAATTATATTCTGAATTTATTTTATTTGTTTATTTGAATGCTTGATTGCAGTTCCATTTTACATAATGTTGCTGGACCTCACAAGAGGAGAAGGGAAATTAAGAAAATAAATGATAGGGGATGAGCCAAAAGACAGAAAGAAAGAGAGAAGAAAGAAAGTGAAAATAAAAGATAGCACCAACACAGCCAACTGTTGCATCCCCACAGAATCCCATCAGAGGAAATTTCAGTTTTTGCTGTAAATAGCATGTAAACCCTTACAGGATAACCTACCAGGGACAACAAGTTGAGAACCATTTGAAACAGAACAGCTTCTAAAGTATAATAACATTATACACACACCTAAATACACAAAAGGGGCTGGAAGAATCAAGACATAAGTTAATCCTTTTTAGTGCACACCTGACGGAGAGGTGGTCACAGAGTCAGCATGCAGGGAAGTAGAAGGTGTTTTACAGTGAGTGTGGGCATACCAATGCAACCTTGTCTCCACAGGTCCCAAGACCTGAGCCACCAGCAGCCCCCCAACGAGACAGACATGCATCTGCCTAAAAGGCAGCAGAGGGAGGGCCCAGCCAAGGCCCCCAACGGTCTGAGGGTGCAGACCCCAGTAGGCCAAGACCAGCAACTGCCGACCCTACCCTGGCCACCCAGGACGGGGACACAGCGGAGCCCAGTTTCTCTTAATATCTTTATCTCGTGTTCTTAGTTATGTGTTTTTATTTGTCTCAATGTGTTAAATGCAATGCGTGTTAATGTGTGAAGGTGTTTTTAAGGTTTAGGTTTTTATATGGAATAGACAATAAAGTTATTCAATTCAATTCAATATCCAATATTGTTCCATAAGATTTTTGGGTTTTTCTCTGTAGCGCTCCTATTATTGGAAAATCATTTTTTCAATTCCAGTACTTGAAGGTTGATTTTTTTGTGGTGATATGACAAGTTAGATTTAAGAAAAAGGAAATCTGTCATAACTGTTGGGCAAATGTTTATTTCTGTGACCTGTTCATTCATATCATTTGAAATCAGCTGAAAGTCAATGCGAAGCGGGAAAGATTTTTGTTGATCCACGTAATTACATTTGGGTTAGGGAATTTACATATGTCAACAAAATGTAATCTTTTTCTAAATTTGACAAGACTGGTTTCTCCATCTTTAGGTTTTGGTGGGTGTTTATCCAGCTCCTGAGATCAAATTATGATACTGTGTAACTTTTGGCCGCTAGGGGGAGCTGAAGCTTTAACTTCCCATAGGCACTGCAGTAAAATGAAACGGTTTCCATCCTGTTGTGGAATCGTGCTGCAGACCACTGTGACCAGTGAAGTGAAGTAATTTTGATTCAGGGATTTTTCAAAGGATTTTTCCCATTGACGGGTCGGGCCCTACTTGTGCGGGTATGTTACGGAGTGCTTTTAGTCATATATGATTAATTTATCTCCTGGTTGTTAGCATTAGCCTGTAGCTTATGGGGCATTATATGTATGAAAACCGTAAAACTAAACCAGCCAGTTACTAATCGTTTTGTTACTGCTTTGGTACTTACAAGAATGTTAAAAAATGTATTTATTGCATGAAAACCTCCATAACTGGGCTAAAAGGTTTCGGGAGTCATGTTAGCTTTGGTGTGTAACCGATTAGCTTCAGCTAGTACAGAAGAGTACTGCAACGTTCTGCAGCTCATCAAGACTTAGTGCCTTTATTTATTTATATTTTTTATAAATGCCACTAGAAGATATGGAAAAGTAAATCAATGCAGGTCACACAATCCCATGAGTGCCGGATCCAGAACCACAAAGTTACAATTAGGGATGGGAACGAGGCTGAAGTTAGCTTCCGATACGTCAAATGCGTAAAGGGCAATTCCACTGAATTATCGGCATTTAACCCATTTTAAACATGGTCCTATTAAAAAATACAACACCTAACCTATCCAAACCTGGACTCAAATGTTTTACACAGTCCATAGATTAATAAAAACCTGGTCTAAGATTTGTGAAACCTTCTTCTAGTTGTGAAAATGCAAATTAGGCTCATTTCTGTTTATTTTCCTGCACCTAGACCACATTAGAACTGGTCCTGTTGTAAA
>JBBBVT010000010.1:5801636-5816972 GCA_037177035.1 Craterocephalus eyresii
AGCCAGCCAATCACCGAGTGCAGTTCATAGTGATGACGGATGACGTCGACGTTTTACGTGCATTCCATAATGAGGTTTCCAGATAAGCTCAGAAACAACGCCAAAAAGGGCAAAACAGTGTGTTATTCACCAAACACACATGCAGAGCACATTGGACAGCCTTTTGAGAAGGTTCTGACCCAACCAATTTTTTGGGGCTACATATCACATCACAGAACAAGGCTTAATACCCTGTTCAACCATTCTCTATCACCTTAAAGGACTGGTAATTAATTGACAGTCAGAGGCAGTCTTTCGCACAGATCAGGAAGCAATGTGTGGTGCTACCTGGTGTCGGAGAGCAATATGTTATGACGGTCGGTGGAGTCGGTCAACGGGGTGTATGAGAAGTGTGTGTAGCGGATGATTCAAACTCTTTCTGAGGTGTCACACACTTGCATGTAGCCTATATTGTTCTTCAGTCATCTGCTGAAACAATTTAAAAGCTACAACAACCATTTTAAATTATTTTGTTAATTTAATTTCTTTAAAGTAATATACAACAAAAATTGTCGTCTTGAGTTCATGTTAAAAATTACTCACCACAATTGAGTTAGTTATAGCATATATAGTTTTTACTTTATTTTGCCTATTTCAGTGGCAATGTTTAGATTCTGACATTCAAGCATGAGTGAGTGAGAATATGAATAAATATTCAGGATAACCACTTTCTTATTAATAGGTTTGTAAGGATGACTTTGATCTTTTCCAAAACAATACCACAGGTGTGTTTGAGCATGGAATAATAATCTTTGGTAACAGACCTCCTCCACCATCGTCTCGTGGCAGATTTCGCATTGCTACTGTAAAAGGTCTCGCGCAGATTGGAGAGGTGGGCCGGGTCGGGCAGTGTGTGCGAGTGTAGCCAACCAGTAATGCGCAGTTTATTCCACATTAACGCGTTGTTGTTAAACAAGTTATACTGACAAAAAAACATACAGATTTAAAGAGGAAAATGTGCAGCGCTGAAGGGCTCCTCATGCTTACAACCACTGGCCATGTTGCCGTTTTGCCCAGACTTCTCGGGGAGACACATACGTGCTAACAATCAGCCTAAAGGATGTCGCTGTGCAAAGTAGCCATGATGTATGATTATTCTGCGACATTCAGCCTGCATCATGGGTTGAACGGACAGTTTTAATAAAAAGCTGATCAGGTGACGAGAAAATCTAAAAAGGACACGACTGTGTGCAAAACTCCGTCCTTGCATGGACGAGGTTTGTTGTAAATCTTACAATCACAGCCCCCCTTCATCCCCGCGCACACTCCGTGGTAGACAGCTTCTGTGTGACTGAAAACAAACTTTTTTCCTGTTCTTGCGGCCTCGAGAATGAATTATTTCTTTCTCTTTCTCTCTCTCTCTCTCTCTCTCTCTGAATGATTTGTTACTCTCTCTCTCTCAATCTCTTGCTCATATTTGCGCTGGCGACAGCGGCTCGAATCTGTGGCGATGAAAATCCAATTTGTGGCGCTGGGCCACACATTGGCCTATGTGTGGGAAACCCTGAGAGGGATACTATTAATAACCCCCAAATGGAAATGACAGCATTATTATGAAAGCACAACTGACTATATCTTAGCTGCTGGGATAGGCTGCAGCTCCCTGTGACCCTTTATTGGAAGAAGCAGGTATAGTAAGTGGATGGATGGAAAATCTGTTATATTCATAAATGGAAGGATCATGTCCAGAAGGATTAAATGATCCGATATTTACATTTTGCACCCATTAGATCAGAGATCAGCATCACTGTGACATGGTCAGAACCAGAAGAAATGGATGTGAATCACACCTGGATTGATGGAGGCCATATTTGTTTTCCATCATGAATCCTTTTTATATTCAAAGTTTTGTTTTTTGTTCTTTTTTCAGCTTGCTGAATCACAAATGGAGCAAGTCTGACATGACACACCTTGCCAAGTCACTGACTAACCTTCCTGCCCTTTCTGTCCTCGAGTACGTAAAAACACCCATTAAAGTAACGCAACACAATATAAAACAAAATTAGATTTGCTGTTGCTCTTCTCTCCTGAGATTGTTTTAATTAACAGATGCACATTGAATTTAGTTGAAAATCTCAACGAAAGCAAGTTCAACAAAGTTATAAATGTAATAATTTTATCATCTGACATTACACTTTTGCCATTTAGAGCTGAATAGTGTCTAAGCTAATCAAATGTTAATGGATGTATTTGTTTTATACGGTGTGTTTATGTACTGTAGTTTGTCTGGAGGCCAGTGGGACAAGGACATTTTAAAGACATTGGTTGAGTTCGTGCCAAAGTTCAGCATCAGTGAAAGGATCACGTAAGGCTGGAAAGCACAAAACTCGGTTCCATACCCATATCCAGGATTCAGGACATTAATCAAATAAAACTTTCTTCTCTCAGCTTGAATGGCAGCTGCTCATCAGTGGAGTGTGTGGTGGCTCTGACTGCTCTGCTGTCCGTCTGTCCTGTGAGGGAACTGCACATCAGGTCCAAAAACACATGTGACACATACACAGTCTATACCTATTAGAATTATTTGCATCTGAAGCCTTACTATACCAGATTTTGTGTGTTTCTCTGTTTCAGACTGCAGAATCCGGCCGAAGTGTCTGTAGTTTTCACTGGAGAGTCAGAAAAACCTGTTAGTGAAATGTCGAAAAAACTCTGGTATGTATGAAGTTATTATTGTTAGTGTCATTTCAACAACAATGGTTTTGGGAGCAGCAGGTTTCAAAATGACCAAGTTGGAATTGACTTAGAGATAAAAGGTTGAAAAGAGGGATATTACATTGAAAGAGGTTTTTTCTGTTCAGCAAGGATGGTTGGCTAAGAGATTATAAAATTTCTCTTGTATTTTTATTCATGTTGAGCGCCTAGATCAGCTATAGTTGTAAACCGCTTTATAATTACAACCTGATTGATTGATTGAGTGTAATCGTGAAGCTGTCGCCTCTGTCAGTCTTAGCTCCTGTAATCTGCTGCCTGCTGACTTCCAGAGAGTGTGGAGGAGTTTGGGAACCTGTTCTGGTCTCACTGTGCTGGAGTAAGACGCACAAAAACATTAACTCTGCACACAGTCAGAAAGAGAATCACACACACATTTACCATTCTTCAAATGTTACTCAAAAACTCACTTTTTCATAATAATTTATTGTGACATGTAGTTAGCTTTTTTTCATGCAAAACAATCAGACCATTGTTGATGTTGGCCTTGACAAAATGATGTCAAATATTTGTGTTTACTGTATCTCAGCTATTTCATGTTGACCTGTATAAATTTTTCTGTACTCCTAAAAATGACTCCCTTCTCTTATTTTCAGCCTGTCCAAAAACCGTTTGGGCGACAAAGGCCTAAAGAAGCTGTTGGATGTCCTGCCTCGTCTACGTGAAATTGAGGAAATTAAGTAAGTTTACAAATTTGTTAAGAACTTGTTGAGCTAGCAACCAGAGATTTCTATAGGAAAATGACATATCAGCATAGAAAAACAATGTGTAAACCAGTATGGTTACATATTCATTTTGTTTTTATGTTAACTGAGTTGTGAATGTTATCAAAGAAGAATTTTCTCTGTGGTGCTGTTTTGTAAACAAACTAAACTGGTTATGGTGGAAGTGCCAGTTCCAAACACTATGGTTATCCTCACACATTAATCAGCATGAATGTCTCTTTCTTTTTGTGTTTTTTCAGTGCCAGTGACAATGGCATCAGCATTAATGGAGTCGTCATGCTGGCAGCTGCTTTATGCTCCTGTAAGACCTTGAAGCACATTCACATCAGGTACTTTCACTTGGATTTTGACCATATAAAGAGATATCATGTAACTTTTGGCCACTAGGGGTGCTAAACCTGTAATTTTTCCTCCAAAATTATACTTATGACCCATTTATCAGCCTAATGTGACTAATAATGGGTGGTTTCTGGAGTCGATACAGGGCTTGACACATGGCAGCGCCCTCTTCATAAACCATCGATTGTAATTGCATGAGCGGATCCCTCTCTCATGGATCATGTGACCCTCAGGACTTTGTTCTGCAGCAACAAAACACTGGGCCTCATGCTACTTTTTCATTGAAAATTTGTCAAATCTGAACAAAATAAGAAGGTGAACATGCCGTCTGAGGAAGCCAGAAAGAGAGAGACTGTTTAGTTTTGCAGCAATGTTGTGTGACCTGTGGGAAGTCACAGGATTAGCCCTCTAGTGGCCAAAAGTTACACAGTATCACTTTAAAGAGTCTATCAGAGCAGCTGTTATTCTGATTGCGGCAGCTGCCAAATGCTGTTAAACCTCTAAGTTGATGTGTATCTTGGTGTCCTTTAATTTATAAAGTGATGGAGGCGAAGACCAAGTGATTCTAAAGTTCATCCCTAATCAAAGGTAGTAAAACAAAATGAGATCTGTAAAACTTTTCACACATCCAAATATCACCACCTTTAACTGTCGATAAGCTAATCCTGCTTTCGTTTCTCGCTTTTTGGTAACAGCAAAGAACCGATGAAAATATTCAGGTACAGCAAACTAGCAAATGCATACACAGTAAAAATATTGGATTTCTAATTTCAGACTTCTGTAAATCACTTGAGGCAACTATTAACTAAAGAATTATCCTGTTTTATTATGTAGGATAAACAACAGCAACCTCCAACCATCTAATATGACCGATATATGCCGAAAACTGGCTCCTTGTCGCTTCAATTTGGAGTTGGAGTAGGTTGAATCATTGTTTATACTCTGTTGTTTAATACCATTACAGAACAGGTATTTATATGTGCATATGTTGTCTCAGGTTCCTTGACTGCTCATTTGCTGAGGGAGCTCTTGACAATCTTCTCAAAGTGTTGCCAACAATGTCTTTACTGCAGAGACTCAAGTAAGGCACACCCATGCATGCATCCCAGGAATTTATAATAACTCAATGATTACAACTCAGCTTTGTGTACCAGATAAAATGGTGTTAAGCTCTGGAATGACAAAAAATTTCTTAAACCAAATGTTTTGTTTACTTTTTATGTTAATTAAGCCGCTTCTCTCTTTCTCATCAGTGTTGGCAACAGCATCACATCCACATCCAACGCACTGACACTGCTCAACTGTTTGAGCAACAATCAGCGAGTCACATCAGTGGAACTCAGGTATTTAAATGTTTTCGTCACTAAAAAAAAAAATTCTGCCGTGATTGAAAGTCTTTGATTTTTTCTTTAACCGACCATAGTTATGGCTCTAACTGCTAGAATTGAACGCAATGTATCTTCTTGTAATGTATTATTATTGTAATATATTTTTTAAATCTTCCAACATTTTTTTTAATTGTTACACGTGTCAATAATAATTTTATTTTTATTATTTCTTCTTCAAACTCTTTTTTTAGTCTTCAGAGCGAATCCCTCATCTGTTTCGACAATGTGAAAGCAAACCAAGTGAGCTGCAGGTCTGTAATTGTTTATTTTGAACGCCCTACTAAAATACACAGAGGCTGTTTTATTGGTTTCAATTGCTCAGTATGTCACATGTCTGTGTGCATTGGTCACACTGAAAGGAACCAACTTTGTTTGCCTAGTTTCCCTTTTAGTCTGGCTGCCAGCGGTCTGACTGGTATGGAAATGATCTTAAATTGCCTGCGTAGGGGGAAGGGGGGGAGGGTGTTTGGCGGCTAATATGTTAACCCATAAATAGGCCACTCAAGGAACAGAGAATAAAAAATGTTGCGTGCGTATCAGGGGCTCGCCCTGTTTATGATGACATGCATTTTTTCAGCTAAGAGACAGAGGTGTGACAGTTATAGTGTGATGTCATCATAACTTGTACTGTAACTAACTGCATGAGACATTTGTCTTTATTTGCATGTCTTTGTACACAGGTTAAAAGGATTTAGGTTTAAAGAAGAAAACATGTCTTTCATGGAGAGATTGCTTGAGAACCTGCAGCTGAGCCAACATCTGTCTTATCTTGAGTACGAACCGCAAAAAGAACATTTTTATCCTTAATCACACACCCGTGTACACAAAAATAATCCTCTTTCATAATGAAATGTTGATGGTTAGCTTGTCTTCTTTTGACCGTAGTCTGTCAAGTAACCAACTGGAAGATGAAGAGGTGAAGATTTTACTGGACTCTCTACCAAGGCTTAAAATCAGCACCTATGTCAAGTACGTGGAGTCATGATTATGTAACTTTTTCAGCAGCATCATAAGTTGTACATACTGGAAAAAATAAAACAGGAAGATAGAATGGACCGACCCAGAATCAGTTTTGTACAATACTTATATATTTGGAAAACAGCTTGCATGATAACAAATGCTTTCTGATCTTTCATGTTTTTCCGTCCACAGTCTCAGTAACAACAAAGTGACCCAGCAGGGGATGCTGGATGTGGCCAGCACGCTGTGTAGCTGCAGAGATGTCTCTGATGTGGAAGTGAGGTGAGTGTCTAAATTTTAGTGCATAAGGACAAAGAATAATGTGTTGGATTCACATACCCGGTATATATGATATATACCGCATATATCCATAAATCCATGTATCCATTCGTATCAGTCTCTTTGTCTAATTGCTTGACTCTGCTGTGTTTGCTGGTAGTTTGGGAGAAGACAAGCGATGTCTCATCTGGTTCAGAGAAAACGAAGCATGTGAAAAAACTCTGAGGTAACTTATTGGTGTAGATCATAACCACTGTGACAACTTAGATATTTTGGTTAGTTGAGCATGGTTGTATGTAGGGGAGGATTCTTTAATTTGTGCCTTATTTGAAATTACAATCAGTCAGTTATCAATGTTTTTAAAACATATCTTTAAAAAGAAGTCACCTACTCGGCAGCAGTTCCTGAAATCAGGCTTATTTTGCATTACGAAGGTTTCATAGCATCTCTGTCTGTTTTCCAGTATCACAGAAAGCAACTTGGTGTTTGACCACCTTGTCAGATTAGCAGAAATTGCCTCCAGCTGTCCCAGTTTGACTAAACTTGAGTAAGTACATTTATTTTCTTCTTTAGGCCATTTATGAAATACAGAAAGAAGACAGAAGAGCTGGATAAAGCATAGCTGCTTCTTTTTGAAATGGTGTTAATGGTAATATATTAATCATGTTGATACACTTTTAGACCTGACGTTTGTAAGGTTTTTGAAGGATTTACTTGTTTTATAGAAAATTCAAAATATATGTGGTAAAGTTTTCTCATTATCTAGGGGATTATTTAACAGATGAATAAGAGCTGGAATAAAAACTCTTTGAGTCAGTTTACCTGAGGCTTTGGTGGGGAACTGGTTGAAAGTGAATTCACTGATTCAGGACCTGACTACATTTTAAGCATCTCAAGTTTTTCATTGGTTTTTAACTGATTATTCCACAGATTAAAGAACAATAAGCTGCAGTCAGACTGGATTGAAGAATTTGTGAAACTGTTGAACAGCAGTCGGGGAGCATACACTGTCAGGTGAGAGATTACATATAAAAGATCTATTCTTATTGATGCTGAATTTAATCTTATGTCACACTTTATTCTGGTGTTGAAATTAAACTGATGTTGAACCAACGAATTCCGCTGAACTTTGTAAATTCTGAGTTGTGTTATACTTAACATTTTGTCATTAGTGTGGAGGAGCATTGGATCAGAGCTGAAGAAGCTGTGAGGTTGTTGTGTCGCTGCCTGGAGCTCAGCAGCAATATTCGGCGTATCAGGTGATCATGCATCACAACACATACACGCATCACACAAATCACAAGACTGCACTTCTGGAAAATATTCAAGTGACAGAACAACACGTACAGAAGGTGTGTCCTAAACACTTTTATCCTCATTTTTATAGGATTCACCACAGCACACTTCACCTGTCTCTGCTGACGACCACTGAACTGACCACAGCCAGGTAACTAAAGATGTTCCATGCAGCTGAGAGACATTTAAATAGGCAGAAAAACTGAAAATACAATGTCAAAAAAACTGTATCTGTGGGTTTTTTTTAATTTAGCTGGCAGTGAAAATAAACCTTAAAATAAATAATGCATGCTGTGTTGTTTTTTCTCTCATGTTTGTTTTGTTTTGTTTTTAGTGGTGAAACCTGGCTTCCACCCATGGCCACAAATATAGGGTACTTTTCTTTTCTTTCACTTTCATCTGATACCTGTAACTCATGTCCAGCTTATAACCTCACTCCAATGACCATCTTGTAATTAGATGCAGTGAATTTGTGAAAAGTAAATCCTGTGTTTTGCATATAGAGAATATTGCTTATAGTATTATTCTTTTTTTATCAACAGAAAGCGAAAAGATTGAGTTTTTAGTTGTGAAAAAAATAGAATTCCTACATATAAATGAGCAATGACATTCTCCTCTCCTCTCTTCTCTTTTCATTTCTTCTTCTCTCCTCAGTCTTGTAGATTGTGCTGTTGCTGGGTACCAGCTTGCATCGATGTGGAGCATCATACAACAGTGTAGTTTACTAACAGAGTTGGAGTCAGTATTTTTTGTTTATTAAAACACACTCTAATATTTCATAAAGATGAATTTGTTTTAAAAATGTAATGCCAAATGAAAAAGATCTTTTTTGTTTTTCATTACAGTTTTTCCCACAACCCTCTGGATACAGAAGGAGCCAAGATCATTTGTTCCTTTTTGCCCTTGTTGCCAAGTCTCGCCTCTCTCAGGTGAAAATTGTGCCTTTTAACTCTTCGACAAACATGTTTTAAAGTTCTTGCTTCACTTTTGTCTTCTTTTGTATTCTGCAGTATTGGAATCAAAGAGAGTACTGTCTCTTTAGCTGAGGACATTTCACAGGCCCTCCAGCAGTCTGCATCCATTCAGCACTTGAAGTGAGCAACAAACACCCAAACTTTTTTTTTTGCTCATATCAAGGTGTCCATCTTGCAAATGATGAGGTCAAAATTTTTATCTTTGGTCAACAGTGAGACTTTGTATTATACCACGTTGTTTTATGTTTATTTTATTTAATGAGTTGAGTAAATCTTTCTGTTTATTCCCCCAGTCTGTCAGGTCACGTGTTCAGCGACGCTGCAGCTCAGTATATGACCACCATCTTACCTCGCCTCCGATCACTCAAGTAAGGACTTAACAGATTACAGAAAAATGTTTTTACTTTAAAATCATTATATTACTACTGTTTTATATGAAGAAAATAGTTCTTACATTTAAGTCTTTTACTCTGATTGAACTCTTTCCATAGTCTGGCCCGTTGTGTGTGGTCAGCCGCTGGAGGGCTGCAGCTGATGCAAACGCTGGAACAGTGCATGAATTTGGAAGACCTTTGGTAGGACATGCATGTGCAGCCGGCCACATTGTATAGAAATACATGTGAAACTAAAATATCTATGTCCTCTGTTTCTTTGTGAACCCCAAGTCTGGACTATGCACAGCTGAATGAGAAGAGCCTGTTCTGTCTGGCACAAGCTCTCAAGAAGATGAACTCTGTACAAAGTCTCAGGTTAGAAACTTAAGCCCTATTCTGACGTGATTAGTACTACCCAAGAACCACATGTAATTTGTTATAATTACAGAGGTCGACTGTGATGTTAATCCTGTGCGAATCGGCCATGTCGAGTATTTGGGATGTAATAATTCCCCCTCATATGACGTACCATAATTTGCTAAACTTTGAGGTCCTCTGATAATACTAATCCAATGCGAATAGGCATCTCTGTGATTGGACAGAAATGGGCTGGATGACGCGGGTTTTGCAGTATTAACTTCCAGCATCCAAGCCTTTAATCTTCTTACGGTGAAAACTGGAGGCAGCCCTGGAGTGTTTTGATAACTTTTTGGGTCCCAGACCAGCGAGTCCGCATTTCCGTAACCCAGGAAAAGGCTGAAACGGAGCGGCGTAAAGTGCAAATGGTGGATCACTTCATGGCTTGCCTTGTGTGGCAAGAATATGTTCCTGGTAGTAGTTTAGTTGACAAGGTTATGTTATTACAATTTTCTTTTGTGGAAACCACTTAAATTTATAGATTTGAAAATTCAAATATGATTCATATACTGTAACAACACAAACATATTAGAAGTCATTTATTTATTACATGTGGTCCCTAGGTAATACTAAATGCGTCAGAATAGGGCTTAAGTCTTCTCTTGCCTTTTTAATTTTTAATTTTTGTTTTGTAATTTGCCATATTTTCTGCTTGACATGTCTTACCGTGACTTGTTGATATTAATTACCAGCAGTGTATGAAGACCTCACTTTGGGACTTGAAGATGGGTTCAATTTGAAATCTTTCCTTTACTTCCTAGTTTTGGATAAACAACAATGATAAGCTAAGAATGTCAGACAATTTCCACTCATGGGTAAGAGTTTACTGCTGACAGTGGGAATCAAGATAGAGGATAATCTGAGTGTAATCATGTCTGCCAGTAGAAGTAAATTATTCTTTAATCACACATCTCTTTGGTGAAAGGTTTCCCACTCCCAAGCTGTTAAATAGTCGGTGGATAAGCAGCTGTTGGTGGTATTCTTAAACCCACTATTGGTGTAGCTTTACGCAAGATCTTCAAGAATCTGAGCATGAGCTGCTGTGCATGCTTTAGCCTCCTGGGCCAGCATAGCTAACAAGCTAGAAGCTAATACAATGTTATTCGTCTGACATTACAGTGTGAGTAAGTGGGATCTTGTTAAGCATGGCTTGTCTCCATCCAAGAGTGATGATTCCTGGCAAGCCACAAAAGCAGACAAAATAAACTGTTTAATGGTTTAACTCCACAGTCCAGTTCTGCATAACAGCTAAGACCATAAATCTATTCCTGGTAGACATCTTTGCTTTAACCCCTGCACTCACACTTGATCACATCCTGCATTTACCATGTAATACACAAGTTCCCTCTGTTGCTGCCAAAGCTGCCGCTCACATTGCAGCCAGTGTCGCTGCTGCTCATCACACCAGCGTGTCATCAGCTTCATATAATCTCATCGGAATTTAGTAGGGTTTAATTAAGTCCAATCCAAACCCTTCATTTTCATTCCTTGTTCTGTCGTAGTCTGAGGGTGTGAAATGTAGCTAAATATCTCGGGGGTGAAGCCAGAACACGACGAGCTAATGCCAGATCTGTTTATACAGTTTACAAAATACATCTCAGGTTTACACAACTATAAATCCTCACCGCTAGAGATCTCTCTGCGCTTAGTGTAACAGCACTCTGGTATAAGTTTGACTTTAATAGAGCTTCTCCACAGAGGATAGCTTGGTTGTGCATTAAAGGCTCAATCATGTTGTGAAAGTAATCAGAGTACTGAATCTACTGGCTTTTCTGGAAGGAATCGTTCATGCAGGAGAAAATGTCTGGGCAAAATGTTTCCACTACAAAATTGGATGTGTCTTTGTGTTTCAGGTTGGACGGCTGGCGGATGGCGGACAACGGGATGGAGCAGCTGACCACATTTGTTCCTGTGTGGAAAGAGCTCAGGGTGATCAGGTAAAAGCCTGCACATCTTTATGTCATGGTTCAGAAATTTTAATGGCGAATAATCTATTATAAAAGTAACTAACTGATGCCACAGAGGCGAACATCTGGCTTTAGTTTGGTTAGATGCCACATTTTTATACTAATTCTTTCTTGTTCAGAGGCCCTGACCCTGAATTCCAACGTCAGGTTAGTGCCCTGAACTCTAGGACCAGCCGCTAAAATCATATACCCTCATAACCAAATGTTAAACATGTTTTCCCACTTATAATTGGAAAAATATATACAGTATTAGTTTATATTCAAACATATCTACTACAAGTAGTATCATAATATAAATTATCCGTAACTCTGTGAAATAAACACATTAAATTATTTCCGCTTTAAGCAGATGAAAAATGAGCATGTAAACACTTAATTCTGAAAAAACAATTCCGAATTAAACTTGATTCTGAATAAAGTGGCTGGTTTATTCCACTTTTAATTCTGAATCAGATAATTTCTCTCTCATATTCTATCATGTTAACCTTCATTCTACCCAAGGATATTCCAGTTGCCAAAGAAAACAACACAGACCAAGTCTGTCCAGGTGAAAGTGATGTAGCATGGTAGTGGCTAGCTGCTGCTTCAAAACTAGAATCCAAATCAGGCGAAAATGGTTCTTAATAAAACATTTTCTCATGTTGTTGAAAAGAAACAAAGCGGGAGTTGTTTACTTCAGGTAGATGTACGGGACGTCCCTTCAGCACCCCAGCCAATCAGAAGCCTTCCCAACCCCTGGAATAAATGAAACTTGTTTTCCATTTAAACCTTAATTTGGAATTTTATTTGAACCTTAATTAAAGTTTCCATGTAAACCCGAAGGAGAACATTTTAATAACGCAACAACCATGTGTCTGCTTTGGATGGAGGTAGAAGGCAGGTGGATCTGGAGGCAGCAGGGACGGCATTTCTCCAGTGAGGCCACCGGGCACAGTGGGTTACCGGGCTGCTCATAGAAGAGGCTTTCTTTGTTTTTTTCTGAAGCATCTTTGTGATTCTTTGTGCATTCATTAAAAGACAGGGTCACATACTTCAGGCCAGTAGTATCGTGGAGAAATCTGAAAGAGCCATAATTTAATTCGCCCTACGTCCCATATGAAGCTGCACATCAAACCAGACTTTGGAGACAAGCTCCGAAGCTGTGCTTACACTTCATGCCTGAAAGTCATTAATTTTCACAAAATCTGCCTGATGATGAGAAGACTGGTCACGTCTTTCTCGGCACAGTTGCTTGATCACGCCGGCGTGAGAAAACATTGTTGCTTGTGGTGAATTTGGCATCTTTTAAGAGACACCAGGTTCTGCAGGTTGGTGGATTGTTGATGTAATGGTTCAGCCCCGCACGTAATCTGACATAGCTGTTAAACCCAGAGGGTTCACCTTGACCATAAAACTGATGGTGAATCCAATTAAAATATGTTTTTGTGATTGACTAAAAGTCAATTGTCTGTTCCTTTTCCGCACACCAGCTCTGAAAGCAGCAAACAGAACACATTGTCTGATTTACTGTTGCTTTTATGTTTCTCGACTACTACTTCAGAAATGTCAGCGTGTCTCCTGTCTTCTTTGTGCTTCTTGTCTATCTCCTCCAACCACACATTGTTAATGTGAAGATGATTTCTTTAGATTTGTGATATTAACAAGATCAGCAGACAACCAAAATGTTCCCACAGCAGCACTGTGATATCTGGTTGTAAAATCAGGCCTGTCACATGTAACCCAACAGATGTTGAACAGAATCCAGTGCGTGCAGGAGAGCAACGCGGAATGAAAAACTGGTGGCAGTAAAAATGCTGATTCATGTCCTGTAGAGCACGCCTGCACAGTGGTGACATCTGTGTTGTTCCATAACAT
The DNA here is from genome assembly GCA_037177035.1 of Craterocephalus eyresii. Taxonomy (NCBI): domain Eukaryota; kingdom Metazoa; phylum Chordata; class Actinopteri; order Atheriniformes; family Atherinidae; genus Craterocephalus; species Craterocephalus eyresii. Next base: position 5,814,961 of record JBBBVT010000010.1, read on the forward strand.
GGCAGAAAATAAATATGTTGTTTAATTCAGCTGTTATTATAGAGGTTTAGATTGATGATCATCTCATGAGAAGTTCCATTCTACATGTGCTTCGTGGATTAGATCATGTCCCGTGAGGAATTCTGTTTTGGGAACCTCTGGTTTGCTTTTTGCTTTTTGTGGACGTTGGTTTCTTCGAGCCATGAGTTTCAGCTCTTTGAAGCCGAGTTTGAAGTGACTGGTCTGAAAATCATCCTTTCTGATCTGAGGCTCACAGTTGGAAAAGGGTAGAGTGCTCCCTGCAGGTCTGAGAGGAGTCTGCCTCTGAGCCGAGGGTATTGAGTATCTTGCTCACAAGTGAAGGAAAGTTGGAAGTTGGAGTGAGACATGGACAGATGGACCGGAGCAGAACAGCAGTAGTCAGGGTGTTGCACTGGTCTGCTGCTGTAAAAAAGAAGCTGAACCAGGAGGCTTAACTTTTGATTTACTGGTCCATCTTCATTCCAGCCCTCAGCCGTTGTCACAGGATGTGGTTTGTGACTAAAAGAATTAGATTGCGGATGCAAGTGGCTTGTGTGACCTGATCTCCATTTTAAATGGTAGCCTTGATTTGAGGAAAACCTGCCAGAGTCTATGTAAAAAGACAAACAACTCCTCACACTCATTCCTAGAAAGAATCTAGAAATACCAGCTAACTAAACAGGAAACATGCACAGGGAAAACACACACTCCGCACAGACAAGCCGTGAATAAAGCAGGTTAGTTCAGGAAGACAAGCAGAGCTGCTGTGTGATCTGCATCACGTTCAAACCAACCCATCCAATGTGGGCCGTCTATTTTAGCTGCACACTTCCTCGCTTGCTGTTTGCTTCCTGCTTGCTGCAGTCATGACTGCAACTTGCCTGCTTTAGTTTTGAGCTCCTCAGCCGCCCCAGCATCCACCGGGTTAAAAGAGAACATAATGCTCTGCAGTCATTTTAAAATAAATATTCAATTTATTTGAAATAATAAAATAAATATTTAATTAACTTTAAAATGTACTTTGTAGCCTAACCATCAAACTACTGTATAATGCAGTAACAATAAAGCTTTTATCCATCAGCTCATGCTGTCAGACTGAAGTAGACATTAAGTTATATAACAATGCTCGTACTAGTTCCTTTAGATGGTTCTGCTTTACAGTGAGTCTTATTTCAGTTTGTCTAGAACAGACACCAACTCATGTGGGACCCCTGTCTTTGTTGACCTGTTGTTATTTCCCTCCGTGTTTACTTCACATTCTCATGTTACATGAGTGATATTTGTTTGGATAGAGAATGTGGACATTAACCCTCGTGTCCTGCTGTTTAGCTAAAGAGCAGAAATTCACCAAGTCAAACATTTTGAGAAGGACCAGAATATACATGGATTATTTCCATTTCTTATCTCACTCTCTCCCTAAAAATGATATGTTTCAGTTTACAAACATAGAATAAAAAGACATATTGGCTGATGTAAATGGTGTTTATACATTTATAAAACTTTTTGATGTTTTGTTTTGTTCTTTTATTTTCCAGTCTGTCAAAGAACTTTGTGAGTGACCAGTCAGGAGACAAGCTGCTTGAGGCTTTAAGCAGCTGCAGCCACCTGCAGGAGCTCCAGTAAGAACATTTCATCATTACTATGCTCATTGTTGTAAATGAGAACAACTCGGAAAATTATGTTGCAGATTTGAGGTAAGTGACTGCTAGTAGGTTAGTTCAGAAGATTCTAATAATTCAGCTCTGGGAGGCGCAGGTACCAGCATAAATTAAGAGACAGGAACTGAATGCATTTATGTAGCTAATGTATTAGTATAAACAGTGAATTCAACATATACAATATTTACAACCTGCAGATATAAGACTCAATGACATTCAGGGTTTATCCCTTTTTCCTAGTGCACATCATTTTCCTTCAACCAGTCTCAACCAGCTCTTTACAGTTTTTCTCCATTGGTTTGGCTCATTTCTTGAAACTGAGATTACATTCTCAAAACTCTTAACTCATTTGGC
>JBBBVT010000010.1:5824326-5837160 GCA_037177035.1 Craterocephalus eyresii
CAATAGAAAGAATTAAAAACAAAAATAAATTCACAAAGTGAGAAAATTAGAGAAAGAAAGAAACCCTCAGAAAAAAATCAATCAATCGTCATAAAAGGTTTAAGATAAGATGCTGAGATTTCAGTATTTCATATTGTCACTGAAAAAGATTTCAGATATTGAGACAATTTGCAAATTAATTATATTTTGAAAATCAAAAAAAACTTGAAGAATTTTTGTGATATTAACTTATTTACATTTATTTACATTATAATAATACATTCAATGTCTTTTTTGTATTATTTTCTCATAAATGTGCCTGTCTAAAAGCAGCTGGCTTCATCCATCAGATTGGCTGATCAGTCTGGGCAAAATCTAAAAAAAACAGGAATAATTAAGTCCATAACATGATGACGATGGATTTCAGCCCCCACGTTTATCCATTTCCAATCATTCATACACTGGAACGGGCCAGATACATTTAGTAAATCCCATATGGCTCCCATTGTAAGATCATTCCTGTAATTGGATGTGCGCTCATTTCCACGTTCGTTTGATGAATGAGGACCAGTGTCTGCAATGAAATGAGTGAAAACACACCGCATCCAGGGCAGCGCTTCTTCCGTTTGAATCTTTTTATTTTGAAAGCTAGCATTATCAACTTCCGTTGCACTCTTAACCCAATAAATTGACAACTCTTTGCGCTTGAGAAGCGCTCTTCAGACTGCGCAGTCCAAGCTGCGAGGATGGTTTACGCTCTCACACTGTTGCGTCTCCCTGGATACACAACCACATGTTAATGATGTCAACATCAGTTTTTACTCTTTTTTAGAGGGGAAAAAAGTCCCTTTGAGGATTCCTCCCCTGTCTTCTTCACTGAAACGAGAAAGAACAAGTGCCAAGTGGAAAACGGCTGAGAAGTTGCTCGTCATTTACTGAGGTGAGCCAGTTTTCTCGTTTTGTTCCTTTTATATTGCATCACAGGGACTGAACAGGAGAAGGATGTTTGGAGCTTGACGTGCAAAAATGATGTGCTTTAAAGGTACGAAATGACGCTAGAGCCAAACATGCTTTCAAACTGCGGGTTAGAGGAGTTAAAGACGGACGGATGTGGGAAAGATGAGACATATAGCTGAAAAGCGTGTGTGTGGCACAGGAAACCAACTAAACGGGGGCGACATTTGATTTGTGCTGATTTCAAGTTGACTCATTTCTCAGTATGATTACTGTTTGCAGTCTGCACTTCATTACAACTGGCCACGATGGCGCGAATGCAGGACATGTAATTAGATTTAATGAGTGTGTGCAGTAAACAGGTAAGAAACACTCTGAACTTGTCCTCTCCTGCAGTGTGGTGATGCTGTGGAAGCGCGATAGGGGTTGGATGCCCTCAGCAGGGTCAGGAGCAGGCTGATTCTAGTATTAGTGCTTCACATTGCCCCAAGAGATAAGATACAACTACTTAGGATTTGGGTTCCTAGAATATTCAAAGAACAATTTAATTTAAATGGTCTTCATTTACACAGCGCCAACTCACAACAAAAACATCTCACGGCGCTTTCACACTGTTCAATTCAATGCAATTCATTGTAATCCAATTATAATCCAATTAAAATCCACATTAGTCCATTTAGAATCAGTGTGTTCATGCAAACCAAATCATAAAAAATAATGACCTAGCCAAGAATATGGTGGATGGATCTGAACCAAAACTCATTGATTCAAATTCCATCCTGAGCCTGCAGTATCATAAAGAGCAGCTGGTTTGCAGTGAAGAGCACAGGAATGTGGGATCAATAAGCAATATAAACCAGAGAAACACAAATAAGTGACTCTAATAATAGAAATATAGGAAATTCTGCTCTGTTCTTAGAACATTTCCTTTCAGTTGAGCAGGGAGACCTGTATGTTAAACAGATCTTGTGGAAATTTTGGACTCCTGAAACTAAAGCCCCTAAAATAGATGAGGAACAGGCATTTCTCTTAGACACTCCAATTATTTATACTTTTTCGTTTCCACCCCAAAAATGCTTTTCATCAGAACTGAGATTCTTGTTCATCAAAATTCTGAATTGCTTCAAAATTTCTAAGAATTGATTTTTTAAAAAGACTTCAAAATGGTTTAAATTATGATCGTTTTGCTTTGTTTTTATTTTTTTATTTTTTTACTTCGCAAAGAAGAAGGATAAAATTGGACTGACTGACCATAAATTGATATTTGGAGAAGGGGTGGGATTTTATAAGCATTTGCGTCTGCCCACTCCTTTTTGGACTTAAGTTTGGATTTGTTTGTTTTGTTGTATTCATTTGGTGTCTCTTGTTTTCCAGGGTATGTGCTGTATTAGGTTTTGTATTGTCCGAAATAATTTCATTTATTCATTCATTCATTCATTCATTTGCTTGTCTACTTTCAAAGCTACCTCTAAGTGACAAAGACATGTTAAACTTTGTGAGTTTAGCAAAATGTAAACAAGTTTTTGATTAAAATAATCATTTTTCTTTCAACTAATGAAACAATTCCTTAGATCTCTTTGTGCCTTACCGAGGAATGGAGCTGATTAGCACATTTTGTTACTAAAAGAGGATTTAATTTGAATCAAGATCGGTTTAAATTTTGAATCTAGAACGATACGGAATCGAATCGTCACCCGAAGAATCTGAATTAAATTGAATTGTGAGTTTAAATACGTGATTGAGCTGACATAATGCAACTGTGTCTCTGTTTAGGGACAAATGCCTTCTGGACAAACTCATGCAAACATTCTCAGAACCTTAATTTATGTTCATGGGACTGTAACCTTGACTTATGCAATGACTAATGTAACTTGAATGTTTTGTGCTCCGTCACACATGATTGCATACGGATGCCATAAATAAAGAAAAGAAGAAAAAAAGATGCAACCTGCATTTTCCCTCCGTATCCACTGAAACACTGAAAGGGAAAATAAAACCATCTTCAGAGAAACATTTGTATCATTTGATGGATTTATCTCCATTGCAATTTATCCTGATATATGAAGTTGTGTTTCATTTATTAACTCTAATATCTGTCATTCAATTACTTGTTAAATCTTATCCGTGTCATCATGTTCATCAATCGCACCACGCGGGGAAAGCCGCAGGTACCGACTGATGCCTGGCTCTGTCTGGCTGTCTTTTGATGGGCCTCCACCGTTCACATTAACTGTAAACATGGCAGTAAGCGAGTGTGTCAGCCGCTCCCAATAAGCCTTTCGCTTTTGAATGACGAGGTCAGTGAATGAAGAAGCTGGTATTTTCAGAACATCACCAGAGTGACATCACAGGAGTGAACGGGAGCAGCGTTGGTTATTACACAGTATCTTAGCAACAGGCAGTATCCCTTTAGCGTGCTGCTGTGAGAACAAAACCACCTTTATGGACACAAGGTGATGTTTATTTGGCCTCAGAGCTGCTGGGAAATAGTTTTTACTGACAGCAGACACTTTAAATACGCTGAAGCGTCTCAGCATGCATAAGTGTGTGTTACCTATCTGTGTGTCCATCCTAGCCGAGGCGTCTCTGTTTAGCTTTGATCTGTTCTCTGGATGTGTGTGTGTGTGTGTGTGTGTGTGTGTGTGCGTTTAATCCTTGTGTTTTCGGAGGGTAGCATGACCCCCAGCACGGGCCGTTTATTCTGGCTTTCTTGTTTTGTTCTCATTCAGTGTGTATTTTTAGCCGAACAGGATCATTAGTCTGATTGAGCTGAGGTCTTGAGTGGCTCTGAAATCACAGGTGACTCACTGTAACTGCTGCGTATTGATTATTCAGACTTAGCTGCAGACTTTCTTACTCTGATGCTGCTCCACGTGATGCCAAACTGAAAAACATTACCTCGCTTTAACAGCTGCCAACTCATCTGCACCTTTATTTTGTGATAATCTGTCTCTCTTTGCCTGGCAACAGATTCACACACACATACACACACACACACACACACACACACACACACACACACACGTGTAATTTATGGTTTTGTTAGATTTCAGCGGAAGAAAAACATGACGCACATTCCTGCAAAGACGAAGGTTTTATTCTGGACAGCAGACACAATACTGCGTTTGTTTATCAGTCTAACTGGCAGATATTTCTCACTTATGTCAGAAACAGAAAACCTAGATTTTTCATTTGATTTAATTACAGTAATAGTCATGGATTAAAAAATGTTTTTTTTATTCTTTTACATGAATGAAGGGAAAATGCATGCAAAACAAGCATCTGATCATGTTTCTGTGTGGCCTTTTAGTTTTATTAGTCAGTTAAATAGAAAATAGTCTAGTTGTTTGCCTGTTTCAGCCTCTTTACGTTTTGTCCAGATGCCATACATGAAATTAGATGGAAAAAAAAACTAAATACATTTTTAATTTACAAAACATGGAGTAAAGTGATAGATTAACCTTAAAGTGGGTAACCTAAAGTAACCTGTTTTATACACACTTAATTCAGCGTGGGTTGTGGGGAAGTTAAAGAACTTGCATGAAGATAGATTGATAAGTAAATAAAATGTAATTATAGAGCAGAGGAAAAGAAGACTAATATGTAAATTAATGAATAAACCAAAAAGTAAAACTAGATCAACTTCATGGATAAATGGACTAATGATCAGGATCTGTGGGATTTACTGCGGTTTCTGGTTAATATTTAATTTCTATTTCTGGTTCCTTCTTTACGGGTTTAGTTAGGATCATGCTGTCATTCAGGTTCAGAGTTGTGTTTTCTGTACCTGTTTCCACTTTGTCATCTGTTGCTGATTGTAACACCTGCTCCTTGTTAAGTAATTAACTCCCTCTGAGAGCCGTTCATTAATATCAGGTGTGTTAAGGAATGGAAATCTCTAAAACAAGGCTACTTAAGTACAGGAGCCACAGTCCAGGTTTAACGTCTCCAACACACCTGAGTCTGATGAATGAGTCAGAACCTTATTGGCTGATGGATCCATTTCATTTCAGAGCAGGAAAAACATTAAAAACCTGCAGGACTGCAGCCCTCATAGGACCCCACTGAGTAGCTCTGAAGCATGCATGGTGGTGGTCTCCAGGGAGCAGGGCTGAGAAACACGGATATGTATCCACATTTCTGCTCTTCCAGAGCTGCTACCCTGCAACTTTTAGATGTATTCCTTATCCAACACACCGGGATCAACTCACTGGATTAGCTCATATGCAACATGTTACTCAGTTCTGCTAACGCGACATTTACGTGATGCAGCCGTGTTGGGGAATGAAAACATCTAAAAGTTGCTGGTTGTAGATCTGGAGGAGCAGATATGTGCACCTCTGAACCTTGGGTCCTTTTGTTGCTTAACAGATCCTCCTCGTTCCTCGTCCATTCTGTCCTACTGTGTTTGTGTCTAGAGATGGTCAGATAAAGCCTCATGAAGCATTAAAGCTTTTCAGCAAACTGGGTTAGAAAATGGTTCATTTCTTGGGTCTTTGTGGGCAGACAAAGCCACCTGCTGGCCAAGTGTATAAAACAGGCTGTGACGTAAACCGTGGCACCAACTCTGGTCCTCCAGATCCACCATCCTGCTGGGTTTAGTGTTCTCCAGGTACAACACACCTGATTCAAATGAGAAGGTTGTTTAACTTCTGCACCAGCCTGTTAGCACACCATTGAACTGTGATTGTGTGTTTTATCTGTGTGTACCAATCATTTTACCACAACTGCATTATTATCTGTAATGCTATGATAGTGGCTTTAGGAGAAATATCGTGTTCATGAGTCACTTGTGGAAATGGGATTGGTTTTATCAGGCAGAGAAAGTAATCCTTTAAGAGGTGCACATATGTGGTCCTCCAGAACTATAACCCTAAAATATTTAGTTGTTTTCCTTCTCCAACACAGCTGAATCAGATAAATGTCTCGTTGGCAGCCTGCAGAGCTGAATGGCTGCGAATGAGCTAATTCAGCCATATGAGTCTGCTGTGTTGGAGAAGGAAAACATCTAAAAGTTGTGGGTTAGAAGCTCTGGAGGACTAGCACAATGTTGTGTAGGACATGGGATATTTTAGTCTTACTAAGAAACAATATTTGTTTAAATGTGTTTCTCTTTTTTTAGGGGGGGCAGGGGGCTTTGGTTCTTGTTCATTATCCTGCCAATGCAGCACCTTTTGCTCATTAAATCATAGTTATTCCCTCGTCCACCTGCCTCTTGTCTCATCATCCTCTGTGTTTGTCCTTCCACCTCACCGGCCGATGACACAAATAACTCTGAGCTCAGTAATTCATATCTCTAACTTTTTTATATTCTTTCCATCTTTTTATCAGCAGGTCAGATTAAATAAACATGATGTATTTCTACAAAGCATTCACACCATCTGTCTTTGAGCTTAATGGGAAAAATTGAAAACACAGCTCTGCGGTAGAGGCATGTTTTTATCGTCCTGAGCTCCAGTCAGCATTGATGGGAACACAACACTCAGGTGGAAAAGCTGATTTTTAATGGCACATCTCTCGTTTTCGTCATAGAAATCTGTTTACAATGTCTCACGTGGAGGTTGTAATACCGACGTCTTCTCTTCCTGCAGCTGTTCCACTTCCTTCCACTGATTTCCTGCTGTTTTCCTCCCCTGAAGGTGACCGGTTGCAGCCTGGGATCATGGCCTACACTCTGGGCTCGGCAGCCGATGGGCAGACCCGCAGCGTGGGACCTCAGCACTGCGTCACTCGGGTAGAGCTGTCCGTCACCGCCACCAACCTGCTGGACCGAGACGTAGCCTCCAAGTCGGACCCGTTCTGCGTTCTCTTTCATGAAGTGGATGGAAACTGGGTGGAGGTACAGTAGCCATCTGCGGGGACAATGGGACCGACTGGTAGATGTGTGGATGAGGGACGGACTGGACTGAAGAAGGAGGTGTTTGTTTTCACGGAACAGTTGGAAGTTGGTGCAGAATCAGAAAACTCTGATTAGGAATGAATGTTTGGATCATAAGAAGCGTTTGTTTCAGCTGATGGAGGTCGGGGAGAAAGTGGTCAAATTCCAAAGCAAAGGAAATAAGCAGAGGATTTTGTTTGTTTGTGTTCACTGCTACTCTGCAGGCAGTGGCCTATAGGTTGTGAACCAGATCCAAACCCATGATGTCTTGACCATCTGGCATCAGCAATGACACGCTGAACCCAGTAAAATGATGCAAAATTGATGAGCTTTGTTTCATTGGGATACTGCAGAGGGCTCGGTATAGTTGCAAGGTTGTTCAAGTGTTTGATGGTTTGGTAACAGGTGTCATGGTACGTCTAAATGGGCAATGTTGACTTTTTTGGAAAAACTGGGAAAATGGAAAACCCCTTAGAGAAGACAGCACTAATAAGGTTACAGAACATTTGAAGACATTTTGATATTATAGCCAATAACTTCAATCAAGTTGCCTGATTACACAAAGTAATGTCACACTTCTTATTAGACCTGCTGCGTGGGCTGCACAGGGGTTGAGATTCATTTCGAATGCAATGATGAACATTTGCAGGAAAAAAGGAAAAAGATTAATGAGATAAAGTAGGGATAGGATGAGATATGCAAATTTAGTAGAGAGTACTGAACAGTGAGGTGTTGATGCACTATAAAATGATGAAATTCGGAAAAGTCCTTTTTCTTAAATTTGTGATACAATATAAAAGGGATAGAGATTGTGTAGTTAAAAGTTCCAGTTAAACTCAGTAAATAATCAGCTACTTTCCATATGTGTGGAGTCTCAAAAAGAAGCTGGACATGCCTTTTACATTCATAAAGATGTCAAGGTTAAATTTAGGCTGGATTTTCCAGATTTTAGAACATATTCTGGGTTTGTGTCTCCCTTTAAAATCAGTCAGACGTTACCACGAAATAAATTTTAATTAAAGCTGTATGAGGGTTTGAGGATAGCATGAAAACTTGTAAAAGCTACACAAGGCTGCAGCATAATTCACACTGGTTTTACACCAGCAGAGCTGCAATAATACACTTTTTTCCTCCTGATTCCATCCTTTTATGATTTCTTTGGGTGTCAGTTTGATTTAAATTGCTATTCTTGGACATTGTCATTTTTTGTGATGTAAAAATAACATTTTCATTTTTTAAACTTTTTTTTCCTAAATTCTTTCCCATTAAAAAAAAAAAATTAGGTAAACACAACACAGTAGCTAGACCATCATTGTCCTTACTCTAATGCTCAACAAGAGCATTAGAGTATGTTTTTTTTTTTAAAGGAATGAAATTTGAGATTTTTGGGGGACAAAAAAGAATTTTTTCCCCACAAAAAACAAAACAGAAACTGATTTAAAAGTCATGAAATTGGTTTACTTCCCTAATGACCAGTACGCTGCAGTTACAGGAAGCTGGTGGCGTTACAGCTGCTGCTGTGTTGCTCATTCTTGAGTTTAACGTTTGTAAGAATTACTCTGGAAACAAAGAGGCCGCACACCTCCTCAGTTCATCCGTGCTGCGTTCAGGTGCTCTCCGCTGCTCTGGGACCTGCCATCATTCCTGGCTTCAGCCGTGTTTGTAAAGCTTTGCGACGCTGGAGCAGAAATAGAAGCTCCTCACACATTCAGAGCCGATGGTGTGATGTAATGTGTAGGTGAGGCTGGGCAGCATGATCGGCCGATACAGCTGATTCAGATCACGGTGCGTTCATTTTCCCCGACCACGTTGGCTTTCTCTGCGTTGTTAGAAGGGAAATTATCTGAGATGCACACGAAGAGGACGGGGGGAAGTTTGGGCTCCGGCCTTGCGGCTTCTCAGCAGCGAACAGCTGGTCAACAGGGCAGCAGGGCTTTGTTTGTTCGCACTGTGTGTGTGTCTGTGCGTGTGTGTAGGCGAGTGCCTCGGGATGCAACTATCCGTCGGTCAGCAGGGCATGTGGCTCCGATGTGAAATTGCCAACAGTTACCACGGCAACGGGAAGGGAAACAAAAAAGCTGAGCGCTCCTGGAGTGAAGGAGCGGTGGACGAGGCGAAGCGAGGCCCGATCCTTTTCTCACGCTCACACTCGCAGCGTTCGCACTCTCCCATCCCCTCCTGTTCGCTTTGTTTTCTCTCTCCTCCGTTTCCCCGACTGTCTCTCCGACTCTCGTCACCTTTTCTGTCTCCTCGCGCCTCAGTTCCTGCCCGCATCCATCTGTGTCGGGAGATGGAGACGTGAGAAGCGGTCGGGTTCATGTGAGGGAAAATAAAAGTGCGATGTTTGAAGACATGAATGACTGAAAGCAGGATGATGAAGGTTGAGGCTGGTCTACAGAAACGTGAATCCCTGACACCCAGTTAGCACTACTTGGGCAATTTTCTAAATCCCGTGACTCTTTTTTTTCCTCTCCAAACTCCAAATCCTAATCTCCACTCGTGTTTTGAACGCAGAAATAAGCTTGTAACACCCCGAGTGAGACCTCGCATGCGGCGGGATGTTCTCTCACTGGGGTTTAAAGAAACACTTTTAATGCAAAGTGCAGCCTCGTGTTGCCTTCAAACATTATTTGTTGGGTCTATTTTTATGATACTGAACCATCCATTGTGTAACCCTTCTGCTTCATGACACACATAGAAATGGAGTTTGTCTTCCACTGCAGTTTGTCTCGTCTCTTAGGTCAGTTTTTAGTCCAAGGATTGAAAATAAATCGGCCTGAATTAGTCCGATCTGACTTGAGATTTGTCTGTACGTGGCACCAGATCAGGTTTGTCTCGCTCTGCTTGAATCTGGGTCACCTTATAGGCGCTGCATCTGATTCTCCTGGCTGATAAACAACAATCTGTAATATCTTTACAAGTCTGGTGGACATTAAAGTAACCTCTGCAGCGCGATGTTTGTAATGAAACCGGCTGACAGAAACGTGTCATCCATTAGGAAAGTGACTTTATTTGATGAGGATTATTTCTCCTCTGGTTATTGGTTTAGTCATCCGTACATCATTGTGATCTCTTCTCCTCTGTGCTACTTCCTGCTAGTTTCAGGATCCAGTTTAACATTTCGTTTAATTCAAAGCTTTAAAAGGTACTAGTCAGAGCCGCTGCACCAACATGCTCCAGTTACACGTCTGGGGTCTTCAGCCAGTTCCTCCAGTGGAGGTTCATGTTCCAGGACTGACAGGCAGTCTGGTTTTAAACATCCACTTCTCTGCACTTGAGTCTGACGTTTATTGTAACATTTATTCGAACACTTTGGGTAGCTGGGGCTGCACAAAATGTTCCTTAGACTTTAAAATGAACTTGACTTTGACTCTATAAAATTAGAGTCAGTTTATCACAAGGTAAGAAAAAATGAGCGCAATAATTGTCATTAGTTTTCCTTCTCTGTCTGAATCCTGTTGTTTCTCCTAGACTTATCTCTCGTCTCGTACTTGTTATGGTCGCGTACGATACCACTGAGTGTAGCAGGTATATATTTGTTGTTACCTTTTTGGTTAAAGAGGGGCTAACTGGCAGTTTCCCTGTGAGCCCATGTTTAATATTTTGCTTACAGAGACTCATTATCTCTCATGTTAATGTTTTTTTGTGGCTTCTATTTATTGGTTTTTATTTATTTACCTCAAATTTCTTCCAGTTCCAGTGAAAATGGTAAAAATGAAAGTTTATTGACCTGCATTATTATTATGGCATTATCATTACAGTATATTAGTTGAAAATCATCTCAAAATGACGTCATCTTTTAGTGCAATGTTATCGTTTATTGCAGTTATTTCTGACAATTAATCGCACAGCAACACTGGTTATCGTGGCAGCCGTAGATCCAGAGATGTGGAGGCAGCCTTATTTCAAACTTCTGACTTTGCTGTTCTGTTTTCTGTTGATCATTTACCCTTTCTTCCATGAATTATTAAGAAACAACAAGTTTTTTTGTGTACAGTAATTTACTTTCATAGATGCATACAGTGATGCATTTTTATTTCTTCATCCTATGTTACTTTTCTTTATTTGAAGTATATTATATTTTATTCAAAATGATGAATGAAATATGCTTTTCATATTTCTATAATTTGAATATTGGATAAAAAATGTGACTGTATTAATTTTCTTTTCCTGTTTATCACAAAGGAAAGTTTGGTTATTAGGGTGTATGAATGTGCATATTATTTAGTCTACAGTAAGTCACAGTGTATTGCATGACTCACCGATGTCCCCTGAAGTGGCAAAATTACAAATTCCATCCAAATCCATGAATATATAGGAAAGCAGCTGTCAGACACTATGCATGAAAGGGTTAACGTTGGGTTAACTTGGCCTCAGCACCACCTCTGAACTCCAACCTCACCGATCTTTGTGCTCATCCATTCAGCTTTCCCTCAAGCACAGGGCCCTCATCCTGCAACTTTTCCATCCCAGCCCTACTCCTCCAGCTGACACATGATGCCACCCAGATATCCCCCCTCAGCCTCATCTACCACATCCCACATTACTCTTCATTAAATCACTACAATTCCCGTTGCTGTGGCCGATTCTTGAACGGGAAAAACTCGGTGGATCCCTGTTAATGTGGCAAATCAAAAGAGAGACTATTTTAAGCCAATAATTTGGATTTGAAGGAAAATGTGATGATTTCTGGGGCGCTCAGCTCGTTGATCCATTGACCATTTGTGCATTCAACCGTGATGAATGAGGCAGCTGCAGCATGAAATAATCTCTGGTGTAGAAAAATCTTATATTTGCATAGAGATGCTGATTTTGCTGTCATGACAGCATTTTTTCTCTCTGACACTGCTTTGTTGGTTTTATTGTCGTATCGACCTTGTAGTAGGAAACACACTGAAAAGAGCGAGATGGGAGAAAGGATGAAGTGCTCCGAGGATCTGATTCATTTCTACAGCGCAGAGAGCCAGGTTCAGATCCACTGTGACACAAATAGGAGCTTCAAACTCCAGCCTGCTGGGCCGTCCCGGTAATTTCAGCGTTTAAGCCGTGAAGTGCAGCCATTCTCCTCCACTCTGTTCCCATGCGTCAGACAGAAGGATGAGAGCTGAAAGCAGGCTGAAGTTAAAACCCTTTTTCCTGCTGCAGGGCGTCTGCAGCTTCTCTCAGATCTCCACTCATGACAGTTTCCACAGCCTGGAATGTCAAATGTTTTACAAGAAGCATTCATACTGCTATGTTAACTGAACATTTAGTGTTCCTATGTCGTGTATCTACAGATGTCATGCAATAGCTGAACAGGGATTCGTGTAAAACAGTGGAGTATTTTAGACATGTTTAATTTCTAGCTGCCAAATAAAAGAAAATTAAAAAATAATGCATCACAAAAAGGGGGGGGGGGTGTAATTAGGAGCTGAACTGCTAAAAAGGAGAAGCTATTGTTCTCTGAATGGGTCATTAACTGGAAGTCGTTGAATAGGAAATGTTTCTAGATTATTTGACAAAAAATGTAATTCTACATTATTTCTAAACCTTGGAGCCAGTGAACAGCTCGGAGCTTAGAAAAACAGGCTGAAAGAGGCTGGTGCAGCAGTGATGCCAAATAAATCCCTAACTGTAAGCGAGCGTGTTTCCTGTAAAGGCAAAACAGAAAAGAGTTTATTTCTTTGGATGATTGGAAAACAAAACATTGTACCTTCTAAAATGTTCATGATGAGGGGGCCTGCAGAACTCGGCTCATGGGGCAGGTGGTGGGGGGGTCCAGCCCAGCGTTACTGGCTAGGCAGCATAAATTTATTATTATAGCATATTTCAATCAGGAGAGACCAATTATGTTACAATCAGAATGTGCTTTGGCGAATAGACCCCGACATGCAGTCATCTGACAAGAGGGAGGAGGCCATTCATACGACAAGCAATTCCCCCCGGAGGTCTGGACCTGGTGGTGGAGTAAAGGCTGCAGAGCAGAAGGATGAGATTGCCAGCTGGTGGAGCATGGGGTGGAGGGGGGCTGCGAGTTCGATCTG
>JBBBVT010000010.1:5844876-5855691 GCA_037177035.1 Craterocephalus eyresii
ATCTCCACGACTTCATCGGAGAGTTCCAGACCGCAGTGGCCAAGATGAGTGAAGCCCAGAACTCAGTGGAGGTAAAACACTGACATTATAGTGGTTTTATGTTTTCATTTTAAGCTCCTGCTTGTTCCCAGGTCATTTCCACTGAAACCCAAATGATCTGACATGTCAGGGCCACAAAAAATCTATTAGTTTGTTTTTGATAGAATCCTCAAGGTTCGTTTAATGCTTTAAACCTGTGCATCCTTGTTCATAGCCGTCTCCTCTGGAGACATGGAAGAGAAATGTCCTTCAACAAAGGAGATTGAAATGGATTTTTGGGTCAAACTGTTTTCTGTCAGGAAAAGGACACAAGCTGGAATAAAACTGAGAAAAATGAGGGCGAAGTGAGGCTCAACACAAAACCAGCAAATGTAACTCTCAACCCTGAAATGGTCCGAAATTAGGATGTTTGGAGGGGGAAAAAATCACCTTTTCAGTCCTTGAAAAAAACAATTCTTGTTTGAATTGATTTCCAGTGGAAAAACTCTGAAACCAAAGTCTGTAACTATTCCTAGGCCATCATGATTTGAAATGATCCCACCCAATGAAACTCAGATCTGCAGCTACTGGTATGTCTAACTTCCAGCCCCTGATTGTCATCCACTGCTTCACATCATGCTGCATTCGCTGTCCCTTAACAGGAAAGCAGGGTGTAAATATGCTCAGTGGCCTCTTTATTTGGTCCAACTGTTCTTCTGCTTTTTAACATAAATAACTAATCAGCCAATCACATGGAAGCAACTCAGTGCATCTAGTTGTGCAGGCATGCTGAAGACAGCTGATGAAGATCACTCTGAGCATCAGACTGAGGAAGGAGGAGGATTTGTAGTTGTTGGTCTGAGTATTTACTGGGATTTTCACTCACAACCATCTCTAGAGTTTCCAGAGAATGGTCTGAAGAAGAGAAACTATCTGTGTAAGGCAAGAGGAAGTCCAGTTAGCACTGGTTCTAAGCGAGGCGCGCAGAATAGCGTCTCTGAACACACAACATGTCCAACCTTAAAGCCGATGGGCTCCAGTAGTAGTGCATTAAGAATTTTCTGTTATATTGTCTTATTCTGCTGGGGCCTTTGAACAGAACCTCTGAGGAAGGTTTCCATCACCTTGTTGGATGTACAACACCATGAATGAAGGCAGGTCTGCAGGAAAAATGATGTGTGACCTGGTGCTAGTCAGGTGGACCTGATACACAGATCATGGGTTACTCTGAGCACACTTTGGGTTTATTTGGGTTTAGATGATCTGAAAATGTCTCATTTAGGAAAGGTTTTTGTCATTGTGGGTAAGTGCAGATTGCCATATGCACCAACACGGGTCTACCATCTCAGACCCACTTTTCTTCTAGATAAAAGGTGAACATACTGTAACAAACAGAGGTTAAATGCTTTGATTTGGAGACTTTAAACATCTAACATCATATGTCATCATGTGACAAAACAAGTGTCAGTCATGAAGTCGCGTCAGCCAGATGACCACCCACCCTCGCTGCTTAATCTGGTTCCTAAACACATTTAGTCACGTCTGTGTCGGACAGTTTTTTAATTCCACTGAGATTTCTGCTTCTTCTCTGAGGGATTTCTGGCCCGCTGAAGATGCAAAGCTGCACAGATCACAGAGCAGTTCATTCATTAGCATCTCCGTGTGTGTTCTGTGTACGCGGTTGTGGCAAAGCAGCCTCATGACTTGTTCTCCCACTGCGTCCCTTCATGTGTGCTAATGATGCGGAGGGGGAGGCAAAATAACAAGCAAATGGCTACAGAGGCTGGATGGAGAGATGAGCGATGCAGGCAGACAGAGTGTGTGGAAAAGAGGGATGACAAAATGAGAGGTGCTTTGGAGATGTAAAAGAGTCAGCAAATGACTTAAATCTGTGTGTGTGTGAAATGTCTCTTTTGATCAAACACTTTCATATCTAAAGGGTCTTTGAGGCTTTCTCCTCTACTTTAAAGATAACCGCACTCTTAGTTTCTCCTTAATCTTCATCGCATCGGATGAGATGGTTTTTCTACACGTAGGTAGGAATATAAAAGGTGTTCCGTGTCGCTGTGGTGCACTTGGTTTTTGTTCATTCTCTGAGTCTGTCAGTCAAGTTGAAGTTTCCGTAGGCGGCGTTTGGAAAGCGGCCGATCCCAGTCACTGTTTCATCCTCCGAACATTTTCCCGTCTCCTCATCTCAACTCTGCTGTCAGCGCTGTGTTTGCTCTCTCATGCCCTCCTCCGTTTGCAGCTCCTCTCTCTTCTGTTTCCTCAGGTGGAGTTCGACTGCATCAACCCCAAGAAACAGAAAAAGAAGAAGAACTATAAGAACTCAGGAGTTATCATTGTCAAGTCCTGTAAGGTGAGAACAGAGAGCCGGGTGTTGTTCTTCCAGCATCACCTGTGGAGAATTGTGGTTTTAATCTGGAGTTTGCATTGAAGTTGTGGTCAGTGTGACTGTTCCAGGCTGGTGCTGTTCCCAGTAATTAGCCTGTTTAATTACACACTCAACACTTTTCCCACCTCTCACATCTGTTTGCATGTTTTCCTCCTCGTATTTAGATTGCCTCAACCTAATTAAAAACCAGTAGGATGTAAGGATGTGGTTCAGTGCAAAACTTTTAAATAACATGTGTGTGAAATTTGAATTGCATACATCCAGGAAACTAATTGACGTTTTGAATTTAGAGTCAAATGAAACAGAAAGTAAGGTGAAGACTACCTCCACCATACATTGGTACACAGATACGTTTATAGTCTTCTCAAGGTGTCCAGGTCCTGAGGCTGCAGAACAATCATCCCTCCAGCACCGTGCTGACAGTCGGTAGGAGGAGTTTGTTCTGACATGCTGTGTTTGGACTTTCCTACACTATATATCCCATTTATATCAAAGAACATATCTATACTAAGCCTAAGGTGTTCATATTTTATCAATATTATTATTACTCCCATCATACGCTATAGCTGTTACAATAATTACCACATACTGTTGTTATTATATTCTGTTGATTATTACTTCATCTCTTGCCACTGCATTTTATCTGCGAATCCACCCTGTATTCATATTTTATGTATTTCTAATTTCATTCCACTTTGGGTTTATATTTTTATTTTATTTCTATGTCTATTCCACTTTACTTATATTGTATATTTTACTTCTATTTTTCATTCCTAGTTTATGCCACTTATGCCACTGGACTACTGTAACAATGCAATTTTCTATTGTCTGTCTGTCTGTCTGTCTGGACAGATTGGACCAAAATGTAGACGTTTGGTCAGAAAGTACAAAGAAGTGGTGTGGTTTATTCAGATGAGATTTGTAAACCTAAGCTGTACCGTCATGTCCTCAGAGAGGAGAGGGATTCTCCTGCCAGCTGTCCAAACAACCCATCCTGGTTCAGTCTTTTTCTAACTGGACTCTCATGAACTGAAACGTTTAAAGGAGCATAAAGCAAGTTGTAGCTTTATTCCAGAAGTCTGCCCCCCGGCCACAAGTGGAAGTGATGGCAATGTTTTGTACACACATGAGCCACTTTGACTACGTTGGTCTTTGTTTACCTGCACTGAACTCAGTCCGAGTCCCGGAGTTAGATGCACAATAAATAAATACAGCATAACGTAGCCCATAGTATGTACACTAACAGTAGGGTTAGTGTTAGAGTTAGAGGGTTAGAGTTTTGAGATGTCGCTCTCGGGTTTTTTGAAGTTTTCCCTGAGCATCTCACAGTCTCATCTTGGGTTGAACTTGCTGTTTTTTCTTGTATCTCCTCAACTATTTTTTTCTTGTTTGTTTACAATTAAAAATTTTTTGCTTTTTATTCAAATGTAGTAGGATTAATTTATAATCCCCTGCCATAAAAATAGAAAAAAAATCAATTTTAATTCCAGTTCTTCAGGGAAAATCATGGGAATTCATGTGCTTAAAATCAAAAGCACTAATTTAAGCTGCAGGAAATCTTTCTTTTCTTTTAAAACACAAATCCGTGTTAAAAACAGCCGCCAAATCACGACCTGTTGGACCAGAGTCCTGCAGGTTTTAGATGTTTTCATCCTGCAACACACCTGATTCAAACCGTCTAACAACTAGTCCCAAACTTTTTGAGTGTTTACTGGTGTTCATGACCCTCCCTTCCACCATGACACAGTTATTAATTATGTATCAGACGGGTCATCCTGCAGGATCCTCTACACATAAAGCTTGAAAACAGAAACAGAAAAATGAATGTGGATTTATCCATTAATGTGTTCAACTATTAAGGTGTTAGGTTTAGATTTATCTCTTAATTAATGGTTTAATTTTGACAGCAATAGTATCAATCCCAAATTAATTTGATAAATATAGGTTATGTGTTTTTTCATAATTATTATTCTATCATCACATTTGGGTCCTGACCCAAAGTTTGGGTAACCACTGATCTAAAACATCTACAACCTGCAGAACAAGAATCCAGGTTTGACGATTCCTGCAACCAGAACAACAACTTAGATCAGTTTAAATCCAAAATTGATGAAAACTAAAATGACTCACTTCATAAATCAGGCAATTTGTTCAGGTTCCAAACTCACAATAATGACCCGTGCCCCAGCTCACCTCAGCCAACACGTTTCTGACTGGGCGATCATTACTACGTGTAAATAACTAATTAGTGCAGTGGCTGGGAGCCCCACAGAGGACACATAAGCTGAGACGTGAAGTCGTTAGCCGCATATTGGAACATTAAAGCTGTGTATGTGTGTGACAAGCTTTCATAATTGATTCTTTTCCTCCATCCTCGTTTTCATCCTGAAAAAGCCTTTGTACATACACATATTCAGTACTACAAATGAAGAGAATAGTTAATATAGTAATTATATTTGTTGGCTGGTTGCGGGGATTAGACTAATGAGAGTAAAATCTGTCCTAAACGTTCGCAGTAACTGAAGTGAAAATTATGCCGGAACAAGATAACAAGTGACGTTGAATTTGTGGAGCATTATGTAGAGAAAATGCTGCATGTTTTTCATTTTAGTGCTTATTTTAGGGCTCTGCAAAAAAGGGGGCAATTCATTCTTTTCGATGAGAATTTGAAAGTGTGAGTTAATAATCCCATAACCTTCAACAACATATCAATCCTCACCGCTTCTCTGCTTCTCTTTTTCTGTTTTTAGATTGCACACGATTACACCTTTCTGGATTACATATTGGGAGGATGCCAGCTCATGTTCACAGTGAGTACGATGTTTTTTTGGTTTTCTTTACTACTGTATTCCTCTGCAGTGATGATGATAATAAGATACTTGTTTCCACATGCTCTGCTCTCAGAAACGGATGGAAAACATTCAGATTTCCTATTTTCATCTCCCAGGGTTGCAGCTGGATTGCAGTCATTTACATACAGAGAGGAAATGTGGTAGAGGGGCAGCGGGGGGGGAGTACAGAGGGGGAGAAAAGGAGTGCAGCAGAGAAGTGATGGAGTAGAGTGAAATATGGAAAACCAGGTGAATGCAAAAAAAAAGAGAGAAAGAAAACAGTAACTTGAAAAAGAAAGAGATTTCCATATTGGGGACAGAAAGGAAGAAGTTACACAATGAGCTGAGCGGTTTACCGCAGGGGGCTGGGAATGAGAATGTCATGGTTTATTTTCGTCTCTTGTCAGGAGAAACTCTCGTGTGCCACGGATGATGTCACACCTTTACGTGTAACCGTGTGAATCCTTCTTTCCAATCACATGTGGAGTTGTTTCATTATCTCCTTGGATAGAGCACACGCAAAAACACACAAACACTGCTGCTTTTTCCCACCGTTCTCATCCCACAACAACAATTTTCCAGCTTTAAGACACAGAAACGGGCCCCAGGTGTGGCCGCATGCAGATAATGAGGAGTGTTACACGCTTCGTTTTGTGACATCTCCCTTATTGCTGAGTTGTCAGCATCTAACCTGTAGAACACAACAATCAGAATATTTTCTGTGGAGAGAAAAATGGGCTAAAAAAATGTACCGTACTGCATCCTGACCAGATGCCCGAGCCACCTCATCTGGCTCCTCTCCGAGCCCCTACCTGATGACCGAGCTCCTCACCCTGTCTCTAAGGGAGAGCCCAGCCACCCTGCGGAGAAAACTTATTTCGGCTGCTTGCACTTGCGATGTCGTTCTTTCGGTCACTACCCAGAGCCCCTGACCATTTGCCTTTTAGCTCAGCTCCTTCTTCACGCCGATGGACCGATGCAGAGCCTGCATTACTGCAGACGCCGCACCGATCCACCTATCCATCTCCCGCTCAATCCTTCCCTCACAAAATCCCGAGATACTTGAACTCCTCCACCTGGGGCAGGACCTCACCCCCGACCCGGAGAGGACAAACCACCTTTTTCTGGACCATGGTCTCAGATTAGAAGATGCTGATTTTCATCCCATCGCTTCACATTCGGCTGAGAATCGCTCTAGCGAGAGCTGGAGATCACGGCCCGACGAAGCCAACAGAACCACATCATCTGCCAAAAGTAGAGACCCAATGCTGAGTCCGCCGAACCGGTTCCCCTCAACACCTACGCTGCGCCTAGAAATTCTGTCCATGAAGGTTATAAACAGAATCAGTGACAAAGTGCCCAACAAAGAGTCCAACCGTCACGGAACCAGTCAGACTTACTGACCAAACTCTGGCACAGGTCATACACGGAGCAGACAGCCCGTCCTAAGGGCTCTGGCACCCCATACACCCGGAGCATGTTCACAGGATACACCATGCCCCCTCCAAGACCCTGAAGAGGTTCTAGAGCTGGTTCCCTGTTCCACAACCAGGACGGAAACCACACACAAGAAATGTATCCCCATCTTTTTTTTATCAAGATCGGGGTAAGGAAAAGTGGAAGAAAGTGTGTGATTACACACCCAATGTGGCGCAGTCCATCTGCGCCACATTGGGTGTGTGATCACACTTACACACTTTAATAAACACAACTGCTGCATCAGTACTTTAGTTATTTCACTCAGAAGATTCCTGAGCAACAAAAATAACCCAACTGGAGCCGAAGTGCTGCTCAGAGCGGGGCCACAGCAGTTCAAATACAGATTACAGTCATTTTTGATAATACACCTGGCTTATTTATGCACATGCATGCATGCATTTTGTGTTATCTGGTTCCTCAGCTGAAGTAAGCAGTAGCTGTTCCAGTCTCAGTGAAAGTGGGCTAAGGAAAACAGGATTCCCCACAAGACATGAATTTCGATTCATTGCTTTCTATGTGGACATACATTTGAAGGTTGTTGTTTAAAAAGAAATAGTTATTTATAAATGATTTGGATGTTTAACAAACAAGTTTAACAAATGGATATTTTTTGGCTCATAAGATACAGTAGATGTTGTCTACTGTGGTTGCATGATACAGGAGAGAAGGCAGACATCTCCAAAACCCTGCAGCTCACACCAAAACCGTCTAAATGGATGGCCAGAGCAAAAATTACAGAACGGTAATTATGGCCATTTACTCGTGCAGCACATATGAATAAATTCCAGATAAAAAGACAGAAGCCAAAGCACAGACCTGTGAGGGGGCTGAAATTGCCTGCAGCGCACAACAAAAGCTCTCACCTGGTAAATACGGAGCGATCGCTGTCTCACCAGCGCTAACGCTGTAATATCACGCTCGCCACTGTTCTGACCTTTGGTGTAGCGCCGATGTTGACTATTGAGAGGCTTGAGAGGGGTGTGAACACCAAGCAGGACTGTTGCTGGAAAGATACATTTATCAAGACAACATGCCAACACGGAGGAAGGTTTGAGTTTGCAAGGGAACAGGGGAAATCAGAAATGAAATTATTTAATTTTACTGCTTCAGTTCATTAATTCAAATAAATTTGACCAGATTTTATTATGTTTAGAAGAAAAGAGAAACAGTTTTTCTTTATAGACAAAGACTGTTTATTTATTCTGAGCGGACAGTCCAGTTGGGCATGAAATGACTACATGCAGATGTTCCCACAGCGATATGTCTGCAGGACCCTCGTAGCTGTAAGACCGCCGTCTGATTTGAGCGTTACACATCAGCATGCTGAGTCACACAAACAAACAGAAGAAACGACGTCATCCTGTAATTCCTGCAGCCAGTTGCTCAATATCAAAATTCTTACCACGATATAAAGAAAAAATATTTTCTTTCCTTAATTTAATCCGACGTTTCTAGCGCTAATGTATGAGCTGTGGGGAGGATACCTCTCTCTCTCGTCACTCGTCACCTGAGTCTGATGTGTTGTAAAAGGTGTCGGCCGCATCCAAGAAAAGTGTTGCCGAGCAGAGATGCTGTCAGATGCAGAGAACACACCGTGCGCATTTTTTGCTTGAGACAGTGTTAAATCCGCTGCGCACACAATGACCATCTTCACGCTGCTTTTTTCGCCTTCTCCTGAGTGGAACAAGGCTGTAAAACAAAGAGGACAGTTGTTGTTGCCATAGTGACACTCTGTGCTCTTGAACCTGTGAGTTAAGACAGAATCATGCAAGCTTATCTGTGTCTATTTGTTTGTGTTTTTTTTATTTAAATGAGATATAAAACAAAAAGTAATTAAATGAAGTGATGAATATCTGATCATAATGTCAGGCAGGTTTATTTCATTTCAGTCTGTTCCTGTTAAAACGGACCCCAGCTGACTTCAGCAGCCAAGCAGAGTCGTGTCTGATCAAAATGTCTCCTGATTATGCTCCTGCTGTTATTTCTAACAGCGCTCCCTCATGAATCATCATCTGGTGTGGATGTGTGGACGATGCCCTTGGTGACTTGGAAATGCTGCTTTTTGCCTCTGTGTTTTACCATAACAATGATGTGAAAACCACTAGATCTTCATTCGTTGAGGTGTCATGTGTGTCATTGACCCACCTGACCTCTGCGTGGTCATCGTAAGATCTTGATTATCAGTCTGACCATATATGTCCAACGAAAATCAAAGCTACCTTTAGCATCAATCAGCAAGAGGTAGCTTCCAATGGCCAAATGAACACCTGCTAAGAAATGGAAGCTGATTTTATTTGTGCATTGTTTTGAAATCACATATTTTTTCATCGTGTCCTGAACATATAGTGGTGGAAAAATGTTTTCGGACATCCCATGCACTTGGGAAATGTCAAATGTAATCCAATCCATTGTCTCTAAACACACTTAAAACAAGACCGTTGTACTAAAGTGCTGTACAATATAAGCAAGAGATAAAACTGGATGTACACAAATCAATAATATAACAATAAAATGATAAATGCTTATTCAAATTACATGTTTAAAATATTTCGTTAAGAATCAGTCTTAGGTCTTGATTGCCATAGAAACAGTAACTACGGCTTGAGGCCAAATTTGTCCTGACAATGCGTCTGCATGAGACAAACTGGTAAGGCCTTCATCTGATCTGGAGAGGCTGTAATGCAGGTGCCACTCCAGCGCTGAGTGTCTGATAATCCCAGTATTTATTGGGAGATAAAACGGTGTTAGTAGCAGCTTATTCCTCTCTTCTTTGCGCTGCTCAGCTTTTGATGACCTGTTAAATCCAGAATGGGGAGTCTCTATGCACAACCTGCTCTCTTCTAGTCGACTGAACGGAGTGAGAAACCCTCCACTCTCTGTCATCAGCTGCAAGCTGAATTTCTATCAATGCAAGCATTTAGCAGGATGTTTTGGAGAAAGAAAAACCTAATTTTTGCAGGAATAAGTCAGCAGCAGATGAAAGACCACCATATTTTACTCGGTGTCTTGCCTGTTTTAATGAGTAGAATTTCTCTGCGGTGGGAACATTTTCTCACTCCAGTGCTGATTGAATTAGCTCCGTCAAATCCTTCTTGCTTTTTTCAGACACACACACACTTCTACACTTCATATCTTAACACGGATGCTTCATGCTTAGTGTACGAGATCATTTACATACACACATGTACCCACAAACACACTCTCCATTCTGTCCTCGATTCACACGCTAACACATGCACGCACAACTTTAAACGCGTTATCATCTTCATCCCGATGTTTTACCACACATAATTCCAAACTCTGTGTACTACACACACACACGTGCACACACAGAGGAAGTATCTGCAGACATGCACCTTCCCTGCCTATGCACAGTGCACTCTCACTGCATAATCTTGTGCCGAAGCTCAATCACAGCTGACATCGTCTCATGTGCACACCGGCGTTTTTCTGCACACGCACACACAGAGGACAGGTTGTGTACGGAAACAGGCATGCAGAAAAAGCCCCTCTGCTGTGTTCAATCAGTCTTAGTGACGCTCTAATCCTAATCTGCAGGAGGAGAAAGTCTCTCCTCTGGGTTGTGGGAGACTTCTCTGTTACACACTCCAACACAAAGAGCCAGGCTCCTGCCGCTAACGCACCGTTAGCTCCGAAACTCATTTGAACTAAATTAAGCTATTATTCACATCTAATGCTTGATATTATACAGAGCGGTGTAGACAACTGCTAGTAATGGATTTAGGTGAGTGGGGAGAAGATTTTTAGTGTAGTGAGCATTCAGAGGGCAACAGTACAAGAAAGCCCTCCCTGAGGTAGAAGCTGATCCTAGTAAATGAACGTCAAAGCAGTGTGAGAGACGTCACATACATACACATACCAGTAAATCCTAAATAACTTGACTGCGTGAGACTCCTTTCCAGAAAAGTTGAGAAGTTTTTGTAAAGCCCAATAAAATGTAAATCTGTGATGATTTGTTTAAACTTTTTTTTTTACACAAAATGTAAGGATAACAGGTTCAATATCTTAAAAAAGCTATGATAGATGACAGGAGTCCTCCTTCAGTAGTGCTCAGGAAGCCATTACTAGGAC
>JBBBVT010000010.1:5856848-5869625 GCA_037177035.1 Craterocephalus eyresii
TGCTCAGGCAGCCATTACTAGGACATGAGAATAACATGCATGCCTAAACTTGGGACTAGTTGTGACAATTACCCATTAACTTTGGTGTTAATCACTCATTTGGAAACTCAGCTTTACCAGTTTATGTTCTTGAAAAAGCCAAGCTCTTTATCTGGTTATAACCAGTGACAGCAGGTGGTTATAAAAAGGCAGATTTATTGAAATAATGAGAAAATTTTCATATATAACATTCAAACAACCTTCATGATTAAGAGATACTGGCATCAATATAAAGTAATTACAGGAATAGGGGCTCTTGGCTTCTCTGTGGCTCTGCCTGCAGGCACATATGCCACATGGGGAAGGTTTTGGTGGTTGGTCTGTCTCTGAGATTCGAGGGAAATTCATTTTTCTTGGAATAAGCATTTTTGAATCATTGATTTACAAACTGAATTCCAGAAATGTCGAGGCAATGTTTTTAAAAACTACTGTAAAAGAACTTCAAATCAGATGAGACAATATTTTATCACAGAACATACAGAACATAACAGATGTGTAAACTGAGAAATTCTGCAATTTCATGCACAAAATGAGCACATGTCAGATGTGATGCTGCTACAGGTCTCAGAATAGTTGGAACAGGGGCAACAAATGGCTGAATTATCCCCAAAGTTAAAAAAAACCATTCAGCTTTGAAAACATCTGACAAATTAATGTAGTCATCATATCAGGTGTGTAATGTGATTAGCTATAAAAGAGATGTTTAGAAACCTGAACCTCCCAGAAGTAAAGATGGGCATCAGAAGATTGTAGGAAACGTAAAATTGCAAATACTTTGCAGCTGCCATCATCAGAGCATACCTTATCAAAAGATTCAAAGAAACTGGAGATGTCTTGTGTGCGCGAAGGACAAGATGAAGACTTTTATTGGACGCCTGGTCTCGGGGCCCTCAGACAATACTACGTCACCCATCGGCACGTTGTGTCTCTGACATTACTAAATGAGTCCAGGACTCTTTCCAGAAAACTCTGTGGGATCACACAGTCCTCCGGACCATCTGCAGATGCAGCTAAAGCTCTATCATGCAGAACGGGAGCCATATTTGTCCAGTAGGCTAAGATTCATCTGAAATTAGTGTCCTCCACGGTCAGACCGCATGAAACATCTGGGCTGAAGAGGACGGAAAGTTATCAGTAAGTGCGTTTACATGGTGCACTTTTGATCCGATCGAACATCCAATCAGAATAAAAATGTACATGTAAACACCTCAACTGATCCAATCAGTCTCCATCAGATCGAGAGAGGGGGTTTAAACCTTTTCACGATCATCAGGAAAAAATAAGCATGTAAACATTCCTGTTTGCGACAGGATAATAAATCAGCTGCAGCGTGTTTTTGCGCCTGTTATCGACTCTGCACCGGTTTTAAGAAGCGCAAACCTTTGCTAAAACGGGGCCTATGAATCATGATTTTGTGTATTTCGGGGAAGACCTTGTGCCAAACCACTGCAGCTATCTCACCAGCACGGCTTCACAGGAGAAGAGTCGGTGCTGAACTGACCTGTCTGTACAGCTGAAACATTGTTTATAAAAAGATGCATCAAAGAAAACCACAAACCTTTCAGCAGCTGGAAGCCTCCCATGGAAAACTCCAGGAACTCATAAGCTCGAAGGCCAAACGTTTTCAAACTGTTGTAAAAACGGGAGGAGATGCTACACTGTGGTTACCATGGTCACCATGCTCTGTGCCAACTATTTTCAGACCTGTTGCAGCAAGTTTGACGAGCTCATGAATGAAACAAGCCATCAGCACCATGGTTGCTGCGCTTTTCTTTTGCATTTGTGTGAAGCACCTCATCATGTGGACCTAACAAACGACTCTGAATCCAGCTATAATATCCAGGAGTGCTTAAAAAAACATCTCTCCACAGTTGAAAAATTGGAGACTTAAAAAGTATAAAATCCTGTCAGCTTAAAATCTGATTGCTGCACCTTTAGATCCTTGTATTTGGCTTGTGTGAGCTGCTGTGAGTAATCCAGTTATGCACTGATGTGACGATGCAAAGCAGGTTGTTTTAAAAACCTCAACCTGAGCTTATGTTTCATTAAACAAACAACAAACCCCAGAATTTTCCCACAGTGAAAATGTTCACACATCCTTCCATACTCCCTGCCGTCTACCTCTCTGGCATGAGAACGGGCAAATATTTAAAAGGGCACAGCCAGGGCAGCTCCTGTCTGGTGTCAGCTGTTCGACAGAAATTTGGTAGAAGTGGAATCTGTCTGCTAAATGCATCTTCAAGTATTTTCTGCCATGCTGCTGCGCTGGACTTGGCAGTAATGAGATGCTGCTCTGTCAGCCCTGGTTCATTTCAGTAAATATTGCCGTGTTGGAACTGTGTGTTTGTCATGTTGTATTAAGCTGCAGTTA
Source organism: Craterocephalus eyresii (assembly GCA_037177035.1). Taxonomy (NCBI): domain Eukaryota; kingdom Metazoa; phylum Chordata; class Actinopteri; order Atheriniformes; family Atherinidae; genus Craterocephalus; species Craterocephalus eyresii. The sequence continues at coordinate 5,859,259 of JBBBVT010000010.1, forward strand.
CTGATAGCCTGAAGTGATGAATAAGTTGTAAACATAATGGCCGTCTCCCGCCGTCACGGAATTCGCAACCATCACAGTAATATTATGTGTCACCAGAGAGGCCACTGGGGGGGGCGCTGGAATAGTTCAGGGACGATTTTGTTCCATTGCGTTTGGCTTTGGTTACATACATATTTTCAGCTTCATCGTAAGACAAAAATAAGTTTACCCGATAAAGAAGATAGACATAGAAATAGTTTAGGAAAAAGAAACTCTTATCCTCTTAACAAGTGTAAGTGCTCATTCAGGGACATATGTGGGCATAATAGACAGCTGTTCTTCTAATTCTGTAATGTTTAGTCTTTTCATGAAATATTAATATTATTATTGACGTATCAGATTTTTTAATTCCCTGCTTCTATTTGAAAAATCTTATGTTGTTTTTTTTTTCCTGTTCATGACCAGGTTCAGTTATAAATTTCTGCATTATGTTATATTCATTGGGGCTGGGATGATATACTTTTGTCCTGATTCGATTCTTTTACTTTTTGGGGGGGTTGCCGATTTGATTTAAATTGCAGTTCTTTGATATTGCCAGGTTTTGGGATTTTCAGTTTGATGTTTTTAACACAAGACTGTGAACAAGTTGACGGGTCTACCATCGCTATATTTGAACCATCTAAAAATGAAGCTTTTAGATATGGATGAAAATTTGCCATACTTATATGAATTAATTTTATTTCTTACACCCCTAGGATAAATGGTTTTGAGTTAGATATTTTTTCCCTCTTTCTCTGCAGCATCACAGCAAACAGAGCAGCAGTCTGGCTGCAGAGTTGTGCCGAACAAATTTGCTTTGTTGCGAGGATCTTAGTTTGTTCTTTGTGTAAACAATTGCAAAGTTTTATGTTTATGCTGGACCTGACCAAGGGGAAACAAAGGAGGACAGAGTATAAAGAGAAGAGAGAGGAATGAGAAAAAAAGGAGTCAAAGAAACAGCTACACCTGCACAGAAAGTTAACAGAAAATATCCTGCAGCATCTGTAAGAAAACAAAGCAGACAATCATCAGGAGCACCTATAAGAAGTCAAGCACAACACCATAACAAGTATCCTAAACTTAACTGGAATTGTTGGTAATTAATCCATCAGGACAACAAAGTAACTCCTAATGGCTGGGATATACGTGCTGTGTACATAAGCTAACACGCTAACGTTCTGCAACGTCTGAGTATATTCTGTAAAAGATGAAAGCATAATATGGCCAAAACGGATGATAGAACACTGCTCGGGAGAGTGTACCAGTCTGTTATCTTTCAGAGCTTTTTTCCTCTGACAGCACGTTGAACATGGATGAAGAAGAAGGATTGATGAAAGTACTTTTACTGTTACAACTAAAGGGAAAAGGTCTCGTCGCTGTCAGAGGTGGTATATGTGGCTGATGTGCACATCAAATCAAATCAAATCAAAATTTATTTGTATAGCCCTTTTTCATACATTAAAATGCAATACAAAGTGCTTTACAATACAGATATTAAAAATATAAGAATAGAAATGATCAATATTACAAATGCTTTCTACTTCACATTTATAATCATACACACACATATACAAATGCACACACACAAACACACAACACAAACGCAAACACATGATGCCACTCTTGTATTCATAGAAATAAAACCATGCCTTCTAGTTTCTGTCTCTTTAACTGAAACAGTATAAGAATAAAGTTTGAGAAAGAGAATTAAAACAGAAGTTAAAAGACAAATGGCAAATGGATGTGCACATACTTGCGGTATGTGCACATTGACTGCACATTGACCAAAATTGTGCTTGAGCATTCCAGCCATTATTGAAGCCGATGCTAGGAACGCCTGGCAGCCATGATACGTACACAGACACCAGTGGCGAGTGGATCCCCGACTGTGCATTAGAGAGTGAGCAAAAATACGAAGAATGAAATGTGTTAAGCAGTGATTGTGATCATGCAAATACAGCTGCACAGGTTTATATCCAGGGTTTCTGGTTCAACCAACCGTAGCAAAAGAGAGCTCACTAATGATACCGGAGTACCGGTTATCCAATCAGTAAACCATGTAGTCTGGCTGGATATGCAGCAAACAAGTGGAACAGATGACTAATCATGACTGTATACTCCTGCCAGGCTGACAGGCAGCACAGCTGCTGCAGCTGAAGCGTGGGAAGGACGACCAAAAGTCCAGACTTGAATAAGTCTGTCACATCACTAAAGCACAATTTACAAATGTGTCTTTTACTGAATGAGCTTGTGCTTAGGGCTGTCCCGATCCGATACCAGTATCGGGTATCGGTGCCGATACCAACAAATAACACAGTTCGGAAAGTATCAGCCTGCATTGAAATATGCCGATAATGTTGCCGATACCAGGCAATCAACATTTTCTATCCAGCACTTTTACCTCAGCACCATTTACGAGATCTCCCTAGTAGATTTTCTACAGGGTTTACTCAGGTTGTATTTTCTTACATATGTGCCGTGTGTTACACAGAGTCTTTAAATTTATTTAAAACTTAACTCACTGGTTGATAATTAATGACTCAATTTTTCTCACACCTTCTATTGTGGACTTTTTCAGTTACACCTTCAGGTTTTGAGGTGAGGTTTGACACAATATTTTGCTCTTAACAAAATGTAAGTATCGGTATTGGGTATCGGTACAGTTTGCCGGATACTCAACCCTCTGCATCTGTATCGGTATCAGAAGTGAAAAAGTGGTATCGGGACAGCCTACTTGTGGTCTTGAAAAAGATTCATTAAATCTGTCAGATGCAACAATGGCTCTATAAAATCATCTTTTCAGCAAATAATGAACAAACAGAAAAGCTATTAGAAGCAGTCAGTGGATTTTAAGACACATTCAACTTCGTTTTCCGCCATCAGACTCCAAGCCTTTATTGAAAGGAGTTTTCCATCATTTTTACTAATTTTAAGAACATTTTATCAGATAAACACAAGTCTGAAAATGAATTTGACAGGTAAATCATATTTAAGCTGCAAATAAGCTTTTTTCATTTGGTGTTTGGTATTTTGCTTTAACTATTTCAAAGTAATTTAAAATAATAGGATAGTGATATTTTTGCAGAACAATAGATAAGCTATTAAATATACAGACATCATTTGATACAGTTTGTTGAGTTTGATACACTGTGTGCATACAAATAAACACACACTGCAGGAAAAGACAGCAGGAAATATTTTACAGTTATCATTAGAAAAAATAATATGACTTAACATCAGTTTGAAATGGTTTCTTTTGAATCTGTGTGTGTTTTTGGCTGCATCAGCGACACATGCCTCAGGAGGATGAAGATCGGTAAAAGTCAGTCAGCTCAGTGGAGGCTCTGCCTCCCTCACCGTCTGCTCTGGTAGTTTAATCTGTGCCAATGTTTTATTTGTTTGCCATGGTGATACAACCTGGTAAAAGTGAACCAGCTGATACAGCAAAACCTGATCTGAATCTGAAGCTACCACAATAAGCCACTAATCCAGCTTCTTGTTTCAGGCCAGAGTTCTGTTTCTTGGTTTTCCTACAAACTCCCAGTAATGATTTATGGCCGGAAACATTTTTACTGGATGTTTTATGGAGCACCAGAATAGTAAACATAAGATTTTAGCTGTGTGTTTTGGATTCCAGTAATATTTTCTTTTAGTGTCTTTAACACTCTACCATTTGGTAGAGCAAAATTTTCAGTGATTATCATGAATCTTTACAAAGAATTGATTGAAAAAAACTGCCTGAATCATCTCTACCAATTGGTCTGGGTATGTACTACCAAAAAAAAAGTGTTTGTTTTCCCATCACAGTTTAAATTTTTCACCATTTCAGTATCATAACTTTATCATTAATTTCAATTTCAACTATTTCCTAAAAAGCATTTCTTTGTATTTTTCTTGTTACAAAGAAAACAGAAAACGCAAAGACACATTTTTCTCTTGCTTCTTTCTTAGTGTGAAAGTTAAAGGGATAATTTGGGAATCCATGAGCATCCTTTCTGTGTTCCTCCAACCATCACATGACAATGAACCGTCATGGTGGACCAAATGGAAAATTTACAGAATAGTCCTTTAAATGTGTTTGTGATGCTGTCAGGTTGTACAACCAGACAGTTTAAATGTGAATGTTTTGGCTCAGCTGTTCAGCTTCTGTGCAATGGACCAGGAATGTTCTCTAGTTGGCTCTAGTGTCTCATTCCATTCCTCACCTCAGTTTGCCGTTTTTTTCTTTTGTACTCACACATGTACCACCTTTGCTCTTTTCTCTGATGTTGCCTTTACTGAAGCAGAAAGTTGTAGTTTGACAGCCTTCAGTAAGGCTCCAATTAAAGCCAGGTAGACGGAGGCGGATCAGAGTTAAGAGTGGGAGAAACTTCTTGGTCAGAACACAAATCACTGTTCACCTCAGAGGAAACCCTTGTCACTCTTAATATAGTGTGTATTTCTGCTTATGTGTGTCAGCTACATATGTTGGAAGCGTGTGTGAGTTTGTGCTCCTGTGTGTCACAATGATTTCGCCACCTGGTTAACTCTGTATGTCTTTTACTTTAGACTTAGATAATGTTTGTATTCTTCCTCAAATGTCCAAGTTTGTTACATTCAGTCTTACTCATGTCTCACTCAAAGTATTTCAGTAATATAAGTTGTGATTCTGCATTATTTATAGGTTTTACAGCAAGCTGTCGCTCCTATTATGGGACTGTGATACAAAAGACCTGATAGCATAAAACTAAAAAAATACATAGTTCACTATAAGTAAGGGATATTGCTATTGTTATTTACAGAGTGATTTTCCTATTTGGTCAGAATTTTAATGAAATGAGTCAAAGTTCCCCCTTATATTACTAATAATGAATGAGAAGAATAATTTTCCATAAGTTTTTCCATTAGATCATGGCTGGGTGTCAAGGATGAAGGAATGTGGGACTAATGACCAATGAGGTGAAGGAGAGAAATAAACCAGATGTTACAAGGAAAAAGTAAAATAATTTAGACATTCTCTTAGGGCTGAGAAATACATCTATATTTTTCACACCTGATATAAAATGAGGGAATAGCATTTATATTAAGGGGACTTGTGATGATTTAAAAGCATAGGATTTCAAAAGATTTTAAAAGGATTTATTCTTCGATATTGCATAATGTTTCATTCATTTTGTTTCAGTTACTTTAATTCTACTTTAATTCCAGTCACTGTTTTTAATGCATGCGTGCTGCTCATTCTTGTCTCTTTGATTAAGTGGCCAAGGAAATTATATTGAGATGAATATAATTATACATAAGACATTGGTTCCCTTATACCACATCGAGCATTTTTATTGAATTGAAGGATGAAAACCAAAGGCGTTGCTTCCACCGTTCATGAAAGAATATTGACTGATTCCCATCTGCAGTCCTGTAGCTTGTTTCTTCTCCTCCAGGCACAAAAAAAGCCGCCACAATCCGTTCCATGTTTGGTAAAACACGCATGCAAAGCTGATTTATTTGCATCTACTGCTCCCATTGTTGCATAATCATTTAAGGCAAACACACAAAATGGATTGTGGAAGCTATTTTGCCTGTTAAACAGGCGCAATCCTCTGTGCTTAGTAAATCATTTGCAGCATGTTTTCTTGCACTTGACCCTTATTTAACTTACCATTGGTAAATCAGGGCCTGTGTGTCAAAAGAATAAAGTCAGCTGATTCCTGCATATTATGAGTGAGCAAGTTATTCCATCTTCCCTGATGGCCATATTCCAAGATGATGACACCAGGATTCATGGTGATCTTGGAGCAAAAATGCAACTCTGGATGGAAATAAATCTCATGACATTGCAGGAGATTATTGAAACAACCCCACTGTGAATGCTGGGATCAAAGCCGAAGGCGGTCCAATGAAATATTAAGACCCTTTTTTTGTTGGCAACCTTTTTTTGGCCAGGCAGTTTGTTTGGGCCTGAAGACAGACTGAGAAAGGAGCCGTCAATTAATATTTGTCCAATGTCCTCTTGACAGCTAGTAAGAATGCACTTGAGGGAAAATGGATGTCAGCGGATTCTCCTACAAACAATTTCTGGATTAATGTGGCACACAATATTTATTGACACTTTTGAGGCATTTGTAAATTTAAATTACTGGGGCCCTCAGATTACGTATGTGCCACCTCTCAGATACAATTTCACACAATTATTATTTTCAACAACTATATATCCCCTGCCCCCATTTCTAGGTTACTCACAGTTCAAGTTCATGTCACTTTCATTACTCTTTTTTTTTTTTTTTATGTGTTCATGTGTTACTGAATTACTACAAAAAGGACAGTTTACTAACCTGGTTCTTTTTACATTGATGTAACATCTTTCATGTACAGTGCAAGAGGAATTCAGTCTACCTTGCAACTTCTGCTGTTTGCTGCTCTGCATTTTCCACTAAAAATTGCTGGTCTTTAGCACAGAGCGCAGATTAACTACAAGCCAAATTTACCACTAATGTACCTTAATGCCCCTTATGTGTGCACAGACAGATCATCTGTTGCTGTTCATGCTGTGTTGCATGTGGAAAGAATTTTGTAACAGGCACTTTCTCAGCAGTTAACTTTCTAATAGTAGAGATTGGTTTTAACAAAAAACGTTTTTCAACGGACTTAGGCAAGATTTGTGAGAAACTACACATGCAATTCCAGTTTATTCAATGATAATGGTTCTCGAAGCATTAAAAACCAGAAATAACGAGGCCATCTGCGTATCAGTCTGAGCGCTACATAATGCGCTGCAGTTCGGCATCCGAATATCCCGCACAGTCGTGGGGATGTGACGTAAAAACAGGAAGAACATGGCAGCCGCGGACTCAGATTCGAACACTGAAGGGATACTTATGGATGTTTCTGCAGCCAGCAAACAAACTGCATCCACAAACCCAACAAAAAAGTGGCACCACGAACAAAAAGAAGACTTTATCAGAAGCATCTCATGAGTCTAAAAAAATATGTCCGGACAGTCCGTAAAGTGTTGGCTTGGCTGCTGGCTGAAGTTACCCACAGCGCCTGGCGCGGCAGCACTAAGTCAGATTTTGTAAGGTCGCCTGAAGTCCCTTTAAACTGGTAGCTTGGCTAGTTGCTCCTTTTTTCCTCTGGATTCCTATAATATCAGAGCAACAGATTTACACGGAGTGAAAACATACAGCAGTGCCTTCGAGCTCTTGGGCTCCGTTTTAAGCCACACAACCTTTGCAACATTAAAAAAGACCCCCACTTTATAAACATGGCACCTCAATGACATCTCTCTCTCTATAACCTCTCATTTCTGTGTTTCATTAGGTCGGTATAGACTTCACGGCGTCCAATGGGAATCCACTTGAGCCCTCCTCCCTCCACTACATCAACCCTCTGGGCAGCAACGAGTATCTCTCTGCCATTTTAGCTGTTGGACAAATAATACAGGACTATGACACGTAAGTAATGAATGTTGCTCAGTCAAAGCTACCGTTAACTCAAGGTAATTAACTCTTTGGTAATTTTTTTGCGTCTGGGGCCAAACTGATGTCCAGTCTATGAAAGGTAGGAGGAGTGAGGATGGTTGGTATGTTCCATCTCTGGGAGTGCCGTCATACAAACCATGTGAATCATGTTAACACAAATAGCAGCTTAAAGAGATATTTTAAGTAGTTGACTTTTGTAGAGATGCTTTCAGTGAGAGCTCTCTGAACAGACCTAAACCCTCGTGCTTTATGGGCTTTTGTTTCATTTATTTTTTCTTTGTTTTTATAGTTGAATTTCTGAATTTCCATATTTAATGTTTTTCCTTAAATCCTTTTCATCTTGAAATCAGAGGATGTTTTGTGTATTACAGTAGGTAGTTTTCCTAGTTCATTCTAGTTTGTTGTGTTTCTGCTTTAGTTGTGTGAATAACTTTTTTTTTGTTCGATTTGGGATCATTTTCTTTTGTCCCAGTTAAAGCTTGTGTTTGTCTCTCACCATGCGAAGTCAAGTTTTAGCCTTTTTCTTTTGTGTGCTGTCCTGATTGCCTTTGCAGAATCATTCATTTAAAGTTTCTCCCCCTTTAACGGTGAACTTCTTTCACTGTGAATTATTAGGATTGGAAATCACTGGTTTGTGATACAGTAATACAGCAATTTGATGTTTGCCGATATCTCCAATACAGTCACAATATGATTTCGATTCGATCTAGGATCCACCGATTGATGATTGACTGATCACAATTATTTCCATTCATCACAACAAGCACCTAACCTCATTTAACCTTCCTTTATTTCTGAGCTCTGGCTTTAACATTCAGTTTAAAAGAAACTACTTTCAAAATAAAAGTGTGTTTGATTAACTGGCCGATGTTAGGATTTTGGATCGATATCATTGACCATATGATTGATGTATCAATGTAGATGGATGCATCGTCCCACCCCTATGAATTATGCAACAAGAACCATGAAACAGTCTTAAACTAGACCTCTTTTGTTCATTTTTCTCTTCCAAGCAACCAGACTTGGTTTTAATCTTTTAAAGGGGTTTTAAGTAATAGCTCCCTTGCCTCTTTAGATATTGACTGTCTCTTCACTCGATTTCAGCTAGTCTTTGTACCTAAACATTATCATGGGAATAAGAGTTTTTGTTTGTTAAGCTACTTAACACGGACCTATGGAGCATTCAAGCTTATTAAAGGCTCCTAACTCAAGGGATGAACCAGTGTTGCAAGCTGACAACTTGAGAAAGAGCCATCTTTTAGGTTCTTTGTAACTATAGCAGTCTGACACAAGACATGTCCTTTGTTTGCATTTATTTAGTTGCATCTATGAAAAAAATGTAAAAGATAACACAGTTTAACAAACAGGAATGAGTATTTTTGCACTGCAGTAAAAGGTTGATTCCCAAAAATATATTAACCGTAGATTTGGCCAATCTAAACACAGTGTGCAGTATGTCCTGAAAACTAGGCAAGTCCAGGACAAAAGAAGATGAATCAGGACTAAAAAAACTATGTCAATGTCCTGAAGAAATAAGAACAAATCCAGCAAAGACCTGACGCAGGAGTTGAGAGATGCATCAGTTCATATATTGTTGGCTAGAAATCCTCTCCAAGGAAACATGGCGGTCAGGAAGCCATTTTTAAGGAAAGGAAACCAGGAGAAAGGCTGAGGTGTGCTGCTTGACACGAGACTGGAAAGCAACAGGTCTGATGAAGGGATGGGTCCTCTCCAGAGACCAGAACTAAACATTATGTAATCAGTGTGGGATCATCTGAGCAGAGAACAGAGCAAAAGGCATCCAAAGAAAAGGCTGGAGAACTATTCCTGAAGACGACTTAAAGAAATGTTATCTGAGAGGGTTCAGGTTGTGGAGAATAAAAAGCTGCTCAAACTAAACATTAACTTCCAGGTTGATTTGTTTGCCCAAACTCTGGTTTTGCTGCTTTTTTGTTCATGTCTCTGTAAAACACTGTTCCAGTTTTCTGTTTTTGTGGAAATGAGTACCCAGATTCTCAGCTGTCCAAAATACTAAATATTTATCTTCATCTCATCAAAACGTATTTTAACTTAATTTTACTTCATATGCTAAACTTTATATTGTACATTGCAGCATACTGACAACTGAGACCATTGACCAATTTGCTTTTGAAAATCACTTCAAATCTTTTTCCATCCGTCATATTTTCAGTGTCTGATTATGTTCCTATGAGAACAGGCCGGTGCGATTTCCCTGCTGTCTAAATCCAGCTTTTTACCTTTTTATGAAGAAAAAAAGAGAAAAAAATTAACTAATGTCCCAATCTGTTGTCATGGTTTCCTCTTCAGTGACAAAATGTTTCCTGCTCTGGGATTCGGAGCCCAACTCCCACCCGACTGGAAGGTATTTGTGTGTGTCAGTGTGATCCTGTTGTGTATTTGTGTGCTACACACAGTCATGTGTGTCAGAGGGAAGGGTGGGATTTCATGTGCGAACCCACAGTTAGAACAAACCGGTACTGTACAGATATTCCACACACATGGATAAAAACCGTAGCTATATACATGCATATTCAGATGATTACGCAACTGTCAACCCATCTGTGTTGCCATGGCGCTGAGCTGATGAAAAGGACAAAGAAGCGGTACACAGAGAGGTGGTGGGAGGGGGAAGTGTAGGAGAAATGGACAGTTTTTCTTAATATCTAACAGATTAATGAAGGATCAGTGCTAAATTTGTTTATTTTTTCATGCAGGTGTCGCATGAATTTGCCATCAACTTCAACCCCACCAACCCCTTCTGTTCAGGTGAGTTGTTGTGGATGTAACCAGTGACCCAGCCGTTTCAGGCCCACAGTTCTGGACCATTTGTTGTTTAAACAGTGCTCTCTGTTTCATTGCTTCTTTTCTCATCAG
>JBBBVT010000010.1:5927875-5944833 GCA_037177035.1 Craterocephalus eyresii
ATTTATAAAGTACTGCAGACCAATACTCAAAAGTACAAGTATTCAGTGAAATGAGTTGCTTGAGTAGAAGTTGAAGTTTTCTTGAAGTGTCATACTTATATAGAAGTACTAAAGTATTCAGCATTTTTGTACTAAAGTATTGCAAGTAGTTTATATTAAAGTGTTCTACTCAATAGTACAAGTAAAAGTAGAAATAGCCCTAATGTGTTGCGTAGCTTTTTAGACAAAAGTCAACTTTGAATATATTGATTATGTTTAGCTTGACAGACGTTCAACGTTTCTCTGGCTGCAGCATCTGTGCAGGGACCCGAACATAAACACCATCACGCGTGTTAATAAGCGATGCAGAAAAAACGGTTCACATGGGAAATGAAATTCTTATTTAAGCAGATTGTAAATCAATCTTAAATGTACAAGAATTATTTGAAAGGACTTCGAAAAATGTTTGACTTTCAAAACTACTGATAAGTGACAAATGAATGTTAAAGTTTGAAAGTTAGGTAAAGATAAATGTCACCTCTTTGTTAACAGATTGCCCCTATGTGGTTTCAGTTTTTAAATTTACCTTAAAACGTTTCTTTTTTATTCAACAACCAGTTTTCTTTCAACTATTTAAGCTGTTTTTTGTTCATAGAGGAACATAGTTAATCCTAGAATTAGTTGCTTTTGATACTAGATCAGGACTTTTACCTCAGACAGATGACTTTTCATGGCTTTGTTAATATTCTGGAGGCTGAATTGGTGCTTTGTTGTTTTAAACTTGATCAGATTTGGTAAGACTCTCGGAACGAGGAGTTTCTGATCCAGCAAGCGCTCTTTAGCAGGAGGAAAACCTGCAGCGCCGCATGCACAGCTGCAGCGTTCATATGCCTCCAACACAACAGCTGCTCACTCGCCACCACATGGTCAGAGTGTGAACTGCAATCTGTCAAAGCCACGGTGTCACATGTTCTGGTTCTTTTTAAAAAAACAGATGATGACAGAAAATATTAATGTCTCCCCTGGTAACTAGTAACAATACAGCACATTAGAAATGTATCGGAGTAAAAGTATCTCATTTATCACAAATATCTAGCGGAGTAAAAGCGGAAGTAGTAGAAAAAAATACTTCAATAAACTCCAGATACCATATTATACTACTTAAATACAGTAGTGAAGTAATTCTAATTTGTTACTAAACCTCTTTGGATGGTGGTGTGTTTTCCTTCAGGCCCAGAGGAAAGCCGATGCCCTGCGCCAGTCTCTGTCCGCACTGGGAGACAAAGTCAAGCAGCAGATGTCGCCGAACAAAGACGTACAGAAAGAGATCGCAGATATGACGGAGGTAAGTCTCATTCCTGTGCTGGAAAGGCTTCAGAGCTGCTCCGCGGTGCCGCGCCAACATCTCCGTCCTCTCTGCAGTCCATCGGCACCGCGCTGATCTCTCAGTGGCAGAAAGACGAGATGAGGGAAACCTTAAAGAGCCTGAAGAAAACCATGGACGACCTGGACCGGAGCTACAAGGCCGACATCCAGAAGAGAGTCCTGGAGAAGACGAAGGACGTGATCGAGAAGAACCCCAACCAGCCGCTGCTCATAATGGAGATGGAGACGGGAGCCTCAGCAAAGGTAAAAGCCCTGAGAGATCTGAACCAGCTGGCCATGTTCTCCTCCCCTCATGTTTCTGACTGAAGGGACTGATTATCAAATCAAACTTTATTTCTATAGCACCTTTCATACATGAAGTCTCTCAAAGTGCTTTACATCATAGGAACAAATGTAATGAGATAAAAACAAGTTCAAAACAAAGGTCATTAGGTCACACATTTATCATCATATACAAAACACACACACTCACAACATAAAATCATCAAATCATTCCTCTTTTTATAAAAATAAACAATTAAAATAAACAATTATGTAAGACATCATTCAAGTATATAAAAGATCCCTTATCTATTAGTTCTTTTCTTGTTTTCTTTGGTTTCAGCTTCCTCGTGCTGCACTTTGCTGGCTACGGTTACATGGTGTTATTTACTTATTCTGAATTATATAATCGGCTCGGTTTCTTGCTATTTATTGTGTTCAGACACACCTGGATTAATCAGGTCATCCAATAATGAAAGACAGGAAACAAAGGACCTCACATAAGTTGAGGAAATGGTGGACCTGTGCACAGAGCCCATTCAGAATTGAAATCTTGAGCCTGTTTGCTTCGAACAACAATTGGAATTAACTCAAAGCGCTATAAAGGTTAACATGATAGTTATTATTTAAGTCTGAAATAAAAGTGTAATTAAAAGCTGCTTACTTGGAAATTAAATTTATTTCAGAATGATCATTTTCATTTGGAATTACGTGTTTTGTATTTTTCATCTCTTTAAATCAGAATTAACTTTAAATCTGTAATAAAACCAACATGTAAACGTGGCCACGGTGGACATGTCTCTCCCTGCTGCTGTAACCATGATGTGCCGTCTGATTGGGCGCTTCCGCCCAGAATCTGATGTTTCAGCAGCGTCAGACAGACAGTCTGCAGCAAACTGACTGCTCATTGGATCATTGGAAGACAGAGTCGATGCTAACGGCCGCTGATGTTATCAGAATGAGACAGGCTTTATTAATCCCAGGCTGGGAGATTTCAGCACTGAAGCAGCTACAGAATGACAGAGAAAAACAGTGAAATTAAATTATGATGTAATAATACCAAAAACAGAACAGACTGATAGAAATTTGATTGATATAAAAGGAAAAATATGGTGAAGATGACGCTGGGCTAGACAGCAGCGCTCCGTCGGACTGATTAATGCTTCTTTCCTTAAATGTGAAATTAATTAATTGCTTCCGATTTGAAAAGTGAACTGGTTCCAGTAACCGTCCCTAAACTGGAACAAGGACGGGTTTGAAAAGGAATTAATTGAAGAAATAAATAAAACCAACAACAAACGATGGCACACTTGCGCACAGAAGGCATGTTGTTAATTCCAGGGAGATGTAAATGAGATCAGATTAAATATCTGATGTTTGCACTGCAACAACAGAATCTGCAGCATACATGATGACAGCATGCAAACTAGCAAATCCCGTTCACACTACTTTTCCCGGCCCAAGCTCCAACCAGTGACCACCGAGCTGCCTGCAGCTGCATGTCACTGGTGGAAAATGTATGAGAAAAAGATATGAAATAAGAATAAATTAAATGCAAATTAAATAAGACAGAATAGAATTAAGTAGACATAAATAATTGGACTTGGTGGAAACGGCTGTTGTAGGAAAAAAAAGTAAAATGTAATATTACACGTTAACGGACGTAGGGGATGCTGGCATCCAGCCATCTTCACCTAAACATCGCTGTGTTTTATCCATGAAATAAATTAAACGCATGAACCTTCAAACCAGGTGACCCATAGATTTCTGATGAGTTGAACAGAAGCTTGGTGGGAGGTTCCCACTGTCGCCATCTTGGCACGAGTGCCCTGACTCCCAGAAAACCCAAAGATGGCCGACAAGGAGGCTCTGAGAGGGAGCTGTGAGCATGGGGAGCGATGATTGACAGCCATCAAACTCTGAGCTACGAGCTAACAAAGCTAAAAGGAGCATACTCGCCGGCTAAAAATCGCGATTGTGCTACTCTTGGCCTCATTTCCCCAGATGTCCGTCACCTGTCAATCAAAAGGACATGCCCCTAATGAGGAATTTTAGGATTAAAAAACATCTAAATGAATGAGTCAGAATGTTTCCCTCCCCCCACAGTTGTCATGTAGGTAAAGCTGAGCTTTAAAAACTAAAATGGTTTTTGAACCAGGCTGTAAACATGTTTCATTCTGCTGTAAAGTTGCTCTTTTTAACATGGGAGTCTTTGGGGAATTGCTCCGTTTTGCAGCAGCTCCTAGTGGAGGAGGGGGGAACTGCAGTTTTTTGCACTTCAGCATAAGCTTCATGTTTCTGCTTGGTTTTATCAGACCTCCGCTGCTCTCTGTAGCTGATAGAAACCTGCTTTAATTCTGCAGTTTCACACATTTATCGGCTCGTCTCATTATTTCATAAAAAGAGGACCAAACCAGGCGTGACCCTGATCTCATCTTTCTACGCGTCCTCCCTTCTCCCCCGTCCTATTTTCCCTCCGTAACCTTCTTTCCCTCCATCTCCCAGGCTCTGAACGAATCTCTGAAGCTGCTGAAGTCTCAGTCCCCTCAGACCGCCGCCATGCTCTTCACCGTCGACCCCGACGCCGGGAAGATCACCTGCCTCTGCCAAGTCCCTCAGGTATCGTCCGCTCGCTCGCTCTCATGCTTTTCACCTCCATCTGGGCGCCGCCAGTCTGACTCCCACCTCCTCTCCCCTGCAGGACGTGGCCAACCGCGGCCTGAAAGCCAGCGAGTGGGTTCAGGAGCTCTGCCCCCTGCTGGACGGCAAAGGAGGCGGCAAAGACATGTCGGCCCAGGCCACCGGCAAGAACACGCTCTGCCTGCAGGAGGCGCTACAGATGGCCAACGAGTTCGCTCGGATCAAGCTGGGAGAGAACTGAGAGGAGAGGGGAGGAGGCGAGGCTCATTTCATGGAGTCCCGCCGTGATTTCCTCTCGTCCTTACCCCTCGTAGGTCAGAAACCTAACACAAGTCTGGTTTTCCCACTCAGCCAGCAGCAAATGAGCCACTCATGTATCGGGACTTCCCTCTGAAATCCTTCCAGGCACTTTTAACGGAGTGAGGATGAAGGAAAATACCAGAAAATGTTTTTTTTTTGTGCATCATTGCATGTCCATCCGCAGAGACGTGGGGAAGTATTTTGCTTTAGCCTCCTCATCCTGCTGTACAGCTCAGATTAAATAACCAATCTATAAACCTGCAGGTTCCTCTGAGAACGGGGGACTTAATGAACCATATCCTGCCTCCGAGCTCCTGTTTCATCCCACCCTAACCCCCCCCGTACCCCAGAGGCACTTTGTCTTTCTTTTGGCTGCTTGCACCACTTGAGGAGGAGGAGGGGTAATTCAGGTAGCTGGGAAACAGCTGAGTTTAAACTCTGTGGCGTTCGCTGGCTCCGGGGTTTCTGTCAGATCTCTGAACATCGGCGCCGTCCATCAGTGGAAGCCAAAGCCAGCTTTTACCGGTCGGAATGGAGGTGTTAGTGCTGTAGCTGTATCATAAGTCTCTAAAACACCCAGCCATTATCTGACACGTTCATTCAGTAGATTAATGATTGGTTAACCGTGTAAACTGATCACGAGTGTGTTCAGTAACCGATGTGTGCGTCTCCATGTTGCTGACATTTAATATTGATCGAATGCAGAGCGTCTTATCATTGTAGCTGTTCCTTGTTGATGGAATAAAAACGATTGGTAAATGCCACGCGTCTCTTGTCCTTTTGTAAATGTGAGATGACAGAGATAGATTACAGGTTAGTGTTTACGGAGCGATTCGTCCTCGGATGGGGGCTCCACCGGTTCACCGGGATCATCCTGAGGGGATCAGAGCGTAAGTGAGCCCTGCAGGACTAGGTGGGGAACCAGGTCGGAGGGGATATCTGGGACCTCAGGTGCCAGATTTATGTAGGAAACAGAAGTCTTTACAACTTCCATTAGGAGCCCAGTTAGAATAAATAGATGGGTAAGAATTCAAAGGTGGTTCCTGTCAGTCCGTCCTACTGATGAACGGTCGGCGATCCGAGTTCTTCCATACAGGCTGTGGCAATATGTTCCTGTTTTCCTGCACTAACTACCGGTACTCACTTTATTCTATAATATGGTTCACTGTTTATTTATACTCACTTGATCTGATTCAACTGTTGTTAACAGATATCTAATCAGCCAATCATGTGGCAGCAACTCCATGCATGTAGAAGTGGTGGAGAAGAGCTGGGGAAGTTTCTGTCCTGGTAGAGACAGAAACTGGAAGGCAGAGTTTTATTTTAATTTAAATAGTGGTGGCGTAGTGGGGTTTTTTTGTGTGTGTGATGATGAATGTGTGGAAAGTGAAAAAACATGATCATGTGTTGGTTTTTTTGGGTTTTTATACTTTTATACATTTGTTTTTACGATATAAAAAGCACTTTGTGACGCATAATGTATGAAAAGTGCTGTACGAATATTTTGGTTAGATTTGAAACTGGGGAAGAACGGAGATTTATGGTTGTTGGTCTGAGTTTTTACTGGGATTTTCACCCAATCGTCTCGAGTTTCCAGAGAATGGTCTGAAGAAGAGAAAAGGGAAGTGCAGTAAGCCCCAGTTCCAACTAAGGTATGCAGAGTAGCATCTCTGAACACACAGCTTGATGGGCTCCAGCAGCAGCAGAACACACTGGGTGTCCCTGCTGTCAGCTAACAACAGGAAACCGAGGCTACAATTCACACAGACTCACAGTCCCAGCATGGCCTGGTTTAAGCAGCACAGCCTATCTGCTGCTGCTGCTGACCATGTCCATCCCTTTCTGAGCCCAGTGGAGCATCTTCTGATGCTGCTTCCAGCAGCATGATGCTCCATGTCTCACAGATCAGATCAGTGAGTTCACCACCAGTGTTTTATTTAATGTTCAGTGAAATGAGGTTTGCAAATCTTGAGCAAACTTAAGATTTCAATTCTGAATGGGCTCTGTGCACAGGTCCACCATTTCCTCAACTTATGTGAGGTCCTTTGTTTCCTGTCTTTCATTATTGGATGACCTGATTAATCCAGGTGTGTCTGAACACAATAAATGGCAAGAAACCGAGCCGATTATATAATTCAGAATAATAAATCGGAATTAACAAACAGCATGTAACCGTAGCCAGCAAAGTGCAGCATGTGGAAGCTGAAACCAAAGAAAACAAAAAAAAACTAATAAGGGATAATTGTCATCTTTAGAAAAGAGAGTTTAAATTCAAGTAAAGGCCTATTTGGCTGAGACTTTAGGTTTCCCAGTCCAGATTTAAGCTTTTTCCACAGGATTTAATCCTCCCTGTTAAGTTTTTAGTGACGTTTTTATTTCATTTTCATCTCACCTTGAACAGTGTGATTGCCGCACATTCAGCTGAAATTCTGGGGGAATCTAAAAATATTCGACTTTCAGGTTACAGCCCATCTTTCCATAAGGTTTACATTTATTTAAATTGGCTTGTGTTGTATATTTATTCATCTGTTTAGTTTAACACATCTTCCATAGGACAAAGGTGATCCACTGTTTCCCTCGGGTTGTCGCAAGCGTCCACGTACTCACCTAAGTGATTCGCTTTTTCTTTTGTGGTGGTTGTCCTCTTTCGGGGTTATACAGTTTTTGGCAGTAACTATTTTTGACCACCCATGTGCATGCACTAACGTGTGTGTGTGTGTGTGCACATGGCCTACAAAGTCACAATGCACACCTGAAAATAAGGCCCCAGTTTGAACCCTGACCCTGCCATATTTCTGTGTAGGCTTGGGGGATTACTGGGGGTGTAAATCACCAGTCTGATTATTATAAAATATATCGATTTTAATAGATTACAATTCGATTTTTGCCAATATGGCAAATCAGTCATGATAAAATTTGGATTGGGTTTATAATCCATCTGTCTTTGACACGTTCATGTCAAAATAAAAAAGCAACTAGAATATAAAAAAACATTTAATGAACTTGTATTTCTAGATGAATTCATTTAATTAAAAAAATCGATTCAAAGAGACTAGTGGTGAAGAGAAATTAAACATTTTCTAAATAAAAGTATGCTTGATAATTGGCTTTTCACTTATGGATATCGATGATGTAGTCCATTTGATCCATTATATCAACAGACAGATGTTTGTTGCACCCCTTTTAGTTTCCTCCTATGCTTGTTTCCACTGGGGTGTCCCTCAGGGCTCCGTGTTGGTCCCTTACTGTTTCCTTGCTCCCACTTTGATCTATCTTTAGGAAGCGCGCTGGTTTTCTGCTGTTATCTTTCATTGAGACAGGATGACTCCTTTTCAGTGGAAACGTCATGATGTCCATGACTGTTTAAAATCCAGTGATAACACAGAGATGATGGTTTTTGGCTGCTCCTTTGGTTTAATATATTAAGCCAACTATTCCAAACCCGAGGGTCACAGTGGAGGCCGATCTCATCTTTGACAAGCAGATCAAAGAAGTTCCCAAACCAGGTTCATTCCAGCTAATTCTGCTGGATGCCTCTCTCTAATGGGGTCAGGAAAGTAAGAATACATTTCCTCTAGTTTAGCCTCCCTCTAGTTCACGATGCAAATTAGCTGGTTAGCTATAGTCCGACATATTCACATCTGTTCCTACAGATGTCCATTAATATGTACTGTCCCTATCAAATAAACAAAACTTTAAAATTCTTTTATTTTCTCAAACCCTGCATGGTCTTGCTCCAAACTTGAGTTTCTGCAGCCTTATTCACCCCCTCAATCCCTCAGGTCAGCTGATCAGCTGCTCCAAGCAAAGTTCACCTAAACTGTGTAATGACCGGTCCATAAGATGGACCCTGCTGTCAGATTTTATACCCGCCGTTTAAATAAACTCAGTGTAAGAAGTTGATCTTATTTGTTTAATTCCGTTTTACTTTGTGATGTAGAGCTATTTTTAATGGGTTTTAAATTTTTTACTTATGTCATGTCTGCTTGTATAACTATTTGTGGCTTTTACTTTAATGGGGCTTCATCTCAGTAGTTTATCTTCAGCTAAATGAATTCTGTCTAAGCTGATCTGAGATCTGTCAGGAATCCCAGCATGACTCATTTCCTTGGATGTTAAACCTTTAATTTTATTTCCTCTGCCATTTAAATCAATGATGCTCAACAAACATTTGCGATGTGACAAACTGAGAATGTCATCTTTATTTCTGCTGCAGAGTTTGAAAGGATCAATGAGTAATGGAGGAGTCATGTGTTACAGTATTTGTCAAGTGGATTAATCCCAGCATGGCACTCTCTGAGTTTGATTTAAATCCTGGGCTGCTTCTGTGTGTGTGTACGTTTAGTTTTATCTCTTAGAATATTTAACATTTGCTCTACTAAATATAGATAATATATTTCAGTACAAAGAGGGGGAGTAGGGGAAAGAGAGAGGGACGGTGGATTAGTTTACGCTTTAAAACTAGATGACCGTATAAGAGATGTGCATTTTATAATAACACATAAATGTGTGAAACCTTTTAAAAATATCTAGATTAGAGGAAATAACCATCTTACAGGATAAAATACCAGATTTGTAAAAGACATTGAATGATGTTTATTCATCAATGATTCTGTGTGACATCACTGTCAAAGACTCGATGCTTTGGTTGATCAAAGAAAAAGACAATTACTTTATCACAAGCTTGTTATCAGTGTTCATTCAGCCTGTTAGCTGTGGTTTTATTATTATTTTTCCATCCTCTTCATAAAATGACAGAGGTTGTTTACCCTGGTGATCAGAAGCTGCTGAGGCGACGGCGTGACCACCTGCAGCCAGATGTGCGGCTGGTTTCAGCTCAGGTTGCTGCTATAATTTAAGTCATTTTACCCTCCTCTTTTTAACAACACGGGCAATGTTGCGTTTTATAGAGCTGTCTAGCATCTCCAAATTATTTACATGTTTAAGCCGCATGCAATCAAATCAAACTTCATTTGACCTAAACAGGGTCTGCAACCTTTACAGTTCAAGAGCCTTTGTTTCCTTAAGCCGATAAATAAAACCAATTTAGAGCTGCAACGGTCACATGACCTTTCTGAAAAAGGGCAAGTCATCATTTTTTAGGAGTATCTACAATAAGAATTCTTTGAAGAAAACCAGAAAAGAAAACATCAAAATGTCAGTAATTCTGTCTCTTTAAACACATATTTACACACTTTCTTCCCTTTCCATGTTTTTATGCGCCTGGCAACATCCTGAAGCACATTCTGTGCAGCATTCACTTGTAGTTGGACATTTGAAGCTTACCAAGTAAAGATTAGTTTACACTATTTGTAAGGAGGCAGTTGTCTATAGTTGGTGTCCGACTTTGGGAGGAGGCAGTCGGTTTTTTAGAACAAGTTTATTTGACTCCAACAGTAGCCTATTTTATTTTTATTTATTATTTAAGTATATTTACACTCAACTGCACTTTACTGCCTTTTTATCTTGTTTTGTTTTCTGTTTTGTTTATTTGAACTTCTTATCTTGAGACTGCTGCTGCTAAATAATGAAGATGTAAAACAAATTTTGTTGTATTCATACAATGACAATGAAGCTTCTCAATCTTAAATAGTAGTTTTCACAGCTTGTTGAAATGGTTTCCATGATAATCCAGTCACTTCAGACAGTTTCAAGAAGCATTTATTTGTACAATAGCACAAGATACAAAGAGTCACATGTCATACAGATGTTTGTGGTAAATACGCACACGGCCTGTTTCCAGAAGCTACCGAAGGAGACGATGTAGGCGGCACGAGACGGCGACGACGGTACCACCCACGTGGGAAGTTTAACTCGCTAAATTATCCATTTCTGGGTTAGGTACGTTTGCTGGTCTCACATATTCACCAAGCAGCTTTGTTCCTACTCGACAAGTCTACCGTTGCATCCCAGTCACTCTGGAGCAAACGGACAGGATGATGTAACGGAGGTATGAGTGTTGCCGTCTGATATGGGCGACGGGTTCTAGTTCAGATTTTAAGGCCTGAAGTGATGGAGCAACCGCGGAGATTTCAAGTTGCAACGGTGGAGATTTTGATTTGAGTTGCTGGAAGCTGATTCAGAGGCTAGACTTTCACAGATTCCTAACGCTTTTCTAACACACCATAAGACTACTTGTTCCCATGGCAACATGAGGTCTAATCTTTTCATCAGACAGGTGCTTCCAGCCTGTCATTTGAGCGGACATGCAACATGTGAGCCGGGCTTTTTGCTCTGCATGCAGGAGACTCTGGTCCACATCTGGTGTTTAAAGCCTGAGCGTGAACTCGGGGGATGAATGAGGGATTGTGGCTGAAACGCTACATAACTCGGCGCGCAATGAGCCAGACAAAAAGGAGTAAAGATAGAAGAAGCAGCACAAAGATGAATAAAGTCTGAGGGTGTTTGGGGCTCCTTTTTAGCCTGGAATTAAAAAATTAATGTGACTTTGTATGGAAATCTGTTTTTAAAGGGGGGGTTTCATGACATCAGGCACACAGAAGAGTTTTTTATAGCTCTATCAGATAAGTGTTACCTGCAGTTGCTTTGAAAATGCTGTTAATAGGAAAAGTGCTCTGCTGGGAATGAGCTTGTCAATGGTGGGGGCGGGGCTTTGCAGAATGGGAGGGGCTACGCAGTGGAAGCCATTTGGGCTCCCCTCAGTGGCTTCCACAGGGAATTCAGGGATTTCTCAAATATGCATGAACTAGGGATGCAAACAATCAGTTATTCGTCTGAGAAATTACTTGATTTAAAATAAATTAATTGCAATTAATCCCGTTTTGAGCCTGTAATTCCTCACCAGCCCACATTAGGGTGTACTTTATGGCAGAAGTCCTTGAAGCACATGCAGGAACACAAGAGAAGCTACCCTCTGAAAGACAATAGATGATACCTTATTATATTAATTAATAAATCACTTTAATTCACATTTTATTATTCATATCTTTGTTTGCATTGTTGCATTAGTGAATCTGTTGTTCCCTGCTGTTAGAATAAATCATTTTAGTAGAAAGGAACCTGTTGATTCAGAGGGAAATTCAGCTTCTCAGAACAATTACCGCTTATCAATTAATCATCAATAAGATGAAACGACTATCAATTAATGAGCTACTTCATAATTTGCATATGTAGCATGAACACATGAAAGCAGCTTGATGGCCATGTTTGGAAGGGAAATGACCTGATAAAATGATAAAAAGATTTTAAAAAAGAGTTAATTTAGCATGTTACCTCCCCTTTAAATAAAAATAGATGGCACTTCCTCCAATTTAGAAGATTTTTCTGCTTCAGATGAATCTTCTGGAGGCTAATAAAACGGCTGTTTTGGGTCAGCAGCTGAGAAAAGACCTACTTTAGGTTTGCTACACGAAGACTGAAATGTGTGTCACGCCTCTAATTTAGGTTGAAACACTAGGAGGGGTTTGCTGTGCCCTCGTCCTATGTGATCACCACGCTGTGGTCTCCAGCTGGTGGACATGGACGAGCCTGATACCAGCTCGCCGCGGTGGGAGCACAGACAGACTAAACATAAGGAAAGAGGTATTCTGCTGCCAGAGGGGCGAAGAAATGTCAGCAGGAAAGGAATTAGGGTTCATAATGAAGCCTGAGGGGAGCAAGCGGCCGGCTAAGATCTCAACTTTTTATTTTTTTCATGAGTTTTCATCACTGCGTGTTTTCCCAGCAGTCCCAGCAGGCGATCATCGGTTTCCATCCTCTCCTCCAGCCCGGTCATCTTTTAAAAACATCTGTTTACAAAGCAGTAAGAAGTGTAGAGCAGAAGGCAGAGTGTGTGTGTAATATGTGTGTGTGTGTGTTTGAATTTAGCTCAGAAGGCACAGCTCTTAGCCGGATGATGTGTGTGAGAAAATAAAGCGTAGCAGGTGTGTATCGCCAATGGCGCGGTGGCAGGACAAGGCACAAAAGTGTGTAACTGTGTTTGAGGGGCAAAGATAGACGACACGTCCAGAAACAGCTGTTTGAGTCCAGCTCAACGCCACGGCTTCCTGTTTAAGCTGCCGAAATGACATGCGGAGTCACAGAGGTCAGCTCCTCGCCTGGCCTGCAGGGGGCAGTGTGGCACCCCAGCCCTCGCTCAGATTCACCTGCTCCCTCACACGGGTGACTTATTAAACATGAGAGGATGTGCAGCAGCAGCTGGTGGTCTCATTCTCCCACCTTCATGATGGAAAGAGACATTTTTAGTTTTTTGTTCATAAAGTCACTTTAAACAGCAGCAGATGTTTGTTCTGTACTTTTTAAATTAACAGAAACACCGCTGCAAATGTTTTCTGAGCAGATAATTTAGTTTTTTGCTCATTTCTAGTTTTCCCTCATTAAACACATCAAAAAGATCCCGGTGGAGTTTGTCTTCACCATTTCACAGGCGGTCAGGAATAATTAAATCCTTTTTCTTACATGAAGGGGCTTGTTATTCTGCTGCTAACTCGCATGTAGGAGGACCTGAGCAGGACTTTCTGGCTTGTTTTTATGTTCCCACGTTTTAGTTTCTAAAGAATTACATTTTCTTAAGTTGTGAATCTGTTTATTAAAGAAATCCAAACTATTGAACACAGGAAAATAATCAAACAGCCATTTAGGTTTTAAACCTACTCACTAATGTTGAAAAATGGCTAAAATATATTACTGGGGACGAATGTGTCGTAATGTTTTGCTATTAGAGATCCAGTTAATGGGATCATATTTAAATGATCATTTCCAACTCTAAGCTTGTCTCTAATTTCCAGGGGACAGAGTGATACAGTTGAACTCCTTGCAGTTGAACTATTAATGTACTTATTAAGGTGACTTACAGTATTATAAGAGGGTGACAAATTATAAAGATCCATTTTCACGTTTTAGAAAAGTATATAAAATCCCTTAAAAAAAAGAAAAGGAATTAAATAATTTTTTCTTAGCAGAACTGTGAAGTCAATTTGGCACGCCCCAATTAAAACGTCTTTGAATATTATTACTATTGATGGTAATTAATTACTATTATTAATAGTAATAATAATAGATTATGCTAATAATTATTAACAAATTATTATCATAATCTGGATTTTTTTTTAATGCATTAGGATAATTTTCACAGCGTCCCCAGGAGAAGAATGAAGTATATAACATTTCTAAGTTTCCATTTTGAACCCTGGATGATTTAAAGCGAGCGTAAATCTGATGCAGGCTCGCTTTAAAAGTCGCTAACTTGATGAATGATTCCCATGAAGGCTTGATATTTGGGATATCTCCATCTTTAGAGGCTCTTGTTCACCAGGGGAAAGGAGGCGGGCGTATAGTTGCTCTGCGCTGACACGCTGCTGCAAACTCCACCGGGAACTTTTCCTACTTCATGTTTTTTATCTAAACATGAAGATTTGGACGTAATTTAATCTGAGCCCAAGTTTTCAGCTTTAAGTGATCATGATTTAACTTTAGGGTCTGACGTACATCAGGCTGGTAAGCTGTGAAAAGATATTTTACTGTGTCCTAACACCGCCCACGTGTTCCTCCCCTGCTTTCCAGATGTGCTCAGGATCTCTGAGCACTTGTCTTTATCAGCCACCAGCTGCTTCTTCACCAACACATCTGTCACGTTTGGACTCTTTGTCTCGTTTCCTTCTCAGGTTCCTGCTTTTCTCTGAACTGAGTTTGTATTTTCCTTCTGGCTGTAAAAGCTGAGGACGGAGCTGCCGATGGGTAGCGTGTGATGACAGAAAGCATCGGTGCGCGGTGATGAGGAGGGCAAAGCCAGTCTGAGAAACCGGCTGCAGAGGGAAAGTCTACGGCGTCTGCTGGCTCCGCCTCCTCCAGACCTTACTGAAGTTTTAATTGGCTGATCAGGGACCTTTTCAGCCTCATCAGAGGCTCACGCAGTCTCATCCACACGTCTCTCTCCGAGCCTGGATGCGAGGCGAGGCTGCAGCAGGTTGCGGTTGCCATGGCGTCTAGCAGCCTCAGAGCGGCTGAAAGTCTATATTGTGTTTCTGAGAATCTAAGAGGAGCTGTAAGGGGTCGGGGGGCATAGTCATCACATACTGTCTCTGTCTCTAAGCGAGCGTTTGACACGCCGTGCAGACCTCGTAGAAATGGTGATATGCAGGGCTTCACATCTCTCAGCATTCAGAGGTTAAACTGTCCCGACGTCCTGCACGAGTCACGCACTTCGTGGTCAGAGGGCGGCTGTCCGGGCTGAAGCTGAACTGAACTCCAGGGGGAACGTTGACTGAAAGCTCGGTCTCCGTCCGTCAGGCTCCACCTCAGCTGGGAATAGTAAAGGTGAGCATGGTTTGGCCGGTGGAGCGGAGATCTAGCAGGATGCTCATTTCCCGGGGAACACGGTGATTTTTCCCGCCTTGGCAAGCTGCTGAATGATCTGGGCTTCGAAGTCGGCGTCGTGGACGCCCGTCTTCCTGAACTCTCCGGAGTAGCGGTTCTGCTCCCAGTAGTGGTGCCAGTTTCCCCGGCTGTCCGCCCCGAAGCCGAACACGTTGACCTGGAAGGGAGAGGCAGCGTTAGCCGAACAGCCGGAGGTGCGCTCAGGTGGCAGGAGGATTTAACGAACCTCGTCGCAGACGTGCAGAGCGAAGAAAAGCACCAGCATGCCGGTGGAGGGGTAGCGTCCATGATGCCGCGTCCAGTGGTCGTGGATGTATTTAAAGAAGGCCGGGTTGAAGATCTGCACCTGAGAGTGGAGAGAGGAAAACACTGCTGACACTTTCCATTATTCACATGAGAGAGAGAGAGAGAGAGAGAGAGAGAGAGAGAGAGAGAGAGAGAGAACACGCTGCAGTTTTATTTTATAGGACGAACAAATCCGACTGTAGGAAAAATTTCTGGAATCTAATAATCGGAAGAACCGGATCTGATACGTTGCATGCACCTCTGAAACAGAGGCCCACATTTCCTGTCCTTTCTTTCAGATTATGTACCGTACGCGGTGACGCAAGTCCGTTTAAAAAAAACATGAAGTCTTAGTTTGGAACACAGTGGATCTTAGTGTTAGATTGTGGCTGTTTTATTAGCTGCTAAACAGACTAGAGATGAATGTTTTACTCCATTTATACTCAGATTTCTGGCTACCAAACACTTTTTTCCCCCTGTGTGTTCCAATCACACAGATGAGATTTCCATTATTTTTTTAAAATTTGGAATTAATTATTCTGAATTAAATAATATGGAAGTAAAATATTTAGTATTACATGAGGATAATTTTTCAATTAAAATCTTTAATTTTTCTCTATTTTTTCTTGATTCTGCTTTAAAGTTGGGTGTTGGAAAGGTTCTCATTGGACAGGGGGCGGAAAGTGATTCCACAGGAAGTTTACAAACTCCACTTCCTGCTATTTTGACTAAAATATTGCTGATAAGCCAGTGATAGTTGGAACAGAAAGTTGTGCTCAGCTGTTGGTCCGGGGTGAGACACATGAGGGCATGACTTACATTACTCCAACATTTCCAACTCTACCTCTATAGATGATAGAGGAATTACTAAAAACTAAAAGTGGAATAAACCACCAACTTCAGAATTAAGTTAATTCAGATTTATGTGTTTACACGCTCCTTTCTCATCTCTGTAAAGTGGATTGAACTTTTATACCAAATTAAAGGGGAATTAATACCCTCCTGTAAACCTGGCCGTTAAAAAGGTTGAAACAATGCAGTTTTTTTGCATTTCTATAAACAATTAAATTTGGACCAACATTAAGAAAGACATCAGTTCTGAGGAAAAATGTGAATGTGTTAACTGGATTTCTCAATGTTCAACTGAAGATGTTTAATAGTTCCAGGTGTAAGTCACTTTGGAGAAAAGCGTCTGCATGACCGTAGAGTTTAAGAGAAAAAATCCAAACCAGAAAGCTTTTTAAGCTTTCATGTCGACATTCCTGCAGTATTTATTAGAAAAGAGGCAATAAAAGCTGCAGCGTCTCCGAGGATTCAAACAGAACAAAAGATTCATCAAGTTAAATTTTCAAACTTCCTGAATTTATCAGCACTGTGAAACTTCTGATCCAACAGTTTAAAATTAATTTATAAATCCATCCTCGGCCCTGTGATGATGTAAAGTCCCACCAAAAGGGCTTTTAGCTGCTTAGAGGCATGAATCTTAAAAACAAGTCAGTCCCCAAAGGCCAGGCGGAGGTATTCCCACCATCTTCACGTGGCAGAGATTAGTTTAAGTTTTATTTATTTTTCGGGATTAAAGCAGAGCGGGAGCTTAGCTAACACAAAGGGAAGCTTTGTAATCCTCATCAACAATGAGGGTGCTAGAATCACAGCCAAGCAGGGTCACTGCCTCTGCTCATGTGTTTTTTGTTTGGTTTTTTTTTGGGGGGGGGGGGGGGGGGGGGGGGGGGGGGGGGGGGGGGGGGGGGGGGGGGGGGGGGGGGGGGGGG
>JBBBVT010000010.1:5967296-6000376 GCA_037177035.1 Craterocephalus eyresii
GATTTTAAGGTGTAAAGCACTTTGAGATGCTTCGTGTATGAAATGTGCTATATAAATAAAGTTTGATTTGATTTGATGTATTAAGTTATTTTGCTGTTATTTTAACATTAAACAGTTTAAATCATTTATACACAAATTTTGGATAATTGTAGGAACGAGGACTGTTTCTATATTTCACCCAGATGGCAATGCTAACTATCGGTGGTTATTTTTGCCGTTTTTCAGCGAAGAACGGTAAAGAGAACTGGACTGACTTGTAATAAAAATGGAAAAGGCATTGGGATTTTATAAATGCTCACTTCCAAGTAGGACACAGAGTTGAATCGTAAAAGGGCTAGTAGAAACTTCTGGGCGGCTAGCTTTAGGTTTATGTTACATTTAAAATAAAACACTTCAACTTTATTTTATTTTGTTTACTATCACACTTTACAATCACATGCACAGCTGAGTGGATGTTATAAGATCAGGATGCTGGTGCACAGGACAGAAAATGTGAATCCAAGTATGTGTGGATTATTTGGAGCTGATTTGAGTCTCGGAGAGAGTAAATGCAGGAATTATTTGAGCTGCAGTTGTGATATGTGGGTACAACCTGTGTATTTTTTACAAGCTCCAGCCTGATTAAAGGTAAGCGGAATGAGAAGAGAAATTTTAAACAAAGTGATGTTTCAAACAAAATAAAAAGTGACTGGTTGCAATGAACAAAGCCGGATGCTAGAAAAAGCAAGAATGGGAGGGACTGATGACTCTCAGTCCAGAGTTTCTGCTCAAACACAAATGCCAAGCTAACCGAGAATATCCAGAGTTATACTTTGAAGATCCTACACTGTTAAAAGAGAAGAGTTAAACCAACTTACATGCACTGTTTTCAGAAATAAGTAAAATAACCTTTAGGTTATCCAGATTTAAGGTGTCCCAAATAAAATATTTATCAAAAAAGTAAGTTTTATATTAAAATTATACTTGACAAACTATAGCATGAAAAGTTTTTTAATTGTCCAAAACACATATTGTATAGTTTTTAATGAGGTTTTATCCTAGTAAGAAAAATGGAGACAAAACATGAGATGTCAGTCCACAGCTCGATTTCTGCTGGATTAAGTCAAACACCAGTGCTCAGTGGAAGTGGGTGTTACTTTCTGCACAATGCTTCACACACACACACACACACACTTGGTTCACATTAAAATTCAAACAGAGAAGAATAATCCAAAAGCGTTGTCTAAATAAAAATAAAACAAGCAGTCAAGCACAAATTTATGGAACAGTAATCAGAAAAGATTCATGCATTTCCCATGAGTCTTTGCACAAATGGTACAAAAGTATTTGAAATTAGTCTGACTCTCGAACTGAACCAACCTAACCCATTAAAGCCCAGAAAAAATTGGAAGGGTTATGTATTTTCTAGCTTTACTAATAACTGTTCATGCAGATCTGAACAGCTTCGTCTCCAGGCTCTCAAAAAAATCGGTCTAGAACAGGTGTCTCAAAATCTAGTCCCTTAAGGCCGCAGTCTGGCAGGTTTATGTTGTTCCCCTGGTCTAACACACCTGAATCTAATCTAACAGATCAAACAGCTTCTTATCCAGTTTTTCAAAATGACCCATTCATGTCAGTCAGGTGTGTTGGACCAGGGAAGCAATGAAAACCTGTCTTAAGCACTGGAGTTTCCGACCCCTGGTCTAAAACATGAACCCGGTCTTCAGTTAGTCTTACTTGAAGTGTAAAATTTAATTTTTGAGAATTTAATTAGGAAATTACAACACAGTAGCCAGGACATAATTCTGCTTGCTATAATGCCTGACAAGTAAAAAATGTAAGAAAAAATTAGAGAAAGTATTTTAGAAAGTATTTTTGAAAATCCTGAAACAAAAAAATTGCAGTATTTACGTGATTTTAATTAATTTTTTTCCCTTCCCATCCCTAAAAATACCCCTCTAAAAATTTACTTGAGTAAAAGTAAAATTGCTTATTTCGAAAAGTACTTAGAAAATTACAAATTAGCCACAAAAACTACTAAATTACAGTAACTTGAATAAATATACGGTAATTCATTACTTTCCACCTCTGTACAGTAATGTGCTGTGAGCGGGGCCCTGGTGGTTCATACAGGCAGAATTAAACCTACCCATCGTGGCTGCAGTGAAAATCCCGCCTTACCTCTAACTCATGTATGTCATGTGTGGCGGTGAGTTCAAAGGTTAAATAAGTCATGCTAAGCTGATTTAAAGAGGTAGAATCCACTTGAAGGTTTAAAGTTCGAGCGGGTGGCTAACAGCATTTCTAGGGCTGGCAGGTTTGCACGTTGTCTTGCATGTTTGGTCTAATAGTTTTATGTGGCTTTATGTGAACCGCTCAGTTGGTGGCATGCAAACAAACATGTTAAAACCTGTTAATCACTGAGCTTTAAAGGAGCTGCTAAGAAGATTTGATTTCTTTGGACGGAGTCGGGTGTGTATTTTCTCCGTTTCTAGTGTTTCTGTCCGACTTTGTGTTTACAAACAGGCAAGCGATACTAACCGTCCCATCTACACTCCTCTCAGACATCACATCTAGATGATGACATTGATGTGGAAATCCTGTGGATGAGTGTTCCACAGATTACGCTAAAGCTGATAACTTTAATGGTGTTTATGAATCAACATGCCATTCTTTTTTTTTTTATATTTTGATCTTATTTTTTATTTAATTTTTAACAAAAGGTACTTCCTGTAACCGAGTTGGACAATTTAGTTCTTCGGTATCAGATTTTAAGACTGAAAATGAAGTTTAAATGTATCGGTCTGAACATGCAACATAGATCCAATTTTCCTGCATTATCTGCTGAAGCCAGACTAATAGTGATCAAAAAAGAAAATCCGCCCTTCCATAAGAAGTAAGGGTGTACATAGAAGGTAGGTGCTGCTAATCCAATGCGCTTAATTAATTGATCACCATCAGTGGGATAAAAGCAGCTTTCTTAGTTAGTTCTGCAGCGTGCACTCAGTGCAAAGGAGGACAGACATCAGAATGATTACCAGGTCCACTTAAAGGTCAGTCTGTGTGCAAAAATATGAGAAACTGCCAAAAAGTCCATAAAAGCTACATCTCAGACTCTCCAGGCCTTAGTCAGCATTAAAATGTTAAAGTCCATGACAGCCCAGTTAGAAAAAAGACTGAACCAGTATGACAGAAACAAACCTCCAGACTCCAGAGAAAGAACATACAGCAGCTTAGCTTCAAAACCGCATCTGAACAAACCAGACACAACATCTGGAGCAACGTCCTTCTGACCAGTCCAAAGAGGACACCGCTATACGCAGCGTTTCAGCACAATCGCCTCCTAACTGTCCAGCACGGTGGAGGAGGGATGATGGTCTGGGCCTTGTCTGAAAGTTTGTCAGTTGATCAAGAACTTCACCATAAACCAAACGTGAGTCTATATGTCCAGCAGCAAAAGCTCGCCTGAAACTGTCTTATGGCCCGTTTATGCTCGACACAGAGAAACGGATACGCAGACGCACGAAAGGTTTCGTCCATCTTCTGCATCAATTACGTGCGTATTTGGTGTGTTTTCAGCTCCTTGGACGTCCGTCATTTGACACAGAAGACGGAGTAATACCACCGGAAGCCGTGGTGGCAGTGTTGAGTAAAGTGGAGCAGAAACAAACCAGGAAAGAAGAAGATTAACAGGAAGAGGAAACCCGTAGAAGAAGAATGAAGACGAGAACAAAAACATTAGAAGTTACACAAGCTCTTGAAATAAGGCTCTGCAAGTGTTCAGGGCGTGTTGGTGGTTAGAAACAACTTAATAGCAGCGCGTTTGTGCCGCCAACCGGTGTTTGAAATTAATTGCGCATGGAGCGGACGTCCCTGTTTTCATCCGTCAGGGAGCGAAAATGGGCCTTAATGCAACAGGATGATGACAGGAAAGGAGAAAATGAAAGTGTAGACATGATCTAAGTCCAGGCATCAACTGGACTCAGGCCTGGTTTACACGATAATGCTGCTGTGGCGAGAGACAGCGATGTAGAGTGGCGTCGTCCTATTCAGGAACTTCCACCTCAGGTTTATAAGACTCTGCGCCACATCGCATTGCCAAAAAACTCCACTCTGAAGCCATTTCTCAGAAGATAGGCCAGATTGTAACACAAATGTTGCGTCTTGCTCTGTCAGCATTGTTGTGTAAACGTGGCCTGAGATGCTGTGATGGGACCTTCAGAGAGCTGCAGACCTCTGCCAACCGCAGCAAAATCCCTCCAATGTCATGTGAGAGACTGTTGAAGTAAAACAGAAAACTAAAAGCTGGTTATTGCTGCAAAGGCCATCTGTAAGCTGTGCGATCATGAGCTTTTGTTAAAGTGATAATGTGTAACATTTGGCCACTAGGGGGCTAAAACTGTAACATCCCATAGGCCAAAATTCAAGTCTTTCTCTTTCTGACTTTTTGGCTAACTTTCAAATAAAAAGTAGCATGACGCTCAGCCCGCCGTGTTTTATAGCTGAAGAACAAAGTGCTGCAGGTCACATGACCCATGAGAGACGGATTGCCAAGGTGCATGTCTGGTTTCTGAAAAGGACAGTCCCTCATAACACTGGAAGGTAAACACTGAATTGACCCCAGAAATCATCCATTAATCCTCACATTATGCTGATATTTGGGTCAAAAGTTAAATTTTGGGGTAAATTACAGGTTTAGGACCCCTAGTGGCCAAAAGTTACACAGCATCCCTTTAAATAATTACACTGAGTAAAATGTCATGTTTAGAATTTTAAGGGTTTTAACTCCTTTTTAAGGCCCCGGTAGGGACTATATTTTCTTATGACATTGAAGTGGGATTACTGTAAACTGGTTTATGTCAAACAGCCTTGCAGCGCAAACCAGCAAAGGATGCACTTGTGTGAAATAAATAGGAGAAAGAAAAGAGCTGCAGTCCAGACAACAGGGCCAGTACGACTGAACAAAGACCAAATTCAGCCAAAAGAAAATGATGCACAGAACAAAAAGTGAGAAAGCCAAACTCCCAGAGGCGGAGCAGAGCTGCGGTTACTTACCACCCACCAGTAGTATACGTCGGGGGGCAGCTGGATGTTGTCGCGGGTCCAGACGGGGGAGATGTCCGGGTCGTAGTTCTCATCGAACCAATCGGAGACTCCAGGATCCCCGACGCAGCGGGGGCAGGCGCAGGTCTTCTGCAGCTGAGTGTCGGCCGTGGACAGCCGGTGGGCCCCCGCGTAGCTGGGCACCAGCTTCACCCGCCGCGACTCCTCCCACCCGGGCGGCTCCAGGTAGCTGAAGCCGACGCCCCCCCGCAGGGAGACGGACAGGAAGAGGGAGGTGAGGAAGACGAGCACCAGCGTCCCCAGGAGAAGCCAGAGTCTGCGGGAACACCTCACTTTGCCTCCTTTCTCCGCCCCGCCCCCCCCACCGCCCGCCACCCCCCCTCCGCTCATCCACGGCCGGAGCTCTGACGGCCTGGGGGCCCCCCTGGGCGGGCCCCCGCTCCAGGACCCCCAACCCCAGCCCCTGTCCCGCTGGAGCGTGGAGGACGGGATGCGGCCCCCCCATGGCCATGCCCCCACCCCCGGGCCTGCCACTGTCCCCAGCCCCCCACCACCACCGCCCCCTCCTCTGGTTCTGGTCAGGGTGACTGGGACACCCCCCCCCGTCCCACCCACCCCCTCCTCTAAATCAGAGCAGCAAACGCACGCAGACGGAGGACGATGTCACTCGCTTTGTCTCACAACCTCGTCTTTCCGAACGCCTCCACACACAGTCCCACGGCTGTATCCCTCCCTCCGCTCCGAGCAGCTTCCTCCGCCTCCTTACCCTCCTTTCATTCCTCTGTTTTTAAGTTCAGAGCCCCCTCCCCCCCTCCCTCCTCTCCTCTGGCCGGTGGATGCAGCAGCTTCCCGTTTTCTCCTCCATCCGCCGCGCTCGCCTCCTGCGCTCTGCTCTGCACTGAGGGAAGCAGGCGGATCAGTGGAGAGTGGGGGAGAGAGGGAGGGAAGACGAAGGGAGGAGCTGCGAAGGGGAGGAGGTCGGTCCTGTAGGGTGCTTCATCATGGCTGTAGTCATCCTTGACAAGAAAAAAACCTCCGCTTTCCCCTCTTTTCTTCTTCTTTGCCCAGGTTTTCTCTGCTTCACCACCTCCGTTCCTCGCATGCAGCTTTGATGAAAATCAGCCGATCTTCCCTCAAACACAAAGCTTTAAAAGTTTTTCTCTCACCAGTGATTGTGTTTAAACCTCAGATATCATCAGAGTGCGGCATGTCCGTCGCTTTTAAAGGTTTTTTTTTGGCATCTAAGATTCAGAGTTCATGTCCGAAAAGTTCAAAAGGTCCCACCACTCTTCATCGCTGCCCGCTCAAAGGAAAAAGAGAGGAAGAGACAAAAGAATAATGTGAGTCCAGGAGGAACAGTTTTGTGTCTGGGAGCGTGACGGATGGAGGGATGTGTCCAGGCTGCGACCAAAAAAAAGACAAAAACCAGTCAGACCCAAATCTCATCTTCTCTCCAGCTGGCTCTGAGAGGATGATGAGCCAAAGGGTGGGGGTAGCATCTGTCCCGTGTGTGTGTGTGTGTGTGTCTGCCTGTGATTTAATGTGTGTGGTGTTAAGCTAGATTTGGACACCCTGTGCCAGATGCACTAATTTAATTGTGTTGTCCAGCTGTGCCACGCGTGACGTGCAGGATGCGGCCTGCCTATCGGCTGCTGCGTCGCCGCGCCGCTCGGCTTAAGGTGGCTGTAATCCATCCAACTCTAATCCCGGACGGGACCCCTGCAGGGCCCAGTTGACACCAGCTGTCGACCCCGCCGATGTGCAGGTGATGCCCTGCAAGCATCTGCTGAGCTCACCTTGCACACGCTCGCTTATTTTTTCACTTCGGAATAAAAAAATGTGTTTTTTTGTATGTTTTGGTTTTGTGGATCCCTGAGGCACAAATCACTGCTTCCAGCCAGGTGTGGAGATGAATCGCTTCTCGCTGAGTCTGCTGATGCCTGGCCTGGAAGACAAAGAGATGGAGATAAAATAAATAAGTTTGCTTCCGCTAGCCTCACTGACCACACAGTAGCGTTAAATCTACTTTCTTCAGTCTCCCCTCGCCTCCTCCAGACATCAAACCCCTTATTCTTCTCAGCTATACTTCTCTTGCTGAAGAAATCTTTTAGGCATCCATCACAAGCAGCAAGAAGGGAGGAAAACAACCAAAAATCCAGTCTCTCCTGTTTTTCAGTGTCTGTTGATTGGGACTGAATAAATTTCAGGATGTCACAATGTTGAATGGAAAGTTGTGAAGCAGAATGACAGCGTACAGGGTGAAGCAGCCCGGGCGGAATAGCAAGCAGAGACACACGAGTCCTGTCAGAGGAGCTGCTGTGCTGGATGCTTCTGCAGGAAGATGCTGTCAAGCTGCAAAACTTTGTGTCACAGCTTAGATGAGCCGGGAAACGGCTTTCTAATTAAAACATCATCATTAAAAATTCAGCTCAGGCTGGTTTAACACATTTAACCCATGTCTGGGAAAGGAAAAAACAGACTGCAGATGAGTATCTGCAAAAAAAAAAAAAGACGTGTCTTTGAGAAGTCAACTATTTAAGAAGGCTGTGGGAAAAAAACATGAGTTTAACTCCACTGATGTCATAAGCCATGAAAAACACGAGGAGCTGCACGTCTGGGTGGATTTGGCTGAAGCTTTTAAACCTCTTGCGTAGATCTTTGCTCTAAACTGATAAACAAAAAAAGAAACAAAGTGAATCTTTAAATCGGACGTTTGAAATCAGGAAAAACACAAGTTGAAAAGAGAAGACCACGAGGAAAAAACAGAACAGTTTCAGGTCAGATGCCCTTTTTTCCTCCAGAACTGCCCGAATTCTTGGAGACATCAATCCAAAAAGGAGATTTTACTCCATACCGACATGATGGCATCACACAGTTGCTCAATAAGTGGAATACTCTGCTGAGATGTGGTGGCTGAGGAGCCCTGTGAACTCATGGAGCATCATCCTGCCGGAACGAGCATCAGAAGATGCTCCACTGGGCTCAGAAAGGGACAGCAGCAGGACTCAGGTAGGCTGTGCCGGTTAAACCAGGCCATACTGGGACTAATGGGACCAAAATGGGACAAGAGAATCTCCCCAACCATCAAAGACAGCATGCATCCGGGTGTTTCCACCAAATTCTGCCTCTCCCATCACACTCATCTGACCTTTTGACCTCTTCAGCAGATCATCTTCACCATGTCTGCATAACTAAACTGAGATTTGGCTGTGATTGGCTGATTTAGATATTTGTGTTAAATGGTAATTAAACATGCACCTAATGAAGTAGCCATGTTTATTCTGAAATTAAATATAGTATTTTTGCGAGTGAATCTGGTTCACCCTGAACGTGAAGATGAAGGGACTTTTAACAAACCTCTAAATCTTTTTTTTAAAGACCAGCTTATTTAACTTTCATTTTCTAACGCCACATTTACCTACCAGTCTTTTCTGATTTCCATCGCAGGCTCTTTTCTGACACGACATGCATCGCATTCTGTGTCACAGTAATGTTGGCAGCTGATTCTTTGGAAAGTTTGCTGACGACTCGGCCATTCATTCTAATCAAATGTGTTTAAAACCAAATATATGAACATCGGTTTTACAAAGTCTCCACCTAGTCCAGCTGGGACATAGCTCAAATTATTTATTTGGCTGTGGTTCTCAAAATATGCTTTAAGCCTTATGTTGGCACCTGAAGAATTGTTCATAAGAGGTTATTCTTCTTAAGAAAGATGAGATCTTTAAATGTTTGCATTTTTTAAACTCAAAGTGAAACTGAATCAGTTTTATTTTTTTTGTATTGTATTTATTGTGTTGTTTGGTTCGGGAGCCTGAATCTGGCCGATAGCCGTTTGGGTAGGTTAGTGAAAGCTGCTGGCAACGTTTCTGGGTCCCAGCAGGACAACCTTTTGTCCTTCTTAAACATTAATATTCTGAGGAAGGTCCATTATTTATTGAAGTGCCTGAACCATCCTCTGCAGAGTCAGTTGGTCGCTTCAGCTCCCTCAGGGCCATCCTTACATGGTCCCAGTAGCGAGGACAAAGAGATTTAAGGCGTGCGTCTCTTGTTCCTTCTGATGTTGACCTCCTTAAAAGTAAATAGCCATTGAACTGACCTCATGGGTTTTAGCCTTAATTTAAATTATCTTTTCTATTTATGTCACAAGATTGTGCAAATCTGTTTTGACATGTGCTCTTGGCTCAGGTTCTGTTTCGTGTGCTGTGTAGTTGGTCCTGATTTGTTTGTTCTTGCTGCAAAAATAAATTCCATCCAGGGACAATAAAGGAAATGGATTGATGGATTGGTTGGTTGAACATTACTAGGTCCATCCATCTCTTAAAGACCCATGGTATAATTCATTTTATTTACTCAGTGGCGCCCCCTATTGACTGCTAACTTAAGTTCCATCTTGCATCCTACCTGTAAAAAAGAGTCAAGAAAACTCAGTAAAGACTGACTTTTCTTGTCTTATCTTTAGCTGTTCTTCGGCTCGCCTTAGTTCTCTCTTTTCCTCCGATAATGTCTTCTGATGAATCCACTGGAGTGCGTTCAGAAAAACCGGCATTCGCTTGCCAACATATGATCAAAGCAAAACTCGGCAGACGGCGCCCCGATGTGTGAGTGCGGTTTTTCAGCCACTAGAAATGCACACAATGGATGTCACTGTGCTGTCAAATGAGTCCGGAAAGTGGAGTTTTATGTCAAACTCGTATAGTAGGTCTTTTAAAGCAGTGGCATTCATTGTTACTCATTATTCAGACGATAGTTTATTTAGAAAATGGCTCCTTAAGGCTTCAAGTGAGACACAAACTTATAGAGGCTCAGTTTTTTCTCTAAATCCTGTCAATATGTAGCCAAATGAGCAGTGGTGAGAGGAAGATTCATTTTCCCGGTTAAAAATGTTATCTTCTTTGATCATGAAGCCAACAAGCATGCTGTTGAAGGTACACCCATGAAGGAGGAGCAAAGTTTGGAAAGTGTTATTATTCATTTAGTAATGGGATGTGTCAGATTAACCAAATCAACCCACTCCTGCTGCATCTGTTTCCGTGTCTGCAGTAATTCAGATGAAGTGAATCTTAAATAATCCAAATGACAGGCCGTAAAAACTCAGCGTACAGCTGTCCGCTGCTCTTCATCCCTCCTTACTGAACAAATGACGATTAATAAGGCGGGGGGCAGTCTGCCTTTCTCTCAGACTATCACCCTCCCAACCAAGCAGCCCATTCAGAGCAGAGTGATTATTTTCCACCGCTCCGTTTCTGATGTATTGCCATGGCAGCCGGCGATGAGGGATGCAGGCTCCTTACAGCAACACAAACCACAGAGCCCCCAACCTTGACCCATCTAATCAAAGCTGAAGAACTAGGACAGACATATTTTTTTCTTTTTTTTTTCTTTTAGTCTCATTTCCATATCTGCTGTTTAAACCACATCTTGCAGGCCAGAACATTCTAGAAGTTTTGCATAAATTGCTGATTGTAACTGGATGTCCCCTGGCTGTAAAAAGTGAACCACACAGATTTACACAGAAACATATGCAAATGTGTTGTGCTGGCAGAGCGTGGAACGCCGCTCCGGCTGCACATTGTGTAGCAGATTTACAGCACAAACTGTGTTTTCCATTCGCTTTCTCACTCAGGTTCTGTGTAATGCCATTTTAGCGTTCCACCAATTTGTCATTTAGGCTTGAGGACACAATTCATTTGAGCACGAAGCTCGCCTCGACCCCTTTGGCTCTAATAAGAAATGCCACCAATACAGCTCCGGGAATTCTTAAATGCACCCATTACTCATTATTGTGGAATGAGAGGACAAACGCACAAAGGCAATCGTCAGTGAAAGGGCTGTCAGCGGCTTTCAGCGTTTTTGTCTCTGATATCCATTAGAGATCAGACAGAAATTGTCTCTTGAATGATTCAAATTGTCCCTGAACACACGCACACCTCTGCACGGGGATTACAACTCACAGATACACAAGACAACAAAGTTAATCTATAATGTATCGATGCAGGCAGCCGGCAACATGCCGCAGCTCAGAGGTAGCATGCTTTCATCAGCCTAACCTGTCGGAGGGGAGATTGTAAATTTCTCCACCTTGTAGCAGCTTCAGTTCGTGAAGTCGGCTGCTGTGTTTTGTACTCTGTTCACTTTTTGTGCGCCGCTCTGTCTGCTGAGTGGTAACATTTCAGTGGCACTGAGCGAAGCACTTTAAACTGTCAATCACCTCCCACACGTCCCCTGCCTGCATCCTCTATATTTTCCCATGTAGGCGTTCCCATATTCCTGTCAGATTCCTGCTATTAATGACAGAACCTCTTAAAAGCTAGCAATTACACCAAAAATACCTGCCGCCAGCCTCATCTCGGTACAAATGGCTCTTAACAGGTGTGAGAAAAATGTAGTCCTCTCGCTCCGGTCCATTACGCCCATCATCTAGCTCTTTCTGTAGGGAATTTATCTGATGACTGCTGAACAAATCTAACCTGCATGGAAATGGATATGAGGCATTTATGAGCAAATCTCAGGCCAGACATTTACAATCACCCAAAGTTTGTGAAACTGAAAGAATTCTCTCTATTTGTTCCTTAGAAGCATCGAAAACTCTTTACAAATGAACAAATCTTAAATAAAATACAAGTAATCAACGCTCAATCTTATTTAAATACCAGAGATCCATGAGTCTAGCAGGATTTTTTCTCTCGGTAAAGTTTGAAAAGAGAAAATGTTTCTGCAGGTGTCTCTGTGCCACCCACTCACTCTGGGATTAGCTGAACTCTTCTACAATCCCACGATATGATGTTATTCTGTATGAGCTGAGGAAGGAAATCAACAAGACCTCGAGTTCAGGAAGATTTTTACATTTCAACATTTCCAAACTGTTCTAGCAGCAATACCTGCAAAAACACCAACTCATAAAGCAGCCAGTGATTCCTATTCTCCAATAG
This sequence comes from Craterocephalus eyresii, assembly GCA_037177035.1. Taxonomy (NCBI): domain Eukaryota; kingdom Metazoa; phylum Chordata; class Actinopteri; order Atheriniformes; family Atherinidae; genus Craterocephalus; species Craterocephalus eyresii. Next base: position 5,979,272 of record JBBBVT010000010.1, read on the forward strand.
ATTTCCTGAGCATAATCATCCATGAAAAATGATAGACCATATGCACATTTTCTGTTTATACGCTGGGATTGCTTTCATTTAAATATTTGCGCTACTTTGCATTTTTATCTTAGTTTAAACATGTGAATTGTGCAGTTGTGAATGTTGTTTACAAATGCTGTTAAATCCGATGTGAGCTTTAATTTTAAGTCACAAATGACTTCCGTTATCGCATATTTTCCTTCTTTCTTTCGAGGACCAGAACAGTTGTTGTTACAGTGAATGTTGTGTTTTTAGAAGTGAGTATCAAGTAAATTACATCCAAGTATTATCAAAAACTTTCAGAGTGACAAAAAGAATCGGATTGGTATCAGACCGATATCAGCTATCGTATCAGATGTGAAAAAGTGGTATCAAGTCTATAAACGGGTCTCTTCCAACTGGATTTGTTACCTATTCATGAGTTTGTGGTCTCTGTCACTGGGTGCAAAACTTTAAATAGAACGATAAAACGGGGTTCGCTTTAAACCTGGGCTAACTTGTGATTGACATGCTTATCGTATTGGATATTATATGGCACCTGTTCAAGCTTGGCCAGATACCCGACGCACTTCATCCTGTTTTCACTCACAGGGGATTCTTAATTCATTCACACACAGCTGCTGCTGGGAGCAGCTCTGCAGCAGCTCGCTGTCCTCTGAATACGTCGCAGCATATGCACAACTTGTGGACTGTGCATTTAGTAACAGTCTGCATCTGTAAGTTCACACTTGGTTACTTAAAAAATGGGGTCTCATTAATCTGGATGGCAATTACTCTAAACTGAAGACTTAGACACAATAAAAAAAATGCAATGTCATGATGCCTTTATCCATCTATAGTATTTTTCTGTTTAGGTAGGGGAAAGGAATTTCTCATTTTTGAAAAGTCATTTCTAACAAAGGAAATGGTACATGAACTCGATACGTGGCAGACTTCTGACACCTGGTAGTGATGCAGTGTGACCACTTCCTCATCCTCATTCAGCTCCCAAGCTTGTTTTTGCCTTAGTAAGAACAACTAAATGGTTTAATGGTAGGCAGTTTAACTTGTTTTTTTCCATGAAGCCTTATTTTCATGCATTTTGGCTAAAAAGCAGATGTTTTAAACTACAGCAAACTAATAAAAAAAAGGTCAAAGACGGAGCAGTACGCCACTTTAGATTCATTTAATTACTCCACTTTTTCCCAACACAGGGGTAAACCTGGCTCCCTCTGGCTTTTTACTACGATACTTCCCGTCTCCTGAGCTTTCTTCTTTAACATAATGTATGATGTTAGCCTTTCCCCCCATGAAATTGGCTGCATGTTGTGCCCATCAAAATAAAGTCCCACCCTTTCTGATGATTCACCAGTGTGGTCCTGTAGTCTTTTAACATTGGGGACATGAGATTTGGTGACTTCACCACCAACTAGGTGCCGTTGCTGCTTGGAAAACTTAAATGGCTGCAAAATAGCCGATATAAAAGTAGGAAATGTAAAAATGAGCAGCACGAGAACACAGAGCAATTTTGACAATGATTGATAAACCAGACAAGTCTGAGATTTCACGGTGAAGTCCACCTGCACAATGTAGTTCATCTGGATCACAACTCTTTGTCCAGGTTTAAGTCCCAACCTGGGGTTAAAGCCCTTCCCTTCTCTCTCCGACTCTCTCCTGCCCAGCTACTGTTAAACACGAAGCTTTCAGTCAGACGGATGCTGCTTAATTAATTCCCTAAGTACTGAACATCAGTTTCTTTGTGCTCGGGATGAGAAGTCCCCAGGTGGCTTCATGCTATCAGGTTCTGATAGACATTCAGCACTCAGGTCTCACCTCATCACCCACCATTGATCATTACCATTACTCAACAATCACCTGTTCAAGCTTAGGATAAAGTTTGCCTCATCATTTTTTTGTTTTTATTTTTCAACAGTGAAATCTCTGCTGTTGATTAATAATCTAAAAGTTCCTAGTGCCTATACTTTCTATGGTTCATTTAGTTTTCCGGTTATCGATCTCTGTTGATCCATCATCGTTTGTCCTTTGGAAATTTCAAAAATGTGTCCTTGTTTTGTTAGAAGTTATGTTCAGCTTTGCTGCAGCCTCCATGCCATAACTCTGTTATGCCCCCCAGCTAAGAAAGCACTGCCTGAGCGTTTAGGGTCCCGTTGTGAAAAAACTGCACAAAGCTGAAGGTGAGCTGAAAAGCTATCTCCCGCCACAGATTTATGGACAGAGTTGTATGCAGACCAATCGGAAACCTCCGGCTTAGAAACATGAAGCCTATGTGGAAATGCCAAAACCTGCAGTTCCCTCCTCCTCCACTAGATGCTGCTGCAAAACAGAGCAATTCCCCATAGACTCCCATGTTAAAAAGAGCAACTTACCAGCAGAATGAAACACGTTTACAGCCTGGTACAAAAACCATTTTAGCTTTAAAAGCTCAGGTTTACCTTCATGACACCTGTGGGGGAGGAAAACATTCTGACTCATTTGTTTAGTTATTTAATCCTAAAACTATTTATAATTAGGGGCGTTTCTTTTTGATTGACAGGTGGCAGATATCTGGGAAAATGAGGCAAAGAGAAGCACAACCAAGGTTTTTAGCGGCTAACAGTGCTTCTTAGCTTTAGCCCGCCTTCCTCCGTTAGCTGGTTGGCTCCCGTTAGCTCCGGGTTAGCTTTGTTAGCTCGTAGCTCAGAGTTTGATGGGTGTCAATCACACTCGCATTCCCCTTCTTTTTGGGTTTTCTACAAATCACAAGACTTGTGATAGTTCCAAGATGGTGATGGTGGGAACCTCCCACTGAGCTTCTTCTCAGCTCATCAAAAACATAGACCTCCATTCCTCCATTTATTTAACTGTCTATGTTGCAGACTGAAGTCATGAGGCAACAATTTTGCTGAAAACCTCCCAAATAAGTGGAAACGGTACAGCAATGTTCCCCCTTGACCGTCCCTGAACTATGCTGTTCTCATTCTTACCGGCCTGCTTGCTGACCAACAAAACCCCTCCTTCGGCCCGACTGTAGGTGTGCATTAGCATATTTACACCTGAGCATCTGTGCGAGCCCCTTCCAGGTTTAATTAGCATCTTTAATTACCTGCCTGTTGTCATGTATCAGCTGACTGTTTCAAAGCTGCTGTTAACCTGCCGGGATTTCTTCCTTCCTCACCCCGCATCTACTCTCTTTCCCGCCCTGATCTTCCCACGTTAAACCTGCCATCAGCAAAACCCTGCAGTGGAAGCATCTGTTATTAGCAGCTGTTATCGTACTGTTGACGGTTTTCAATTACATTTTCCAATAACCTTATCGTCCAATACGCCTCCTGTCTTTCCTTTTCTCTCTCTTTTTACAATTTCAAGTCTTTTGTAATGATTTCTTTCTTATTACTTTCCCAACTCTCTCATTCAGCATCTCATCTCGTCCAGTTACGGCCGTGTGGTGTGATATTAAAAGATAGATGCCGGCACTGCAAGCGCGGCGCCTGTTCTGCCACATCCGTCTCCGTGCACGCCGTCTTCATGTCTCCTGTCTTCCTTCTCTGGTTTCCACCATTAGCCTGTGTCTCGGGTTCGTAGAGGTGCTATTAGTTTTCCATTTTCTCAGCTTCCCTCGGTCTCGTCTGTCTTTGTTTTTCCCGTTCCCCTCCATCACCCTCACTCTTCATGCTTCAATCACTGCAGCAAATGGCGTGACTCAAACAATAAAATGCAGCCATTTTGGCTGTTACAGTTGTCTAATATACCTCCCGTGCCCTCCCTCACCTTTCTGTTTGTGTAAAGGCTTGTGCTCTGCATGCCAATGTTTCAATGGAAATTATGCAAAAGATCCAAAGTTTGGGAAATTTGATTCAGATCCGTTGCTGTGACACTTGATAGCCTGATTTAATTTACTGGACTGAGATGTGAAGGCTGTGGAGGCCGTTGGAGTCCAGGGAACTCACTGATGTGAGCTGTGTGACACGGAGCATCATCCTGCTGGAAGCAGCATCAGAAGATGCTCCACTGGGCTCAGAAAGGGATGAACATGGTCAGCAGCAGCAGGTAGGCTGTGCTGGTAAACCAGGATATGCTGAAGGGGTCAGGATGGATCGAGGCTTCCATGATGATTCCAGCAGATTCTGAGCCGAGCATGTGAACGTGGAGCTGAACACGAGACTCATCAGATCAGTTTGTCCAGTTCTGGTGAGTCTGGGTGAATTTTAGCCTCAGTTTCCTGTTCTTAGCTGACAGGAGGGCCCCGGTGTGGTCTGCTGCTGCTGGAGCCCATCGAATGTAATTCTGCAGGTCTTAGTTGGAACCAGTGCTAATTGGACTTCCTGTTGCCTCTCTATCATCTGCCCAGTCTCCTCTGACATCAACAACTGGATGTTTTCTCTTCTTCAGACCATTTTCTGGAAACCCTAGATGGTTGTTAGAAAATCCCATAAATACTCAGACCAACGTCTTCACCATGTCTACATGACTAGATGCATTTGGTTGCTGCCATGTGATTGGCTTTTATCAACAAGCAGTTTTACATGTGGATCTTATAAAGTGGCTGGTGAGTCGACTACTACCCCACAGGGATGTAGAAAAACAGCCAAAGTCCTGGTGGCCCCAGCCAATCTGGACCTCAGTCCAGTGGAGCGTCTCTGGAAAGAGCTGAAAATAGATGTGCAACTTGGCTGAGTGTAAGAATGGCTTAAACTCTTCCAGGAAAAGCAGGCCAATGCTTTAGATACATCCACTGGATGATTTTAGTTCAACATAATCTGTATTTATTATGCAATCATTTCATCTTCCCCGTCCCTTCGCAGTCTGCCATCGCCACGTCTTTCTATCCGTCCACACTTTCAGGATTCGGTCCGTTATTTTTTTTAAGTGGACATTTTCACTTTAATGCAAAAAACATACAGTATCTGTTCTTCTGTTAAACAAGCGAATAGTCTTGAACTGATGATCTTTAAAGATTTGTTCTTGTGGAGGTGGGGAAGGTTGCATCAGTTTATCTGACATGTCTGCAGCCCCGGACTTTGACTCAACTCTCCATAGAAACACAAAAACCCCTCATCCTCCAGTGAGACGAGGAGACAATCGAAACATATAGAATGAAATAAGCCAGATGAGAAAATAATTCCACACACAACTGAAGAGCAGCTAATTTGCGAAGAAGATAACGGATCATTTATCACTGACTTTAAGCGTCTCCATTTTTATACCCTGCCAGCAGAAAGCCTCGCTTCATTACTGAGCTGTAGCTATGGAAACTCACTATCTACATCCCTGGGAAGGAGATAATTCTTTCACTCCTGTCCTCACTTAATTATGTCATATTCAGCCACTGATTACACAAAAGACTGTAAAAATTCTTTAAATTCAATTGTCACTTCACAGAGTTTTGCTGTTCCTCCTCCAGATGGATAAATCTATCTGTATGTCCCCATCAAATGACTTTCCTTCGTATGAGCGGCTGTTTACTGAGGTGGTCTGAGGGAAATCCCTGTCTGATCCTCAAACCGAAGGTTAATCCAGAGTGAGCAGACTGAAAACTTGTGCTAAAATTTTTGCCATGACCGTATGTGTTGGAAAAAAGCCATGACAAGCTTAATGAGGCTAAGGTACTCTGCTTACAAAAAGCTGAAAATCCCTGGAGGATGCTGCATGATGATGATGTGCGGCTGAATTGTCATTATCATAAACATCATAAATTAGCTACATGTCAACCATGAACTTGCCAAATGTAGATTTCCTTCTTTAATTTCTTCTGCTTTGCTGCTTCGCCTTCTAGTATTGTTTTTCTGTGATGTACAACTAACATGTAAATATGTTTTTTAAACAAAAAGCAGAAATGGGCAGGCGTTAACATTCGGGAACTTGGACACATCCGGGTCTTTGGTCTGAGAAAACATAAGGTTGATACCACTGGGGTTTTCCGTGTCGATTCTCATCGATTTGTCTTTGATTTTCTAACAGATTCCTGTAAATATGCTGAAAAATTGTGTTGTACTTGGCTTCTATAAATTTAATTACTCTGCAGACAAGAAAAGATCATTCAGGCTGCCGAAAAAGACACAAAAGCCCAGAAAGACACGATAAGTGGCGAGCGGCTATCAAGCGCGTTAATGCTGGATAGATGTGAGGTCGTTCATCTGTCTTACGGCCGCTAGCTTCGCCTTAGCACTGAGGACATCAATAGCCTGGCTATCGCGTCTATATTGCTGCGAGCATATAGTCTGGCCAAGACTTATAGAGAAACTGTTTCTCAGAAGGGACTGTTGACCCGTCTCCTTCAAATGTCGCTGTTGTGATTGGTCGAAGCTTAAACCAATCAAAACTTAAAACAATCAAAGCTTAAACCAATCACATCACTCTTTTCTATGACTGTGGGGCTCAAACTCTTACTGAAGCCGGTCGGGAGCAAGGCGAAAACATCTTTCCCTCCAACAAATGTCTCCAGGGCTACTCGTTGCTCACATTTCACAGAGAACTTTCCGTTTAATATGCTGAAAACAGAATCTCCCGCTGTGTCAAACGCTGCCGCTGCTCCATGTTAGCAATGTTGATGCTGTTGCTTCCTGCGTTGAGCCGGGCTCTTTGGATAAGCTCAAAATTGATTGGCTCCCACTTTTTTGGGATTTTGGAAATGGGTTTAATAGGCCTCTTGGCCAGACTATATGGAGCTCTCGAAATAGTAGTCGCGATAGCCAGGCTAGGACATCCATGGAACTGGACAAGATAAAGGATCATTTTCTATAAAAAGCTGGTGGAGAAAACTTCAAACTATAAAAACAAGTCTCACACTTCAAAACGGTATGATGCAGGGTTGGTTTTCACCGGCGAGCTGTTCATGGTCACGATGGTGCGGACGTAGGTTTGCTCCTGCCCATTCCTGTGTTTACGCTCTTTCTCACTCAGCAGGCTTTACCTTTTCCATCTAGATGCAGGATAACGGCACACGCCTGGAAGTGAAGCCACTGAGCTAAAAAAAAACAAACAAACATGCAAGTGTTTAACGTCATTTAATGAAAAATTGACGCATTGGACTCTTCTCCACCCATCAACCATCACAGATACTTGATGGGATTTTTTTTCTAATCATAATTCATTGACAACCTCTAAAGCTGTAAGGGCTCAAAATGAACATTTTGATCACTAACCATGGTAGATACCAAGTGACCTTTGATGTTTTTAGACACTTCACCTTTAAAGTTCTCTCCTCATTGAGCTGCAGCTAGTGGACGAATAATATGATGTCGTGTTCAAGAGAAAGATTGATGGCACTCCCTGGGGAAAAAACTGAAATGATTTGCTTCATTCTTCACCTGCAAATGTTAAGTTCTCATTTCTACTCGTTAAAATGAATTCTGTGTTCATTCAGAGCTGTTACTTATTCATCCCTCTGATGGCTAAACCATGTTGCTACCTGAGACAGGGTGCCATTAAATACTGTTAGATGCTTTTATAAGACATTAGAAGTGTTCCATGATGTTTTCCAACTGAGTAAAAGACAGCAGAGAGAGTGGTTGTGAAACAAATGAAAAGTACCTGAAAATGTTTTATCTCTGAATCAAGCACTGAAAAACAGATTTTTCAAAAGCTGCCTGAACCTTCAACCAGGAAGTAGTTGTGCCTGAATACACAGCACAGTCAAGTAACCTAAACAATTCTCATTTTAAGATATTAAAACTGACCACTGTAAATGGATAATAAGAGACTGGTGGCTTCAGTGCCTCTCACACACCAACACACACTCTGGCAAGACAAAGAAAAGAACAACTGTGTCGAGTCTGAGGAAAAGAGGCAAACTGGAGTCTGAGCGCCACAGGAGTAAAAGCAGAGTCACCATGGAAACAGCTTTGATAAATGGAGGAGCTTCGATTTGCTCTGGGAATAAAACGGAACCCTCAGCTGCTTTCTGCTCACTAAAAAGCTAAATGTGATGGATGACGGAAACCAGGACACAGAATACTGTAATGCTAAGTTTTTAGCATGTAACACTAAACCTGTTAGCATACAAGCTAAAAAAGCCATGTGGCCCTTATTAGCGTTCGGCTACCTGTATGCTAGCTATGCTATAGTTTCATATGTCCCCTGTTGTTGACATGAGATGGCATCTTGTGCTGAAAGGTTTTTTTAAAAGAGAAGCAAGTTTGTTTTCTGCTGTAAGAACAGAGGAGAATAAGGGAGGCAATATTTTAAACCTTTTCTGATTATTCAAAGTGGAGGCAAATCATTTCTGGCTGACAGAAGAGGTAAGTAGAAGTGAAATAGGATGTGAGCGATGTCGCCTCAGGCAAAGCAAATAAAAAATCATACAGTCACGACATTGGCAATGACACTTCGTTACAAGGGAAAATTCACTCTGATTCAGTAATTAAAATTTCATTTATCAAGGTTAAAATCAAAGAAAATCACCCTAGTAAAGAGGTGAAGTGTAAAGTCATTTTAAATCAAATTATTCAAATGAAGTTGTTTGTCCTTGTCCGGTGTAGAGGTATTATTATTCCTGAGCCTGTCTTTGTTCTCTGTGAGTTGTGTATTGATCAGGGGAGAAAAAGGAAAATATTATGATTGAGGGAAGGAAAATGTAATCCCATTTTATCCTGCTCTTTGGGTTAATTATAAGCAGTGTGTCATTGTTAGTCGGAGAAACAGCGGCGTGCATAAAGAAAATAACAATGACGAATAAATGTGAAATGTAGATTCATCAGATTAAATCATATTACTGAGATCTATGATGTGAGAATATTATGAGTACTGAGCCTTTAACCATCGTTTTCTGTGAAGTAAAGTCAGCCGTAAGACAGAAGGACATGAATAGAGGAAAGGTGGCAGGAAGCAGAGGTAAGGAAGAAAGGATGGAGGAAAGACTTAAACAGACAAAGTAAAGAAAGTAAGGAGTTAGGAAAAGAAGGGAGTTGGGAACATTAGGAAGGAGAATGAAGAAGGGAATGAAGTAAGGAGAAAGAGGAGGAAGTAATGGGAGGAAGGAAAAGGAGGAGTGGACAACCAAAGGAAAAATGGAATATAATAAAAGAAGGAAGGGGAAAATGACAGGATGAAAGCGGAAAGCACAACTTGTTAAAGGAGGAAAGAAGAGAAAACAAGAAGAATTGAAATCATTAATAAAAAGAAAGGGAAGAGAAGGGTTGGGAAGAAAATTGGACAATTGGAAAGCGAGGATAAATCGTCTCAAACTGATTGAAGTGCTTCGAGACGATGCTGCTGTGAACTGGTGCTATTTAAATCAAGCCCAACCGAACTGAAATGATTAATGTTCGTTTCTTTGCTTCTTTTATAGATAAAAATAAAAAAATGCTTCTGAGCATAATACCAGAGAAACGATTTGATGGTTTATTTTTTATTGTTTTTAACTGCTATAGAAAGAGGATGAAAATGAAAACATGGCCTGTCTGAGGGGAAACAAGTGTTCTGTGATGTTTTTTTTTTTTAAATAATCAATAGAAAAATAGGGGAAGTTTATTTCCCATTGAAGGTGCGAATGCTCGGAGGGAAACGTCCCTAAGGTTTTAAATTGACTGTGGGAAACTAAATGGTCTGTTTTAAATCGCCTGAAGGTCCAAGCTGTAAAGCAGCTGAAGTACAAGGAGGTAAGGCCAAAAATGAACACCGAGATTTTAAAATCGATTCTCAAATGTGCCTGAAATGAGGAGACAAGAGAGAACCTACAGGAGTCTCAGGGCTCTTCCATTGATTCAATGGCAGGAGCACTTTTATATAATAAGATGATCAACAATTTCTCTTTTTAATAAAAGTAGCACCAAAATGTGAAGATTAATCCAATTTCTACGTCTACTGCATACCATACAGTGAGATGTAACTAACGTAGCTCAGACATCATGTTTAATCTGTGCAGAATAAGCAGCCACAGGATGTAAAAGTAAGTAAAAAATGAAAAAAAGTACTGTAACCCCGACCTTTAAAGCCCATTCCCATTTCACCTTGGCCCTACGGCCCTACTGTACAGAAAAGCCTCACTTTTCAGACCTGGAGGCCAACACCATCTCCTATTTATAGTCACTGACACAATCCCTGCTTACACTTTTAGTTGAAGCAAGGATGTCGAGTTCCGATCTTAAAATTTAAGGATCTACATTCACAACAAATGGCAGACACACAAACTAATGATGATTTAGCAGTAGACATTATGCTTGAACAGAACACAGATAGGAGGAAGAATATGTGATGGTTATAGAAAGAAAGCAGTAAAAACCTGCTTTGTCTGAGCATCTGTGGGCTTTTTGACATGCGCGGCGCCAGGAGGCATTTACTCAAACATTACTGGTAGCCTCATGCCAGACAGACAAAGATGATTTATAATCCCAGGACAGCACATGGTGAGATGTTTGCAGGTTTAGGTGTTTGTTTTAAAAACACGAATGCTCAGCTCCAGGCCTCTAAAGCATAAAATACTGCTAAACTAGAAGACAACAGGCTAACCTGCTGATATCTCGGCTGGAACGAGACCATCGGCTGAGCCTGAAGCCCCCCAGCATGCATTCAGTCTTATCTATGAATAGATGCCAGCGCTGCCTTTGCTTCTTTATCGCCCATAAGGAACCTTTGACACTGTTATGAAGAGTGGCCAGCAGAAAAGAACATTTTATGATGAGGACATTAAAATGTAACAGCAATTGCACATTTCTATGCACTACATACAGAACATGAAGTCTGACTGTATTAACAAATCTTTGGCTACTACTAAGTAATAAGGGTTAATAATCTACCACTAATTGAAGTAAATCACACTGTTTAAACCAAGGAAATGCTTCAAAATGACTTTTTGCTGACAACTAATTAAGTGATGCTATTTCCTCCTGCTCAGCATTAACTTTTCTTTTTTACTTATTTAATATCATACACTTGACTTGCATTTCTAATTAAAATGATAATGAGTAAGGGGGAAAAAAGCCGACGAACTAATGGAGCATTTCTACACAGAAAATTACACAGCATGTAATAAGGCTGACACTTTCCCCAAAAGTCACATTTGAAAAGATTTTAAATAGAGGCTTTTTTTTGGCCTGTATTTTAATGTGCATCATAAGTTGCTGAAATCCTTCCCGACATGAAACTGTTGGTCATGACTGTTTGAGCCTCTTGCAAGCGGCCTGCCGTAGCTGACAGAGCTGAATTACATGCAGCCGGATGGCCCGTTTATATACTGGTGCCTTCGCTGCTGGATTTTGGGGCTTTTTTTGCACTTTTTCTGTTTTTGCCAATTATTTTGTGTAGTAAAGATCCTCCTCACTGGTTTTCAGACTCATCAAATGACAATGGTTGATGGCAGGTGGAAGAAAAAGTAGTTCCTTCCAAATGTGTCTTATTTAGACAACACCCTGGTATCATAGATTATTTCCCCTGTATTCCAGTTCATAACATATATACTTAACTAAAATGTCGATTTTCTAACATGAATATCGATACTAGAACATAGACAGCTGGTATCGGCGGTATCGGTATATCAGTATCAATCTGCACTTCACTAGTAGGCGTGTCAAATACGTGACAAATGATTTGCACTTGTAAACTTGTCTTCCATTTTCACACTTGCAGAATAAATCTATACTTGATTTGTACCAGTATTTGCTTTAACATTTACAAACAGGGACATGTAAGTTAAATTTGTACAAGTTAAAAAAACTGGAGATAAAAGTTACAAAATGTTTGTCCCTATCCCAGTTCCACTACTAGAGCATCCTCCACTGCATCACAAGGGAGACAACTTCAATGTGAACACAACGGTCTGAAATTGTTTTTTATCAATTTAATGACTGATCAGTTTCCTCACATTTGAACAGACATTACATTAAATATCACAACAGGATGTTTTGAATTTAAAGAAAAAGTGGGTGATGTTTTAACGTTATCTCAGATTAAAGTGTGAATTCAAAGTCCTGTTGAGACTGCTTATTGTTTTATAATACAGCTGGAGAAACCTGCACCCTGGCACTCACATAGATGTTAGTTTCACATTTGCACCTACCTAATGCCACCAGCACCCAGGACAGCAGTAGGGATGAGGAGGAGCTGCAGAAAATTACACAAGAGGTCATAATGTTGCAGCTGATTGGTGTATATAGTCGTGACAAGTATTTGTTACTAGTAAGTTAAGATAATTGCATCTCTTTTATGCATCAGTGCATAGCAGTTCAGCGTTTCAACTTACAGTGACAGCTAAGCCCAGAAAAACATGAGCAAACAGACAACTTAAGTGTTTCCTAGAACACAAACAGTGATGAAGACAAGCCATTTCTACATGTGCAGAAACTTTTTAATCTATTAAAGCAAGGTATAACAAGGTAGATTTAATTCATGTAGGAGACAATTCAAAGTGCTTTAAAGAGAACATTTAAATTAATGACAACATTAAGTTAACTTCTCATCAGAGATGGGAAAAATAAACTTGGAAGAAAGTTTCACACAAGTTTTTACTTCAGTTGAAGAGATGATATAAAAACAACCATAAAGCCATCTGTAAGTGTGGTTCATGACCTTTGAAGGAAATAACTGTTGTTTTAAAACATAAGGAGCAGAGAGAAACTATTCTCCAGGAAGGTAATACTCTGCCACACATGCTCTGTTGGTGCCTTTGCATTGGATCTGAAATTCCTGCTGTAATAAAGAATTGTCTATTCATCCCTCCCTTCACATTTTTGTGTAGGTGTCTGAATGATTGGCATCATTATCACGGTGAACAATAAATGCATGCTTGTTTGACATTGCCTTTCCTCAGCATTACTATTACCATGTTTCTGCTGCTGCATTTGTTGTGAGCTCATACTGAGCAGTCATTTCACCATATTGATTTACAGGGTGGCTGTCAAATACCCTTAAACTGGAAATATAACAAGTAAGAGAATTTTTTCATTTAAATGAGCTCAAATGACCCAATCATATTCAACCAGGACTTTACCAAACTTTATATCCCAAATAGGTAAACTAATTTCTTTCCCATGTGTGGTAGCACAAGCTCTCTTTTCTGTATATGGTAGAGTGAGCTCTGTTTCTAATTTGTCTTAGTGTGTCCAGTGTGTAGTGAGACCTCTCTTTGTGGTGTGTGGTAGTGTGAGCTCTATTTCTTTTGTGAGATAGTGTAAGCCCTTGGGTTGTCTACTGAATGCTTTGAATTTGATAAGTGTATTTTCTATTTAAAAAACATTCGCATGGCCCCACAAAGTTAAACCGTTTATCATAAATGAGGCAGACCAGTTTCCTAGAGAGTTGAAAGTGGCATCCAGTTGCTTTCTCTATCCTCTAAAACCAGATATATCTGAGCTATGAATACATGATTTAAAATGAGTTGTTGTACTGTAGCTCTGTTATTTTGACCAGAACATGTCACTAATAAACACTCGGGAAATGACAGCAACTTCTGAATGAATGGCATAAATTGAACACTATATGAACACTTAAAATCTGTAATTAACCTAACACACAGCCAACTTTTAAAAGCAAATATTCTGTTATGTTTGCATTATTGACAGTTTGTTTAGTTTGCCTTATTCATGAATAAGCTGCGATGGCAGCTTCCCCGCCCACTGATGGATGAACCTCCACAGCTGCTGAGGAGCAGCATGGTGCATTACTGATATTTCTATTAAAACAGGACAAGTGTCACACTCGGTTACAGCTTAGCAGTTTTCTACAGATGTTTCACCTATAAAGTGAAGTCACTGTGGCGCATACAGACGTGTAAACTTTAAGAACAGTTGCACAACATTGTTAACATATTCATTTACATACTGCATTTAACATATAAATAAGAAACTGCACGCAACTACTTCCTATTGTAATTTCTTGTTTTGTTATGACATGTATAATACATTGCGCTTACTGTGCATTTTAAAGAGTCAGGCACTGTCAGGATTAGCAGAGATAAACAGGCTTAACCGTGCATATGTTTGTCGGCTGTTTTCGTTACAGCGATTTTGCCTCAACCCAGGACAGCATAGTCAAATTTAGATGCTTGTTATACACAACATGGGGAAATTACATCAAGGAAAGAGAGACTCTGTATCCTAATGCAGCACACTCCAACAAGAACCAGACACACTGCAGGATTACAGCAGGAAGGCAAGGAAAGTCTATTGAATATATGTACTTGTAATTTAACCTGAATGCTGCTGCTACAACAGCAGGACGGTGCACGATTCAGACCAAAAAGTAAGAAAACAAATAATACACAGGGTGAAGAATTTTCTAGCCTACTTTCAAATGAATCCTCCCAGCATCAGGCCATGCAGTGTCAATGCAGAAATAACTGGAAAATTAAGACAAGATTTATAAACAATGCTTGTTAATTACACTTCATTATGTCCAAACAGTTTCCACAGTCCCTTTAAGTTCTAACCCTCTGTTTCCTTCCTTCTTCTGCTCGGTACTTTCTTACTTTAAATCAGATAGCACAGATACTGTAGTCATTTCTCTAAAACTAAGAGGACAGGCCTTTTTGTCTTCAGTTGTTCCCTCAACTGTTTCTTGTGGATTTATGAGCGGATACAGCTTGTCTCTGAATTGGATAACATCACATTTTTCCAGAAAAACTGGCGCACTTTAAGAGCACTAACTATAATTTATTTCCCAGACATCTAGAAAAAGTAGCGAAGCGGTGGCCTATTATTTAAAAATAATACTTTCTCCTAGTTTTTGCCCCTTGCTTGTTTTCTCTGTCTATCATCGCCCCACCTGAACTTGAGTAGCTCCACTCTGACTTTTGAAGGGTTTTATATAAAATCTTATAAAAAAAAACATGGATTTCTATCTGCACCTGATGCTGCCACATGAGTTTTAAAGAAACATAATTCAATGGTGAGTCATAAAGAAAATCCATATTTTTCTCTTTTCCAATCCTTCCTTTTAAACTTTTCTCCCCCAGCTCCAGGAGGAGTTCATGCTCGTACATCACGTCTGTCGCATGTTTCTCTGGATCACAGCGGCTTGTTACAACACTGTTTCGCATTCACGCTGTGCACTCACTTCATCACACAAGCCTTCCAAGCAAAAATGCTGCTTCACGAACAAATACGCTCTCGTCACGCAGATTTCATCTTAATTTCTTCTCGCTTCATGTCAGTTTTCACACTTATTGCTTTTTAATCTTTGGTCCATGCTAAATTTCTTTCTATAATTTCCATTTAGGTGAGTGCTACGTGACCTATATGCGGCTCGCAATGAAATGGCCTTTTTCAAAAATGACCTGTTAACCAATCTTACGATAAACCTGCAGTGAATGTCAAGCATTTGACAGATTACCATCCTCATGCTGCTCCGGTTCATCATATCTGACACAGTTAGTGGTCTAAAAACCCAGCTTACTCAACTATTTGTTTGTTTTTTTGAATATTATATGTTTTGCATTGGGTCAAATCAGTCTGTTTATATTGTAATGAATGAACTGTAAATTAAAATCACAGTGATGAAGCAATTGTGGGATGAGCCGGCTTTTAATCGCCTTATCGAAATCAAAGCATGGATTAAAAATGAGTGTTTATCTGCTTTTATGTAAGCTGCAGTAATTAGCATACCTCCGACATCCAGCGAGAACGGAGCGCTTATCCCAAGGTCAAAGACCGTGTCATTAATTAACTAAATAGCAATAAAAACAAAGGAATCTCCATCGTATGAGCGGAAATGGGTCCTTGACTCAGTTAGAGCTGAAGATAACGCTCCCGGCTCTTTCTTTTCTCTTGTTTTCGCACTGAAATGACATTTATGATGTGCTGAACTGATGGATGTAAAGAAGTGGAAATTACAGACCCCTTTCCTCATAAAGTATCACTTTTCTCTCCTCTTGTCTCGCTGCCTCCCCTGCTAAGCTTTTCTGCCGCTCATCCCCTTTTCTTGCCATTAGTCTTGAGTCCTGTGAGAGGCGAGAGGAATAATAAAGAGAAGAGGAGCAGGACAGTCCTCCGTCCTGAGGCCCAGTGCCAGCTGCTGGTGCTGCAGAGACCATCAATCCAAATACAGGCAGGCAGGGATGACACTACTTTGGAATTCAGCCCTTGATGCAAACTCAGCGGGCCCTTGGCTGTCTGCTTGCTATATGGCACTCTGTGTCGGCAGCAATACACTTCGGGGAAAAAAACCTGTTACCGTTACAAATGTGCCCATCCTTATCTGTCATGTACACAAGTTGCAAAAGTCTCACTTTGCCTCCATCAATGGAGCAGCACTGCATTTTTATATGAATAAATGGTTTTCAACCCGGCTTAAGATTCACCGTAAAAAAAGCATTGATATGAAGCAAATGACTAAAGAATGTCCCTTGTTGGATTTATTCCTTAACCTTTTAACTGCCTGGTCTGCCATTTGGTAAAGGTAATTTTCCAACAGCTGTGATGAATTTTATCTCAGATTTGTGGAAATAAACCTGCGTGAGCCATCTCTACTGTCTAACTCAGGTAAATAATAAGACAAATAAATGTTTGTTACTCCATTACCGTTTACAGTTTTGGCCATATTACTATTTTTACTATGTTAACGTTATCTCAACCATTTGTTTAAAACACATTGACTTTTACTATTATTGTCGTAGTGAAAAAACGTTTCTCCTCTCTTAAATATATCCAGCCAGTAAAATTCAGTCTGATGGTGACTCTTGTTTTATCTCTAGCCTGTCCCATTCTCTCTGTTTTTCCCTTTTTTCTTATCTTCAATAAGATAAGATAAGATGTTGATATTCGGTTGCTAGCAAACGACACAATGCTGTAAAGTGAAACCCTGCCATATCGTGATGCTCTGGGATGAAAAAAGAAACGCTGCAAGGCTGCAGGAATGCACAAAATAAATGTCAGCGATCCATCAGAATGAGTACAAAGTGTTTAGAGCTTAATTTCAGAAACTTGTTACTTTACAGAAGTCACTATCAGACATCAGCTTGTCCATTTTTCTCATGTTTTAAGGACACACTGTTCTTTTCTGCTGAGATTTTAGCAAAGAGATCTGTGAGAATCACTTTGTTGCTGCAAAAATCAAATTTTCTGTCACTCAGACTGTCTTATCTCTGCTGTTTTCCTTATGTGCAACCAAAGAAATGGGGAAAAAATAACACGTCTTTGTCAGGGGCTTCAAAAGATTCGGATTCTGTTCTGTGTCGACAGACGACTGAATCTTCTCTTGAGCTGGGTGCATTTTGTATAGTTGAATGATTTATACTGTTGGAGGGTGTTAAGCGGCTTAACAAAGAAAAAAAAAGAAAAAAAAAAAGAACACAGGCCCTGAAAAGGATCATCTTCCAAGGACTGGACTGAAAATAAATGAAAAAAAAAAACTGAAAATGTCCAGGGCAAAACTTCAAAGGAGCCTCAGAAAGATGAAGAGCTATTGATCAAGACCTCTTTATAAGATTATATAAGTCTGGTTGCTCAAAAGCAAAATAAAAATAAATGAGGCCTGAATCGAGTCTTTGTAGTGGAACTGTCACATCTGTGTCCAGCCTCAAGGTTAACGCCGCTTCCATGCTTTAGCTGGTGCTCCAACAAACTTCAGCTAAACACTGCCCAGTAACTGGAACACTTGTTACAGTAATGGTGTCATTCCCCTCAGTTAGTGCCTCAGAGTGTGTTGAACCAAGGCAAGAATATAGCAGACCATCTGGAAACCACACACAGATGCAGATTTAGACCTTAGCCCATCCCAAACAGCGCTACTCTTCAGTGAGTATTACTATTTTGCAATTAAAGACGCCCTCTGCCAACTTCACCCTCCACTTAAAAAAAGAAATGATGAAGCAGGGTCCAGGATATCCTAGTTTTTTCCATTCGCTATATGTGGGTCGGGCTCAGGAACAAGCCGGAACACTCAATTCCCGCAATGCGACGTTATTCCCTCCGAGGCATTTCCAACCCCGTGACCCCACTCTGTAGCACAGATTTTGTTTCTAAATCAAATCTCAAACTTTCTGCAAACTTTGAACATGGCTAACATCCGCTAAATGAACACAGTAAAGACCATTCTTATAACCATATTTCCTCCAAACTGCTTCTTTTAGGGAAAACCCGCAAAATTCTACAACTACTTTAACGTTCCTGAAGCAGTCTGCTCTGTTTTTGATGCAAAGTGTTTTCACTGCAGCAGAGTGTCAGGCACTTTGTGTTTTGGAAAAGTTGTGCACAAAGCAGTTTTTCTATACTGTTGTGTAATTAACATGTTCTAATAATGGTAAAAGCAGCAGGAAAATTTGTTTGTCTCTACAGACATCCTGATAATCCACCAAACCCCAGCAGCAAACGTGAGGAGGGGAAAGGACCAATCGGCTCCATCTGCCGCCTGCTCCTGCCTCGTCCTATGTGTCACATCAGATGGCGGCGACAACGCTGGAATGACACTGAGGACACATTCACGGTGGTGCTGTTTGGTTAAACAGGGAATCTGGGATCTACTTAAAAAAACCAAGGGTCTCGCTTGACTTCCACAGGACCCTTGTTACGGTTCTCTAGGAGTAGGAAAGCAGACCATCTAGTGCAGGGATCCCTGCCGTCCTCAGGGCCCATCCCTGGAGACTTTCCTTGTTTCACCTGACTCAAAGGAAAAGTTTAGTAGCAGACCTGTGCAGACCTGTCCTATCATACACTATGTTGGGATTCCACTTCTTCCTGGACCCTCATGGTGTCTCTAAGGTTAGTGGGGGGGGGGTCCCTGAAATCTCCAGACTCAGACCACTGATAGAGGTGTCCTTCATCAACATTGACCAATGGCTTCCTGTTTACCTGCGTAACATCTCTAGTAAACACCTGGAATCCTTTTATCTTCTACTGTAGCACAGTTCCTCCTCACACATTACTTTACTCATTCCTAGTAGTACTTTACTCATTCCTAGGATTACTTTACTCATTCCTAGGATTACTTTACTCATTCCTAGGATTACTTTACTCATTTCTAGGATTACTTTACTCATTCCTAGGATAGTTTTACTCATTCCTAGGATTATTTTACTCATTCCTAGGATTATTTTACTCATTCTTAGGATTATTTTACCCATTCCTGTGATTACTTTACCCATTCCTAGGATTACTTGACTCATTCCTAGATGAACTGGGCGGCCATCGTTTTATTTTCCATGAAAGTAACAAATAGAAACTTTGTAAATGCACGCACAGTTTCCAAATATATTCCTGTCAACGTTTGTTACTGTAAACATGACAATAAGTCATCCTCATATCAGACGAGAGGGTCAGCTGTCGAACATCTGATCAGCAAAACGTACTTTTTTAGTGCAAATATGAGCTGCCAGGATTCAAAAGGGAGAAAGAAGTCAGTCACGCTCGTCTTAACTGTCTCCATTTACATTAAGCAAGGCTGAAATCACAGCAGCTTTCAAGTCATGCTTACCCAACAGCGGGGAAATAACCAGCGCATCTTACATTCAAAGCAGGTGGTGCTTACAGAGCAGGCACAGTCTCTGTAGTTTCAGGGGGAGGGGAGTTGAATAACTAGGCCTCAGACCTACAAATCTTATGAAAAGAGGGCAGGAGGGATCCCTTTGCTTTTGCTCACCGCCTCCCTTGGGTGCTTTTTTGCACTCAACAGAGAGAAAAGACGAAGATGAGAAGGTTTCTGGGAGACAGATGAGACGAACGCTTGACAGACAGTAGCCCTGGGAGATCCTCTCAAACCTCGCACAACAGAAACATGACGGAAGAAAGAGGAACTCTCTAAACTCCAGGAACAGAGCCAATAGCACCTTTGTTTTTATGTCACATTAGTGGAAAAATCTGCGACGGGAGCCGTTTCCGCTAATGCTGTTATAAGTGGCTCAGATGCTTGTAGCAGAAATGGCAGCGATTGCGACCGAGCTGCAGCTAAATCAGCAGAGGTTACATCAAATGTCTGCGTCCTCCTGGGCGGCGGGTTTCAAAGCTCTAAGTGTGATCGTCTGAGATTAAAGAGTGATGCGGCTGTCTGCACACAAGGTCCCAGGTGAGGACAGGAAATTTAAAGAAGCTTGCTGCAATAATCCTGAGAGAACAAAGCCCACACATGGCCAGTAAGCCGGTGTGATTGATGGCTCTGTCTACCGTTCCATTTGGTGCACAAGGGGGGGATAAAATAGGTGTTACACCATGTTGCACCCAGACTGAGTTGACAGGTAAAAGCACATAAGCTAGAACGTGCAGCTAATGCATGCTGTAACATGTGCACAATGAAAAATAACTGATTCACTGATTCGCACATAAGATACAGAAAAGTTGAGAATTTCACCTACAAAAGTCATCATGTATCCTCTGATATTAGACAGAGTGGCCCCGTCACACTTCATCTACCAAACTAATAACACACAACTGCTTCTCTGCTGCAGGCGTGCGCCCGTCGGACACATCTTGTATGAAATGGCTGGTTTCTGCGACACAATAAGCAGCTGCGCTTGCTCGGGGTTGCTTCTTTACAGAAACTGTCATAACAAATTACTTTAA
The DNA here is from genome assembly GCA_037177035.1 of Craterocephalus eyresii. Taxonomy (NCBI): domain Eukaryota; kingdom Metazoa; phylum Chordata; class Actinopteri; order Atheriniformes; family Atherinidae; genus Craterocephalus; species Craterocephalus eyresii. The sequence goes on from JBBBVT010000010.1 coordinate 5,999,692, forward strand.
CAGCAGGTTGCAGACAGTTGTAATCATACTGAAGGTAGAACTTTCTTCCTTCTGCACTACCTCAACAGATATCATTTCACACTTGCATGGTGATAAACAGAAATCGGCACAGAGGTGTGGAAACCCCAGCTTTGGATCCATCACAGACTGACAGGGTTGTATGATCTGAGTGTATGATATTTTATAAATTGTCCATTTTTCTGTAGCATTTATTATGTCTTCCTGTTGCAGCTGCTTCATACTCATTTGATTTAAATCACAAAGCTTTTCTCCTGAAGCGACCAGAGCAAGAGCTGGTCGCTTATCAACACGAAAAGTTTACCAGCAACACAGACCTTTCTGTTTTCCATGACAGAAAAAAGATGTGCACTATTTTTTTAACAACTTATGCTGTATCCTGTATAGATTTATTACAAACATCTCCAACATGCCTAAACAAATTTCACTATCCACTTTACCAAGTCTACATAGTACCAGGCTGGACTCGTATCTCCGCCAGACCTGCCTTCGTTCTTGATGTGATCCAACCAGCTGATGCAAATCACACAGCTGCTGCAATCATGATAAGGATCTCCCGTTCCAACACATCCCAAAGCTGGAATACTGGATGAGATGTGGTGGCTGTGGAGGCCATTGGAGTCCAGTGAACTCACTGATCTGAGCTGTGTGACACGGAGCATCATCC